>CAJNDT010000746.1:356300-1031300 GCA_905221615.1 Symbiodinium sp. CCMP2592 | reverse complement strand
TATGCCCAATAAAGGAAAACACATAATGTCCCAAAGGCCTACCTAGTAAAGGTTTTTGAGTCTACCTATAGTCTCCATTGTAGTTCCTTTTTTGGTTTAAAGTTAAACCGAGTATATACTCTAGGATGCCCAGTAGCCTAGGAATAAAACGGGCTCCCTTCTTGGTATTGAGTAACTGTATAAGGAGCCTAGGACTGCGAAAAGGGAATAAGGGTACTACTGGGCATCCTAGTACTTAGGATCCTCTCAGGTGAAGTATATACTTAGGATCCTAAACCCTAAACCCTAAACCCAAAAAAAAAACCACAAAGGATCCTATCAGGTGAGCCCCAAAAAGGAACTACAAAAGGAGGTTCATCGTGCGGTATACTCCTGAAGGTGAGGTTTTCCTAGACCCCCAAACTACGCTGTATCCAAGGGTAAAAGGAGGGACCCTTAATAAGGACCCCTAGGTAGTATGCCCTTAATATAGCCATTATATACCCGTTGTATAGCCCCGTTATGGGGTAGGGGTCCCCATTAAGGGTCCCTCCTTTTCCCCTTTGACTGTAACACACCTCAAAAACCCACTATAAAGGACCAGGCGGGCTCCTTTAAAGGGTACTTGCGGGAATCTGGTTGCAGGGAGTTTCTGGATGAGCTCATCAGCTCCTGAGACTTGTGCCAGGCGGTCCGCCACCGTCATGCCGAGGAGTTTCAGCTTCTCCGAGAACTCTCTGCCCATGGCTGCTCGGGGTGTAGTTCCCTGCTCGGGGTGTAGTTCCCCAGTAGAGCTGCCCCTGATAACTTCTAGGGCTTGGGTTAGGGTTTAGGGTTTAGGATAGGGTTTGGGGTTTAGGGTTTACAGGTTTAGGGATTAGGGTTCGGGTTTAGGTTCAGGCTTCCCTGTGGTCTTGTCGTGGTGTTACACTGGATCCTGTCAAGGGTTTATCGAGACCAGAACCTATAGAGTGGGCGTGTTCCTGTTTACGACTGGGTTGTGTATCTGCTTGGGAGCTTCTTTTAAGGAGTTGAGCGCTGAGGGTCAGGGGGTGGGATCTGGAGTTGTTGGATGTCGGATTTCCCCCTAAGCCCACAACCCTAAACCCTAAAGCCTAAGCTAAGGGCTTGCCTTAGACTTTGGGCTTTGGGCTTTGGCTTTTCTGGTGCTTTAACTTAGGGCCTTAGGGGCTGAGTACCCTAACCCGAAAGAGGTTAAGCTTTTCAAGCATGGTAGGATTTTATGAACCGCCCGAGAAGGTTAATTAAAGGATACCTACGCAGCTAAAGCTGCAGACGGCTGCAGGTGCGATCTTGCGAAGCCTCGACGGGTTGAGGGGCATCGTAGGAGGGTTCAGGACCGGTGATTGTAAGACTTCCGTTGGGGGTTATATGGGGAATATCGTGCCCCAAGAAGGTTAAAGGCTACTGGTTAAACCGTTTGGGCTTTGGGGGTGCATGTTGAGAATATGCCATCAGTATCTGCTAGGTTGCTGAGTAGCCCCTTTATAATACGGGTACCCTTTTTCCTCCTATTCGGTTTGCAAAAGAGACACCAAAATAAAAAGGGCAAAAGGGTACTACTCAGGAACCCAGTCTGTGAAAAGTGCATTAGCAGCGCCATAGGAGGTGGAATTGGCAGTGCAACAAGTCGCGATGCTGAGGCCACAAGTCCTCCTCTAGCCAAACATGCCTTGTCTTACATCAGTATCGGAGCCTAACACCAAACTACGTACCTACTTATGCGAATGGAAGTATACACAGTAGTTTTGCGAATTCGTTGCTGTCAGACTTCAGGAGGGTCTCGGGGTTCATTGCCTTCATGGGACGGTGTGGAGCTTTGGAGCTGTTGTCATGAGTCTTCCACTACTGGGCGGTGCCGAAGCATGACATGACATGCCGTCCATAAGTTCAGGTGTGTTCTTGTTATGTAATAGTTACTAGTACTTTTCTCGTTATTGTTACTGTTATTATGATGTGCGTGGTTTTAAGGGCTTTGGGTCAGCCCCGGAGGGCTGGACATCGCCGACAGGGCCCCTAAAAGAAGTCTACAACAGGGCATGTATAGTTATAAAGTTGGTTCCAATGAGCTGGCTGGGCAGTGTTTAGGGCACTGACCTTCGCAGCAAAACCGATTTATGACATGGTTTACTCTTCCCGCAATAGTGCTGACTTCGGTCAATTAATCCTCCCAGTTGCTTTGCGGGAAGATCAAAATCCATCGAGACCACCCTTCAATTCTCAACAGCCAACCATGAGCGCATCGCGACAACCCCCTCCAACTCTCCTCAAAACTATACCCCCCCTAGAACCACAATAAACATACTATGTTTAATTTTCCCTTGGATTTTATATGAACAAAATACAAAAAATTAGGAAGGAGACCATAAAAAATGCAAACCCCAGCCCTGCAGCCCTCGTGTGGCTGAACGCCCACGTCCTTGAAGCGTCGCTCGATGACAGCATTGTGCCTGGTCGTGATCCGAATGGTTGAGAAGGCTGACGATTTACTTACATTCCGTCGTCTTCTCACAAAGATTGCAATAGGAATCGAATTCGGTCTTTCCAGGTTCCGGCACAATCTTATGCCTTTTCATTCAAAGGAGACTACGTGTTTTATTGACACACTTGTTTATGCTGCAAGAACCGTCAACGACCACCACTACAACACACATTCATTCAAATCCGAAGCCGTAAACCCAAGCCCTACTGCCTGTGGAAACAAAGCATTATCGCCTCCGTTGTCGAGTGGTCGAGCTGAGGATAACTAGTGAAATGAAGGCATGTAGGATTGTAAAAGGTCGTAATGTTAGGTAATAGGGTATAGGTAAGACTCTCTTGGGTAATATGCCGAAATGTTAGGTTATTGGGTATAGCTAAGACCCTCTTGGAGTCTTCGGTGTTTTGGGTAGAGTAGTGACTCACCCAACGAAGCACTCACTGCAGATGGCGACAGAAAGCAAGGAACTTGGGTCGACCGAGACACGGGGGGGCAAAGTAGACCTTTGGGCCAGAGAACAAGGTAATCAAGATGCACAGGTCGACGAGTACCACAGGCCCTGGCATAAGCTAACAAGGTTGACAATTATAACCTGTATATGCATATATATATATATGTATATATATATATATATATATATATATATATATATATATACATTATATACACACACATGCATTGCATTGCATTGCATTGCATTGCTATGCATTGCTATGCATTGCTATGCATTGCATTGCATTGCATTGCATTGCATTGCATTGCATTGCATGCATGTAAAATATGCGCACTTCCAGAAGCACCTGCTGCCAGGGTCATAGACATGCTGGCCTAATGAAGGTTTCCGTGTACTTGAACGGAAACTTACCCTGCGTGTGTACTACACAAGTGCTTGGATGTGCAGGGCTGTGCAGGTTTGGAGATTGAGCATTGGGGACTCCGGAAAATATGAAACAGGGGCCTATACTGGGGATTTGGAGTGCGCATATTTCGATGTTTATAACCGGAACCCTACATAACAGTATTGGTAATGTTTCAAGCGTACATATTGCTTGAGATCTTGCAATGGTTTAAGAAGGAAAAGGGGGTTCTGTGCTGCGCAGATCAGTTTCGGAAATATGACCACATTCATGCTGAAGTGCACACCGACAAACAACTCTGGGGTAACCTGATTGAAGCAACTATCACTTGGACTGCTGCGTAAGCTTCTCGATCATCATCAGCGACAAGTCTGAACGATTCGCTTTCTTGTAAGCCTGCGCGCGGGGTGTTCAGCCTTACAGTAGAAGCCCAAAAGTTGGAAACCCCATACCTTCAGTCCTTAAGAGTAATGTATAGGGAATCCCAGCACTATTTGGCCTTAACCCGGTTTCCAACTTTATGGGGTCTGTTGTAAGGGTACATGGGTTGAGCCGCCTAACCTTCCAATGCATACCTTAAATTCCAAACTACTGAATGGTCGAAATCTGAACCCCAGGCCCGGACTCAACGCTTCAGGGGAATTCATAAGTGGCGGGCTTAATGGAAATAGGTGTGGCTCACGCACGGTCCCTATGTGGCGTGCGGCGATGGGGGCTCCTGCTTTGCAGTTCAACACCCAAATTGCTCTCCAACTGTATGATCAACCCATTCTAACCCCTCAGCCCTAAACCCACTACTATCAGTTGGTGCTGTACAAAATGCGAAACTCAGTCTAAACCCTAAACCCTTAACCCCCAACCCCTAAACCCACTATCCTCAGTTGCCCAAAGGCTCCATGTACCTTTATAGTAGATACTTAAGCCTTAAAGGGGTCTCTATATATGTACTTTAAGGCCTAAGTATGTACTATAAGGATACATGGAGCCTTGGGCTTGGTGCTTCTGTTTTCCGTCTCAACCGACCAGGCTCCCCGAAAGGAGCAGCTGCTTCGTTAGCTTGGAAAGGCGAGCCCGGCTGAGTCCCTGGGGCTTTCCTGGACTGGTCATAGGGGCCTTAAGAAATAGAATAGGGTTTCTTTAAAGGGGTCTATAAGAATTACTATAAGGGGTACTATAAGGGTTTAGGGTATAGGGGCCTTAGGAAAAAGATAGGGTGTTGGAGCATATTCTACTATATTTATAAAAAGGAACCCCCACAAAAAATTGCTATCTGGGTTTAGGGGTTTAGGGTGTCCTTGTACGTACTCTGACCTAGGGGTGTATATGGTCCACCAAAATTGGCATCTGCAGTCTACTGCAGGGTAGATGGAGGGTCTAGGTTTCTGGCGGCTCGTTGACACAGACTTCTCTTGCACATTCTGCACTAAACCAGCAAGTTGCTTTAACAACGCCCTTACTTCAGGTTTTGGGATTCAATAAGTGTCATTACAACATAATGCGAAGCCCTTACAACCCTTAAACAAACTAGAAAAACCCTTCAGACCCTCGCAGGCGCCTTTTCCCAATTAGAGGGTTTGGGATGGTTGGGGTATGAGGGACTATGTGCTTAGAAGAGGATTATGGGATCCATCATACTACAACTATAGTAGGGACCTCCAAGTCCCGATAATTTAAGGAACATGCTTTAAATCATGTTAAGGATCCTACTATATGCTAAGGCCTATTCCTTGATGAAGGGATTCTGGAGGGTCTGGGTTTCCAACTCCGAGAGCCTGCTTGCCGGGCTTTGAACAGCTAAACCGGAAGGGGTTTGGGGCCTCGAGTTCGTGATCGAATCTTTAATTACAAGGATTTAGTGTTTGGGCTTCAGGGTTTATAGCACCTTGTAGTAGGGTTGTACAGAACCCATCACCAGTGTATGTAGTCGGCAGTGGTGAAAGCATATACAGCGATAAAGGCGAACCCCAAATTTGCAGGTGGGCAATAAGTGCCACTTCCAGGTTGTTCTTAGATGGCGACATCGGACTCTCAGAATCTTCATATCGTTAATGTTGTGTTTTTGCAATTTCGCACTCGATTGGGGCTTACGGCTCAGGCATTCACGGTGCCAAGTGCCAGGGAAATCCGCCGGACGCCTACAAAGATCGGACATGCTGTCTCTGGCAGCAATCTCAAAGCAGGAGCACGATGCCCTGACACAAACATGGCACGCAAATAAAGAAGGGCTGATGATTGCTCAAATAACTATCCCAGCCGTTATTTGGCTTCTGAAACCACGCGGATAACACGCGGACAAGTGGATCGAGGGTGCAAGATGGAAAGCAGAACGGCGCAGAGCCTGAACAGTGAATACTCAAATCCTTATTGTACCTACAGCCTCTGCGACCTTCTATGCCGAGGCCTCCAACCCCTAAACCCTACCCTAAACTCTAAACCTTAGAAGGGGCCCCCACCCTGTAATAGTAGTATAATAGGTATATAATAGGGCCCTAAGAGAATCCTTATAGTCACTATTACAGGGTGGGGGCAGCTTCTAACCTAAACCCCATAAGGGCGGTTGTCAAAATTATGGTCCCTTTTTAGGTAATTACCTTAAATAATAGGTACCGTATTATATTAAGTACCCAGAAAGGGCCCCTAATTTTGACAACCACCCAACACCTCAAACCTGAGAGACTTAGCCACTGCGGAAACCGAAGGTTTTAAGAACGCCTATAACACTCTCAATCCTGCCATATAGGGGTTTAGGGCTTAGGGTCTAGTAGGGTTTACGGGTTTAGGGCTAAAAAGTCTAGAGTACATATCAACAGTCGCCAAATTTGAAAATTATTTATGAATAGGGCTCTTCACTAAACCATCAATACAGAAGTTAACAAGAAAACACCAGATCTCCCTAACCCCGAAAGCTATAAGCCCTAACTAAACCCCTAAACCCTTACACCCCGAAACCCCTACGTGGATACCTGGCACCCCTAAACCCTAAACCCCTTGATAGAACCCTTGTAGAGATCCCTTTCAGGAGCCCTTATGGATCCGTTTAAAGGAATCCCGAAACCCTAAACCCCAAAACCTGCGTCCAGCAAGGTCAGGGTGCTCTTTGATCGACTCCAGGCTATTTTGTCGGCCACTCCTGGCCTTGACGTCCCTAGCCCAAAAGGACCACATTAGGGCTTCTAAGGCTTGGGGTTTGGGGCTTAAGGGCTTGTTTTCAGGGCTTAGGGTTTAGGGCTCAAGGCTTGGCTTCAGGGCTTAGGTTTTAGGGTTAAAGGCTTGGGTTCAGGGCTTAGGGTTTGAGGTTTGGGGTTCAGAGCTTTGGGTTTCAGGTTCAGGGCTCATTTGCCACATAGGGCCATACAGGGTTCGTAGTATAATGCGAACAGCCACAGATTCTGTTGGTCCTTTTGATAAACCCAACTTCAAGGATCAGTGGGCTTGATCTGTCGGAGGCAAGTGAGATTAAGAATGGATGAGCCCTGCTTGCGTTACTCAGGGCCTCACAGTTTGCTGCAATACAAAACGCCCCCCCTGATCCTGAAAAGAGTTCGGCTCTTACGTCCCACTTTTGTACACCCGGATAATGGTTTCCGGCAGAAACGTCTTCTTCCTCTCATCATGCAGGCTGGCACTACACCGTTTGTGACATTCGGGTTTGCGGTAGGATTCACTGTTTGGGCTGTAGTTTGCACTTGTGCCCCGAAGCGGCGCCATTGCTGGGGGCAGCTCCGGTGAAAGCTCCCGGCCTATCAAACCCTGGACCCCAAACCCTGCACCTGTCCTCTTCTTCAGGAAACCATGTATTTCGGGATCTACACGCTGGAAACCCAAATTACAGCTAAGGGCTTCGGGTTTAGGGTCAAGGGGGACACGGGTCACCCTGAGCCAGTTTGAGCATCTTCGACGGACAGATCTCAAAACATCTA
The DNA here is from genome assembly GCA_905221615.1 of Symbiodinium sp. CCMP2592. Taxonomy (NCBI): domain Eukaryota; class Dinophyceae; order Suessiales; family Symbiodiniaceae; genus Symbiodinium; species Symbiodinium sp. CCMP2592. Next base: position 1,024,044 of record CAJNDT010000746.1, on the reverse strand, counting down.
CAAGCCCCCAACATCCCAGTTGCAGTCGATAAAACGACAATGCGATGAGAGCCCGACCCCCGCCCCCCCCCCCCTCAACCCCATGCGCGTCTTAGTGGCGCAGTCTGGTTTTCGGTTTAGGGTTTAGGGGTTCCGGTTTGATCTGCAGAGCCTGCTGAAAAGGAGACTCCGTGCGAATTCCGGCACCGACAGGGGCGACAGGCAGTCTTTGGCCATGTCCCTTAAGCTAAGATCTATGACCGCATCTGTAGGTTTCTAAATCCCTTCCCTTCATTTTTTTGGTTCATAAGATCCTGAAACCCTTTAACAAGTAAGCCCTTCACATGTGAGCACTACGAAAACATCCTGCAGAAACTCTGCTTTTTCCCTAAACCGTAAAACCCAAAACTTTCAAACCCCAAAACTCCCCAAACCCCTAAACCTCAAAACTAAAACAAAACCTCCCTCAACCCCATAACTCCCTAAACCTTGAACCCGGTTTCCAGTTGAAGCTCCTAAACCTCCATCCAGCCCAGGACGCCCACTTGGACACCAAAAGTATCCCAAAGGGTCCCAGATACTGTTATGGGGGATACTTCCCCAAATCGTAATCGTAATTCCTTATATAGAAACCCTGCATTCTACTATATAGGTACTTTGGACCCTTTGGGTATGTAGAACAATAGGCCCTTATTACGTTTCGGGCCATTATTTACCTACTTTTGGGGGGGTTCAGGCATGCTATGAACTCGGGTGTAGCGTTCGGGCTTGTTGAGTAAGAGCCTATCGTCTGAACTTAGGACTTTAAGGTCTTGGGTGCTAGGGTTTTGGGGTTTAAGGCGGTTGGGGAGATGTCAGTTATACCTAAACCCCCAAACGTAGGTTAAACAATGGCCCCAAACCTATAAAGAGCTATTATTCTACATACTTTTGGGGTCCAGGTAAGGGCTTATATAGGGTAATCCGCGATGCAGGAAGATGGCTTTGTAGGGAGAAGTTGAGGGCCACTTCTTTCGGGTCACGGACTGTACTCAGCTTAAACCCCAGACGCTATAAACCTAGACTGTCTACAGAATCATCTTCACAAACTTTAGGTGCGATTCCTAGCAGCCTAGGCACTAATATCCTGACATCACCCCTCAACCTCAAGCCCTGCGCCCAAAACAGGAATTGGAATAGGGTTTCGGGCACATCTTACTAGGGACTTTAGGCATCGTCAGTAACTGTTTCGCCCGCATGAAGGGCGGCCTTGGAAGTAAGTTTTGTCCGCAAAGGGTCCCAGATACTGTTATGGGGGATACTTCCCTAAATCATAATCGTAATTCCTTATATAGAAACCCTACATTCTACTGTATAGGTACTTTGGACCCTTTGGGTTTGGGTTGGGGCCCTTGAAGGAACCCCTTCTATTAAAGGAACCCTAAGGGTTCCTTAAAAGGGCCACTTGAGGGTTTAGAGTTGAGGGGTTGGGGTTTATAGGTTTCAGGGTTTCAACCCTAAGGGGTCCATGTACTCCGGTGTATATCGGTACTTTGGACCCTTTGGGGTCTTAGCGCTTAGTGTTTGGAGTGACTGCCATGTCTGGGCTGCTACTACTTCACCCTAAACCCTAAACCCTAAACCCTAGACCTCTGATCGAACTTAGGGACGGCGGAGGGAGATTCGAGGCCTTGCAAGCATCCGAGGTTAGGGTTTAGGATTTAGGTTTCAGGTTTTAGGGGTTAGGGATTTAGGGCTTAGGATTTTGGGGTTTTAGGGTTTAGGGGTTTAGGGGTTAGGGTGCGCAAAAAACTGGGATCATTTGCTGGACCTCTACACGGGACAACTAACATATACCATTTGTCTTCGGGATTCCAAGCTCAATAAGGTAGTCTTAGTGTTCGAGCCATGAATCATGCCATGTCTACTATACCCCCCTTAGAACCATAATAAATATATTATGTTTAATATTCTCTTGGGGTTTATATGAACAAACATCAAAAATATTTCCTAAGGAGACTATACCTTAGGGTGTAGGAGTGCATGACTTCGGATCGGGGGGGGTCGAGGTTTTAAGCTCTAGGACAGCAGGCTTCGGGACATAAAAAAAAACGTCAAACGTCCTGCTCTGTTAAAGGCTGTTCTACGCAGAGGTTCGCGGGCAGAGGCTCTTACCGGTAGGGGCCCTTCAGACATGCATTATGTCAGAAGCTTGCGCCAGCACAGAATACCAAAGACAACTTGCTACTGATTACTTTGCGGGATGGAAAACGGCGACACAACCTGGTTCCAAACGAAAAACGACCACACGAATCATTTTTTAATTACAAGCCTGATCAAGGCCTTTCAACCCTGAAATACAAGGCGCAAGACGGCGAACAGCGCAAGTTTCAAGGGTAGTCGGTGGGTCTGACCTTCGGCAGACTGGACCCTCAACTCCCAGGCGTGAGCCTCAACCCTATAAAATCTCCAGATCCTAAAGCTTACAAGCCCGAAGCCCCAAATCCTACAAACCCTAAACCCAAGCCCGAAACCCCAATAATCCCCAAACCGGTTTTGAGTTCAGGATTTGTGCATTGAAATTTTGGAGTTCGCGGTTCAGCCTCTAGGGTTAAGGGTTTGGGGGCTCCTGCTTGGGAAATCAGGGTTTGGGCGTTAAGGTTCAGCTACATTGTTTAAAGTGCATCGGACCTTTTCGAGAAAGGCTCAGGTTTTAAGGTTTAGGGCTTTGGGGTTTATACTAGGGTTTAGGGTTTGGAGTTTATACTAGGGTTTAGGGTTTTGGGGTGTATACTAGGGTTTAGGGTGTAGGGGTTTATACTGGGGTTTTATACTAGGGTTTAGGGTTGGGGGGTTTATACTAGGGTTTACGGTCTTGGGGTTTATACTAGGGTTTAGGGTTCTTTGGGGTTGATCCTAGTTTAGGGTTTTTGGGGTCTTTCTTAGGATTTAGGGATTTAGGCTTTGGGCTTTAGGTTTTGGGAGTGTGGGGAGTTTACTGGTCTAGGCTTTGGGGTTTGGGTGTTCGGATAAGGGGTGCAGAGCCTCGCGCTTCTCTCAACCTCGCGCAGCGCCCAACAGTCACGCATGCGGGGAACATGCCGGGCCACAGAAGCAACCACGGTTAGTATGTGTATATATACACATTTAATTGGATACTTTGTCATTTGTTTATTCACTTATATGTGTATATACGTACATGTTTATACATATACATATATATATATACACATATGTTTGAACTTTTCAGGTTATGGTATAGTACAATATATGATATTAGGCTATAGTACAATACAAATTGCAAGGGTTTATAGCTTTGCTTTCTCAGTCCAAAGCGACGCCTACAAAGCATGGAGGAACATCCGAGTTAGACACGCGAGTCAGCCAGGGACACGCAGTTCGAAAGCATGCGGCACATGGTGTCTTATATTACCCTATAGTACATTCTATGGTAGATCATAATGGGTTATAGTGCAGACCTATACATATTATACTATGTCTAGATTAGTCGAAGCATGTGGAACCTAATTACTATAATAAGATACCGTCATATCCCATAACTATGCTCTAAAATTCTAGTAGGATACCTTAACCCTGAAGAACCCAATTTCCCATATAAGTCCTTAAAACGGTAGGTTCCTCAGGGTTAAGGCACCCTAATATAGTACCCTAAATAGTAGGATCCTTATTGTAAGGACCCCAATAAGGTACCCCTAATTTTCGGAAACTCCCATATCATTTGGCTTCGCCATCGGCGGCCGGCAGCGACGCACTATCTGGCCCCTCTGGCGCAGCATCGCCGGCTCCTTTGGGTTGCGGTACTGGGTTTCGGGTTTTAGGGGTTTAGGGCTTTAGGGGTTTTGGGCGGCTTTGGGTTCTTTAAGGGCTCCTTGAAAGGATACTATAAGGGATGCTTAGGGGTAGGGCTTTAAGGTTTTGGGTTTAGGGGTCGAGGGCGTTAGAGGTCTACGGGTGTAGGGGTTAGAGTTTGAGGTTTATGACATTGGGGCTAAGGGTTTAGAGTTTACGGTGTATGGTTTAGGGCAAGAAACAAAAAAGCCCTGAGCCCGGAACCCTTTACATTTGTTCGTACAGATGTATATGTAGCCCTTAAGATCAGCAAACCCCCATATCAATTTGTTTCGGCATGTACCCTGTATAAGCCAACCATCACCATCTTGAAAAGATGGCAACGTTCCCAGTATCCCCATTGTAGCAAGGATAAGATGTTTCTTTGTTGCTCCGTCTCAAGGAGACCTCACCCAATCAATGCAAACAGCAATACCGGCACCACCAAAAAAATTGTAAATCTTCCCCTAAACCCGAAACCCCAAAACCCTAAACCTAAAGCCTAAAACCCCAAACTCCCTAAACCCTTAAGCCTAAAACCCCAACCCCCCCCCCAAAAAAAACCCTTCTACTGCCGACCCTAAGTTCAAGAACCCGCATCGGATCCTCAAACCAAACACAACTCCAAGGGTAAAAGGAGGGACCATTAATAAGGACCCCTAGGCATATATACCCTTAATATAGCGATTATATACCCATTATATAGCCCATTATAGGGCCTTTGAACAACTACTGTGATCCTTCCCCAGAGGCTCCTCACATACTACCATTACGGCATGAGGTCCCCAACAAGCCATCCTTACTATGGTTTTACGGACCTAATTCCACAATGTATTCGTTAAAGAGCTTAGAAGTTGCTTCCTCAAGGGTCCTGTAAGGCTAGACCCAAGAGTAACCTAGGAATAAAAAGGGTGCCCTTTTTGGTTTTAAAGGGGTTTATAAGGGAACCTAAGCCCTAAAAAAAGGGAATAAGGGCCCAGTCTGGGTCCTAGAAGGAGTGTACGGTGCTAGGGTTTAGGGAGCTTGGTGGTTCATAGGGCTCATGGCTTTAGGAACTTTGGGATCTAGGAGTTCGCTTGTTTTGGTGTTGGGTTTCTGGTTTCGTGGTAGATTTTAAGCTTCAGGACCTATGAGTTATGGGCTGCTGCGGATTTACCTGGCTTACAGAAACAACGACTGCTGCACAGTGTGTCTTCGTCTTCGTCTTTGGCCGCTGGTGCCCGGGACCATTAAATGGCTCCAAATCTCGTGATCCCCAGCCCTTGAAACCTGTGTGCCAAGATTTTCGAAGAGCTAGGCTATATCTTTGGCCCACACTCCTAGCGCCTAAATCCTCAACCCGCGAACTCTGAAACCATACCTTATAGAAGTTCAATATAGGTCTTGGGGCACATGATGCTATAACTATAGTTACAATAAGGAGCCCCCATAATACTATTGGTAATTCTTTAAGCCCCTATTTCTGCTGCCGGTACAGTCTGCAGAAGAGCAGCCATTCTCGCCCACTTCGCTCTTTCCGTTCTGGCCGGGCTCAGTGTAGAAGCGCACCACCTGCCCCGAAACGCTAAACCCTAAAACCCTGCCACCCCCCCACAAGAACGAACACAGTCAGTTTTGCGAACAGGTAGGTGTGTCCTGAGGCCCTCCTGAAGTCGGGTGTTATGTGCAAACGGAAACAATACAGCATAACTGTGCATGTCGAAGTTAGAAAGCTATGTCCTTGTTTATACATATTTGGATGTGGTTTTATCAAATCAAGGGCCGCCTGAATAAAAAAAACCGGACCCCTAAACCTTGGGCTTTTGAAGATATCGGAAGTTGCCACTGGCTCTTGCCGACCTGCAGGGTGTTTACGAGCTTAGGTAGACAGAACAGGATGCAGTTACATCAGCAGAGCAAGCACGAACGATGTGTCATGTTATAACTTATAACGGCTTTGTGGGGATGTCCTTTGTTGATACTACACAGGTGCAAGTGCTCGTAATTCTTGAAGTGGCGCTAATTTACGGTTAGCATCTGCTAAGATTGAAACATGTGGTGGTCTGACCCGGGTTTACTTAGAGGATCATGAAACTTAGTAACGAGGGTTATAATAAGGTAACGATACTTATGACCATGTATAAGCCCACTTAAAGTACACTTATAACCGACTGACTAAGTCCAATGATCCTCCGAGTAGAGTTCCAGGGTTGTAACTTAGCATGCTCGGGTTCACAGTTTAGCGCGCGCGTTGCAGGGCGCAGCACATGCGAATCCCGGATTTACAGTGCTGGTGTTTTGGTGTTAAGTTAAGCATTAGCGTCGAGAGGTGTTCAAGGCGAAGTTCTGCTGCTACTGAAGGCCGAAACCAAAAACCTCAAATCCCCCAAACCCCTGTAAAACCCAAATCCTAAATCCTAAATCTACTTAAGCTCATATGAAGGGATGGTGTTTTCACTGAAGTTCGGGCCGACGTGTTCCAGGGAGCCTGCATGCACCGAAGTTGAAACACCCAAACCTCGAAAGCAGGATATACAGTAGAAGCCAGAAAGTTGGAATATGATTATCCTAACCCTTCTACGGTAAACTACAGGGTATCCTACCATGAAACCATATTCCAACTATCTGGAATTCCCTGTAGGTCCATAAAACAAAAGCCCCTGCCGAAATCCCCCTTGTCTGAGGGCTTAAGGGGCCCCTGGACCCTAAACCGTAATACGTTTTGGCTCTGCTTCTAAACGACGGGACAAATGTCCTTTTCGACCCAGGCTCTGCTGAATTCCATCTTAAGTTTGGGCGAGCTAGCACCCAGACCCACGTGAAAACCTATGACACCTATCTATACCTAGTTTTACTCTTACCAGTACTATTCTTGTCGGTACTATTGTTGGTGATATTTTCATTATTACCACTGTTATTGTCATTCATTAATGTTATTATCTCTATGGCTCTTCTTGTCAGTCATTCTTACGACTATTGTTATGACTATTGTTACTATTGTTCTTATCAACACTAGTTCATGGTTGGGATAGGATAAACATGTACATGTTTTCCTTAGAGTTGGGTTTAAGTATCCATAAATAAAATTACATGCAAACTGTTACCCAACTATGACCAAAAAACCCAAGCCCTAAACCCTCAACACCGGCATTTCAGGGACCGCCTGGAGGCTCCTCTAAATGTTACCCAACTATATCCAACTATAAACCCTAAACCCCAAAGCCTATGAACCCTAAACATCCCTAAACCTGCTTTTTCAGGGACCGCCTGGAGGCTCCTCTAAATGTTACCCAACTATATCCAACTATAAACCCGGCCCAAAGCCTATAAACCCTAAACATCCCTAAACCTGCTTTTTTCAGGGACCCTAAACCCTAAACCGCCTGGAGGCTCCTCTTCGGTTGCAATCGAGGTGATGCCCTCGGCGCCATGCGCGGCGACGTGGTCGGCGTCTTGCTGCCGCCCTGGAAGGCTCCCTTAAAGGGACCTAGGGGTTCCTTTAAGGGACCTAGGGGTTCCTTTAAGGGACCTAGGGGTTCCTTTAAGGGAGCTTTGAACGGAGTCCTGGGATTCCGACCGGGTTTAGGCGATTTCGGTTTCAACACTAAGTTTTCAAAGGCTTTTGCGCTCAGGACTTTTTGTGGTAGCCTGGAGCTTAGGACTTCAAGGTTTCCGGGTGTAGGATTTACGGCAGTTTAGGGTTTAGGGGATTGAAAGCGGTTGACGGTGTAGAATGCAAAAAAGCTACACTGGCTGCGGGCTTGCTGGAGGAAGAGTTTAGGAATTCAAGGCTGTAGGTCTTACCTGTAGTCTCCATTGCCGTTCTTTCTTTTGGTTAACCAGTTTTATGGTTAGGATCATATATGATTAGTTCTTGGCTAACCAAAACAAGGAACTACAATGGAGACTACCTGGAGGGTCATACCCTACCCCTTTTTTAGGATACCAAGTTTTATGGTTAAGTTCTCTCATATAGAAAAGTAGGTACCCTAAAAAAGGGGTAGGGTATGACCCTATAGGTAGGGTTTACAGCAGCTTCGGGCTAAGGATTCGGGGCGGTTTAGGGTTTAGCCAGGCCCTTTAGTGCCACCGAACCGGATCCTCAGCTGTGAACCCTAAGCCCTCAAACCCTGAACCACTAAACCCCAAAACCCCCAGCCCTGAACACCCAAACCCATAAACCAGAAACACCCAAACCCATAAACCCTAAACGCCCAAACCCCTAAGCCCGCCCGAAACCCCACAAGCGATAGAAGGTGAAATTCTGTCGAGCTGCCGGCTCCAGATTCGGTAAAGTGTGACGTCGCCTTCAATGCAGCAAGCATCGCTGCATCACTGGAGGATTTAGGGTCGAGACTAAGAGTAACCCAGGAACAAAAAAGGTGCCCTTTCGGTTTAAAAGGTGTTATAAGGGAACCTTAACACTAAAAAAAGGGAATAAGGGCCTGCTCTAGGTCCTATAGTTGAAGGGGTTTAGGAGTGTCGGGTTTATGAGGGTTTCCGGGTCTGAGGGTTTGGGGGATCTAGGGGCTTGCAGGGTTTAGGGTTTAGGGGTTTCAATTTTTTTAGGTTTAGAGGTTTAGGGTCTAGGGGTATACAGATTTGCATCCGAACGACTCCTCCTACAGTGGATTTCACGTGCATGAACGGCGTGCCGGGAGCTAGAGTCCTGTCCTGCTTCCTGGTGTTCTCCTGCCGTGCAGATAGCAAAGGCGTCGTCTCTGACGGTCAGTCGTCCATGCGCCTTGTCGCTCCTGTATCTCCTGTATGGCACCAGCTCGGCATTTCTCAAGGCCATGACCGCCGGAACACAGGAGGCATAGATCCATTCCAAGTGCAGAGCCATCAGCAATGTAGTGAGCCGCGCGTGCGCCTGTGGAGCCAGTTCTTCTTCTTGTCGGCGTTCTCTGGCGGCCACTCGAAAGGCGAAGCTTTCCCTGCGAAGAATCCGGAAAAACTCCTGCGGCGGGACCCATGACTGAGTCGCTTCTTCGGAGTATTTTGTATACGCTTCAACATAGAGCATGCAGAGCCTTCAATGCTGCCGAATGTGCCAGCACCCCGAAACGGTATAACAAAGTAAGTATATACCCCCAAAAAATATCCTAATTATTAAGGCCCCTACATTATATCCACCATATCCACCCGAGGCCTGAGATTTTGGGGATTTGTAAGCACGGGCTCGGAGTTCCATGTCAGATCACATTCAGCTGAAACTTAGCCGCATGACCGCTTGCTCCAGCACAGGTGCCTTCTAAGGTAAACTCGGATCGAAAAGCAGAAGACGATCAAGCATTGTCGCTGGCACGGAAGCGGCGGTGGTAGTCGGAATCGTCGTCGTGGTCGTCGTCGTCGTAGTACTAGTAGCAACAGCAGCGGCAGCAGCAGTGGTAGTAGTAAGAGCAACGGCATGCCAATACCATCCCCATGGCCCTGAACTGAACCACCAAACCCCAAGCACCCTAAACCCCTAAACCCGAAGCACCCTAGACCCTCACACCCTAAGCACCCTAAACCCAAAACTCCCTGCCTAGGGGGCAGAGAAGCCGACCGGCTGCTGCGAAGAGACGCAAGCTGCTCTCTCTGGTAGCCTTTCGGGCTGTGTGGCAATGGAAACTCACTTAGGGTTTGGGGCTTCAGGAGTTATACGGTTGATGATATAAATCCTGCATTACCCATAATAAGGAATATGCCATAATTCCCATAGTTTAGGGTCCTTAAGGTAATGCAGGATTTATATCATCAACAGTAGGTTGTTCTTGGAGACCCTGTGAACCATGATGCCTTTACACTGTTAAGACACTCAGTCAATTGGAACTCAACGATTTTTTTCCCAGAGAGGCGTAGGAAAGGGGTCCTTAGGTCGAGCCAGAGTCTTGTGCATACCTTTATCCCTAGTCCACTGGAAGAACGTCCAAAGCCCCGTTGCGAAGCCAGGGTCGAGATCCAGGAAGCTAGGGCGTAAGCCCTAAACCCTGAACGCCTGAAGCCTAACCCTTTTAACTCTAAACCCTGTAACCCCGAATTAAACCGTGACACGAAGCTTGAAGAGTCTGTCTGGCCTATCCCTAAAGGCTCTATTGCTCCAGCGGTGGTATGTCACGTCGGAACCGATCAAGGAGCCCCTCTTTCCGAATCCCTAAGTTCTGGGGTGATGCGAAGAACCATAAAACCTCAAACCCTGCAACCAAACCCCTCAACCCCTAAACCCTACTTGGAGGGTCGGGGGACTTAGTAAGTGGGTAGTAAATAGACTTGTAAGTGCCCTAAAAGGAACCCTAATTGGGGTTATGTTATAAGTGTCTAAAACAACCAACCCTCCAAGTATCCAACACCTAAACCAGGTTAGAGTCGGGGAGGTTCACAATCAGGGCTTGACTGTGGCTATCTGGGGGTTTCCGAAAACTAGGGGCACCTTATTTGGGGTCCTTATAATAAGGATCCTATTATTCAGGGTACTATATTAGGGTCTCCTATTTTCGGAAACTCCCATCTGGCAGCTCAGCACCGGAAAAACTTGAGGGCGGCGCTGTCCCGAGCCTTTTTCAGATCGATGAAGAAGCCTCAGTCGGTGTTTCGGTTAGGGTAACTTGGAGGGGCGGGGGACTTAGTAAGAGCTCTTTAAAGAGCTCCTTAAAGGGATCTATAGGGTTCCTTTTAAAGGGATCTATGGGGTTTAGGGTTTAGGGTCTACTTGGAGGGGCGGGGGACTTAGTAAGTAGGTTGTATGTAGATTTACAAGTACCCTAAATGGAGTTACCCCAACTATAACCCTACTTATAAACGACTTACTAAGTCCCCTGCCCTTCCAAGTAGTGTTTGGCGTTTCGGATGCAAAGCCACGTCGTGGCTTTGGTTACCATTGCAGCTAAGTTGCTTAGAAGAGTCCCTAAACTAAACCGAGTTTGCAGTTGAGGGCTGCAGGCTTTTTGGGCTTTGCAAGGCAGTTATAGGGATGTAAGGTTCGATCGTGAGAAGTTAGCAGGCGGAGGCATGCAGAGCGCGGGGTTTTCCTGCATGCTTCCAGCTGAAACTCACACGAAGACATGTTTTGGTAATTGCAGGGTTAGACCGCCAGGACTGCGTTTATTATTGTCCAGGAGCATTGGAAGTACACGCACCGACGATGGCAACGAACACCGATGCGGTCTAGCAGGTACAAGACCATATCCTTCGCCAACGTAAATCACGACGACCACACGGCTACGAATACCGCTGCACCCGGGACCCTTGAACTCTAGGCTGGGTCTGTGCTTGGCTTAAACCTTATATGCCTTTCAGGTCTCCAGGTGCTGGGAGGTTACAGGTATTGGTGCTCAAGTCGTTATAAACCATTTCGGTGCCTTACTAGTTATAATTAGACCAGGGTTTTGGGGCCCATCATACTCTTCTTCTAATGAGTAAGGACCCCCAAAAATACTGCTGATGGACAAAATCCTGCGTGACCCTAAGGACTCTAAACTACGGGAAGTATGGTATATTCCTTATAGTGAGTAATGTATGATTCTGTCCATCAACAGTAGTATAGGTAATTAATTATTAAGGCCCCTACATCATACTCGACTTCTATTTAGTAAGGAACCCCAAAAAGTACAGGCCGTAAGCCCTCAACCCCTAAACCTTAAATAGGCAGCTATTACTTGGAGGTTAATGGGACTTAATAAGTACAGTTCTAAGTACCCTAACTGGGATTATAAGTACGTACAAGTGTAGATACCTTAATTATATAACCTAGTTACTAAGTCCCATGAACCTCCAAGTAAGGCCCCTACATTAAACCCTAAACCCTAAACCCTAAGCCCGGATGCAGGCTCGAGGCTCAAGAGCTTTCTTAACCCGAGCGGCTCTCCCAAAGGGCGAAGAACTCGTCGGAGGAGCGCTGCCGGTTGTCCTGCGAAAAGCCCCGTGCTCTCATGTTTTTTTGGAAGGGTTTAGGGTTTAGGGATTCTTCTGAAAGTGTTAGAAGGTCTTTATACGGCTTCTAATTACCAGGGCTCTGCAAGGTTTCAAAAAGGATGAGGGTTTGGGGATTAGATGGGAGGGCCAGACACTCTCTGCCGTTGCAAGCTCTCCGTTGGAAGCATTTGGACATGTCAGAAAGTAAAACAATGGGAGTGCCTTCAGAGTGAACCCCCCACACACCTTAATATAGAGCGAGACGCTACAACTATAACTTCTGGCGGTTGTCTGTTGTGAAATGTCTTCAGGCCTTAAACAGACGCAAATTTCGGTTTCATTTTTGGCAACGACGATCTCGAAAAAACAAGGGCGCGGCGCACCCCATCATAGTTCCCTTCTTGTGTTTGGACGCAGACGGCTACAGAAAGTTGGAAGATAATTTATGCTGGCATTCTTGCTTTCGGAAGGTGTTAGGGCTTGGGATTTGGGGTTCATAATCAGGTGCTATCGTGGCTTGCTCAGAGTTAACGGGGGCAGAAATGCAGAGAACGCCCGAACCCTACCATAGGGGGCTTAACAATCAGAACAGAGGTTTCGGGCCCATTATACTATAGTTATAGACCCCTTTAAAAGGCACCCTATAAAATTATCAAGGCCCCTAAGGTACAACCTGAAATCTTTTAAACCCTTAACCCTAAGCCCCTAAATCTTTCAAATCCTTACCTTAACCCTAAGCTCCTAGATCCCTAAACCCCATAATAAATCCTAAAATCCCAAGAGGAGGAACAGCAGCTTTGATGCAAGCGGCCTGCATGGAGAACCAGGCGCACACCTCGTCCTCAGCCGCAACTTCGGATGTATCTTAGGGTTCAGGGTTTAAGGTTTAGGGTTTCAGTTTTTTTTGTGAGCCCCTTTTTCCCGAAGTCCCTCGCAGCTCCAAGCGACTCAGGGTTCAGGGTTTAAAGTTTAAGGTTTAGGATCCTGAGATCAAACTCGGTTGCCTAGACCCTCCATCTACCCTCTATTAGACCCTAAATGCCCCTTATTTGAAACCATATACCCCTATTTGAGGGTACAAGGAGGGTCCTGGTATCCTGAATAAAAGTCGTTTAAACGTTTACCTCAGTATTCTGCTGAAACGAGGCCCCGTCTGGGGGAAGACAGTCCGACTCTGAGGGTGGGACGTAGAGCTTGTCCCACCTGAGCAGCCAGGGTACCCAGACCCTCCAAAAATCCTTAATTAAGGAATATACCTAATCATATTAGGGATCCTATTATGATTTAAGGTATACTCCTTAAGTAAGGGATTTTGGAAGGTCTGGGTAGCTTAGGGTTTATAGGGTTTAAGCAGGATCCAGCTTCCGGGTGCAGGGGTTAGGGCGGTTCGGGTTTGCCCCACCTGAACAGCCAGGGTAGCAGGATCCAGCTCCCAGGTTCAGGGGTTACCCTTAGGCTCTAAGGGCTCAAATTTGAAGGCTTTTGGGGATCATAGATTATACTATATAAGGCTTGTGGGCTATTTTGAGCCTTAGGGTTAAGGTTTGCAGTTAAGTGGCAGTCTAGAGGCCTCAATTGTGGTCCGGTATGTTCGGTTTCAGGGTTTAGGGTTTAGGCTTGCCTTTCGGACACGATGATGGGGAGCCCTGTACAGGAAGACGGCAAGCTCGGTTGGTTTAGGGGTACCTTCGTAGCATTTACAGTTTCAGTGCTCGGGTTTAGTAGAGAAATTAAGGATTTGGGTTTTGGGTGTCGGGGTGGTAGACTCGAGCACTCCTTGTTATGGCGGCTTAGGCTATTGTAAGGCTTTGGGTTTAGGGTTCGAGGCTTAGGGTACCCTATGCCCTAAACCCTGAAAGCCCTTGAGATTGGTTGAGATCTCGTCAGAAGCTTCGAGTTGTACGGGTTAGGGCGAAAAGGAGTAGCGAGCTTATACTACAGGATCTGAGGTTTCAAGCGCATATGAGTCGGATTCGGAGGATGATGGGAGAACGCTTCTTCCGCTGTATATTGGGACTTGGTGCTTAGGCTTTGAAGATGTCGGGGTCCCGTGTCTAAAGGCTTCATAACATCACACTCGCCAACGACTGCGACAAAACCTAGAAAATTGACCCGAAACCGAAAACTCCTAAACCCTATAAGCCCTAAACCCTCAAAGACAGAAACAGCAGGTCGAAGAGAGTCCTCAGAGTCGTGATCTAGGCTGCCAAGGAGTTTAATTTAAGCACCATAATGGGGATAACAAGAACACAGGAAGTATCTCAGATTCAGTGTGTTTAGAGCAGGACGGCAGTGACTATCATTAGACAGTTGTTGTGAGGTAGTAGGTTCGGCTTTTGAGGGAGACAGCCTTGAGGGAGACAGCCCTGGAGAACGGGAGCATTGTCTGTTCGAATTATAGTAAACCCCATAAAGTTGGAAACCGGATTAAGGCCAAATAGTGCTGGGATGTCCTATACATTACTCTTAAGGATTGAGGCTATGGGGCTTTCAACTTTTGGGCTTCTACTGTATAGGGGCTTGGAGGTTCAGGCTGAGAGGTGTAGGATGTATGATTATCGTTTCGGTTTCTTCATATTATCATAGGGATCCTTAGGGGTGTAGGGGGGAGGGGTGTAGGGGACTATATTTCCTTAAATAGGCCTTATTAGTCCTTATTATGGGCCTTAAGGCCCCCTACCCCCCCTCCCCCTACACCCCTAAGGATCCCTATGATATTATATACCCCAACCCTGAAACCTCCCGTTTTAGGGTTTCGGGGCTTTTCTGTTGAGGCTTCTCGGTGGATAGCTTGCTCTGGGGGTCGGCCTTCGTGAAAACGGAGCTCGTGGCCAAGGCTGCCGTCATGGAAAGACTGGGTTCTTGTTAAGGAACTTAATTTAAGTTACCATAATAGGGATCTATCGTAAATAATAGGGTTTCCTTATTATGGTAACTTAAATTAAGTTCCTGAACAAGAACCCAGAAGAAGCATGGTGCCAAGCAACGCTCATGGAACCTGCACTTGCCGAACATCCGAAACCAGACTGGCGATGTAGTGGAATGGATTCAGTAAGCTGGCAGCCTCGGAGTCAGATTCACCGTCGTATCCGACAAAGGCACCCGGTGGCATTGCGAGGTCCCAGGTTGCGGAGACATCTGTGAACAACCGTCCGAAGTAGATTGTCCTGGCAGGACTCCGCAGTTGCCCTGCAAAGTTTTTCTGTACGCGCGTACCGGCGTACCGACGACGCGAAGTCTTGCGCACGCTGGAGCAAAACTTCCAAAACGGCCTGCTTCCACCTGGCCGGGCCGTGAGGCCGAAGAGCACTTGGCCGTCCACCAATGGCTTCATGAAGGGCCCCCCATCCGTTAAAGAGCCCTTCAAGGGGTCCTGGAAGGGTCTATAAGGGATCTATAGTAGGGTTCTACAATGTAGGCAGAGGCCTTAGTAATTAGAATAGGGTTCCTTTAAAGGGGCTTTCTGAAGGGGTCCTGGAAGAACCCAGCTTTGCTGCCGGGTTCCGAAAATGGGGACCCTAGTATAATACCCTAAATAGTAGGATCCTGATTATAAGGACCCCAAAATAAGGTACCCCCTACTTTTCGGAAACTCCTGAACCCTAGACCCTTTATAGAACCCTAATAAATCCCTTTAAAGGAACCCTCCCTTTAAAGGAACCCCGGAGGTACCCCCTACTTTTCGGAAACTCCCAGCTTTGCTGCCGGAGCTGCTCCCCAAACTTGCCGAGCGCGTCGCGAAGCTCGGCCAGGCTCTGCTCCACCTGCGCCTGAGGGTTTTAGGGGTTTAGAGAGCTTAAAGAGATTAGGGAGTTTAGGGGTTAGGGGTGTGGGGGGTTTAGAAATTCAGGGCGCTTAGGGTTTAGGGGTTGAGGCTCAGAGCCACCTTAGGGCTTTAGGGCTTTTGGGTTTAGGGTTTTAGGGTTTTAGGGTTGGGGCCCTTGAAGGAACCCCTTGTATTAAGGGAACCCTCCGGGTTCCTTAAAAGGGCCACTTGAGGGTTTAGAGTTGAGGGGTTGGGGTTTATAGGTTTCAGGGTTTCAACCCTAAGGGCCCATGTACTCCTAGGTATATTTGCATGCCTTAAAGTGGCCCCTATAGGGCCAAGGTACATGCCATATGGGTACATGGACCCATCGGGTAAGTAGTGTGAAGACGAGTGTGACTCCACCTATAAACACATGTACCAGATCTTATATCCCCTATTTAGTCGACCCTGCCTATCTGTCTGTCTATCTATATATACGTACAGGTTATAAATATGTATGTATATACTCTACATATATGTATATATACAGAGAGAGAGAGAGAGAGAGAGAGAGAGGAGAGAGAGACAGAGAGAGAGAGAGAGAGAAAGAGAGAGCTAGTTACATGTGTATATCACGATGCGTGAACCGTCAAGATAGGACTAGAGAGATATGTCCAAGGTCCCAGGTTCAATGATTCCTTCATAGAAAGAAGAGTGCTTCATACACAGGGTACCAAATTTTCGAGCAGGGCCGGCATAAGAAGACCCTCTGCGGTGCGACAAAGCGCGGAGATCTAAAGCGACCGTTGGAGCAGGCCTACTGGTAGCAGTGAGGTGTGAATAAGCTCATACTAGTGTTCAGCATTCCTGGAGCAGCTCCGACGTCTTTCTTACTACGTGCCACGTGATCCTGAACATGTCATGTGAAGCTCGGTCTTTCGATTGTGCCTTGAATCTTTCGGGATCTGAAAGGGTTTAGGGTTATCAGGGTTCAGAAAGCCTGCACTCAAACCGCCTGGACTCAAAACTTTAATCTCGACCCTGAAACCTAAACCCAACCTGAGCTAAATTCTAAAACTGTTGGACCTTCCGCCCTGGACTCAAACCTCCTCAACCAGGTTTAGGGTAGCCTCAAGCCCTGAACAACTTGTCTCCACGGGCTAAGATCCGACGTCTGAAAAAGATCCTAAACGCACCTTTCATATACCTTCAGAACTTAGGGTTCGTGCTACCTAGGGCGTGTCTTTTGCGGACCTCATACGTCCGAACCCACCCCCTGAAAGTCCCCCCAAACCCAAGTGGAACTACGGTTTGAGGATTTCCAATTCAGGATCAGGAATAGAGGTTAAGGGGTTAGGGCTTAGGGTTTAGGTTTAGCTTTGAGGGGCTTAGTGTCTAGGACCCTACACCCGAAACCCAGAAGAACGTAACCCCCATGCAAACCGAACCACTCAATCCGGATACAACCCGCAAACCCTAAACCTAAACCTCTAAATCCACGAACCACTCAATCAGATACCCTAAATTTAAACACTGCCGCTTGCGCCTGGCGGTCAGAGAGGGCTTTCCAATGGCTGGCCTCCTGTGAGGATTAGCTTACGGTTTAGGGTTTAGGGCTAAGGATTTAGGGTTTAGAGTTTATATGGGTGGTCCTGTTGTCTATGATGATTAGATTGTCATAAGGTATAACTACCTTCATCGTATCTTTATCTTTCCTTATATTTACTGTTGCCATACTAAAAACAAGGAGCTTTCCACTCTTGATCTTTCTTTCGCTACCCCAGAACCTCACTATAAACTTAAGCACTATATGGAAGTTTCCGAAAACAGGGCACCCTAATTTAGTACCCTAAATAGTAGAATCCTTAATTATGAGGATTCCAAAATATGGTACCCCTAATTTTCGGAAACTCCCAATATAACCCTTCATCCCTAAGAACCCTGCTATAATCCCTAACTATATGGGTGGTTGTCAAAATTAGGGCCCCTTTCTGGGTACCCTAAATATTAGGTGCCGTATTTTGGTAAGGACCCAAAAAGGGACCCTAATTTTGACAACCACCCATATAATGTCTGCCGGAAGTTTCCAATCTGGTGACACTGTCCGAGACAATTGACACCAGGTGATAGCATTCACGAACAAACTCCTCGTGCACACTCCTGACAAGTCTGCCCGCAGCACCAGTCGATTTGCAAGTCTCAACAACAGCGTGCTTGATGCCGTGCGCGACCATGTATGAACGTGCACTCAGGCTTACAGATTTTAGGGTAGTTAAGACCCTAAGCCCCAAAAAGCGATGGGAAACTTTTGCACGAGAGTGCCAGAACCCACACGCCGACAACCGACAACGAAAGGCTTCGAAACAGCCCAGCCCTGGCCCTGGACCCTTCTCCTCAAGGACGAAATGAACCCTGAAAGGGTTTAAGGTTCATATACCATATAGGGATTCATAGTATATGGGTATAGGGCCCCTACTTTTAAGGGTCATTTGGTCCTTCAGGCAAAGATCCAATCGCAGCCCTTTGTTGGGGCGCAATAATCATGCCAACATGAACTACCCTAAGGCCCCATAGTAGTTCCTTTTTGGGGCTCCTTTCGAGAATCCTATTCGGCAATCTCAAAACGGAACCACTTTGGGCCTATGGGTACGATGTATGCTCTAGGCAAGCCTCAGATCCCTGTACGGTCAAAACCGATATACCTTGATCCTTAAGCCTCCTAAACCCTAAACTTAATTGATGCCTATGTCCCTGCCGTACTACCTTGACCCAAAACCCCAAAACCCTAAAGCCCCAAACCCTAAAACCTTAAACCCTAAACCCCCAAAACCCTAAAACATGAAGGCCCTGACACCGTAAAGCCCCAGGTGCCTGTGCATCTTCGGGGCTTGGCGCACCGTCTTGAGCCTCTTGAAGGAAACCTTCGGCTTGTCCTCGGGGGCTTCGGGTTTAGGGTTCAGGGTTTAGGGTTTGGGGTTTGGGGTTTGGGGTTCAGGGTTTAGGGTTCAGGGTTCAGGGTTTGGGGTTTGGGGTTCAGGGTTTAGGGTTTAGGGCTTTGGGGGCTTTGGGGGCTAGGGACGGCTCAAATTCAGTGTTTTTGCTTCCTCTCTCGCCCTGCCAATGTTAAGAGTGCAATTGTCGTTAACATGGTGCATACAACAATTGTTGCTATGATACTGCCGTCTGCTACTGCTGTTATAATACAAGCATATAAGTGTTGTGTTTTGAGAGGGGGTGTGGAGTGATGCTCTAGCCTCAAGGACGAAATGAATCCTAAAGATTTAAGGTTCATATACCATATAGGGATTCATAGTATATGGGTATAGGGCCCCTACTCTTAAGGGTCATTTGGTCCTTCAGAAATTTGCAGGTTCTCATCGCCTTCGTGGATATTGTGGAGTGTTTCGTTGCCAGAGGCAGAGTTTTGACGAGAGGTTTGGGGCTTGGGAGAGGGTGTCTACGAGGGGCTTGTGGGGTAGGCGGATTCTCGTTGGGTGGTTGTCAAAATTACGGTTCCCGTTTTTGGGGTCTTAACATAATACGGCACCGAATTTGTATAGGGTACCCAATTAGGGATCATCATTTTTGACAACTACCCGGTCTGTTGCTGGAAACAGTATCTACGAAGATCTCTGGGCTCAGCGCTTCCGAGGTGCAGGTCTTACGGCGGAGGGTTGGAGTCAGGGATCGCTGGGCCGTCGAGGGTTGTGATATGTCAAAGGGTGCTACCGTCCTCTGCAATGTTTTGGTAAAACTAGCTGCTGATGTGCTCGAAACTATCCTCAACGTTACAGTACCTCATTCTCATTCCGTTGCATTGGTCTTTGGCCTGGGTTTACTATAGCACCCAGCAACATATGCTAGAGCACTATTTTTCTTCGGACCTCTTTCTTCGAGGCTTTCTTGGGCCTTTGGTTTTAGTTTGATGTAGGCATTGGATTAAGGAACCTTGGGCCTATAACCCAAAAATAGTAGGCTTCAAAAAAGAAACCCTAATAAAGGCTTAAGGTTTCTCAATCAGGTTCCTACATTAATATACTAACCCTGATAGTAGCCCCTATAGACCTCTCAAAGGCCTAAGGCCTAAGGTTTCTACATTAGGCGGTTCAGGGTCTGGGGTCGACTTCACGTCGAGCGTCCAATGAGGGTCTTCAGCTCTTCCAGGAGGTCTGGCACTCGGTGGGCGCGCGCCCGGTGTACGACCTGCTAAACCCTATATAATTAGGTCTTTGGGCCCAAAAGCCTTAAAATCTGAGTCCTTGGAGCCTTAGGGTAGGGTTTACGAGTGCGGCGTCAGGCTTCCAGCGGGTTTAGGGGCGGCCTCCGCCACCGAAGACTCAAATCGTGGATCTCAAGTGACTCAAGTATTCTACACTGAACTTAGAACCCTAGCAAAAATTACAATTTTAGCTGTTTCTTAGGGAGTATAATAACCAAATATTAAAACTATTTCAAGCTAACCAGTGGTTTTGGGGGTTCCATGGCTCTTTAAAGCTCCTTCTTTAATAGGGAGTATCATCATCTCTGGCTCCTTAGCTCCTCCGATATCCATGGCTAGCAAGTGACTCGAGCATTGCCTGTGGCCCCAGGAATCTACTGTCTGAAAGGCTAATCCGAATAATTGAGGGGTCATAAGCTACTCATATTGGGGCCTTAATAATTAGAATAAGGTTTTGGTGCCCTTTATGCTTTATAACTATAATAAGGAACCCGCAAAGTAGTATAGGTACTTGATAAGGCCGCCATACTATAGAAGTTGAAGGGTTTGGGAAACACAGCTGAGGCTTGAGGTGCTTGGCAATTCTCAGGCAAAGTGCAGGAGAACTACTTATAGTCTCCATTGTAGTTCCATTTTGGGGTTGCCTTATAGGATCCTAAATGTATACTTGGTTTAAGAAGAACAAGGAGCTACAATGGATACTATAGGTGCTGCAGAGTCCTCACGTGGGCGAAGCCCGTATGCCCGGTAAGACTAAAAGCACACACACACACGCACACTCGTCACCGTGATCCTCATCATGATCTTCCTCCCTAGACTCCATCCTAATACTCTATTTTTCCCAGCTTAAACCCAATAGAAACCCTGCAGAATCCTCATGAACCCTTCGGGCAGCGCGTCATTTTTGTTTTACAGCATAGTTAATACCAAAACCCTGGAACCGCAAACCCAGACCCCGAAACCCTATAGAACCCTTATGGAAACCTTCATAGGAAGCCCTGTAGAAACTTACCCCGCGAAACACTTGAACCCTAAACCCACCCACAGCACAAAGCCCTAAAGAACCCGTACGGACACCCATACAGCCGCCCAAGCAAAAAACTACCCATCATACCCTACACTTGCGAAATCCTAAACTCCTCAACACTATGACACCCGAAACCCACAAACCCAATCCTAAACTTCGAAAGTTCAACCTGAACCCACAAAACCCTCACCATCATCATCACCATCCACAAAACCCTCCTCCTCCTCCTCCTCCTCATCATCATCATAAACCCTAAACCCCTAAACCCCTAAACCCTAAACCCTAAACACAGCATCATCATCATCGTCATCATCGCCGATCGTCCGCCTCGCTTTCCCCCGCAGCAACGAAAAGGCCCTCAAGTAGACCCGGGAGCTTTGTTTCAGCCTGGGATACTAGGATACCCAGTAACCTACAGTAGAAGCCAGAAAGTTGGAACATGGCTTTAGGAGGATTAGTGCTAGGATCCTTTATACTTTACCTTAAGGGCATGAGGAGTCTGATGTTCCAACTTTCTGGCTTCTACTATAAGAATAAAAAGGCCTGTCTTTTTGGTATTGGGTAACTTTATAAGGAACCTAGGACTACAAAAAGGGAATAAGGGTACTACTGGGCAGCCTGGGATATGCTGTTCGCTTTGTTTAAAGGTTTAGATTTTAGGGTTTAGGGTTTAGCAGGCTGTAGAGGGCTGTAGTAAAAGCTGTATAAGGTAAGGAACCTTAATAATTAGAATAGGGTTTTGGGGCCCATATGACTCTAATCATAAGAAGGAACCCCACAATAGTACTGGTAATTATTCAGGCCCCCAAAGTATGCTGCTGCTGTATTTAAACGGCTGTACAGAGGTTTACCCATAGGCTTCATAGTAGTTCCTATTTGGCATTACCTAAACGGATTCTGAACAAGAAACAAAATGGAACTACTCTGGAGCCTCTAGGTAATGCTGTGCAACGTGTGCTTTCGCTTGCGGGGTCTTGTGCGAGATTCAGAGGCCATTGAAAGGGGCATAAAAGCGGTTTAAAGGGCTTTCGCAGAAGGCTGTCAAAATCACCTATGTGTCCAGTGTAGTTCCTCATAGGGGTTGCCTTGATCGAGTCCAGTATGTGACAAGGGTTAAGCCAAACAACACTGTCCAGGTGTATCTATTCCAGCTTTCATTTGGCTGTTTTTTTTCGGGAACTCCGTTGGGGGAAGGCCGACGGTGGCAGCTAGCATAGCATGGAAGTACGCCATTCTGTCGTGGTTGTGGGATTTCGACCACGCGCTCCGAGCTCTCCACAATTCCACAAGTCTCTTCAAGCGTGATCTCAACCAGCGACCCAATCTTCTGACTTCTTTCAGCTTGGCTAGCCCGCTCTTGCCAGGCAAGAAGCCAGGTTGCACGACTGCATCTGCAAAGACCGAAGAATTGTAGGCGCGCAGTCTTGTCTTTAGTGCATAGTGGGCAGCCCAGAACTGCCTCACCTTCCTCCATCTATGCTTGCCGCTTTCCATTTTCATCCTCGCAATAACTCGAATGTTGTCTCTCTCTTCTCGCCTGTAATTCTGATCTGTTTTCTTGTCATCCCAAACACAAGGGGAGCATTTCGAAGAGACTCCAGTGACTCTAGCCTCAAAAGGTAGGCCTTTCATTTTATGTTGTTCGTACCAACATGGGAGTTTCCGAAAATAGGGAACCCTCATACATACAGTACCCTAAATAGTAGGAACCTTCTTGTAAGGACCGCAAAATAAGGTACCCCGAATTTTCAGAAACTCCTAAACCCTAAACCCTTTATAGAACCCTCATAGACCCCTTTAAAGGAACCCTTAAAGGGCCCCTTTAAAGGAACCCTAGGAATTTTCGGAAACTCCCACATGGAGAAGGAAAGCTAAACGGAACTGGAGCTCCTCATCCTCCACGGTAGAGGGTTTAGGATTGTTTGGGAGCTTATAAGGGGCTAAGGGATTTAAGGGGTCTCCCTTTAAGTCACTTTAAGAATATAGGGTTTAGGGTTGAGGGCTGCAGGGGTTAGAGGTTTAGGGTTTGGGGGTTCGGGGGCTTTGGGGGTTCAGGGTTTAGGGGCTTAGGGGTTCAGGGTTCAAGAAGGTTTAGGGGTTTAGGGGTTATGGTTCGGGGCTTCAGGGTTTGGGAAGTTTAAGGGTTAGGGCCTTCTGCTCTGAAGGAACCCCAAGGGTCAAAGACCTGCATAAACCTTGCCCATCCTCTAATCGGATCTCCCATAAGGGACTGTTGATGATATAAATCCTGCATTACCCATAATAAGGAATATACCATAATTCCCATAGTTTAGGGGCCTTAAGGTAATGCAGGATATATATCATCAACCGGAGCACCCAGTCAGGAGGTGATGTCGGTCCAGGAGGTGCTCTCAACTTCTTCTGCACCCAGCTTATTTCGGGGGTTCGGGGTTGAAGTTGAGGAGACTCCCCAAGGACCAACTGTCCCTGAACCCCAATCCTAAGGCTCAAAACAGCCCAAAAGCCTCTATAGTATGGTCTTTGGGCCCAAAAGCCTTAAAATGTGAGTCCCTAGAGCCTAAGGGTAAGCCCTGAAGCCGAAACATCAGAGAAACTTACACCTAGGTTCCTTAGTGGCCCCTTTGTAGTAAGGATAACTTTTTTCCCTACTTTTCGTTTTTTGAAGGGACCCCAATATAAAACCGTGCAAAAGGGTAATACCCAGGAGCCGATACGACTGTTCCCAAACCCTCCCTGCCCAGTCCCTCGCCTGGGACACCACGAAATCCAGCAAAGTGCCCTGGCCTTGCGGTGCAATGGGAGGGTTTACTTGAAGGATCATGGGGCTTAGTAAGTAAGGTTATAAGTACCTTTATTGGGGCTATAAGTAATTATAAGTATAGTTACCTTATTTATAACCCCAGTTACCAAGTCCCATGATCCTCTAAGTAGGGTTCAGGGCTTAGGGCCTTAACTTCATTGAAGCTCGGATCTGTTCGGGCTGTTATACAAGGGTTTCCAAGAATCTCTACAGTGACTTCAATGACCTGGCTTTCGTCTCTTCTGTCAAGTTAGGAGGCAGGATCACAGCCCTGAAGCTCCTTTGCAAGGAATTGCTGACGGCACCACCTGGTCGTCATTGTACACTAGGATGCCCAATAGCCTAGGAATACAAAGGGCTCCTTTTTTGGCGTTGAGTAACTTTACAAGGAAGCTAGGACTACAAAAAGGGAATAAGGGTACTACTGGGCATCCTAATTAGTCATTGTACATGTTCCATACATGCGGCGAAGCCTGGCAGTCAAGAAGGATGTCTGCAGCTGACATGTTCACCTCTTGCAAGTTGCCGATGACTTGTGTCCAAAGCTGTGCTCTTTCTCAGCGTCTGTTTCCAAGTGATACTCCTGGACACTCAACATTTCGTCGTACCAGCGCTTCTTGCCAAGGTCTGAGATGGAGTCCGCGGCCGACCTAACTGAAAGCCAACAGCGATTCCGCGAACCTTGAGCTTCTGCACCCAGAGATCCCAATACCCCTTAATTAAGGAACATACCTTAAATGATAGAGGCCTTAATATTATGATTTAAGGTATATTCCTTAATTAAGGGGTATTGGGATCTCTGGGCAAGGTTATAGGAACCCTTTTGGGAACGAAAGCCATTCAATACCTTTTAAGGAAGCCCTGAAAACCGTAAAGCCAATCCTAAACCCTATAAACTTAAGAATCCCCAATAACCCCACACTCCCAAACTCGTGCTCGAACTCTCCTAAACCCCACACCCCAAACCCACAACACCCTGACGATTCTAATAACCCTCCTAAGCCCTAAACCCTGCGCGCTAATGTAGAGACCTACCCGTGTATAGCACCCCTAAGCGAAACCCTACCACTGAACCCTGAACCCTGAAGCCCTAAACACTGAACCCTAAAGCCCTACATCTGATATAGTACCTTTACAAACCTGAAACCCTAAACCAGTTAAATTGCCCTCATAACCCTAAACCCCTGAACCCTAAACCACTGAACCCAAAGGCCCCAAACCCGAATACCCTAAACCTATTCTAGTACTTCTGTGAACCCTGACACCCTATAGTCTAGCACCCCTATACACCCAAAGACCCGAAGTCGATACAGCCCGAACATAACCCTGAAACCCGAAGATATGGTACCCTTATGAAAAACCCAAAACCAGTTAAAGCCCCAAAACACGCCCAAAACCGCAAAACCAAATACAGTACCTTTGCAGACCCTCAAACCTGAAAAAGGCCCTAAAGCCCTAAACCGAACAATTATAGTGCCTTCGTAAACTCTAAACCACCAAACCAATAAATTGCCCAAACAGGTCTAAACCCTCAACCCTAAACCCTATACAGCCCTAAACTTAAACCTAAGATGGTAATATAGTACCTTCAAAACCCGAAAAGTTACCATAGAACCCTAGTGTAGATCCTTTGAGGACCCCTATAAGGATCCCTTTAAAGGGAACCCTATATTAACCCTAAACTAAACCCTGAAGCTAATACAGTAATTATAGTACCGTTAAAACCTGAAAAAAGGCAAAAGCGCGCCTTTTCCCCGGAGCTTCGCCAGCTTCGGCAGTGCCTCGAGGTCGAAGCCGTCAGCGCGGCCTCGCGAGGTGCCGCCGTTCCTGGGAGCTTTCGGGGGCGTTCCCAGAGACTCCTAGAGTACCCCTTAAAGGGATACCTAGGATTCCTTTAAAGGGGTTCTATAAGTGTAATAGGATCCTTAATATGAGTTTTGGTATATTCCTTGAGCTTTGGGGGGGTCCTTTTAAGGAATACCTAGGGCTCCTTTAAGGGATCCTTATAAAGGGATCTATAGGGTTTAAGGTATTTAAGAGCTTTCGGGGCCCCGTTAAGGATAGGGTTTAGGGGTTAGGAGGTTGTTTAGGGACTTAGGGTAAGGGCTTAAGGGTATAGGGAGGGGTATACTTAACATGATCTAAGGTATAAAGTAAGGGGTCGCTTTAAGGATAAGGTATAGGGTTTGCCCCAACTACCCTCTATTATACCCCAACTTTCCACTATCGTTACATAGCTTCGGAACAAGCCGAGCTTAACGTTGACGGGTGTGTTCGGATGACCAAAGAGGCGTCTAAGTCCGAAGAAGGATGTCGACAAATTTGCAAGCGATAGGCCGAGTCGTCCGAAAGGGGTCTGTTTATGAGCAAGAGGTACCCCTAAGTAAACGAGATCATCCGCACTCTGAAGAGAACATGCTTGTCGTAGAGGCCAAACCGCAGGACAAGAGCCATGATCATCATGAAGAACAGAACACTGAGCGGTGTTTATGTGCAAGCCGATAGCCGAAAGGCATCCTTGTAGACCAGGTAGCTTGGCTTGTAGTTCGGCTGCAGAGGCTCCACGGAACAACATGTCATCGGCGTAAAGGAGTACATGAGGTAAATGGAGACGAGAGAACGTTGCCTTTGCAGTGGAATTCCACTCATCAATTGAGCCCAGAGACGAAGCAGTCGAGAATGCGTGAAAATACATCTGCAGAAAACGAAGTTCCTTGTAGGATTCCTCGACCCAATCGTTGCGACCAGGCATCAGCGCCCAGCTGCATGTCAACAGATGTATTACGACACAGATCCCAAAGTATAAAGGCTTCAGCACTTGCCTCAGACTCAAGTAAAAGCCTCCATATTGCATGGTGCGATATGGTGTCGAAGGCCTGGGAGATATCAAGCTTCATTAAATGAATGCCTCGCCCAAAGCTTCATACATGATTGTGCACAGCAAACGGCCTCTAGGCTTTGACTGCCCTTCCTACACGCGTAAGGTCTCTATTAAAGGGTTTTGGGGGGTCCTGGCGGGGTTAAGGGGTTAGATTACAGTAGAAGCCAGAAACTTGGAACATCATTGGCCTCATGCCCTTAAGGTAAAGTATAAGGGATCCTAGCACTAATCCTCCTAAAGCCATGTTCCAACTTTCTGGCTTCTACTATAGGGTTTAGGGTTAGCGGGTTAATGGGGTTTTAGGATTTAGGGTCCTGGGAGCCTTGGAGGGGAGCCCTGGGGGGTCCAAGAGACTAGGAGTTCTATAAAGTGTAAGAGGATCCCTACCATTATTTAAAGTATTTGTCTTGAGCTCAGGTGGTTCCTTTTAAGGAATACCCAGGGCTCCTGTAAAGGGTTATGAAGGGATATATATATATATATATATATATATATAATTAAGGTCTGTGGGAGCTTTTGGGGTACCTTTAAGGATACTATAGGGGCCTTAATAACTAGACTAGGGCTTTGGGGGTGTGGTGCGGACATGAGTCTGGTACGAATGAAGCTGGAGATGACTTGTGCATCCGTTGAACTCTCAGCTATCTAGGGCTTTGGGGGTATATTATACTTTCTTTAACTATGGTAAGGAACCACCAACACAGTACAGGTCCTTTCAGGATAGGGTTCATGGGGGTTGGGGGTTAGTAGGGTTTCCGGGAGGGTCCCTTTCAGGATATAGGATTTCGGGGTTAGGGGGCTACTGGGGCTTTAGGGTTTACGGATTTAAAGCCTTAGGGTTTGGGAGTTCTGTAAGGTTGTCTCTCGGGTTCCTTCACAGAAATCTGGGGTTCCTCCCCAGGTTGCTTCGGAGGTGCCATTGCAGGGATGCTTTGGGGTCTTAGGGTTTAGGGTTTAAGGGGTTAGGGTTAAGGGGTTTAGTGGCCTATAGGGTTGAGGGTGATGTTTTGTTGCGTTCGTTGGTTCTCAAAGGGTTTCAGAGGGTTTTTGAAGGTTGAAGGTTTTTTTTTCAAACCTTTCGTCTTTTAGGTTTGAGGAACAGACATGCGCACCGACCTCGAAATGGCAAGAGCTTAGGCCTCCACAACCTTTGAAATCTTAAACTTCAAATCCGAAACCTCCACCCCAGTATGAGAGCCCTTTTAAACCGATGCCCGTCGCAAAGGCCGTATCAGAACCCTAAAAAGCACCCACCACCCCAATGTCAACCCGACGGTTGATGATATAAATCCTGTATTGGCCACAATAAGGAATAGACCATAATTCCCATTGCTTAGGGTCTTTAAAGGTAATGCAGGATTTACATCATCAGCCGTATCGATCTGGAGAGCGTCAGGTAGTTGCCCACGAAAAGGACCAGAGCCAAGAGTTGCTCCACCTTTGGAGACCTGCCAGAACATACTGTTGATGGACAAAATCGCGCACTACCCATTATAAGGAATATACCATAGTTCCCATAGCTTAGAGTCCTTATGGTAATGCAGGATTTTGTCCATCAGCAGTATGGTAGAAGCCAGAAACTTGCAACAGTAGTATCCTCATGCCCCACTAATCCTCCCAAACCCATGTTCCAACTTATTGCCTTGCAACCCCGCCAACACCGCCGGGTATACTGGGTTCTTGTTGCAGGCACAGGTTTCAGGGTACGTAGCATAATAGGGATCTGTAGTGAATAATATGGTTTCCTTATTATTGGTATTCTAACTTTAATCCCTTAACAAGAGCCCAGAGTATTGTAGGTGAAACATGCATCGTGACCGTGACCCGTGTCAGCACATATGGCTTAGGGTTCCGGATCGGGGGCACCCGTTGACTGAAACTGCTTCGATGGACTTTAAGTAAAACTCCAATCCTCCCAAAACACAAACCCTAAACCTTAAGCATCAATCCTGCCGAAAACTTTCGTCCAAACACCAGAACCAACAATTTCCCTAGTACTGCACTTTAGCACCTGGGCTCGGCTCCTTAGGCATGGCCTGAAGGGTGTAGAGGGCCCAGCGAGCCAGGGAAGCAAACCAACCCTAAACCCGAGACCCTAAACCCCTACAACCTAAACCCCACACCCTAAAATCTAAAACCAAAACCCTAAAATCTAAAACCTAAACCCTAAAATCCAAGACCTAAACCTTAAAATCTAAAACCTAAACCCTAAAATCTAACCCCTAAACCCTAAAATCTAAAACCAACGCCAAGACATGAACCGCGCCGAGGAGCTCTTTGAGCTTCCTTGCTGCATCTGTCAGCTCCTGTTTACTTAGCTCTGGTTAGTGTTTAAGGGTTTCTGTTTAGGGTTCAGGGGTAAGGGTTAAGGGTTTTTGGGTTTAAGGGATTAGGGTTTAAGGGTTAAGGGATTAAGGTTTAGGGTATGGTTAGTAGGGAATGGAGCAATGCGGTACAATTATAACTTCTAGTACTACCATTCTTCCATTCCCTACTAACCAAAGGTAAGTTTAAGGCTTATAGGGCTTAGAGATTAGGCTTTCGGGCGTAGGGTTTCTTCACTGTCGCGTTTAAATTACGGTTTGGGGTTCAGAGTTTAGGGTTTCGGGCTGAAGGTTTAGGGTTTCTTCACTCTTCACCCAACTTCCCCACAGGGTTAGGGATTCTTTCGTTTTAAACAAAGTCGGGGTTCAGAAGTGAGGGGTTTAGAGTGACTAAGTATAAGCTTTAGGGTTCAGGGTGGCGCTCCCTAAGCCCAAAAATTGTCTCGTGTTTGTGTTGCTTCGTGGCAAACGGATGAGTCGTCTTGGGAGTGGAATGTTCAACGGCACGAACCCTCAGAACCCTCAACCGTCGCGATCGGCTCAAGACATCAACACTCTCGGACTCTAAGCCGCGAGCTGTTGGCTAAGCAAAGTAAGATACGGACATGCTTTCAGAAACTTCAAAGATGCTGGCCGCTGCACTCGTCTGTCTTGCCAAACCATAAATCGAAATCCGAATACATTACCCTAAACCCTAAACCCGAAACCCCCTAAACCGCCAAGCCCTTGAACCCTTAAAATCCTAAACCCTTAACTCCTAAGCCAAATCGAAGCGTCCTCGTGAGCCGTTAAAATGCGAGCCCGCGCCCAGTCGATCGAGTTGAGGAAGCCCCAAACTCGCACCTTTGGGTTTTTTAGGATTTGGGCATTAGGGTGGGGTTTAAGCTCTTCCTTAACCCCAAGTAACCTACCCTTTTAAGGACATATATAAAGAAATCAGATTAGGGAACCCTAAAGAGGCAGGTTCCTTAGGGTCCAGGTTGGGGCTGAGGGGTTTAGCATGTCTTTATTTAATCGGCGCTTTTCCGCTCGCCACTCCAGGAAGCTCAAGTGGGACACCTGGCCAACAAGGTCATGCAACAAATCCGGCTATCCGTCACCTGACATCAGCTGGATGAGGACGTCAAAAACAGCGCGTGACAGTGCTTCAGTTGACAAGATGCGGCGGGGACGGCTAGGGGCTAGGCTTCCCAAAGCACACAAACTCCGCCACAACACAAAACCCGAAACCACCCTACGCTGTATGGACCACTCTTCTGGCCCATCAGGGCGGATGCTAGGGCTTCTACAGCTGAAAACCAAAAGGCCAACTTCCCAAGAGGGTCCATATATACTACCATTATGGAATTAGGTCCCAAAAGACCATCCCCATTATGGCTTTGGGGGCCCAATTCCATAATGGTAGTATATATGGACCCTCTAGGTTCCTGCAACACTACGCAACACTCACTCTCGAAAACCTTCACCCGACACTTCCAAAGACTCGAAACCCCTGAAATACTAAATCCGGAACCTTGAAGAGCCAACACCTCCAAAACGGAATCCCTAAAGAGCGGCTCTTTCTAGCAACTTGTTTTAATAAGTTTTCCCAGAACCCTACTTGAAGGGTTTCGGGATTAGGGGAAAAGGCCCTATACTATAGAACATTATCGAACCCTTACAGGAAACCGCTGACAAACAACCTAAACCCCAAGCCCCTAAACTCCGAACCCGTGAACGCGAAACCCAAAAAACACCCAAATGCAAGGCCGTAAGTCCCAACCCCTTAACCCTACAGTAAACCCCATAAACTTGGAAACCGGTTAAGGCCAAATAGTGCTGGGATTCCACATACACTACTCTTAAGGATTGATGCCATGGGGTTCCCAACTTTTGGGCTTCTACTGTAAACTGCTACACTCAACCCCAAGCTTTCTCAAAATCAAGCTGCACGGAGCGAATACAGTGGGATAGACGAAAGAGCCAGGACCTCGAGGATCCGAGGAGGGACCCTTAATCAGGACCCCTAGGTATGTACCCTTAATATAGCTATTTTTGTAGTCATTATATAGCCCATTATTATGGGGTAGTCCATAGGGTGTTCAACAAGCTGGGGTTTAGGGCTTTATGAAAGGTTTGGGCTTCAGTGTCTGGTTTTAGGGTTTAGCGTGTTGTGGGCTGTCGCGTGCTGTGTTGAACGATGTTGTTTGTTTCAAGGTTTGGTGTAGGATTGTGAAGGGTTTGTTGCATTTTACAGGTCTGAATGACTATAGGGGGGCCTTAGTACATGGAATAAGGCTTCGGGGATATGTTATAGTACAAGAGATCATAACGAACCCTGTAAAAAGGGATGCGTCTGATTGCAAATTAATTCCGAGCCCGAGATTCGCCGTCCAAACACCAACCTCTGAGCCTTGTGTAGGCCGATTCTGAGCACTTCACCCCAACCACCAAACCCTGCACCTCTAAACCCTAAACCCTACCCCCTAAACCCAACACTATACTCTGATTGCCTCTGATCGGAGTCTAATCCCTTAACCCGGGTCCCGAAACGACGTGATGGCAGAAATTTGCACCCTGAACTTGAAGCCCTAAGGCTTGGCACCTTGTCAAACACGACAGACAGGGTTTACAAAAATGTGGACCCTACTTGTCCTACTTTCGCTGTATAACAGGGCTCCACTGGAACCAGCCGTAAGAGAGTTTCAAGAGGAAGGAATTAGAGGGGCCGCAAGTAGACCGCGTGGAAACACGGTCGAGATCCAGACAAACTCCTCCGGCGCATCCCAAAGTTCGCCTGTTTGCAGGTGGATGCTCGGAAGCGGAAAACTCACTAAGCGCTAGTCTGCTAATCATGAACACTCCTCTTCAGGGACGGGTCCTAATTGAAACGGGCAACATACTCTGTTGGGTTAAACTACTGAGCTGTCGAAGTTCGGGACTCCGCTTCTCAAGGAGAACTCCCATAAACATATAGGGTTTAGGGCTTAGGAGCAAATTGCTAGACGCCTAGATGCTTGCATATTTTGTCTGCTCCGCAGCATACTTGGCAAACAGAGCTGTAATCACGGTATCTGCACATTAACACTGCTTGCCCAAACTGAGGTACTTTTATCTTATATATAACCACAGGCTTATCATCTGCAAGCAGTAGCAAGTAGCCTTCCTGCACGAAACTGGTGGGCACAACACACAGGCTGTACCTAGTAGCCAGCTCTAGAACCATAAGGGTCCATGTGCCAATGTAGTAGGTACTTAGCAAGTATTCGGGCTCCAAAAGGTATATACTATACCAGTACACAAATCCTTTGAATAATCAGAAACAAACTTTGCACTCGAAGCCTAAGCGCACCTGAATCATCCTGGTCAAACACGCCATTAAAACCTAAAGCCGCGCGAAACCGCAAAGACCCAATTGCAACCCTATCAAACCTTGCTTAAACCCCTAACTCAGACACCCGTTGAACTCCGGTGCCTTCAGCCAGGGGCTCGGCTTTCAGAGAGCTTTCGATCAGCTGAAGATCCACTGGCATGGGGAGGTTCATCTGCAGGAGCTCCACCTCCCGGTGTTCGGAATACGGCTTCTACATTGGGTACGGCCCCCATACAGCAACAGTCTATAATAGGGCTACTGTTAAGGGACTTATATATCTATAATATGAATCTTATCCAACTGTTACTGAGTGGGGGCCGTACCCAAGTTCTACATAGCGTTCCTGTAATAAAGGCTTCTATATAAGGGTTTCTTTTGAGTAGAGGGTTCCAAAAGGTTCCTGCAGGAGTTTCGCAGAGGGTTTCGGGGTGCGGGTTGGCGGTGAAGGGTGTAGGATTTTGGGATTTTGGGGTTTGGGGCTTGGAGGCTTAGGGTATAGGGTAAGTTTAGACAGGTTTAGGAGGTCTTTCTAACACAAACTCCTCCCTGCCCTCAACTAAAAGAAAACTATTAACCCCAAAGTCTAAATCCCATACTGCCCTTGGAAACGAAATGGGTCAGGGATTTAATCTTCCGGAGTGGAGGAATCAAGTTCCCCAACCGTCAAGCCTAGCAAAGTGGCCCACCTAACGGTAGACGAAAGTCCCTTGGCCCAAAGCTCCTAACATTCAACCCCAAACCCAAGTTGCCATAGCCCCTAAACCCTAAACAATCAAACCCTAAACCCTGAACCCTAATTAAACCCTATAACCCTAAAACCCCAAATCCTCAAAGTGAGCCTTCTCCGGCTTCAGCTGCTCATCGTCCATGGAAGCCACAGCTTCCAAGAGCTGTGCTCTCTCCGGCATGAGGGCCTCGAAGCAAGGTTTGGGGTTTAGGGGGTAGGGAAACCCTCAACCCTAAACCCTAGACATCCCTAGACCGCTTTAATGAAGGTCCAATAGCATTCACCCTAATGTGAGAGCCTCGAATTGGACTGCCCACACGGGGCTCTCGGGTTTTCTTAAAATCACGAACACAGGGGCTTTTGTAACCATAGAAGAAAGAGAGGCCTGATGGCTTAGGTCTGGGATGGGTGCATGAACTTCAAAATGATGCAGAGTTTGGGGGCTAGACCATCAACACTAGAAAATAAACTGCGCAGTAGTGGATAGCTTGCAGGCGTGCAGCCAGCATGAACCAAAGCTGTCTGCGGCGCTTCTCGTCGAGCACGCGACGGCGCTTCCTCGACTGATGCAGCTGTAGGACTGCAAGACGTTATAGAGACTCCAATATCCCTTAATTAAGGAATATACCTTAAATTATAGTAGGATCCTTAATATGATTTAAGGTATATTCCCTAATTAAGGAATATTGGAGTCTCTGGGGACGTTATAGCGACAACATGTTTCACGTTAAAACCCCATCATGCTACGCCTCACTGTGGGGCAGTCGGGTAATTACCAGGTTCGTGCTCATGGCCTTTCCTACAGGCTTCCTGCTTGAATCGCTTCCTATATGACTTGGTCAAGCTCAAACTATGCAAAAGGATAGAACCTGCGTGGCAAAAGAGCATTCGTGCAGGTCTTGATTCATCTTGATTGGCTTGCTCGTCTTTGGGCCAGGTGCTGCTGTTTTCGACATCAGTTTTGTACGTCTTTCACACACACACACACACTGACTGATTCACTCACTTATTCACTGACCCACTGACTCACTCACTCCCTCACTCGCACTTGCACTTGCACTCGCACTCGCACTCGCACTCGCTCTCACTCCCACTGCCACTCCCATGCTCACTCTCACTCTCATTGTCACTCCCACGCACACACACTCTCTCTCACTCTCCCACTCCCACTCCCACTGCCACTCTCACACTCACTCTCACTCTCTCTCACACACACACACTCTCTCTCTCTCTCTCTCTCTCTGCTGGGACAGAATGCAAAGACGCTGCCTGCGAGCGATCTCAACTTCCTGCCCAACCCAACCGGCACCATTACGGTAACAACAACAAGAACTTGACTTGCACGTGTCATAACTGGTGGACTGACAGGAACAGGGACTGGCGATGGTTGCTATGACCAGTTGTACATGGTAACCATTGCTGTGGTTCTAGTTTATGTAGCTGTGTGTTATGATTGCCACGACTATCCTCAACAACCAAAGAACTCAAACCTTGGAAAGAAAACCCGACCCCACAAGAACTCCGTAAACCCGAAACCCCACAGAGATATTTCTTCGCCCAGTGACTGTGTTCGCGGCCGCTGCGGCGATGCACCGCCACAGCCGCCTGCCTCGTAGATACAGCTTCTACTTCGCCGATCGGGGGTCTTACAGCAATGTACGGTGACCCCAAGCACACTTTTGGAACACCCTTCTATAAGCTTAAACCCTGAGGCCCAAATATCCACTTGAGCCTCATGCACCCTTAACCCTAAACCCCAAAGCCTAAATACCAATCTAGAACTCACAAACCATGACCCATATGCCCAGCTAGAACCCTTTATAACCCTAAACCTTAAAACCTAAATACCCATCTAGACCCCTCATAAATCTAGAACCCTTATGGCCCGAAACCCCCGAACCCGAAGCCTACATGCCCATCTAGAGCCCCTGTAAATCTAGAACCCTGTGAAGCCCTAACCCCCAAACTTAAAGCCTAACCTCCCTTCTAGAGCCCCTAGCCCAGAAAAGGTTCACCTTTCCAATTATGGTAGGATTATATAAATCCCAGGAGGTTGAAGGATACCTACTCAGCTACTAAGATGACCTTATCTAGATTTCAGAATAGACCACCTAGTATTCGGTTCAAATAAGCGGACCCTAAGAGCAAAAGGGCAAAAGGATACTACTCAGGAACCTCGTTGGGAGTTTCCTTAAAACAGGGGGCCCCAATATAGTACACCAAATAGTAGGATCCTTACTATATTATAAGGAACCCCCCAAAATAAGGTACCCCCTACTTTGCAGAAATTCCCTAAACCCTAAACGCTCTACAGAACCCTCATAGACCCCTTTAAAAGAACCCTTACAGCCCCTAAACCCCTAAACCCTAAACCCCTAGACCCTTATAGTACCTCTATAGATCCCTTAAAGGGACCCTTCAAGGGGAACCCTACTTGAAGGCTCATGGGACTTAGTAAGTAAGGTTATAAGTAGGTTACAATTAGGATAACCCCACTTAGGGGACTTATAACCCCAATTATAACCTACTTGCTAAGTCCCATGATCCTCTAAGTTCCCTAAACTCCCCCTTATAGAACCCTTACAGACTTATAGATCCCTTAAAAAAGGAGCCCTTTAAAGGAACCCTAGGGTTTCTTACTAAGTCCCATGATCCTCCAAGTATGCCCTAAACCCTAAACCCTAAGTATGGGGCTCTTTGGGGAAGCTACAAAGGTCTTAAGGTCCCCTTTAAAGGAACCCTAGGAATTTTCGGAAACTATAGATCCCTTAAAGGGACCCTTCAAGGGGAACCCTAAACCCTAAACCCTAAACCCTAATTCCTAGGAATTTTCAAGGGCTCTTCAGCCCGGCCTCGGCGAAGTTGTCCTCCAGCTCATCCTAAGCTCTCTCCGACATCTCCGTTTTCGGGGAGTTTCCGAAAATTCCTATGGTTCCTTTAAAGGGGATCCTTGAGGGGGTTCCTTTAAAGGGATCTATGAGGGTTCTATAGAGGGTTTAGGGTTTAGAGTTTCCGAAATTTAGGGGTAACTCAGTTTGGGGCCCTTGTAATCAGGATCCTACTATTTAGGGCACAAACTTAGGGTCCCTTATTTTCGGAAACTACCGTTTGTTTCTTGGGGGGTGCTTAAGCCGCAAGGGCCCCTGGTTGGGAGGTCTAGGTTTTAGAGCGTTCTTAAGGGCCCCATTTTCGACTGCAGATTCGAAAGTCTCTTTTAAGGCGAGCTTCTTAAGGTTTTAGAGTTTAAAGTCTAGGGTCCTACAGCCTCCTCAGTCCTGGGGGGATGTAGAGTTGAAGGTTTAGGGCTTGCTTAGGGTTTAGGGTTTACTGACGGCTTAGGGCTCAGGGGTTTAATCCATAGGGCCGCTAAACTACTGCAAGGGTTTGCATAACGACTACAGAAAGCCAAAAGCACAAGGTGTCACAAGGGACAAGTGAGGGGCCCAGCATGCTAAAGCCCATACACCCGGGTAGCTAAACCATAAACCCCCAAATCTCCGAAACCCACAAACGCCCAACCCCTAAACCCGTACCCTCAAACTTTGAGGGGGCCTTGGAAGGAATCTTTACAGGAACAATTCACATCCCCTTACAGGAGCTCAAACACTGAAGATAAAGCATGTAAAACACCCCTTACGGTTCCCTAAAACCTTCCCTTAAAGGACCTCAAAAGCCTATATACCACAAAGGAATCCTTGTGCCACCTTACAGGAACCCCTTTGGCACCCCTTTTGGATCCCTTCACCCCAACAGGATCTAAACCTTCAACCCTTGAAGGACCCATAAAACCCCCAAAAGGATCCCCTTAAAGACTCCAACCCTTCAAAGATCCATTGAAGGAACCCTTCACGGACCCTTAAAGAATCCCCCAGAAGGATCTCTAAAAGGCCTCTAGTCTAAACCCTCAACTCTTGAAGGACCCCCAAAAGGACCGCTTAAAGGCCTCTAAGCCCTCAGCCCTCAAAGGACCCCTAAGCCCTAAACCCCATGAACCCTGAACCCCCACCTTGAGGGACCCTTAAACAGCCCCCAAACCCTAAACCCTAAACCCTGAACGCTAACCCCTAAACCCTAATCCCCAAACCCTAATCCCTAAACCCTAATCAATAAACCCTAATCAATAAACCCTAATCCCTAATCCCTAAACCCTAATCCCTAAACCCTAATCCCTGAACCCTAATCAATAAACCCTAATCCCTATACCCAAAAGCCTGATCCCTAAACCCTAAACCCAAAACCCCAAACCCTAAACCCCAATCCCTAATCCCGAAACCGTAAACCCTATCCCAAAACCCTAAACCCTAATCCCCAAAAGGACGAGGATCCATGTCGAAGAAGTTGCCTGGGCTTTTAAGTAACCAGGGAGAAAAAAGTATAAACTTTAATTTCATAAGGGTTCCTTTAAGAAAAAAGTATTAAAGTATGGTACTCCACAGCCCAGTTGCCTCCCTGCTCGAAACGCTGGGCTGCAAACTCCCAAACCTCGGAGGCGTCTTTTGGGGGTGTCAAAAGGGCTCTGTCTGGGTTTTTTTCGGGTTCCTTTAGCGGGAGCTATAGGGCTTCCTTTAAGGGCTCCTT
The DNA here is from genome assembly GCA_905221615.1 of Symbiodinium sp. CCMP2592. Lineage (NCBI taxonomy): Eukaryota > Dinophyceae > Suessiales > Symbiodiniaceae > Symbiodinium > Symbiodinium sp. CCMP2592. The sequence continues at coordinate 986,724 of CAJNDT010000746.1, read as the reverse complement.
TGAGGAGTCTAGGGTTTGGGGTTTAGTGGATTTTGGGGTTTTGGGTTTAGGGGCTTTTGGGGTTTAGGGTTTCGGGCTTGGCGGTCCTTGAAAGGGTCCTTCAAGGGATATAGGGGTTTAGGCTTCAAAAGGGGTTTTAGTGGCTTAGGGTCAGCAGTGGATTAGCAGGTTTGGGGTTGAGGGGTATTTAGGGTATATACGGGTCCCTGTACCCACATGGTATATACTTTGGTCCCCAAAACACCTTCTTCGGGATTACTTTAAGGCTTGTTTTTGTAGGGGTCGAGGGTTTTGATCTCCGAGGCTTGGGGTTTAGATGTTTTGGGCTTGAGCTCCAGAGTTCCAAGTGTTTTGAGCTTGATATAACCTACTATTTGCTTAAGAAACCCCCAAAAAATAAAAATAATAATCCCTATATTACCCCCATAAGGAATATATTTTTTCTTAAGCAAATAGTAGTAAGGGGTTTGGGCTCCAAGGGTTTCGAGCCAATGATTTTGGGTTAAGGGCTTAGGGTTTAGGGGTTTCGAGCCTAAGATTTCGGGCTTTAGAGGGTTTAGGGCTGGGGGGGTTCATGTCGGGCTTAAGGCTTTAAGGGTTGGGCTTCTTTCTTTAAGGACGGATCACAGGGAGTTCTACAGTGTTGTGGTCTCCTGTAAAGGGCGACTATAAGGGTTCAGATCCATGACTTAACCGGGTTTCCAAGAAGTTGTCCACGAAATCTTAAACCCTAAATCCCAAGCCCCAAACCCCAAACCAAAGCTGTAGACTGAAACCTACCGAGACCCACAAAGGTCGTTCTTGGCTTGGCTGACCTAGTGTATGGTTAGGACCCCACACAAAGGACACAAGACGGGCAAAACAGAACTGACTTGACCATAACCGGGGCCTAGGTGAAAAAATGGGTTAACCACGAAAAGGGCTTAGGGTTTAGGTTTAGGTTTAGGTTAAGGGTATAGGGTTTGGGGTTTAGGATTTGGTGTATAGGGTTTAGGGTTTGGGGTTTAGGTTTAGGGTTTAGGGCTTCGGGACCAGTGCGAAGCTCAACGGGAAGCCTTGACAATCCTTCCGAGCAACGGTGGAAGAAAAGCCGTTCCCCAGCTTGAGAGGGTTCCTTGCAATGCTGCACCACTTTAAACCTAAACCCCAAACCCTAAACCCAAAACCCCAAACCCTAAACCCCAAACTCTAAGCCCCAAACCCCAAACCCTAAACCCTAAGCCCCAAACCCTAAACCCTAAACCCCAAACCCTAAACCCTAAGCCCCAAACCCTAAACCCCAAACCCCAAACCCCAAACCCTAAACCCTAAGCCCCAAACCCTAAATTCCCACCCAGGCCTGCTTAGGCCGTACCCACCCTTTTTCTTAGGGTGCCTGGACCCAGAAGGACATCCGGCAGTGATTGACACCAACTCTGGATGGACAATGGGTGGAGCCATTGGAGAATGGTCGAATTCAGCCCCTAGGGCTGCGCCCATATTCGCAGAGGGAATTCCCTCGAATCTCAAGAGATTAGCATACCCTAAACGCGCTTGGTGGACATTTCCCTTTGGCCCCCCTTCAGAAAAGGCCCCAAAGGCCGGCCCAGGGGGCCCCCCAGCTGGCAGATTCCAGGGACCCGGGGGGCTCCTGGCAGGTCCTAGGGGGAGACTTGGCGTTTTCTGCCCTTCCTTGGCTTTCTGCTGGCCCGTCCTGGCCCTCCCTGGGCCCCCCTGGCCCCCCCTGGCCCCCCCCTGGCCCCTGGCCCCCCCTGGCCCTCCCTGGCCCCCCTTGCCCTCCCCTGGCCCTCGCCACCTCTGCCCGCCCTGACCCTATCTGTTTTGTGGCGTGTGCAACAGACAGACCAGGGGCAGTGGGAATTGAGGGCGTAAGCGCTAAACCCTAAAAGGCAATGTTTTGGGTGGTAGCCTGTGTATTCTCACAGCGGGTGGGAAAAGGTGAGGAACCAATGTGTAATTGTTTAGTGGTGGAATCGCATTTGGGGCGCCATCCTACATAGAAAATACTGCCGCTGCGCGGCGAGACGCCCTAAACCCCAAACCCCAAACCCTAAGCCCCAAGCCCCAAACCCCAAACCCCAAACCCTAAACCCTAAACCCCAAACCCTAAACCCTAAACCCCAAACCCTAAACCCTAAGCCCCAAACCCCAAACCCTAAACCCCAAACCTCAAACCCTAAACCCCAAACCCCAAACCCTAAACCCCAAACCCCAAACCCTAAACCCCAAACCCTAAACCCAAAAGGCCTGGGGGTTTTAGAAACTCGAATCCGAGGCTCCAAGCTGGCCTTGAGGATTAGGGTTTAGGGTATACCTTAACCCCAAGTAACCTTCCTTTTTAAAGACTTATACAAAGAAATCATATTAGGGAACCCTAAAAAAGGAGGCTCCTTAGGGTCCAGGTAGGGTTTAGGCCGATGACTTACGAAATTTTGGGAGCCAGTCCGTAAACCCTGAACCTCTACACCCCTAAACCTCTAACCCTAAACCCTTTAAACCTCCTTAGCCCGAAACCCCTAAACCACCCTAAACCCGAAACCGAACATGTTGGGGAGGCTTTTTCGGCTTTCTAGAGCTTCCTGCTGGGGACAAAGCTTCGGGAAGCTAGTGCCTGAGATGTCGTCGGGTGTCTGCGGCTCAGAGTCGTAGAGTTTAGGTGGCTTCAGGATTCTAGGTTTCAGCAGTATAGGGTTTGGGGCAAACTAGAGCACCACAAACTTGAGGTGTATACAGTTATAAGTGTGTATATGTCATATGTATATATACAGATATATAAGTATTACAGATATATGCGTGTAGTTTATAACAGTTGTGTGTACATATGTATATATATATATCTTATATATATATATATATATATATATATATATATACACATACACAAACGTATTGAACCGCTACAGGACGTATGTCCTCTAAGTACTAAAGCCTTAAACCCTATAATTCGTAGGAGCCTTGCACTGTCAGGGTAGGGCTCAATCGGGTTAAGAGCTCGGTTTATAGTAAAAGCCAGAAAGTTGGAATATCATTATCCTAACCCTTCTATGGTAAATTATAGGGTATCCTACCATGAAACCATATTCCAACTTTCTGGAGTTCCCTGTAGGGCTTCGGGTTCATACGCTGTGGCGTGCAAGCTCAACTCCTGTCTTTCACAACTGACCCGCGCCAAGGTCTATATTGGCATTCAGCCCTGGCCCTAAACCCTAAACCCTAAATTAAACCCTAACCCCTAAACTCTAAACCCTAAATTAAAACCCTAAACGCTAAACCCTAATCCCTAAATTAAAACCCTAAACTCTGAACCCTAAATTAAACCCTAAACCCCCTATAAGCCTGCACAATAGAATCCCACCTAAACCCTAGAATTCAAACCCTATGCCTAGAACCCTAAAACCTAAAATCCTAAACACTGAAGCCCCCCTGATGCCATGGCATTTGCTACAAGTCAGGGCTCCAGTACAACTTCTTCATCGCCTTACGAGGCTTCACCTGCCAGATAGCAGCACCACTTCGAGGACACAGTAGAGGGCGCAGGCCCATCGCTTAAAGTTCGCTCCAAGGTTCTACAAGGGTTGCTGTAAGATTTTCAATATGAGGAGGCCATGGCAATCAGAACAGTACGCCTGAGGGATATTATGGTACAACAGGGCTTTGAGACAGCAAGCCCGCATGGCTAGAGGCAGTACTTGGAGGTCATGGGACTTAGTAAGTCAGGTTATAAGTACCTTCAGTGGGCTGATAAGTGCTTAAAAGTATAGTTACCATATTTATAGCCCCAGTTACTGAGTCCCATTATCCTTTAAGTAGACTCATAAGGCTAGCCATTGGGTTCCAGGTTCCACACAGAAGGGCCAAAACCACTGTCCACTCCCAGCACCCGAAACCCTACACCGCCTGGCGCTCTTAGCCCTGGTAGCATCGGATGATTAATAGGGACCCTTAGGGGGGTAAGGGGGGAGTGGGGTAAGGGACTATGCTTCCTCAAATGGGCCTTATTCGGTCCTTATTATGGGTATTAAGGCCCCCTACCCCCATCCCCCTACCCCCCTAAGGGCCCAAATGAACGATTAAGAAGCCCGGGTGCTATAACCCTAAAATATCAGGATTCAAACAAAGAACCTCCAAACAAGGCTCGCTTTTTTGCATGAAGTTCCTATAGTAATACAAGGGCCTTCATATTTGGGGCCCGTTATACTATAGATATAATAAGGACCCCCTAGAGTAAATCTTGAGGCCCCTCTACCATAACCCTACTAGAGATCCCTCATAATAACCTAGAGACCTTTATAAGAACCCTTTAAATTAAAGGAACCCTATTCTAATTCTTGAGGACCCTATGGTATCCTGAATCCCGGATGCCTCCGGCATGCGGGGCTGACGGGCGGATTCCACGTCGGGGCCCTTGCCCTTGCCTCGCACGTGCAGAGGCTCCCCCAACCCTAACACCGAAATCCTAAACCCTAAACCCGAAAGCCTAAACCCTAAACCGAAGGGTGTTGGTTTTCAGCAAGTAGGGTTTAAGATCTGAACATTTAGGGTTTGAGCGCTTGGAAGTTGGAGCGCGTGCAGTATGCAGGGGCCTGTGATGATCCGATCGCAGCAGTTCTCGAGTTCCGGGTTGTTGAGTCTTTCTGCATTCAGGGACTGTGGGCCTTGCATAGTGTAGCTGTGCCTGCCGCACTGAAGGCAGACAAGAGACAAACCACAATAGAAATGACCCAACAGTGAAAAGCTGCTAGGCAGTTGGCAAATATCTGCCCAGGAAATCCCCCATAAGGCCCTTTTCCCGGCGATTGGGAGGCATCTGTTGAACAAGTGATCATAAGCGCTGCACGAACATCACGAAGCCCTGCTTAAAACCTTATGAGGCCATGAATAAGCCCCGATGCAAACCTTACTTAAACCTTGAACAACAACCCCTTACCAAGTCCTGGTTGACCACGAGAAAATCATCCATAAACCCTCGACAACTTGACACCCTGAACCAAACCCTAAACCCCCAACTCCAACCCTCTACACCCAAAGCCCTTACTTAATACATAACTGCCAACACTATTTTGGGTGCTCCTTCTTATAGTCATTATGATGGGCCCCCCCAAAGCTGTTCTAATGATAAAGTAAAGGCCCCTCTATTAAACCGATTCCCCGGCCTCTTTAAACCCCCCAACCCTCTACATACACCCTAAACCTTATTTAAACCCTAAACCCTTAAACTCTTAAACCCTAAACCCTTAAACCCTCAAACCCTAAACCCTAAACCCTTAGATCTTAAACCCTAATTAAACCCTAAACCCTTAAACCCTTAGACCGATTCCCCCGGGCCTTTTTTTGGAGGCGGAGCTTTTCCCGGGGCTTTGCCTTTGCCTTTGCCCGGCGAGGTCGGGGATGGAGATGTCGGCGAGGCCTCGTAGTGCGTCTTACTTACCTTTGGCTAGTAGGGACTGGAAGAATGGTAGTAATGCAGTTAGAATTGTACCCCATACCTCCATTCCCTGCTAACCAAAGGTAAGCTTAGGAGTCCTTTGAGGGCTCGTTTAAGGGTTCTATAAGGGTTTTGTGTGGGTTCTCTACGGGATTTGGAGTTTAGTGCTGCTTCGTGTGGGTCCTCGCTAAGGGATGTATCTTAGAAATGTCATAATCAGGAATCCATAGTATTAACTATAGATCCCTATGATGGTAACTTAAACTAAAATTGTTAATTCCCTTGCAAGAACCCAGTTCTTGTTCCGCTGGTGGCCCGGGATTTAGGGGTGCAGGGCTTAGAGGTTCAGGGTTTGGGGTTTCGGCTTAGGGTTGAGGGTCTAGGGCTAAGGAGTTTAGGGTTTGCCGTTGAGGGGTTTAGGATTTAAGGCTGGGCTTGGGGGTTTGAGAGCTCAGGGCTTGTTGAGAATCACGTTGCCATGATATGCATCTTACATATCATGTACGTGCGTTTTCTGTGGCTGCTAGGCCTAGGGATGGAGGTTGGACTGCGTTTCCAACCCACTTCGAACCTTGATTCGCAAATACGGGCGTGTGGGAATAGCCCGAGAGCTTTCGGCCAACCGAAAGCCGAATATCATGGGGTTGGGGGGGTGGTATAGTATAGAATAGTCTTGATGTAGTGTGCTACTACCATGAACCCTAAACATCCCTAAACCCTTATAGCAGTTAGCCAATGCTGATCGTTCGCGCTTCCACAAAAAGCCCACCACATCCCAAGCCTCGGAGGGCGTCTTCGGGCTGATGGGCTCGCTCTCCTTCTCCTTGTCTTTGGGCTTCTCCTTGCTTTGGGGTTTAAGGTTGAAGGCTCAGGGGGTGAGGGTTTAGGGTTAGGTTTTGGGGCATGTCCTTGGGTTTCTCGTTGCAGAGTCTTGAGAGCAGAGCCCTAGACCCTATCTATCTATCTGTCTATCTATCTATACATACATGTACATGTCATAGAGCCTAAAACCTGTACCTGCCAGTGCCCATTGTTTTGCATTAAGCCTGAACTCGGAACCTCAACACCTCCAACATATGGACTTTCGACCCGAAGACCTGTAGCGATACAGGGTTTTTGGGTGGTATATAAAACATATGGATATAATAAGGAACCCCCAAAATAGCATGGGTAAATACTAGGGGCCCCTATGATACAGGCGTCCTTGCTGATCGTCGGAACGTTCTCGCTCTTGCTGCTCTCGCTGGCCTTGGGCTCCTGCCGCAGGCTTTTCCGAATTCCTGGTGTCGTTTTGAACCTGTTAGTATAGGGGCCCTAAGCATTACCTATCCTATTTTGGGGGTTGCTGATCGTAATTACAGTATAATGGCCCCAAAGCCCTATTCTCATTATTATTAGGGCCCCTATAGTGCGCTAAGCTTCTGAGAAATGGGCGGCCTAGGGATCAGTCAGTGTTAGGACTTGCGGATTGGGTGACTACACCCTCAACCATACAGTCTGGGAAGAAGACAGCACCACGGCAAGACCACACATCAGCGCCCTGATTTAAACTCCAAGCGACATTCGGAAAACCCTACCAAACCCCTCAACCGCAATCCCGAAACCCTGAATCCTAAAGCCCCCATCCAAGCCCTAAAGTCGGCCCTAATGCCTCCCCATACGTCCTAAACCTCAAACCCTAAACCCTCAACTTTCCTAAACCCTCAACACTAAGCTTTCCTAAATCCTATAAATCCTAAACCCCCGAGCTTTCCTAAACCCGGAACCCTAAACTTTCCTAGACCCTAAACCCCCAGACTTTCCTAAACCCTCAACCCTAAACTTTCCCAAACCCTAGACCCTTAACTTTCCTAAACCCTAGACCCTTAACTTTCCTAAACCCTAGACCCTAAACCTTTCCTAAACATTAGAAACCCTATAGTTTCCTAAACCCTAGACCCTAAACTTTGCTAAACCCTATAAACGCTAAACTTTCCTAAACCCTAAACCCCAAACTTTCCCAAATCCTAGAAACCCTAAACTCCTAAACTTTCCTAAACCCTATAGAGCCTAAGCATTCCTAAACTCTAAACCCATGCCCTCCCAAAAAAGTCCGAAGTCACGGGGTCTCCTCGATTTGCTTTGCTTCTGCAGCCTTCTTTTGCAAGGCCTCCAAGCGCTTCCGCAATGCCTCCTCTAGAGCTGCTGGCATCATGTAGGGTAGGGTAGGGTTTAGGGTTTAGGGTTTAGGGTTTAGGGTTTAACTAGAGGGTTTAGGGTGATCTTTTGTTTAAGGTGTTTTTCCGTCTGCATCATGTAGAGTTTTGTGGTTGAGGGGTAGGGCTGCCGTCGCTCTCTAGGGCTCCTTAGTCAGCTACTACTTAAAGGATCATGGGACTTAATAACTGGTGTTATAAATAAAGTAACTGCTCCCGGCAGACGACCCGACAGGCACTTTCGACATCGGACCGCTTGTAGCTCTGAGGCTCGATGAAGAACTGCAGGGCCTTCTCGAAATCGGCGAAGGCCTTTTTGTGGTCCGCAGGGACCACGGCCACCACAGACACAACCGCCTGTATGATCTCGTAGAGGACTCGGACCGCCTGAGCCCACTCCTCCACGAGTTCCTCTGCGTACGAGGCCACTGTCGTCGCCTTTCGGACCATGAGGTTGTCAGCGAGGCCCAGACTGAACTTCGCGACATCGGCCCCATTCCTGAAGAGATGCTTCAGCTTGCCTGGCGAGTGACTGAAGATCGGACCCCACTTGTAGGTCAGGCTCACGAGAAGCTCCTCCACGGAGTCGTCCATGTTCTTGTCCACCGTGTTGGCCGCAAAGAGCAAGTTCTTGTCCACCTTAGAGCCACCATATGTCAACTTGCCAAAGCTCTTCTGCAAGTTGGCGATGACCTCCTCCTTGAATGCAAGAAGTGAAGAAAGAACTAAAACCCCCTATATAGGCACTTATAAGCCCTTAAAGTACTTATAACCTGACTTACTAGGTCCCATGATCCTCCAAGTAGGTTGCATAATCATGTGATTACTGACTTACCGGTATAGTGGCCTTAATAATTCAAGAGAGAGATGGAAAGGGTTACTCGGGTCTGGTAAATTATGCTAGAAACGACGATAAATATGAGCAGGAGGCAGGAACCCTAAGGGACAGTATTGATATTTATTTACGCCGCTGTACTACTTTACTTGGGCAAGTGGAGCCCTAGACCTTCATAAATGCTTTGGTGACGCAAGGATTTTCATTTGTTTAAGGGTTTGTGGGACTCGAAACTGCTATAGCCCTCATTAATTAGGGTACTTATAACGCCGTTCACTGTCCCCTGATCCTTCAAATGGAGACGGCTCGACACAGCACCGACACGCCAAACAACCCTGAACCAAGTCTCTCGAAAGCCTCTTGCACAGCTCTACGCCATGATCTTGGATCCGTTGATGCCTATGACGACCAGCAGTGCCAAGCACTGAAAGTCTCAAATCCATGCATGGCTACAGCTTCAAACCAAAAAAGCCCAGAGCCTGATGTACTACAACCTACAGACCAACTGACCTCAAAACTCCAAGCCCCATGTCTCCAGATATTACGTGACCCATAAGCAGATCCTAACCTCGGAGTAGGAATACTTACTAGGAGTATCCACCTCTTGCACTCACATAATAAGCCTGTCAACTCCACCAAAACCCTGTGTCCGTTGTCAGGCTTCCTCCTCTGCCAGCTGTTCCTTGAACTTGGCACTGCGGGCAAGCAGCGCTTCCTGACAAGCCCGACAGTGTCAAGGTTCTAAGTTTAGGAACTTATAGTATACTGGTCTCAGACGTGCTATGATGACTCTCCTTCTGACTATCCAGCAGTCCGTCTGTCCAACCATATCTATCTGTCTGTTTAATCTATCCATTTGTCTGTCTCTCATTTACGGTATAGTCTCTCTCTCTCTCTCTCTCTCTCTCTCTCTCTCTCTCTCTCTCTCTGTATATATATATATATACTGCATGTACACACGCATGTGTTTGCACACATTATGTCATTATGTGAACAAGTAAACACATAAGTACATAAACACATATGGTAGTAGTGATAATAATCGTGATAATAAGAATATTAAGAATAATAATGAGAATACGAGCAATAATGGTATGTATAACACGAATCACTAATCAGAACCAAAAAAGTAATACCAAGAAGAATGAGAATCAGAATGACAAGGATAGTTCAAAGGGGAAAGGAGGGACCCTCAATGGGGACCCCCGCCCTTTAATGGGCTATAGAATGGGTATATATTAGCTATATTAAGAGTGTATACCTAGGGGTCCTTATTAAGGGTCCCTCCTTTTACCCTTGGAGTAGTGAACCAGGGCTAACGTGGTGCCAAGGAGTCTATATAGATTGTCGCGCGCGGTCAGGCCAGATGGCTGGTTGTCAAAATCAGGGTCGCTTTCTGGGTACCATAAATATTAGGTGCCGTATTATATGAGGGACCCAAAAAGGCACCATAATTTTGACAACCACTCAGATGAATGAACTGAGTGGCACGGCTCGGCACATTCAGGCGTAAGGTTTAGGGCATGAAAAGGACAGCTACGCATAAAGTATAACACAAAACCCTGTGTTGGGCTTGAAGTTGCAACACAAACCCCTGTTTGTTTGCACCCACGTGTCCCTGAATCCCAAACCTCAAACTCAGAACTCTCAACCTGACTGCAACACCGTGCACCCCCCCCCGCCTCTTCAACGCTAAATGCCGGAAGTGGAAACAAACAATCCAAACCCTTCGAGCGGCATTATCCTCATGACCTTACTCACAAATAGTCTGAGGATACCAGCACTGCTTATAAACACCGTATATATGCCAAAAACAAACATTACTCCTTGCCTGATGGCGCTGCAGCTCCCTGGGAGACAGGACCGAATCGTCGGATCCCTGCCGTTGGGATGTCGCGTGTGGATAAGGTTTAGAAAGTCTATACGGGTTAGGGTTTAGGTTTTTTTGTTGAGCTCCTGGTTACCGTCTGCCACGCCTCAGAAAAACGGCAAGGCCACACAGGCCAGGAGAAGGATTTAGGATGGTTTAAGGCTTAGTGGGGTTGCGGTTTTGGGTCAAGGGTGAAGCTCCCTTCTTCAACAACCGGGCCCAAAAAAGTTCAAACTTCCTACTATAGAGCTAATATACAAGGCCAAAAAGTTTTAAGTTCCCCCGTTCACTGTCCAAGTAAAGGTTTCAGGTTAATCCCCCAAAGCTGCTGCGCCGCCTCGTCTGCACTTCGATGAGAGCCCCCTGTGAGAGCTCCTTGCGCGACTGGTGTCGAAGAGTCTGAAGGTTTTGATGCAATGGCTCAAGGGTGTAGGGTTAAGGGTTTAGGGCTTTAGGGTTTCAGGGTTAAGGGTTTAGGCTTTAGGGCTTCAGGGTTAAGGGTTTGGCCTTTGGGGGCCTTGTGGACGCCTGACATTCGTGGCAGACCCTGTTTCTTGGCAGTTGTGGGCTTTGCTCATTTATCTCTACCGCATGAAGGTTCAGACATGTTTAGACAAAATGCGCATAACAGAAGTTACAAGTGGAACTGGTAACTGTTCCTATACATATGAATGAGCTAGTTTTCGTAAACAGCCACATTATACATTCACCAAAAACCCTTTCATTACAGAAATCTATATAGTGTTCGTGCGGCTTGCGGCCCAAAACCCTCGAACATCCCGCTCCTAAACCCTAAACCCTGTTGCCGCCCGGCGGCGCGCGAAGGCTGGCCCCTCCCGCAGGTCTTCCTGCAAAGGACCTTCAGGTTCTGAGGATTTGATTGTGGTACGGTTGATGATATAAATCCTGCATTGCCCATAGTAAGGAATATGCCATAATTCCCATAGTTTAGGGTCCTTGGGGTAATGAAGGATTTATATCATCAACCGTAGGACCGTAATGGGCTTGTAGTTTCGGGTGCGGGGTTTACGGGAAAGTGCTTAGGCTTTCAGATTAGGTCAGGGCATGCTGCAGGGTACCCAGAGACTCCAACATCCCTTGATTAAGGAATATACCTTAATATATGGTAGGATCCTTAATATGATGTAAGGTATATTCTCTAATTAAGGAATACTGGAGTCTCTGGGTAAGAACACTTACAGATCGGGACTGGGTGCCGAAACTGTACGTGCTGTACTATACACTACTTTGCCATACTATACCATCCGAAAGGGTCCTAGGTATTGTTACTGGGAGATACTTCCCCAAAACATAATAGTAATTCCTAGAATAGAAACCCTACATTCTACTATTTAGGTCCTTTGGACCCTTGGAGCATACCACACCCTACTATACACCTTAAGTTTGGAGGGCTCCAGTCACCGGGTGTCTGTCTCAGCCAAGGTACCTGATGGCACAGATGTAACGGCGGGGTCCCCATCCTGGCGCCCAGCTAGGATTTTGGGTATATCAAAGGGGAAAGGGAGGGACCCTTAATAAGGACCCCTACCCTACAATTCCTTTTACCCCTGGATTTCGGTATAGTTGGGGGGTTACATTCGGAAGTCAGGCTAGAAACCAGTGCTCTTAGGAGAAAGGGTTCCGGGTTTGGTGTTCCAGGGAGGCCCTGGTTTCCGGCTTTGTGGCTGTCGTCGCCTGCTATAGGGGCCTGAATAATGACCAAAACCGTTTTGGTGGGTCCTTTTCATTGTCTTTATAGTACAATGGGCCCCCAAACCCTATTCTAATTCTTAAGGCTCCCAGACTACGCCCTCCCTAAACCCAAAGGCCTGGATTCTAGACCCTACCCTAAGGCCCTAAGGCTCCAGAGTAGTTCCTTTTTTGGGTTCATATTTAGATTCCTATCAGGTACTCCCAAAAAGGACTTACTATGGAGCCTATGGGTAAACCCTAAACCCCGAACCAGCTCTCGGAGATTCCATTGCCCATCTCACCAAGTTCGATATTTGGGATTTGGGGAACCTACATGTCTATGTACCTAAACAGATCCAAACCATGAAACTAGGTACGCTGGAAAGCCAGAAAGAACCCTGAAGCCTTAAGCCATAAACCATGAAACTAGATGCCCTAGAATTAAGATTAAGAATGAACCCTGAAGCCTTAGGCGATACACCCGGCTGGCAGAGTCCTCCAGGCCCACTTTCAAAGAACCGCTCTCCTGACCTTGGGTTTCTGTGGACAGGCTTTAGGATTTAGGGTTTGGGCTTTTGTGGATAGGCTATAGGCTTTAGGATCTAGGGCTAGGGCTTTTGTGCATGGGTTCAAAGGATTTCTAAGGTTGTTCTGGATAGGGTTTGGGTTGAGGGTTCCGGCTGTTGTGGATAGGCTTCTTAGGATTTTTAGGGTTTAGGCTTCGGTGGATAGGCAATAGGGAAAGGGTTTGGGACTTAGGGCCTGGTTTTTCGTGAATAGGCTTCAGGATTTACAGTAGAAGCCAGAAAGTTGGAATATCATTATCGTAACCCCTTTAAGGTAAATTATAGGGGATCCTACCATGAAACCATATTCCAACTTTCTGGAGTTCCCTGTAGGGTTTGAGCTTTTCATGGATAGGGCTTAGGATTAAGGGGTTGGGCTTCTGTAGATAGGAATGAAAAAAATTAGGTTTTTGAAAGTGTCTTTCGTATACGGCTGTATACGGCTTTATCAGGTGCGTGGCGGTGTATGTTGTTTGGAGAGCCCCATATAACCTACTTGTTACTAGTGCCCCTGGAAGGACAGACAAAACCCACGTTATTGATTAGGATGCCCAGTAACCACCCGTAATTGTCGGAAGCTCCCATATGGGATGTAGTAGATGGGAGGGTCATGCTGAAGCCTCAGCTTCAATGTAGCAGGCGATTCCAAATTTCTCAGGGAGTGGGGTCTCGAGTCTAGGTAGCGAGCAGATGCGGCTGACAGATACTACCAACTGCTTAGGGCGTTTTCTGACTGCGAGACACATAAAGTCAAACACATGCAAAAAGATCATCAGCCCTACGCCTAAAACTCTGAACCCTCAGATGCGCTGCCTGGGTTTAGCAGCTCCCGCCCCCGGCCCCCCCCCCCTGCCAAGCTTTAAGGCTTAACCTTCTCCTTTTCGTCGTCGTGGTCGCGGTCTATGAGACTTCTTTCGTCAAAGGCGGAGCTGCTTCTCTTGGTGCAGGAGCCGAAATCCGGAACCTACACCCCTGAACATCCCTGAACCATGTGGGTGATTCTCAAAATTAGGGTCCCCTTTTTGGGTCCCTATCATAATACGGCGCCTACTATTTAGGGCACCCAGATAAAGGGACCCTAATTCTGACAACTACCCATGTGAGACCTTTAGAGCAGAACCTTGCTAGTTTGGGCCGTATATATTAAGCCCTTCTAACCCATGTAGTGTAATGCGTCAGAACATGCAGGGCTCAAGAAACTCCGGGGGCCGAAATACACCTCTGGAGTCTAAATAAACTTATTAATGAAGTTACCCCACGGGTCCAAAGGATCTAATAGTTGGGTACTCGGTCTTAGGATAGTAGTTATGTCGGTTAGGATTTTGGAGAGTGTATGATTATTAGCTACTTGGACCCTTGGGGTTAGGTCTTTTCGGATGAGGCCGTGGGTGTACTTAGCCGTTGCCAGGGCCACTGAGTCATGGAAACCTATACGGTGCAAAATGGCCCACAGCGGCCGTACTTGGAATAGCCTCTGTGCCCTAAACCCTAAACCCTAAACCCTTGCGCCCAAGACAGTCAATCCCTGAGAAAACCCGGGAACTGAGAAATCCAAACCTCAGGTTCTCCTTTCTGAGATGCAGCCACACCGGTAAAGCTCGGCGTCACCGGCGCTTCGGCCAGTCACTACGTCCTACGCCTACGCGTGGCATCTATCAACGGTGGACGACGCTTATGTAGTCTACAACAGTTCTAGCATGTTCAAGCAGATGGCTGTGAGCTAATGGACTTGTGGTTCAAAGTTTACGAAAATTGGCGTTCAGGATTTTGGGATGAGGGGCCTTTAGGGTTGTGCATGCATATCAACACATGCACAGGCAAAACACACATGTGTATACAAACAGTTACGAACACATACGCATACACGCGCAGACACGCACCACATGCACATACATGCTTACGCACAGACATACCGACGTACAGACAGACATATGCACACAGACTGCTCAAAGTCCATCGAGTAATCAGGGTACCTTGAAAAGGGAATATACACCTCTGATACGTTCCTTAAGGCTAAGTTTGGCGTACGATGGTTACTTGATCTTTAACTTCCAAACCCTGCGCCGCCAAATCGTCAAAACCGGAACCCTGACCCCTAAACTCTAAACCCAATTCCCCTAAGCATCCTAAAACCCTTTGGAACCTTTGTAAAAGCCTCACAAACCCCCAAATCCAAACCAAAGTTGGAAGCCCTCTTCTGGCCCGAAGGCACAAAACCCCTTGACCTCGGGCTTTACCTAAAGTCTCCATTGTAGTTCCTTTTTCTGGTTAACCAAAAACTATATTATAGGATCCCAACCATAAAACTGGTTAACCAAAAAACGAACTACAATGGAGACTATAGGTAGGGCTCAGAGTCCCTAAACCCTAGACCCTAAACCCTAAAACACAAGTTCAGAGTTTGTTCTTCTTTGTTGGCCGGCCCTGGTTTAGGGTTTAGAGTTCGCTTTATATAACCCTGAATGACCTACCTTTTCGGGTTCCTTATTATGATTTCCTTCTACAAGTCCTTAAAAATGCGGGTTCTTCGGGGCTAAGGTAGAGTTTGGGGTCTAGGGCTGGGGGACACTCCATTAAAGCTTGGCTTGCATCGGGTTAAGGGACCCCTATAAGTATACTCAAAAGTATATTCCTGACTATTGGCTTAATTCTAGATTCAGTATGCTAGGGGAACGAAAAGTTAAACTGTTACTGTAAATTGACATTATAGTACTCCATGAAGGCTAAAGGTCACCTACTCTACGAACTCGAGGTGCGTGCCCGGTTTATGTCATTGTAATGTAAGGTGAACTGGCTCTGGGATCACTCCAGAGCGCTCGGGTTGGACAGTTGCACAGAGCTTGCGCAGCAGCCGCAGTAGTAGTAGCAGAAGTTGTAGATGACCTGGGCTTTTCGGTCACTGCTATGGCCACAGACCAACCCAAAACCCTAAAACCTAACCCCTAAACCCTCAACCCTAACCCCTAAACCCTAACCCCTGAGCCCTAAACCCTAACCCCTAAACCCTAGGACTTGTTCACGCATGCCAAGCCAAGCGCCCATCTTGACTCCTCACAGCCCGAAGCACAGATTTCCACCTCAACCCGAAACATCAATGTCCTGCGGCCCCATTGCTAAAGCCTCATGCAATAGAGGCCCCCTAACAGGAGCCATGGTACAGCTATCCAGAAGAAGCTGATACCAATCGAAGAAGCCGCCGAGATGTAGCCGTAGACTTCCTCGCAGTTAGGTCCGGCTGTGTTGTAATTAAGTCACACCTATAATTCACGGCTTAGGGTTTCGGGTTTAGAGTTTTAGGGTTTTGGGTTTAAGGGTTTAGGGCCATAAACCCACAGTCACAACCCCCAACCCCCATGGCCAAAAACCATGAAACCTGCACCCCAACCCTCCACATGAAGGTCCTGACGCTTAAATCCACCAAATCCCTTGCACCTGTAGAGCCCTACCTGGTTGTGAACCGTAACCAAACCCTCAACCCCCAAACCCCCTAACCCTGAAACGAATTCCCTGACAAAACTCACGAGAGCTACAGTAGAAGCCCAAAAGCTCAAGAGTAATGTATAGGGAATCCCAGCACTATTTGGCCTTAATCCGGTTTCCAGCTTTATGGGGTTTACTGTAAACCCTTTACGGAGCCCTTCTTCTGGATCCTTTTCAAGCAACCCTAAACCCTAATGGTTTACGGTACTTGGAGGATCATGGGACTACTTTAAGTGGGCTTAGAAGTGGGTACACTTACCTTATTTATAACCCCAGTTACTAAGTCCCATGATCCTTTAAGTAGACCCTAAAACCCCTCTTATAGAACCCTTATAGATCCCTTTAAAGGCACTCTTTAAGGAACCCCAGTTACTAAGTCCCCGGATCCTTTAAGTGCGGTACTCCCCGTAAGTCAGGTCCTCGCTGCAGATGCGGTACTCTGTGCCCTGCCAACTCCAGGCCTCTGAGGCTTCAGGGGCTTCCCAGAGACTCCAATATCCCTTAGTTAAGGAATATACCTTCTCTACTATATGTAATTTAAGGTATATTCCTTGATAAAGGGATATTGGAGTCTCTGGGTTAGGGTTTCGGGGCTTAGGGTTTTAGCTTGAGAGCTAAGTTTAGGGTTTAGGGGTTTAGGGCTTTAGAGGTTTAGGGTCTAGGGTTGAGGGTAGGGCCCAAGAGGTTTCGGGGCTTAGGGTTTAGGGTGGGAGTTTCCGAATTGGGGGTACCTTGATTTGGGGTCCTTACAATAAGGATCCTACTGATTTAGGGTGCCATATCAGGGTCTCCTCTTCTTGCTTAGGATTTTAGCTTGAGAGCCAAGTTTAGGGTTTATAGGGGTTTAGGGTCTAGGGTTGAGGGTAAGGCCTAAGAGGTTTCGGGGCTTAGGGTTTGGGGGCTTAGGATTTTAGCTTGAGAGCTAAGCTGAGGGCTTAGGGGTTAAGGGGTTTAGGGTCTGGGTAGGGCTTGTAAGCCTCCACCTATAGTTTCCATCGTAGTTCCTTTTGGCGGGTTACCTTATCTGGGCTCAGAATTCTGGCTGGTTTAAGATTAGGGTTCCTATAGAGGGAGCCGCAAGGGCTCCTCAGAGGGATCTATAAGGGCTCTATGAAGAGGTTTCGGAGCTTACGAGTTTAGTCCTGAGGGCTTTTTTCGCGGGGTTTAGGGTTTGGGTAGGGTTTGAGGATTAGGGTTTAGGGGTTTAGTTTAAGGTTTAAGGGTTTTGGGGCTTAGGATGTTAGCTTGAGGGCTTTTTTGGTGGTTTAATCCCTGAAATGAAGAAATATACAACAGATTCCAATAGGATCCCTAATATGATTTAAGGTATATTCCCTAATTAAGGGAGTTTGGAAGATCTGGGTTTCAGAATTTGCGATGAAGGGCTTATGGGATGTCGTTACGGGACACGTCAAGCTCAGGAGTTGGAGTTTGGGCCATTGGGGTTCGCGGTTTTTAGGGTGTCCAGCCGAGCAGCGGTAATGTAGGGGCCTGAATAATTAGAATAGGGTTTTGGGCCCCATTATGCTATAACTACAATTAATAAGGAACCACCAGAATACTATAACTAGGTAATCATATAGGCCCCGATTAGAAATTTCATGTGGGATGTTGCCACAGCCCTGGAGAACCCTGGCGCAACTGAGCTTTCCGCAAGAGATGCGCAAAGGATCACTGCATAGAGCAGCACACCTGCTCGCACTAAGCCCTACCTGAAGGACCAAATGACCCTTAAAAGTACAAGCCCTATAGTTATATACTATGAATCCCTATAATGGTATATGAACCTTAAACCCTTTTAGGGCTCATTTCGGCCTTAAGGTAAATCCTGAACCCCAAACCTCCAGGCCCAGCAACCCCTGACCCCAAGCCCCTAAACCCTACCTAGGGTTTAGGGTTTAGGGTTTAGGTTTTTTTTTTTGAGCCCCGGGTTTAGGGTTTAGGGTTTAGGGTAGGGTCATACCCGACCCCTTTTTGAAGGTACCTACTTTTCTATATAAGAGAACCTAACCATAAAACTAGGTATCCCCCCAAAAAAGGGGTAGGGTATGACCCTCTAGGTAATGTCTAAACCCTGAAACGGTGAGAGGATCCCCAAAAGCATACAGCCAGAATCCCCGAAGCCCCCTGATGACCACAGTAGAAGCCCAAAAGTTAGAAACCCAATACTGGAGCCTCAATCTTAAGAGTCCGGCTTCCAACTTTTGGGGGTTTACTATATAATGTAGGATATTATGATCGCATCCCCCAGGTTCCCTCAACGGAAGCCTTGCGTTTACTCTTCGGCCATACTTTAAGGGCCTTCATACAGCACCATTCATTGAATAGGGCCTTGGGGGCATAGTGTACTACAACTATAGAGCAAGAAACCCTAGGGCATAGTGTTGGTAGTCTGTTCAGGACTCAAGAGTTTTTGGAGATAGAGCCAAGATCCTCTAGCGACGCCCTCCTCTCGTCGTGCAGAAATCCCTGAAGCCCACCCTAAACCCCAAACCTTAAACTCGAAACCCTAATCCGCCTAGATCGTAGAGGAACACCTCCTTGAAGCTTTCCTTGGCGGCAGGGAAGCGCCAGCTCGACTAAGTCAGGTTTAGGGGGGGGGCTTAGGTTTTAGGGGTTTAGAGTTTAGGGGTTTAGGGTTTAAGGGTGTAGGGTGTGACAGTGTGGGGTTTGAGGGCGCAGGGGTGCAGAGCTAGGATGAGGGCCTTTAAGTTTAGAGCTTACTGGTGTCCGGTGTAGGGCGTGTTCTGTGGAAGGCGGGGGACTCGGGACTCGCGGTTTCGGGAATTTCGAGCTGGACCTGGATGCTTGTACTCGATTCCGATTTCAGGTGGTGTTAGTATGTATAGTTCATTCCGCGAGCGATTTAGCACCCCTCAATAAAAGCAGGGTGTGGCACAGGCCTGGTGGTGAGGTTAAGGCTTGACGGCTTCGGGATCAGAACCTTACGCACACTTCCTCGGGCGAAGTGAACTTGGAGCGCCAGACAGCATCGAACAAAAACGTTTTTGAGCGTACTGTCACTAAGTGACAGCTACAGCTACAGAGGTTTGCGCCATGTCATGAGACGACGAACAACAAAGTGTCATCTTGGGATTTCGAAGCTTAGGGTGGTTACTGCTATGAAGCGAGGAAGAAGTATGTTGATCAACATAAGTGTGTTGTACATCATGAAGATGGCCACCGGCAAAGCTAAGGCCTTGCAAGCCACAGCCGGTGATGTGTCCTTTTGAAAGCATGGACAGGCTGCAGCTTCTCTGAATGAAGAGCACTCTTCAAGCTCCACATTCAGAAGGCCAATGATGCGAGGAGCCATTGTTCGAACGGCGCCCAGGTCAACTGCCGCCATACTGTAGACCCTAAACCCCTTACCTGGCCGAACTCCCTACATCCTAAACCAAAACCGCTATCCCGGAACATGATGTTTAAAATCAGGTACCTGCAAAGGGCCTCTTTTGAGAGGTTCTGATTGCATCCAGGGGGCATAGATGGCCTTTTGTGGCACCGTGTTGCCACCTCGCCAGGAACAATTGAAAGCGACAGATCGTAATAGGGGTTCTGAAGGGAACCGAAACCTGAGCCTCTTAAAACCTTTCAAGTGCCACATGACACGCAATGATAGGATGAAGACTTGTCGTTAACGTCTCATTGCTGTCGCCCAACACCTCCCCGGATGCCAGGGGCACAGATTCAACCCTAAAATGTCCCACTCCCAGCAACCGGTGTAATCATGAGAAGACCGTTCCGAGGGTTCAACGCGCAGGATTATGTTGCTTTCGGTTTGCGACTTTATGGGGTGTTCGAGCGTAGGAATTCAAACATCTCGGGTTTAGGGCTTCAAATTTTGGAAAATTCGAAGACGACAGCTGCAAACGGACCTTCCAGCTGAAACTGACGCTCCGTCAGCTTATCCTTCACTCTCTGCCAAAGCCGCGACTGGAAGTACCTTGGTCAAGGGGCCCCGTGTTCTGAATACACGCCAAGCAGTCCCCCCAAACCCTCTGTCCTACCCTATACCGTAGCCGAAGCGGCACCAGGTGCCATTTGGGTATTGAGATTTGGGTTGAGAGTTTGGGATGGTTGTGGAGTTGAGAGAGGAGCTCAGGGATTTGGGTGCAGGGTCTAGGGAATCAAAGTAGGCCTCGTTTTCAATTTATCCTAAAACTGTATACATCCAGGGGTACAAGGAGGGACCCTTAACAAGGACCCCTAGGTATATACCCTTAATATAGCTATTATATACCCATTATATATCCCATTATAGGGTAGGGGTCCCCATTACCTCCTTTTCCCCTTTGAATACAGCATCCTGGGGTCTGCATACATGCAGAGTCACCCTTGCTAGTACACCGAGCTGAGTTTCGGACTCTGACCTACAACAAACCGCTATAAAACTTAGATATGGAAAGATACCAGACACACCACTCGCCTACTAAGTCAACCCTGTGCCGGATTATGTGAAGATTTATAACCCAAACCCGGTGGGGGTATGTCTAGGTTTGGGATTCAGGTGTCCTAAAGGGCTAGGCTTCTGCATAGTGATAAGGCGCTGCAATGACACTGGAAGATAACCAAGAAGAGGAGGAACACCAAATTCCAACTTGAAGAAACCCTAGCTGCCTACTTGTAGGATCGTGGGACTTAGTATGTCAGGTTATAAGTACCTTAAGTGGGCTTGTAAGTGCTCATAAGTATAGTTACCTGATTCATAACCCCAGTTACCAAGTCCCATGATCCTTTAAGTAGCTGCCTGGCTGCCCTATATTCCTGGAATCCTGGAGCCCTCAAGCCTAAACCAGAGATATGGGAGTTTCCGAAAACAGGGACCCTAATATAGCACCCTAAATAGCAGGCTCCTTGTTGTAAGGACCCCTATAACCCCAAATTTTCGGAAACCCCCAGAAGGAACCAGAAACCGACTTGCTGCGAATGTTGCGGTGAGAAGAGCAAGTGCACGCAGGCGAAGCCCATTTGCACCTTGATTTAGGTTTTAGGGTTTAGGGTTTAGGAGTGCGCAGCCAGAGAGCCCAACATATCTAGGGCTCCTTTTAAGGGATCCTTATAAAGGGATCTATAGGGATTAGGGTGGTTAAGGTCTGTGTGAGCTTTGGGGGGGTCCTCTTAAGGATAGGGTTTACGGATTAGGGGGGTTGTGTAAGGATTTAATAATGGTTGAAGCCTGAATAACTTGACACGGGCTGGGGTATACGACACCATACATATCAGCAGCAGGCAGCCCCAAGGAATACGATTGGTAAATACTTGAATCCCTGCAGGCCCGCAAACGACCCATAGAAACCGCCGAGACCCAATCCTGCAAGCTCAAACCTCAACCCTGTGAGAAGCCTCCCCAGAGACTCCAATATCCCTTAATGAAGGAATATGCCTTAAATTATAGTAGGATCCTTAATATGATTTGAGGTATATTCCCTAGTTAAGGAAGATTGGAGTCTCTGGGTCATGAGATACATCCTGAACCTAAACACCCTAAACTCCCCAAACCCTTTTACACACATACACACAAAGAGACACTCACGCATAAACACCCCTTGAACCCAACAGCCCTAAACCTGAGCCGGGCGTCCCGAATCCTGGTTTTTGGTTTAACCAGGGTTTAGGGCATAGGGTTTGCCTAAACTCCCAAGAGTAGTGGCCCAAAACCTACAAAGGGCAATTAGTCTGCATGCTTTTGGCATCCAGGTGGGGCTTTCAAAGGCAACATGAACTCGTTGTCGTGTTTCGTTGCACTTGGATAATCGTGGAGATGGAGCTTGACAGCCAGCTCCACAAGTCTTCGAGCCCCGAACCCTGCCGAAAGCTCCTTATGCAGGAATATGCCTTTATGAAGCCTAATTGAAATAAACGTTCAATAAAGACATCCTACACATGAAAGCTATGGACTCCTTACATGAATGGGTTTCGGCGTCTCTGGGCACACCCCTACTTCCCACACTCCTCTGATCAAAAGCTAAGCCCCGCCACCTGCAGCCAAGTTGGTCCGTCTACCCAGGCTCCTCTTGTCGTGTTACGGGATTATATGGGGGGTATAGTAGCTGAAAAGGTTACAGCAACTCAGCTAGAACCCTAAACCCTCAACCCCTACAGCCTACAGCCCTAAAACCCTTCACCCGAACTTCCTTAAACAGAACCCCTCCGGCAAGTATTTGGGCTACCCGTAGGCTCCAAAGTAGTCTCGTTTGGGGGTTACCTTATAGGATTCTACATAATATTAACCACAAAAAGGAACTACTATAGAGCGTCGAAGTAAACCCTACCTGCGGCCGAGAGAAACCACCCTTCTTGGGGCTTCTCTTATGGTGGTTTCTATACCCACTTCCTGAAAGAGGAAAGTGTTTTGGCAACACCTCCAACTGACTACTATTCTACATACTTTCTATACTGAACTTAGAACCCTAGCAAAAACTATAATTTTAGCTGTTTCTTAGGGATTATTATAACCAAAAATTAAAAATCATTTCTAAGTACCCCTAAGCTTTTGGGCTCCGGGTAGGTCTTGACTGGAGTTTGATCCTGGCTGAAGGGGCGCAGGGCGCGGGGTCTTCGGGAGAAGTCACTGCAATGGAGACTACAGGTACTTTCCAAAATCTCCGGAGCACCCCAAAGACCGCAGCTGTCCTTTGGGCTTGCAAGTTTTGATGGAAGGCTCTCCGGATGCTGCGTAGCCTCTGTCCACATTGAAAGGGCAGAATTGGGTCACAGGTCCAGGGCTCGAGGGGCTAGAGGCTTACAGTTCAGGGCTCTGAATCTTCCCGCCCCCGATACTCCAAAACTTTTGCTTCCTGCCTGCCGGGTAGGTGAGCATTCAGGGTTTGGGGGGTTGAGGTTCCCTTGATCCAGCTTGATTGCACTTTCACTGTCACTTGGAAGAATTCCAACTTAGTTGCTGAGTCAACAGTGTCAACTTTCAGCTTTATAATGGGTACTATTATCCCCAAAAGTGTAAAGTGTATCCACTCAGCCACAAGTCTAAAGTCTTGACTGCCTAGACACCATCCAAGGACCTCGATGGACAGGGTGCTTGAACCAATAAACTCTTACAGCAACCTTGGCAGAAGCCCGTATAACATCGTATGAACCGCGTGAACTGCTTGAGCCCTTAGCACCCTGCTTCTGCACTGACATGCAGCCGCGAGCACAGAAGTAAAGTTGCATGCCGGCCAAAATCACCTTGATGACCACCTCAGGGCCATGGTGGCCTTATATAAGGCTTTGGAGTTGTAAGGTTTTTGGCTCGCGGGTCGTTTAGATCTTGGGCGGAGGCTTTTGGGATTTCGGGGCCTCGTAAGGGCTTGTAAAGTCCAAGGGTAAAAGGAAGGACCCTTAATAAGGACCCCTAGGTAATATACCCTCTATATAGCTACTATATACCCATTATACAGCACATTATAGGGTAGGGGTCCCCATTAAGGGTCCCGCCTTTTCCCCTTTGGTAAACGGAGGCAGAATAAACGCGAGGGAAGGACCCGGGGCTATCATCAGCGTTTTTGGGTTTTAACTTTAGGGTTTAGGGGTATAGGCGTTTAGGGGTTTAGGGTCTAGGGGTTTAGGGTGTATCTCAGGGATTTCGAGTTTTGCAGACGTGTCCTACCTCTAGTCTGCAATCGGCCTAAATAATTAGAACCGGTTCCTTTCATGGGGTCTATAAGGGCTATTATAAGGATTTAGTATAGGCGCCTAAATAATTACCAATACTATTTTGGGGGATGGTTGTGTACCGTGGCACCATCTCGTGAATGGGAGCTCACGATCGTCGACACCCCCCCGAGGGAGGGGTTTAGGGTTTGGGGGTTAAGGGTTTTAGCACCCATCATATTAGGGTCCCACCCCTGTGCCATGCAACGCCCACACCCTTTGGGCACACAGTCTCAAACTATTGCAGGTCTGTTCGATGTCACAACCGCACGAAATCTTTCTGAGGACCTGCAAGAAAACACCTAACCCCACAGCACTAAACTATGAGACCCGATAATCGCAACCCTGAAAGCACCCCACTCACAGAAATGCAGCAACCCCTATAGGATCCTTAGTGGTATTCTAAACTTATAAATCTAAACCTAAACCCCTAAACCCTAAACCCCTAAACCCCAAACCCTTAAACCCCTAAACCCTAAACCCCTATAGGATCCCTAGCCGGTGCTTCGTCGAGCGGCGTAGGTGCTCAGAGGCTTATCGAAGAAGGCGCTGAATGTCTGCCCGCACTCCTGGGCGGGAGGCCAAAAGGGGGGTTTAAGATTCTTGGGGTAGGGATTCCTTAATATGAGCCCTATTATGGGAACCCTAACCCCTACTAAACCCCCATAGGCTAAAACCCCTTTTGGCCTCCTATGACTCCTGGGCGCGTCCCTAAAGTTTGGGCTTCGGGTCTATATATAGGGTTTAGGGGTTTAGGGTTGAGGGGTTGAGGGTTTTGAGAAATAAATCCTGCATTACCCATAGTTTAGGGTCCGTAATTATAAGGTAAGGGCAGGATTTATATCATCAACCGTAGGTTTAAGGCTTTAGGGTTTAAGGGTTTAGGGCTTCCTCAGGATTAGCAACTTACGAGTTTAGTACGTGTTCATAGCTTTGTAGAGAGTTGGGATTTAAGGGCTTAGCGTTGTTCATATATGAGGTGTTTTGCTTAAAGAATTTGTGCTTGGCTCAAGGGAGGCGTACAGCGAACTGAAGCAAGGTTGGGCCCCCCGCTCAAACAAAACAACAACTCAAAAATGCACAGCACCGGGACCCTGAACCCAAACTCGTACAACGTAGTCCCTAAACCCTAAACCCTAAACCCTAAACCTTAACCACTGGCAGCCCTTAACCCGACCCGAAACCCTGCAACACAAGCCACTAAACCCATGTCACCTAAACTAGCATGCCCAGTAACCTAGGCATAAAAAGAGCTCCCTTTTTGGTATTGGGTAACTGTATAAGGAATCTAGGACTACAAAAAGGGAATAAGGGTACTACTGGGCATCCTAGTAAATGCACCCACATACAGACAGAACCAACCTGTGGCCCAAATACCTACCTGTTGGGGGAATCATACACAGAAACCATAGTAAGGAACTCTCTTCTTCAACAACCGGGCCAAAAGAAGCTCAAACTTTCTAATATATAAGGCCAAAAAGTTTAGAGTTCCTCCGTTCACTATCTAAGGGCACCGTAAAAGGTAGATTTTTACTTGAATTAATACGTCTACAAGAACCGCTTTAGGTCCAGGATTTCCAAAGAAATGCAAATATGGGTAGTTCTCTAAATTATGGTCCCCTTTTGGGTAATTACCCTAAATATTAGGTGCTGCAGTATATTGAGAACCCAAAAGGGGACCATCATTTTTGACAACCACCCATATATTGGCCTTGAACGGGTTCGCCGGTAGGCAGTGTACTGTAAGTAAGGCCAACGCATATGTTGAATAGGTAAGTAGACCCCTAATATTCTAGGCCTTTCTGAAATGACCGTTATCGAAGAATGCTTTTCAACCTAGCCGGGGCACCGTGCAGACCTGTCTGCAGGGCTCGCAGTCAATTTTACTGCAAACCTGCGCAAAAAGCCGTGGGATTTCTGTCAGGCTTCTGTTGGGTTCTGTATGAGTTTTGGAACGGGCCTGCACGACTTACAAGGGGTGTCCCAGCAGGCTTAAAGTAAAAGCCAGAAAGTTGGAATATTATTATCCTAAACCCTTTATGGTAAATTATAAGGTATCCTACCCTGAAACCATATTCCAACTTTCTGGAGCTCCCTTTAAGGGTTTGGGGCTCTGGCCCTGAAACGTGGAGGCATCGTAACCCAGAGCCTCCAAACCCCCTTAATTAAGGAATATATACCTTAAATCCTTTTTAGGATCCTACTATAATTTAAGGGATATTCCTTAATTAAGGGATTTTGGAGTCTCTGGGAACTCTAGGCTTCCGGGCTTCTGTTTCAGGATTTGGGCTTACCATACCGGAAATTTGAAGACTGCTTCTGGTTTAGGGTTTAGGGTTTAGGGTTTAGGGTTACGGGACTCGCCTATTCAACCCGCATCCCTAGAGCAATATCCCCTATAGACCTAAAGGCAAACGCTCTAAACAACGAAACCGCAAAACGCTTTGCCCTGCACCATTGCATCGCGAACCCCAGAGCGCAAGGTGAAAATCCTACAGCCCTGTAGAGCGACAAAAAGCAGCAATACTAGAGCCCCATACGGCAGCCGGGGTGTGTTAAGATGCCCCATGAAGCCGGCTTGAGAGGCGCTTGCAGAGCTGCATGCATCCTGTAGGGGCCTACATAATTACCAATACTACTGCTGATGGACAAAACCCTGCATGACCGTATGGACTCTAAACTATGGGAACTATGGTATATTCCTTATAATGGGTAATGCAGGATTTTGTCCATCAGCAGTATTTTGGGAGGTTCATAATGGGCCCCAAAAGCCTGTTTTGATTATTAAGGCTCCTGTCCCAAAGGGTCCCATGTACTGTTATGGGGGATACTTCCCTAAGTCATAATAATAATAATGGAAACCCTACATTCTACTATATCGGTACATAGGACCCTTTGGGTGTATTGGTTGCATGGCGCCTTGCCGCATTCGATACACGCCTTCCCCGGCAGCGCGCAGACTTCTTTGGCACATGTGAACACCTCAATCTTGCATAGGAAAGGGCTGCCCTAGTAGACCCCATCCCAACCACTATATGTCAGTATGTCATGACCTACCCGTGATTTTGTCAAGTCTCAACATAAAAAAACTGTTGAAACAACACATCCGCACAAAACAAACAGACGGACTTTAATTTGATGAGGAGTTTCAGGGTTTAAGGTTTTGAGAGCAACCTTGGAGGGCATCGTCGAACTCACGCCTTAACAACTGCCAAAACCCACATTTTTGGTAGGTTCTTACTATAAACCCCATAGGGGCTCTACACCAAGGAAGGATTTGGTAGGTTCAGGCAGCTACATTGAAGGCACCATGAAGAAGCACTGACGCTCCGAGAGGTGATGCGAATGTGCAGGGTTCATGTTTCAGGGTTTCAGGATTGGTGGCTTGCAACATATTGACGTTTTAAAAAAGCCCACATGTAGAAAATATGGTATGCGGCATGCTCGTGTGTGTATAATATATATATATATATATATATGTATATATATATATATATATATATATATATATATATATATATCGGTGGTGCAAACATGGTCCACATAGGACGAATAAGATAGGTCTCCAAATTCGAGTCGTTTTTAGGGCTCTTGCTACAAGAGTGGCAGATTCTTTGGGCCTCCTCTTACCCTGATTTAGTTATCTAGAGACACCCCGATTGAAGCAGCCACCACACCACGCTAAGGTGCAGCAAACGTGGAAACGTACGGACCATCCTCGAAGCCAAGTCCCCTCCTGGACCCCCTTCCCCAAAAATCCAAGTACCCAATAATCATATACTCTCCAAAATCCTAACCTACATAACTACTATCCTAAAACCGAGTACCTAATTATTGGGTCCTTTGGACCCTTGGGGCTTGTGCAAGCAGGGGACATGGATCATGGCCTCTTCCCGCACCTTCCTCCACTCCTAAACGTGTCTTGATCTGAAATGTGCAGCAGAAAAACAGGCTCTGCTAGGGCCCCAAAAAAGCACATAAGCAAAAATTAGGCTAGGGATATCCCATAAAAACCTCCTTATAATGAAGCCCAATAAGGTAGGGATATCCCCATATAATGCTTATGCTTATGTGCTTTCGGCTGCAGGATTCCGGGATTGGGGTTGGGATTGCAGATCACGGGCTTTGGGTTGAGGATGTGCACGGCAGCATCTCAACTGAGGCACTGGAAATCTTCAGATCGGTCGGGGGCTTTTGAAGCACAGTGAACCCTAAACAAGAAAGCCCTAAACCCTGTACTCTTGGCGTGTGCTCCGCAAGCGATTTCACCAAGACACAAGGCAGAGTCCTAAATCTGCCCTAGCCGTGCACGTTGGACTGTGAAGCAACATGTCCTGAACCGTTCCGGGGCACATGGATAGGGATATCATCCGGGTTGTACGCTGGGTCCCTACACTATATTTATTGGTCATACTGTGTCATAATCTCAATAACGGTGCTCTGAACCTGACTACTAACTTACATGAGCCATTGATCAGGGCGTCTTCGTATCGAGGTTGCTTACGGAACCGTAAGGGTCCAAGTGCCTCATAATCACATGCTCTCCCAACAACCCACATAACTACGACTATCCGAAACCCACATGCATAATTGTTGGGTACTTGTGACCCTTTAAGAATTGGGCTGAAGGGCTTCTCAAGCCAAAAATGAAGGCCCGGAGCTGGACAAAATCGCAGTGGGTTAGGCCTTCAAAAGGTAGGTTATGTGGGGTTGGGCGTTAAGGTCGCCCTTGACCGCATCATAGTATGACTTCCTTATGTAAGTCCCTTTTCAGGCAGGTTATTTGGGGTTAAAGTAGCGCGACAAATTCCGCACGCCCTGAAAGCACATCCCAAAACTGACATTCCGGATGCTGAACGCTTTACTCTGAAGCCCTCTCGTCCAAATCCCAGGAACCCGAACACCCAAAAGCAGGAACCCGAACTCCCAAAGAGGGCCAAACGTAGCTGCGGCAGCAGTGCGGGGCTGCACTGCGGCCCCCCGCTCCCATCAGGATGAGCAGGCTCCTGGCCCACAGGGTCCAAGTACTCCCTATTATAGGACTTTAGAGCCTTTCTAGGTACCAAAAACCATAAATAGGAAGTACTTGGACCCTTAGGGTGAGGGTTTAGGGTTTGGGGCTTTAGTGTTTCAGGGCTTCCCGGTAGCGTTTTTAAGACTTGCTTTTCGGTGTTACCACTTCTTGTCCTACATCGTCAGCACGCTTCATAGGGCGTCTGAGTCCAAACCCTGTCATGCCGAAGCCCTAAACCCCACACCGGGCACCACACCCCAAACCCTACACCCCAAAACCCTAAACCCTAAACCCTAAACCCTAAACCCTAAACCCTAAACCCTAAACCCCAAACCCTACACCCCAAACCTCTAAACCCAAACCCCTAAGCCCTAAACCTCACAGCCTAAAACCGAAACCCGGAGTCTCCCCGGCATGAGTGCCCAGAGAGCCCAAAATACCCCTCAATTTAAGGAATATACCTTAAACTATAAGGGGATTCACATTATGATTTAAATTTATGCGATATTGTAGGTACTGCCCCCATAAAGCAAGAGTCGATAATAGGGCTACTATTAAGATCCTAATATATCTATATTAAGAGTATTATTCAACTATTACTGAGTGGAGGCCGTACCCAAGCTATATTCCTTAATTAAGGAGTATTGGGCTCTCTGGGCCCTAAACCCTAAACCCTAAACCCTAAAACCCTAAACCCTAAACCCTAAACCGGTTCTTCCTGCATTTGGAACTCTAGAGCTTCAAGGCTCTGCGGCTGTGTGGGCAGGGCTGCGACTCCGGAACCCAGAGACCCCAATATCCCTAGGGTTCCTTTAAGGGATCTATAAGGGATCTATAGGGTTTAGGGTTTAGGGGACTCCGATATCCCTTAATTCAGGAATATACCTTAAATAATTAGGGATCCTACCAAAAATTTACGGAACATTCCTTAATTATGGGATATTGGAGTCTCTGGGAAGGTTATCAGGGCGGGCGTTCAGGGTTCAGGGTAGGGGGTTCAGGGATGAAGATGAGGCCTGTATGAGCAGAGTAGGGTTCTGGGGTATGTTACAGTATACATGGGTAGTTGTCAAAATTTTCGTAAGGACCCAAAAAAGGACCCTAATTTTGACAACCACCCACATATCAAACGGAACCCTGTGGTCAGTTGTGCAGAAACACCCTCTTACTAGTAGTATCCCCCAGGATCTGATGCCGCATAAACTCCCCCTGTGCAGAGCCCTATGAGTCCTCTGTCTATAAACTTCTGCAAACCACTAGAAAGCCCCTTCAGCCGTAAGCCAACTAATGTAAACCACGTTTGCCCACTCCCCATCCCAACCCTAAACCCTAAACCCTAAACCCTTTTGTCCACTCCCCATCCCAATAAACAGCGCAGATCCCCACACCCTGAACCTCCGTATCCCACTACAAGCGCTTAAACTTTGGAAAATCCAGGGTGCAAACCCTAAGCCCCGATAAACCACGAAGCCCCTAAACCCTAAGCCTAAACCCTAAAGCCACACCCCGCTATAGAACCAAACCCTAATCCCTGAACTTTACACCCTTTTATAGAAACCTTGTGGATCCCTTTAAGGAGCCCTTATGGATCCCTGTAAAGGAACCCTACAGGCCGTTCTCCGCCCCCCAAGCGGGCTCCGTCATGCAGGCATCGGCTGCCGGACTAGGCTCGAAGCTGGTCAGAGCACCAGCCTCCACTAAGCCTGGTTCTATTTTTTACGGTTCAGGGTTTAGGGTTTAGGGTTGACGGCCTTCTTCGTGCGCCTGCCTAAGTCGGCTCCTAACTAACCGTCCATTCCTGCGTTTCTGTAAGCCTGGTTCAGGGTTTGGGGTTTGGGGTTTAGGTTTCCTGAGTTTAGGGGTTTAGGATTTGGGGTGTAGGTTTATGAGTTTAGGGTTGAGGCGAGAAGGATGGCTTCCGGGTTCAGGCTTATGAGTTTGAGGTTTAGGCGTTTAGGATGGTTTCGGGTTTAGGGGTTATGAGTTTGTAGGGCTTAGGAGTATAGGGGTTTAGGGCTTAGGGCCTGGAGTACGAGGGCTCCTTTACCCAGATCCGCGGGAGGATCCAAAAAGTAGATCCCCTATCTTGGGACCCCGCACTACTACTATTCCTAAGGGTGCTGTATAGGAACTTAAACGATCTACTTTGTGGGTCATCCAAGGAGGTCGGGGTAAGAGTTCCTTTAAGGCTTTAAGGGTTTACGGTTTAGGTGCTAGGTTTAGGCAAGGGGCCTTGATCAAAAGACAAAGGCTCTTAGAGGGTTTACTACGGTTACTATAAGGGTTCTGTACTGTATATTGCTCAGCATAGGGCTGTTGGTTGTGGTAAGGAATGCTACAGAAATGCGCTACTTGGTACCAATTCCATACTACATGTATACTACCATTATGGAATTAGGTCACCAAAACCACAATAAAGATTTCCATAATGGTAGTATATATGGGAGTTTCCGAAAATTAGGGTACCCTATTTTGGGTTCCTTATAATAAGGAAATTTAGGATACAATATTAGGATCCCCTATATTCGGAAACTCCCATACGGACCTTCTGGGCTACTTCGTGGACCAAGAAGCCCTTGCAAGCCCCTGTGAAGCTCTCAAGAAATTCTCTAACTCATAAACCCCCATAACTCAACCCTAACAGTATATGCCGACTACTACTTTACCCCTACAGCCGCTTGTAAAAATCCTAAACCCTGACAGCTATAACCTAACACCCTAAACCCTACACCCTAAAACCTAACCCCTGCGCCAAGGAGCGCTCCAGGATCCACTTCTTCGAGCGTTCGCTGTGGGAGGGGCTCGGGCAGGTGCTCAGCGGCGTGCTCTGCGGCGTCGCGTTCCTTAGGCTTCGGGTTGAGCTTTTGGGGATTACCTTATTATATAGGTAGGGATTCCTTAATATGAGCCCTATTATGGGAACCCTAACCCCTACTAAACCCCTTATGCTTCGGGTTGAGGGTCTGGGATTTACCCATAGGCTCCATAGTAGTTCCTTTTTGGGGATTACCTTAAAGGATGCTAAATATGAGCCACAAGAAGGAACTAATTACTATGGAGCCTCTAGGTAGGGCCCGACCCAATGTGCGAAGGCTCTAACAGGACCACTGCCTTGAAGCTTCGGGGGTACCCAAACCGTCATGTTTAAGCCTGTCGGGCGACGTTGAGCCCAAGGGTGGCTGCAGCTCTGTTTGTTTGGCTTACCCAGTTCTGTATTTGGGATCCTACAAGTTAACCCCCAACCCCCTAAAAGGAACTCTAGAATGGATACTTTAAGCAGGCTTGTAGTTTGCAAGCTTTGATCCGAAGATCCGAGGGCAAGCTTTGGACTTAGGATGGGAGGCCAAAAGGGGGGTTTAAGATTCTTGGGGTAGGGATTCCTTAATATGAGCCCTATTATGGGAACCCTAACCTCTACTAAACCACCCATAAGCTAAAGCCCCTTTTGGCCTCCTATGAACTTAGGATGCCGGGTTGCTATCAGAAAATACCACATGGGGGAGGGATTCTACCCATAGGCTCCATAGTAGTTCCCTTTTGGGATCATCCTATAGGGTTCTTAATATGAACCGCAAAACGGGACTACTATGGAGCGCCAGGGTATAGGCATCAAACTAAAGTTGATGATTGCGTTTGCAGCAGTGGCGGGAGCTCCACCACCAGTAACTTCCCTGACCCGAAAACACGAAAGCCGCGTGTTCTAAATCCGCAAATCCCCCAAAGCCCTACATTCATTCTCTTTCACCCTGCGTGCTTTGTGGGAGTTACTCCAAACAACAAACGACCTGATATGAACCCTGTACAGTACATTAAGAGCATGTAGGGCCACATTCTGGGGACGCCCCTACCCCTAGCCGACTCTGAGGCTATCCTTCTGCGCAACATCGAAGCCTTAAGGCCCACCAATACGAATCCTTGGGACTCAATTTTGACTCCTTAGGACTCCGGACACCTAAGAAAGATGCCCATGATCTAATCTGAAGCCATGCGTCTATGCAAGATAGAACAGCATAGCTGCGTGCCAATACTACTTCTTAGAGTTCCTTAGTACATTTCTACTACATTATACCCCCCTCCATAAAACTAAAAGAACTCTAAACCCTGAACCCTGTCCAAAAACAAGCCGTAAATTAGTCCTTAAAAAGGTACTTTGGGGCCAACGTATGTACTAGTCGGGTAAAGGGACCCTTATATACCCTGAAAATCCCTAAACCCTTGAGGGAACCCCTTACACGAACAGTTAGGGACACTGTTTGGGTACATGGGCCCTTGGGGTTAAGTCCTCTACAGTGAACCGCATTAAGTTGGAAGCCGGATTAAGGCCAAATAGTGCTGGGATACCCTTCACATTACTCTTAAGATTGAGGCTATTGGGTTTCCAACTTTTGGGCTTCTACTGTACCTAGAGGCTCATACCCTACCCCTTTTTAGGGTGCCTACTTTTTGAGATAACAGATCCTAACCATAAAACTAGGTATCCTAAAACAGGGGTAGGATATAGGCCTCTAGGTAGATTAATCTAAACCCTAAACTCCTAAAACCCTAAACCCTAAACCCCTAAATCCTAATTAACCTTAAACTGAAGGAGCCCCTTTGCTCCCAGACTAATCCCAAAGCCGAGGAGGCTCCCTGTCGCTGGCAAAGCCCCGATCACCGTGCGTCGTAAGGCGGAGGCCGCCAGACTGTAGGACTCCTTCAGTAGACCTACCCAGAGACTCCAATATTCCTTAATTAGGGAATATACCTTAAATCCCATATTAAGGATCCTACTATAATTTAAGGTATATTCCTTAATTAAGGGATATTGGAGTCTTTGGGTACCCAGACCTCCTGGAGGATCTAGAAAGTAGATCCCCTAAGCTTAGGGCCCTATACTACTAAGGGTACTTTTTTGGAACCCCTATTAAGGGATCTACTTTTTGGATCCTTTTGGGGGTCTGGGTAAGAGTTTAGGGTTCCTTTAAAGGGATCCATAAGGGCTCCTTAAAATGAGGGTTCTAAAACTCCTTCAATTTAGGGCAATTAGGGTTTAGGGTTCAGGGTTTAGGGTCCAAGGTTTAGGGTTCAGGGTTTAGGACCTAAGAGTAAGCTAGGAATAAAAAGGGTGCCCTTTTTGGTTTAGAGGGTGTTATAAGGGAACCTAAACCCTAAAAGGAAATAAGGGCCTACTCTGGGTCGTAGTCCTTACAATTCAGTTTACGGTACTCAAGGGTTTAGGGTTTGGGGTATAGGGTATAGGTGTTAGGGTGTAGAGGGTTTAAGGGTTTAGGGTATAGGTTTTAGGGTGTATGGGATTGATCAAGGGTTACGCTAGCCATGCTCACTCAAGCTTCGTGCTTCTACTATGTTTGGGTGCTTGCTCGGCCTCTTTTTTCTCCCCGGTCGTCGCCCCTGTTGTCGTCTTGCTTACTATGCCAGCGCCCCACTTGATGGTTCGTCTTGCAGGATCACCCGCTAGTACTAAAGTTTCAGTGTTTTTTGCGTCAACTATCACAGACGAATCATTGATCCTAAAAGCCTTCTCTTGGAAGGCTCCTCCATTGTAAATAAAACTGGGTTGTAGCCTGCCTCCAAAGTACATCTGGTAGCCATTAGATACGCTGATCTGGGAAATTTTCACACCGAGCCATCCACTCGATCCTCCGCCCAGCCGGCGAAGCTTGTCGGCTCACATGGTCGGTTGGGGAGCAAAGTGTTGCCAAGAGAGGTTAGAAGGCAATTGGGATGCTTTTGTTCGTTGGGCCACTCGGCCGGAGTGCTTTAGCCCGAATACATGCTCCCTCAGACTGCTACGTGCTCGCTGCTGCTATACGTGCTGGTTCGCTGCTACACGTGCTGGCTCACTGCTCAGCGTGCTCGCTCGTGCATACGTGCTCGCTGGATAATTTTTGTTTCGCGCATGTGCCGCCACGTGGGCGAACACAAAACTTGAGCGAGCAACCATTTTTGTTAAACCGAAGCAATGGCTGTTAAATGGTGAAAACCCAAGGAACGAGCGTGCTCGCTCGAAATCCAGCCCTCTACTGGAATACGCGCTCGCTCAGATTTTACAGTCGCCGTTGTCGCCGCACCGGAACAAAGCACACTTGTTAGGAGCACCGCAGCCACGAGCGAGCACTGAGGTTGTCATGGCCGCCGTACAGTGGCTCCATATACATTGTATGCACTTCTGCAACCGCTCGGTTGCACGCATTCTTCTCTTTGCCTGTCCAACGTGCTTGCTCAGACCGGAACGTGCTCGCTCAGACTGCTTCGTGCTCGCTACTGAGGTTACCCGAAGGAACGGAACGAGATGAGTTGAACAAGCGATTTCTGAAAAGGCTCAATAGTTCAATATGTGGATGGCTGCTTCCGGAAGAATCAGCCTCGGCGGACTCTGGATGTCACCAGATGTACTTTGGAGGCAGGCTACAACCCATTTTTGTTCCATGGAGGAGCCTTCCAAGAGAAGGCTTTTAGGATCAATGATTCGTCTGTGATAGTTGGCGCAAAAAAGACTGAAACTTTAGTACTAGCGGGTGATCCTGCAAGACGAACCATAAAGTGGGGCGCTGGCATAGCAAGCAAGACAACAACAGGGGCGACGACCGGGGAGAAAAAAGAGGCCGAGCAAGCACCCAAACATAGTAGAAGCACGAAGCTTGAGTGAGCATGGCTAGTGTAATCCTTGAATTGAGGGGTTTAGGGTTTAAGGGCAGATATAAAGACGCAAAGAAGTACCCAACAAAAACACGCTAGGGATATCCCACACAAGATGTTGCGTTTGAGCTTTTCGTTGGTTCCTGAACCCTACATAGGAAGGAGAGCTCTTTACCGCGAAGTGTCTTCTTCTGAGAGTCGACATACTTGTTCAGGGGCTCCTTTGACTCTGTAAGGTGTACAGTGTAGCTTCGGGGGGGAGTTTCAGAAATCAGGTGTCCGATTAACGGTATCCTCAGTCTACTAGAAACCGCGCACCCTAAGCCTGGTAAACCCTGAACCCTAAGCCCTGAAAGCCCTAAACCCAAACGCCGAAGTCCCTGCGAACCTGACATATGAAGCACCACAAGCGGGTGCTACTATGAATTTTCCGATGCCCTAATTAAACGCTGAACCCCTAAACCCTAAACACCGGGCAGTCCTGGCCGCTGGAACTGTTCTCTTCCGGCTTGGCTTGGCTCTCGCCCGGCAACTCCGCTGCCGCAGCTGCCTTGAGCTTGCCGATGGCTTGCCTCAGTTAGCGTGCTCAGAGCGTTAGAGTAGGGGTTTAGAGGTTTAGGGTTCAGGGGTCAGGGTTTAAAGCTGTTCGGGCTTAGGGATTGAATCTTTCTGGGTTTGGGGATTTGTGGGGCTTTCGAGGTTTAGTGTTTGTAAAGCTCTACTTTTCGAGGGTGAGGGGTTTAAGAGTTTCGGCACAGGGAACCATGACCTCACAGGATTCCATGAGTTAGCAACACTTACTCCAAGCTAACCGACGCAACTACAATGCGAAACCCAAGTACCCTCTTACTGGGTCCTTTGCCTTATGGTAAGCAAGAACCTCAAACCTCAAAACCCTAAACTCCAAACAGCCCCGAAACCCTTTAAACCCAAGCCCTTGACCCTCAAATCGAAAACCCCACAATCCCAAAACTACCCCTAAACCCTTTACAACCCCTACTACACCCCAAGCCCCCTTGACCCCCAAACCTAAAACCCCAAGCCCGTCGTCCCAGGTGCAATGCCGGCACCGCATCGAGGAGCGGGCTCCCACTGGTCGCGTGCGTCTGTGCGGGGTAAGGGCTTCCCCGGACCCCCAAAAGCTTCGAGGGCTCAGGCACCTAAAGTTAAGGTTTTGAAGGGTCTTAAGGGTTTAGGCACTACTAGCCCTAAACCCCGAACCCCTAAACCCTAAACACCGGGCAGTCCTGGCCGCTGGAACTGTTCTCTTCCGGCTTGGCTTGGCTCTCGCCCGGCAACTCCGCTGCCGCAGCTGCCTTGAGCTTGCCGATGGCTTGCCTCAGTTAGCGTGCTCAGAGCGTTAGAATCAGGGGTTTAGAGGTTCAGGGTTCAGGGGTCAGGGTTTAAAGCTGTTCGGGCTTAGGGATTGAATCTTTCTGGGTTTGGGGATTTGTGGGGCTTTCGAGGTTTAGTGTTTGTAAAGCTCTACTTTTCGAGGGTGAGGGGTTTAAGAGTTTCGGCACAGGGAACCATGACCTCACAGGATTCCATGAGTTAGCAACACTTACTCCAAGCTAACCGACGCAACTACAATGCGAAACCCAAGTACCCTCTTACTGGGTCCTTTGCCTTATGGTAAGCAAGAACCTCAAAACTCAAAACCCTAAACTCCAAACAGCCCCGAAACCCTTTAAACCCAAGCCCTTGACCCTCAAATCGAAAACCCCACAATCCCAACACTACCCCTAAACCCTTTACAACCCCTACTACACCCCAAGCCCCCTTGACCCCCAAACCTAAAACCCCAAGCCCGTCGTCCCAGGTGCAATGCCGGCACCGCATCGAGGAGCGGGCTCCCACTGGTCGCGTGCGTCTGTGCGGGGTAAGGGCTTCCCCGGACCCCCAAAAGCTTCGAGGGCTCAGGCACCTAAAGTTAAGGTTTTGAAGGGTCTTAAGGGTTTAGGCACTACTAGCCCTAAACCCCGAACCCCTAAACCCTAAACACCGGGCAGTCCTGGCCGCTGGAACTGTTCTCTTCCGGCTTGGCTTGGCTCTCGCCCGGCAACTCCGCTGCCGCAGCTGCCTTGAGCTTGCCGATGGCTTGCCTCAGTTAGCGTGCTCAGAGCGTTAGAATCAGGGGTTTAGAGGTTCAGGGTTCAGGGGTCAGGGTTTAAAGCTGTTCCGGCTTAGGGATTGGATCTTTTGGGGTTTGGGTGTTTTGAGAGCTTCGGGCATCAGCATGCTTGCAATTTGGCTTCGAGGCATGCCACCACACAGGGAACCATGACGACACAGGATTCCATGAGCTAGCAACACTTACTCTAAGCTAACCGACGCAACTACTATGCGAAACCCAAGTGCCCTCTTCCTGGGTCCTTTGCCTTATGGTATGCAAGAGCCTCAAACCCCCAAACCCCAAGCTACCCCTAAACCCTCTAAACCCCAGCCCTCGACCCTCAAATCGAAAACCCAAAAATCCCAAAACTACCCCTAAACCCGTTACAACCCCTATAAAACCCCAAGCCCGTCGTCCCAGGTGCAATGCCGGCACCGCATCGAGGAGCGGGCTTCCACTGGTCGCCTGCGTCTATGCCGGGTTGGGGCTTAGATGCCCCAAAACATGGAGAGCAGTAGCTCTTTATAGGCTCTTTGAGCAACTTTGTAACCTACTCTTGGGGGTTTAGGCAGGATTTACTGCTCAGCATTAACGGTTCGGGTTTCAGGGTTTGGGTTGCTTTTAAAGAGTGATGGTCTTGGCGAGGGTTTAGGGCTCAGGGTTTTTTTTCAGGGTTGAGAGGGTTGAGGGATCAGGGATCAGGGCACAGGGTGTGTTGTTCATACCGCGAAGTGTCTTGATCTAGGAGTGGCAGATTTGTTAATGGCCTCCTTAGCCTCTGTAACGTGTACAGTCTTGAGGGAAGTTTCAGAAAACGAGCTGTCCGATCAAAGGGATCCTCAGTCTAGAAGAAAAAGCCCCCACCCTAATGATGCCCTAAACCCTGAACCCCTAAATCCTAAACACCGGGCAGTCCTGGCCGCTGGAACTGTTCTCTTCCGGCTTGGCTTGGCTCTCGCCCGGCAATTCCGCTGCCGCAGCTGCCTTGAGCTTGCCGATGGCTGGCCTCATGGGTTTAGGGTGCTGCGGTGCTTGGAGCTTCAGGATTAGGGTTGAGTGTTTATAGGGTTCAGAGGTCAGGGTTAAAAGCTGTTCGGGCTTAGGAATCTTTTTGGATTTGGAGGTTTGTAGGGCTCTCGCGATTTAGTGAAGTTTCAAGGGTCTAGGGTTTAAGAGTTTCGGGCATCAGCGTGCTTGCAATTTGGCTTCGAGGCATAACACCACACAGGGAACCATGACCACACAGGAATCCATGAGTTAGCAACACTTACTCCAAGCTAACCGACGCAACTACTATGCGAAACCCAAGTGCCCTCTTCCAGGGTCCTTTGCCTTATGGTAAGCAAAAACCTCAAACCTCAAAACCCTAAACTCCAAACAGCCCCTAAACCCTGTAAACCCAATCCCTTGACCCTCAAATCGAAAACCCCACAATCCCAAACTACCCCTAAACCCTTTACAACCCAAAACCCCCCTTGACCCCCAAACCTGAAACCCCAAGCCCGTCGTCCCAGGTGCAATGCCGGCACCGCATCGAGGAGCGGGCTCCCACTGGTCGCCTGCGTCTGTGCGGCGTAAGGGCTTCCCCGGAACCCCAAAAGCTTCAAGGGCTCAGGCACAAAAAGTTAAGGTTTTGAGGGGTTTTAGGGGTTTAGGCGCTACTAAAAAGTTTAGGGTTTACGGGTTCAGGGTTCGGGGCTGAGGGGAGTTCAGCTCTACGATTTAGGGTTGCCTGGACACTGCAAAAAATATTTTTAAGGTTCCCTATGATGATTTCCTTGCATAAGTCCTTCAAACTGTGCGGGGTTGGGGCTTAGATCGGCCCCAAAACATGGAGAGCAATAGCTCTGTATAGGCTCTTTGAGCAACTTTGTAACCTACTCTTGAGGGTTTAGGTAGGGTTTCCTGCTCAGCATTAACGGTTTAGCGTTCAGGGTTAAGGGTTTTTGCTTTAAACACTGATGGTCTTGGCGAGGGTTTAGGGCTCAGGGTTTTTTGTCACGGTTGAGGGTGCTTAGGGTTCAGGGTTCAGGGTACAGGATGTGTTGCTCATACCGCGAAGTGTCTTGTTCCAGGAATGGCATATTTGTTAATGGCCTCCTTGGCCTCTGCAAAGGTGTACAGTCTAGCCTTGAGGGAAGTTTCAGAAAGCCAACTGTCCGATCGAAGGGATCCTCAGTCTACAAGAAATCCCCCCACCATAGTGATGCCTTAAACCCAGAACCCCTAAACCCCTTCACCGGGCAGTCCTGGCCGCTGGAACTGTTCTCTTCCGGCTTGGCTTGGCTCTCGCCCGGCATTTCCGCTGCCGCAGCTGCGTTGAGCTTGCCGATGGCTGGCCTCCTGGGTTTAGGGTGCTGGGGTGCTTGGAGCTTCAGGATTAGGGTTGAGGGTTTATAGGGTTCAGGGGTCAGGGTTAAAAGCTGTTCGGGCTTAGGGATTGAATCTTTTTGGGTTTGGGGGTTTGTAGTGCTTTCGCGATTTAGTGAAATTTCAAGGGTCTAGGGTTTAAGAGTTTCGGGCATCAGCGTGCTTGCAATTTGGCTTCGAGGCATAACACCACACAGGGAACCATGACCACACAGGATTCCATAAGTTAGCAAAACTTACTGCAAGCTAACCGACGCAACTACTATGCGAAACCCAAGTACCCTCTTACTGGGTCCTTTGCCTTATGGTAAGCAAGAACCTCAAACCTCAAAACCCTAAACTCCAAACAGCCCCGAAACCCTTTAAACCCCAGCCCTTGACCCTCAAATCGAAAACCCCACAATCCCAAACTACCCCTAAACCCTTTACAACCCAAAACCCCCCTTGACCCCCAAACCTGAAACCCCAAGCCCGTCGTCCCAGGTGCAATGCCGGCACCGCATCGAGGAGCGGGCTCCCACTGGTCGCCTGCGTCTGTGCGGGGTAAGGGCTTCCCCGGACCCCCAAAAGCTTCGAGGGCTCAGGCACCTAAAGTTAAGGTTTTGAGGGGTTTTAGGTGTGTAGGCACTACTAGCTAGCCCTAAACCCCGAACCCCTAATTAAACCCATTCGCCGGGCAGTCCTGGCCGCTGGAACTGTTCTCTTCCGGCTTGGCTTGGCTCTCGCCCGGCAACTCCGCTGCCGCAGCTGCCTTGAGCTTGCCGATGGCTTGCCTCAGTTAGCGTGCTCAGAGCGTTAGAATCAGGGGTTTAGAGGTTCAGGGTTCAGGGGTCAGGGTTTAAAGCTGTTCCGGCTTAGGGCTTGAATCTTTCTGGGTTTGGGTGTTTTGAGAGCTTCGGGCATCAGCGTGCTTGCAATTTGGCTTCGAGGCATGCCACCACACAGGGAACCATGACGACACAGGATTCCATGAGCTAGCAACACTTACTCACTCTAAGCTAACCGACGCAACTACTATGCGAAACCCAAGTGCCCTCTTCCTGGGTCCTTTGCCTTATGGTATGCAAGAGCCTCAAACCCCCAAACCCCAAGCTACCCCTAAACCCTCTAAACCCCAGCCCTCGACCCTCAAATCGAAAACCCAAAAATCCCAAAACTACCCCTAAACCCGTTACAACCCCTATAAAACCCCAAGCCCGTCGTCCCAGGTGCAATGCCGGCACCGCATCGAGGAGCGGGCTTCCACTGGTCGCCTGCGTCTATGCCGGGTTGGGGCTTAGATGCCCCAAAACATGGAGAGCAGTAGCTCTTTATAGGCTCTTTGAGCAACTTTGTAACCTACTCTTGGGGGTTTAGGCAGGATTTACTGCTCAGCATTAACGGTTCGGGTTTCAGGGTTTGGGTTGCTTTTTAAAGAGTGATGGTCTTGGCGAGGGTTTAGGGCTCAGGGTTTTTTTTCAGGGTTGAGAGGGTTGAGGGATCAGGTATCAGGGCACAGGGTGTGTTGTTCATACCGCGAAGTGTCTTGATCTAGGAGTGGCAGATTTGTTAATGGCCTCCTTGGCCTCTGTAAGGTGTACAGTCTTGAGGGAAGTTTCAGAAAACGAGCTGTCCGATCAAAGGGATCCTCAGTCTAGAAGAAAAAGCCCCCACCCTAATGATGCCCTAAACCCTGAACCCCTAAATCCTAAACACCGGGCAGTCCTGGCCGCTGGAACCGTTCTCTTCCGGCTTGGTTTGGCTCTCGCCCGGCAACTCCGCTGCCGCTGCTGCCTTGAGCTTGCCGATGGCTGGCCTCATGGGTTTAGGGTGCTGCGGTGCTTGGAGCTTCAGGATTAGGGTTGAGTGTTTATAGGGTTCAGAGGTCAGGGTTAAAAGCTGTTCGGGCTTAGGAATCTTTTTGGATTTGGAGGTTTGGAGGGCTCTCGCGATTTAGTGAAGTTTCAAGGGTCTAGGGTTTAAGAGTTTCGGGCATCAGCGTGCTTGCAATTTGGCTTCGAGGCATAACACCACACAGGGAACCATGACCACAAAGGATTCCATGAGTTAGCAACACTTACTCCAAGCTAACCGACGCAACTACTATGCGAAACCCAAGTGCCCTCTTCCAGGGTCCTTTGCCTTATGGTAAGCAAAAACCTCAAACCTCAAAACCCTGAACTCCAAACAGCCCCTAAACCCTGTAAACCCAAGCCCTTGACCCTCAAATCGAAAACCCCACAATCCCAAACTACCCCTAAACCCTTTACAACCCAAAACCCCCCTTGACCCCCAAACCTGAAACCCCAAGCCCGTCGTCCCAGGTGCAATGCCGGCACCGCATCGAGGAGCGGGCTCCCACTGGTCGCCTGCGTCTGTGCGGGGTAAGGGCTTCCCCGGACCCCCAAAAGCTTCGAGGGCTCAGGCACCTAAAGTTAAGGTTTTGAGGGGTTTTAGGTGTGTAGGCACTACTAGCCCTAAACCCCGAACCCCTAAACCCATTCACCGGGCAGTCCTGGCCGCTGGAACTGTTCTCTTCCGGCTTGGCTTGGCTCTCGCCCGGCAACTCCGCTGCCGCAGCTGCCTTGAGCTTGCCGATGGCTTGCCTCAGTTAGCGTGCTCAGAGCGTTAGAATCAGGGGTTTAGAGGTTCAGGGTTCAGGGGTCAGGGTTTAAAGCTGTTCGGGCTTAGGGCTTGAATCTTTCTGGGTTTGGGGGTTTGTGGGGCTTTCGAGGTTTAGTGTTTGTAAAGCTCTACTTTTCGAGGGTGAGGGGTTTAAGAGTTTCGGCACGGGGAACCATGACCACACAGGATTCCATGAGTTAGCAACACTTACTCCAAGCTAACCGACGCAACTACTATGCGAAACCCAAGTACCCTCTTACTGGGTCCTTTGCCTTATGGTAAGCAAGAACCTCAAACCTCAAAACCCTAAACTCCAAACAGCCCCGAAACCCTTTAAACCCAAGCCCTTGACCCTCAAATCGAAAACCCCACAATCCCAAACTACCCCTAAACCCTTTACAACCCAAAACCCCTAAACCCCCCTTGACCCCCAAACCTAAAACCCCAAGCCCGTCGTCCCAGGTGCAATGCCGGCACCGCATCGAGGAGCGGGCTCCCACTGGTCGCGTGCGTCTGTGCGGGGTAAGGGCTTCCCCGGACCCCCAAAAGCTTCGAGGGCTCAGGCACCTAAAGTTAAGGTTTTGAGGGGTTTTAGGTGTGTAGGCACTACTAGCCCTAAACCCCGAACCCCTAAACCCATTCACCGGGCAGTCCTGGCCGCTGGAACTGTTCTCTTCCGGCTTGGCTTGGCTCTCGCCCGGCAACTCCGCTGCCGCAGCTGCCTTGAGCTTGCCGATGGCTTGCCTCAGTTAGCGTGCTCAGAGCGTTAGAGTAGGGGTTTAGAGGTTTAGGGTTCAGGGTTTAAAGCTGTTCGGGCTTAGGGCTTGAATCTTTCTGGGTTTGGGGGTTTGTGGGGCTTTCGAGGTTTAGTGTTTGTAAAGCTCTACTGTTCGAGGGTGAGGGGTTTAAGAGTTTCGGCACAGGGAACCATGACCACACAGGATTCCATAAGTTAGCAAAACTTACTGCAAGCTAACCGACGCAACTACTATGCGAAACCCAAGTACCCTCTTACTGGGTCCTTTGCCTTATGGTAAGCAAGAACCTCAAACCTCAAAACCCTAAACTCCAAACAGCCCCGAAACCCTTTAAACCCAAGCCCTTGACCCTCAAATCGAAAACCCCACAATCCCAAACTACCCCTAAACCCTTTACAACCCAAAACCCCCCTTGACCCCCAAACCTGAAACCCCAAGCCCGTCGTCCCAGGTGCAATGCCGGCACCGCATCGAGGAGCGGGCTCCCACTGGTCGCCTGCGTCTGTGCGGCGTAAGGGCTTCCCCGGAACCCCAAAAGCTTCAAGGGCTCAGGCACAAAAAGTTAAGGTTTTGAGGGGTTTTAGGGGTTTAGGCGCTACTAAAAAGTTTAGGGTTTACGGGTTCAGGGTTCGGGGCTGAGGGGAGTTCAGCTCTACGATTTAGGGTTGCCTGGACACTGCAAAAAATATTTTTAAGGTTCCCTATGATGATTTCCTTGCATAAGTCCTTCAAACTGTGCAAGGTTGGGGCTTAGATCGGCCCCAAA
Source organism: Symbiodinium sp. CCMP2592 (assembly GCA_905221615.1). Classification (NCBI taxonomy): domain Eukaryota; class Dinophyceae; order Suessiales; family Symbiodiniaceae; genus Symbiodinium; species Symbiodinium sp. CCMP2592. Next base: position 942,741 of record CAJNDT010000746.1, on the reverse strand, counting down.
ACATGGAGAGCAATAGCTCTGTATAGGCTCGTTGAGCAACTTTGCAACCTACTCTTGGGGGTTTAGGCAGGCTTTACTGCTCAGCATTAACGGTTTAGCGTTCAGGGTTAAGGGTTTTTGCTTTAAAGACTGATGGTCTTGGCGAGGGTTTAGGGCTCAGGGTTTTTTTTCAGGGTTGAGAGGGTTGAGGGATCAGGTATCAGGGCACAGGGTGTGTTGCTCATACCGCGAAGTGTCTTGATCTAGGAGTGGCAGATTTGTTAATGGCCTCCTTGGCCTCTGTAAGGTGTACAGTCTAGCCTTGCGGGAAGTTTCAGAAAACGAGCTGTCCGATCAAAGGGATCCTCAGTCTACAAGAAAAACTCCCGCCCTTATGATGCCTTAAACCCAGAACCCCTAAACCCCTTCACCGGGCAGTCCTGGCCGCTGGAACCGTTCTCTTCCGGCTTGGTTTGGCTCTCGCCCGGCAACTCCGCTGCCGCTGCTGCCTTGAGCTTGCCGATGGCTGGCCTCATGGGTTTAGGGTGCTGCGGTGCTTAGAGCGTTAGGATTTATGTGGCTTTACGCTCGAAGGCTGTTCGAGCTTTAGGGCTTAAGGATGTTAGGGTTTGAAGTTTTAGGGCAGCTTCAAACTTCAAGGGTCCGGGGTTTAAGAGTTTGGAGCATCCGTGTGCAGGACATCCGTGAATTAGCAAAACTTACTCAAGCATGAACTTCTCACCAAGCAGTCATAGAGCTCACCGGCTTTCGTTGCTACTCTAGAGCCTTGCCTAATAATTACCTATACTATTTTGGGGATTCCTTACTATAACTATAGCCGAATATACCCCAAGACCCTATTCAAATCATTATGGCCCTTGTATTTATGAAACCTTACTATAGTAGCCCTTATAGGAACCCTTTAAAGGAGCCCGAATCTAACTATTCAGGCCCCTATGATAGACAGCACCAGCACTTCAGACGAACCTCCGAGAAGGCCGGAGCTGAATCCAGGAAGCTGCCAGTTGCTTCAGCCCCGGCTTGCAAGGGGTTTAGGGTTTAGGGGTTTAGGGGTTTAGGGTTCTTGGGTTTAGGGTTAAGGGTTTCAGGGTTTAGGGGTTTAGGGTTTAGGGTGTAAGGGATCTATAAGGCATCTATAAGGTTACGATAAGGGTACTATAAGGGCTCTATAAGGGATCTATCAGGTTACTATAAGGGATCTATAAGGGTACTATAAGGGATCTATAAGGGTACTATAAATGATCCGTAAGGGTATATAATGGCACTATAAGGGTACTATAATGTAGACCTAATTAGTATAATGTGCCCCGAAACTTTAGTCTAACTATTAAGGCCCCTACATTAGGGTTTATAGGATTTGTGGGGTGTTTGCCTTCGGGGAGGGGGGGGGAAAGGAGATCCTTCTTCTTCACGAGTGAGACCACCCCTCCACATACCTGAAGGACCAAATGACCCTTAAAAGTAGGGGCCCTATAACCATATACTATGAATCCCTATAATGGTATATGAACTTTAAAGCCTTTTAAGGTTCATTTCGTCCTTAAGGATCTACATCTTTACATCTGTCAAACAATCCAACGCAATCCAATCAGCATAGTCCCCAAATGACAGGAGACCTGAGCGAACCCTGCCTGTGAACCCCAGCACACTAAACTTACTATAAACTCAGTAGAATAGAAAAGCTTATATGCCTCGACTCCGAACGCATGTAGAGTATTCCTCTTCTGTAGCCTTTCTGGGTGTTGCGCCATTATTTTACCTACTTTTGTGGGTTCGGGTAATGCCCTGTACACCCTAAAGGTCCAAGTACCTAATATAATATCTATTCTCCGAAACGGAAGCACCGCATTATTGTCGTGTCCTCTCGGACCCGAAGGGCGCGATCCTCAAACTGAAAACCCCAAGCAAGCCCTTCGACCCAGGTGCAATGCCGGCACCGCATCGAGAAGCGGGCTACCACTGGTCGCCTGTGCCACCTGTGCGGGGTTGGGGCTTACTTGGAGGATCATGGGACTTAGTAAGTCAGGTTATAAGTACCTTAAGTGGGCTTATAAGTGCTTGTAAGTATAGTTACCTTATTTATAACCCTAGTTACTAAGTCCCATGATCCTTTAAGTAGGGTTCATGGGGACCCTTAGGGGGGTAAGGGGGAGGGCGGGTAGGAGACTATACTTTCCCTAAATAGGCCTTGTTGGGTCCTTATTCTGGGCATTAAGGCCCCCTACCCCTCGCCCTACCCCCCTTGAGTTTAGGGTTTATGGGGTGGGACCTGACCCCGGAGAAACGCCAAACCTTCTTGTACAACTAGGGGCCGAAGCCACCGTAGCTAGACTAGGGCTGTCATCGGGTTTTGTCAAATCTCTATATTGATCACATCGGCGTTATGTTAAGGTTGAAACATATTGGCGAAAGCGGGTACTGAAGTCTTGCACAGGTCCTAATTCCGAACGACACCGTCGCAGTCCTGGCCGCCTATACACCGACCACAATTGGGCTTGAATCCTGGTCGGACCCCAAGTAGGACTCTAACCCCAAACCCTGGACGATCAAAACCTGAGCCCAACGGAAAGCTCCGTGCGTTTCTGTGCCTTTTCGGCTTCTTGTACCTCTTGAGTTCAATGGCCCCAGCCCCAAAACCCTTGGTAGGCTTCTACAAAATATACAGAAGGCATGAAATACAGGTACGTATTGGAGGGTGTAAACCCCCAAACACCAAGTGCGTGGCATTGCTCCGGCCTGGCTTCCGACAGCGCCGTCCGAGGAGGTCACGTCCAAAGTTCCAGTGGCCTCACCGGGCCTTAGATTTCTGGTGTTCGGCATGTGATGTGCAGGGTTTCGGAGCAGTGATTAAGGTGCAGGGCTACATTAGGGTTGTGTGTTGTTAGGACATTATGTCAGGGCGTGAAATAAGTGTAATTGTAACAGTTCAAGCTATTCAATATGCTAGCGCCCCCTGAAAACACGTGAGCACAAAACCCGACACCCCAAACCCTAAAATTTCAAACCCCAAAACAACCCTCTACACCACCAAAATCCTGAAACCCCAAACCCCAAGATAGAAACCCTTATCAGAGATTCACAAAATCCTAAACCCTAAGCCCCAAGATAGAAACCCTTATTACAGAACTCTTTTTTCCAGAGGGTCCAACTACCCAAATAGTAGGGTTTTAGAAGGGTTTTTGGACCTCGAAACCCTACTATTTGGGTACTTGGACACTGAGGGTTTGTTTCGGCCATGTGTAGCAAAAAAACCTACACCCAAACCCAAAAACACCCCCCCCCCCCCCCCCCCACACCACCAAAATCGCAAAACCCGAAGCCCCAAGATAGAAACCCTTATTACAGACCCTAAACCCTCTGTTTCGGCCACGTATCAAGGCCAGCTGCTGCCAATCCTCGCTGCTTCCGACGCAGCAAGCCATGGCCAGTCGCTGCGGGCTTGCCTTCTTAAGGAACTTCGGGGCACTAAACTCTTGACCCTAAACCCCACAAACCCCTAAACCCTAAACCCCCAAACCCCTGTAACCTTCAAATTTGAGGTTTTTGGGGGTTTCGGGTTTTAGGGTCTAGGGCTGAGGGCTTTTGGGGTGTAGGGTTTAGGGCACTTCGCAGCTACCAGGAGCCCCCAAGTGCCCGTTCATAGAGGTCCTTAATAGTGGGTATGTCTGGTATATTGGAGGGTAGTTGGGGGGGTCTAAGTAAGGTGCAGGGTTCTAGTGGTTTACGGTTTTAGGGTCTGGGGCTGAGGGCTTGCGGGGTGCAGGGTTCAAGGTGTTGGATCTAAGGTGATGGCTATAGGCTGTAGGGTCTGGGGTGTTAAGCTTAGGGTGCAGGGTCTGGGGTGCTGGATTCTGGGGATTAGAGCTTTAGCGTTTAAGGGTTTGGGGTATAACTGCATAACGGTATAACAGTTTTGGGTGTAGAGGGTTTAAATATGAGTATATATATGAAGTCAGCTAACATCCCATACCCCAAACTGCAAAACCAAAACCCTAGTACTAAGACTGCTTATTGTCAACCAGACACTACACAATTCAAGAGAACCGAACATGAGTTACTTTGTTTCATACTGTGGTAACCTAGTAATCACATTCTCTCAAATTGACCCAGTTGCCGTGCCGCCCGTGCTGCCATTGCGCCTGCCGGTGTGCCGGCTGTAAGGTTTACGATTTTGAAGGGTTAAGGTCTTTAGAGTTTCGGGTTCAGAGCTTGGGGTGTTTAGGCTGACCGAGACAAGTAACAATGCATTGCATTGACCCCGGTTGCGGTGCACTTGATGTCTGCCATTCGGACGCAATTAGGGTTTGGAGTCTAGAGGTTTAAGGGTTTAGGGGTTTAGGGTTTAAGCGTTCAGGGGGTTTGGGTCTAGGGTCTAGGGGTTTGGGTTAGGTGACGGAAGATCAAGGCTCCTTCAGCAGGGCCCATATTGCTGATGGACAAAATCCTGCATGACCCTAAGGACTCTAAACTATGGGAACTATGGTATATCCCTTATAACGGGCAACGCAGGGTTTTGTCCATCAACAGCATTGGCTTGCAAAGCACTTCTACATCGGAACAGAGCCTATACATCCCAACACGCTCTTGCGAAAACCCCACGAACACCAGCACAACCGATGGCCCTATGAACTCGCAAAATGACCAAGCCAGCCCTGGCCACTTACGGCTTAGTTTTCCTGGCTTAAGGGTTGAGTTTCTTTTTGTTTTACCGTGTGAAGGGTTGAGTTTAGGGTTCAGGGCTTAGGGCTCATAGGGGATAAGATCTGCGTGCTCAAAACGATCTCATGGGACTCGGATGCCCTCAAGGGTAGGGAACTGTATCCTCGAGGCACTGGGATAGAATCTATATGAAGCACACACATGCAGTTCCTCCGAAACGATGAGCCTTTGGGATCTTCTGTGGGTTCTAGTACCTTCAACAAGTTGGAGGTCACTTGCTGTACGATTGAATAGACTTTACTGGGGAGCGACGTGCTTCACCAACCAAACATTTGACTCGTCGTACCCCTAGCTCTATGGGTCTAAGTACCTACACGTCATACACGTTCCCAAGTTCTAGCCTAACAACTACTTTCCAAGACCCAAGTACCGAAGTATTGCGTATCTTGAACCCTTAAGGTAAACCAACAAGCTGTGCTATGAACAGGTGTAGAGCCGGATTCAGTAGAATAGAACCTCGCGCACAAGCACCACACACACACAAACCCTAAACCCTAAACCCTAAACCCCACACCGCCTTTTCCCTTCTCTGGATCCTAAACTCAAAATCTAGGAATCTAGGCCACCAGAGCCCCGCCATTTTTGTTCAGAAGTGCGGCCGCGGAACTTGCGTGAACCGGTGGGCGTCTGGCTCGAACCATCCCCATGGCTCCGGGTACCTCTGGTCGGGGCATTTTGGTGCTTCCACCTTAAGGACGAAATGAACCCTAAAAGGGTTTAAGGTTGATTCATATACCATATAGGGAATATGGGTATAGTGCTCCTCCTTTTTAAGGGTCATTTGGTCCTTCAGGCAACAAAAGGCACGGGCCTCAATGCTTCGACTAGGAGTGCGGGGCATACGATACTGCTATATAACCCCCGATATAAGCACATTATAGAGACTATAGCAGGGGAGAAAGCAAGCATTCATTGAGTGTTCAGATCCCTCTATGGAAGCCCCCAACACTCAGAACCCATCCCGAACCCAACCTCGAAACACCGACCTTTCGCTCCCCACACTACCGAAAGTGCCTTATCTTTTAGAAGCTGCTCCCACCCTGTAACAGTGACTATAAGGATTATATTAGGGCCTTAATATATTCCTATTATACCACTATTACAGGGTGGGGGCCCCTTCTATCTTGTCTTGTACAGGTGCTGCGAATGCCAGGAAGACTCCTTCGTGCCGGGCAACTTAAGAATGGGACCCTACACCCACCACAGCTTTCCAACATCTGCCCCCAGCCGGCGCAGGAAAAGCTTTCTAGATTCTGTACGAGTCCGTTAATTACCCTTCACATGCACCTCAGGACCCTACACTCCGAATCCATTCAAAAAACGAAAACCAAAATCCAATGTGGCCCTATGTCCCAAAGCCTCAGCTTTCGCAACCAGATCCTGCGAACCCTAACACGCGAACCTGGAGAGCACACCGGTACAAGTTTCAAAGACATACACAGCTCGATAGAACCCTTGTATTAATAAGAAACAACAAAGGTTCCCCCCAAACCCTAAAACCCAAATTCAACCCTAAACCCTCCCTCAACCCCCAAACCCCTAAACCCTGAACCCTGACCCCGAAACATGATAAAGTTGGAAAGCGGATTAAGGCCAATAGTGCCTGGACTCTCTATATATTAATTACTCTCAAGGATCGAGGCTATTGGGTTTCCAGCTTTTTGGGGGTTTACTGTAAACCCTCCTAAACCTTGATCCAACCCAAACCCTAAACTCTAAACTCTAAACCCTAAACCCCCAAAAAACAACATCTTTAGGGTCGCATGAGTTTGGGGGTTTGTTTGCTAGGGGGCCATCTACCAACTATGGTGTATTCCTTAGTTGCGGTTTTGCCAAAGCGCCTTGAGAGCTTGGTGCCAACTCTTCGGCGCTGATCCGTGGCCCAAAAGAGGGGAGGCAATCCTCGCAGGTTTAGGAGATTCCCTCAAGAAGGGTTCAGCGTTTAGGGGTTTAGGGTGTAGGTTGTTTAAGGGACTCCTTCAAGGAGGGTTTAGGGCTCCGTTAAGGCTTAGGGTGTAGGGGTTTAGGAGTTTAGGGTGTTCAGGAGATTCCTTTAAGGCCCCTAAGCCCTTAAACGTCAAAGCCATGAAGAAACCCTAAATGACCCTATAGCAGAAGCCAGAGAGTTGGAGCATGGCCTTTCAGGAGGATTTGTGCTGGGATCCCTTATACTTGACCTTCAGGGTACGAGGATAATGATGCTTCAACTTTTGGGCTTCTACTAGGAGATTCCTTTAAGGAGGGTATCGGGCTCCTTTAAGGAGGGTACCGTTTAAAGATGTATGCTTAAGGGTCATTTAAAGGGATGGAAAAGGGTAGGATTCCCTTAAGGAGGGTTTCAATTAAAGCTTGGAGGAGATCTGCGTGGGCCCGTTTAAAGGGATCTACATGGGTTCCTGTAATGAAGGTTTGGGGTTCCCTGCAGGAGGGTTTAAAGGGCTCCTATCTCGTAGAAATTTCTCAAAGGTTCCATCGAATCTTAGGGTTTAGGGCCCTGTGGAAGGTTTTCAAGACAACGGTTCCTTGTAGGGCTTCTTGATAAGATTTTTTCATTATTTTCTGTAAACGGTTTAGGGTGCCGTCTTTCGGGCGCCAGGGCTCGATGACCTGTATGGATCCATCCTACATGACCTGGCGGTTCTAAACTTGGGGATGAGGCCTTCGCATCCAATACACGCCAAAGCAACATCAAATCTTACCCAACCTCCCACCCTCAACAAACATCCACACATAAAGCTGGAGCACAATATGGGAGTTTCCGAAGATAGGGGACCCGAATATAGTACCCTAATTAAATAGTAGGATCCTTATTATCAGGACCCCAAAAGAAGGTACCCTATCGGAAACTCCCATATACCTCCCGGCAGACATCAACTTCGCAGTGGTCCTGTTGGGCTGCACCCGATGCACCCCCATTGCCGCTTTCCCGTGCATCAAGCCTCTGCCGCGGCTCTGGCTTAACATTGCTTGGGGCTTATAAGGGTTTAGGGTCTAGGGTTCCAGGGCTTAGGGTTTAGGGTCTAGGGATGCAGGGCTTGGGGCTTAGGGCTTAGGGGAGTTGGGCTCTACGATTTAGGGTTTATGGGCTGGGCCTACGTTTCTGATCCCTCAAGTAGGGCCTCCGGAGTACTTCTTCAGGGACAAATCACAGGAATCACCTGGGTAATGGATTCGGTGTCATGACTCTTGTGACGAAGACGGGGACTGCAAGGACTAGATACAGTACCATACGGAAGCTCATTTGGGTGGTTGTCAAAATTAGGGGGCCCTTTATGGGTGCCCTAAATATTTGGTGCCGTATTATAAGAAGGACCCAAAACAGACCCTAATTTTGACAACCACCCATTTATGTATGTGCGATAGCGAAACAAACATGCAAAGAAGTGCTGCCGAACGCGCCCAAATCTACTGGGCCCCTCTCCCCGTTCCCGGCTCTCATCATCCTGCCTCGGTGCAGTGCGAAACGTCTCGTAGAGGGACCCCCTTTTCCTCAGGGCTCGGTGATTGGACATTGCCCCAAACGCCAAACGGAAAAACTCACTATGTGTGCAGGTAGGTCTGTACGAACGTATGTATGCAAGCAGGTATACTTATCTTAACCGCAATTATGCATGCATGCATGCAACTGTGCGTGTATGATAAAAAACAAGCATGTCCATGCATAAATGCGTGCACACATACATACATACATGCATGCATACATACATACATATATATATATATATATATATATATATGTATATGTATATGTATATGTATACACATGTACATGTACATGTACATATACATACACATATACATATACATATGCAAGCCTGCGTACAAGAACACATGAATAATTACATGAGTTCATGCATACATACATACATACATACGTACATGTATGGATGTATGTATGTATGTATGTATGTATGTATGTATGTATGTATGTATGTGGAGGATAAGTTGTTATCTGTCCATTGTTCTGCCCCCGAGCCGCGCGGTAAAACTCAGGTGCCTTAAGGACGAAACGAACCCTAAAAGGGTTTAAGGTTCATATAACATATATGGATTCATAGTATATGGGAAAAGTGCCGGTACTTTTTAAGGGTCATTTGGTCCTTCAGGTGCCGCCAAGTCACGGTCTCGGACACAGCAGCCGAGCCTCGCCAGCGCTGCGAGCAGCTGGGCGCCCGGAGCTCTGCGATGTCGGCACGATGTCGCTGTGACCTTTCGGTCCCCGTTTTGGGACGGCTTGGGGTTTAGAGTGTAAAGGAAATTTCGCTCAAGACTCTTATTGAAACACATGCCTTGTAACATAGTTGAATACTCCGCGACATCCTCTGGAGGGAAGGTTCAGGATCTAGACATAAGAAACCGAACAACACGAACCCCGCAGATCCAAGTCAAAATCCAAAATCCGCCGTAAGCCCTGGACCCCACATGCCCGGAGCTTTAAATCTTTTGCCTAATGTAGGGGCCTTAACTAGAATTAGAATAGGGTTTGGGGCCCATTATGCTAGAAGAATAATAAAATTGGCAATTACTTAGGCTCCTAACTATATGTTAACAGAAGCACCCGGAAACACCAAACCCAAGATCACCTTACGACCAAACCGGCATGATGTACCGAAAGCTGCCAAGCAACGGCGCCGTGGCAGCATGAGCTCGCCTTTGACAGTTTCTACTGGAGAATTTTCATATGCTCCTATGTAATTAAGCCCGGTGCTTAAATCCGACACAACTAAACTGATGTCTATTTTAGGATTGCCGGCCACAGCGGCACAAGCAAGCCTTTGTTGCAGCTGCGACGAAAGTTTGTATCCGACACGGAGCTTCTGCGTAACGATTCATTCGAGTTTCAGTTGCGTGGCCATCGTCAAAGTTGTCACGCGTGTCACCACCCTAAACCAGCATCAGGATCCAGTGCTAATCATCAGCCTCATCATAAAACATGACGAAAGTTCAGACTCATTCTCAGCATTGAAACCTTTGTCATCAGATTAATCATCACGACCGTCATCATGACCGCTTGCCATCAACCATCGCATATGTATTTGGCGGAGTCACCTCAGCAATCTCGCAAACACCAAACCTGAAACCAAAAACGTTAATCGGCAAAGACACATGCAGCCCCAGGGCTTTACATTGTAAACTTTGAGGAAATTCCGAAAGCATGAGATGGGCGTTGACTCAAGAACCAAAAAGACAAGTATAGTTCAATGGTTCCCCAAGGAACAGGTCCCAAAACACATATGGGTGGTTGTCAATATTAGGGTCCCTTTTTGGGTCCTTACTATAATACGGCACCTAATATTTGGGGGGACCCTAATTTTGACAACTACCCATATGGTGTATGGTTTATATTAGTAGTATCCCCATAATAAACCCAATATATACACTCACCAATATTAAAAGGGAGCCCTATCTACACTCACCAAAACGGTAAATAACCCCCTACTCCATATGAAATGATGGTTCTCCACAACCAAGTCCCTATCTCCCCAAGTACAGAAATACGGCTGGTGATATAATTCCTGCATCACCCACAATAAGGAATATACCATAACTCCCATAGTTTAGGGTTCTTAAGATAATAAGGAATATACCATAACTCCCATAGCTTAGGGTCCTTAAGGTCATGCAGGATTTATATCATCAACAGTAGTAGCTACATTTGAGGTCTGAAGTCTATACATAGTACCTAGTTTGGGCTATTTGGAGTTCGGGTTCCTTCTTCTCTATACTATCATATACCCCCGGAACCTGCCCAGAACTCATCACTAAGGCCCTTGTACGGGAATTATAGGGGTACCTCATTGTGGGGTCGTCAGAACAAGGATCCTACTATTTAGGGTACTCTATTTGGGTTTTTTCGAAACTCCCATAATTAATCGGAGGCCTCACAAGGTGGGATGAAGGTAGGTGGGATTAAGGATCCCTTATATAATATAAGGACTCTTATTTGGGAATATCCCACCTACCTTCATCCTACCTGTTGAGGCCCCCGACATAAGAAGGGAATGGCCGAGGGACTGAAGACGCTGAAGCCAGCGGCTCTCCCGAGCTCCGGGGAGGAGGCCACGCGCCGCACGGCCTCGGCGTCCTCCGGCTGCAATGGTGCAAAAGCGGTGGGGTTTAGGGTTTAGGGCTGAGGCTTTTAGGGTTTAGGTTTTAGGGTTTAGGTTTTTAGGGCTTAGGGTTTAGGTTTTTAGGGTTTAGGGCACTGGTGCAAAACAGGTGGGATTGAGAGGTGATTCGAGGGTTAGGGTTCGTGGGATTGAGGGTGATTCGAGGGCTAGGGTTGGTGGGATTTAGGAGTGATTCGAGGGTTAGGGTTCGTGGGATTTAGGAGTGATTCGAGGGTTAGGGTTCGTGGGATTTAGGGGTGATTCGAGGGCTAGGGTTCGTGGGATTTAGGTGTGATTTGAGGGTTAGGGTTCAGAGTTTGGGGTTTAGGTTTGAGAGTTTACATAGGGTTTGGAATACCTATATGGTTTAGTGATTTAGTGTAGTAATACAGTTTCGGGGAGTTCGCACATGGGGGGTGAGAGGTTCTGCGGCATGCGACACCTCTGGTTCAATATGCTCCATTGCTGCTATAGACAGCGCTGGTCGAGAGAAACCTGTCTGGTTTGCCACTGCTTTCACTTCAATAAACACATCCTTCCTAAACCCTAAACCCTAAACCCTGAAACCCTAAACCCTAAAACCCTAAATAGGCCCTAAATCAGACCCTAAACCCAGAAACGCTGAACCCTATGGCTTGAACTCCCTTCGCTGGCCACCACCGGGCTTCAAAGACGAACGGAGGATTTTCTTGGCAAAGAAAATCTTGCGCGTGATAAGGCGGCATTTCTGGCCAAAGGTCATCTTATGCAAGGCTTCCTGGAAGCCGAACCTTCATTCCGAAGGCAGTTGGCACGATTACACTTCAATTCCGTCATGACCTGCTTGATCTCTAGGCGAATTTCAAAGGGCTTTCTCAGTCCTATACACCCAAACGCAGAACGCGAAACCCTCAACCCTAAATCTCAAATTACATCCTAAACCCTAACCCTGAAGGGGTAAACTCAAAACGCAAACCCTGAACTCTGAAGACCTTTATACAAACCCTGAACCCGTCACCCTCTAAACCCCAGAACCATAAAACAAACACCCAAATCCCTGAACCAAACCCTAAACACCTGAACCCTAAACCCTAAACACCTAAATCCTAAACCCATAACACCATAAAACAAACACCCAAATCCTGGCTCGAGTCGGACTCAGTCTGACCAGGCCCTTTGTCGCTCTGCTGTCGGAGGAAAGCCTTCCAAGCCAACAGCCCAGAGACTCTTAGGGTTCCCTTTAAAGGGATGCCTAGGGCTCCTTCAAGGGATCTATAAGGGATCTTTGAGTTTTCGTCGTCCAACAAGGGGCAAGAAATCCTAAGAGGCTTCCACTAAGGGTCCATGTACCCAAACAGTAGATTTACAAGGGTTTAGGGTTTAGGGTTTAGGGGGTTTAGGGTTTAGGGTTTATTTAAGGGTTCCTTTACCCTTAGGCTCTTAGGACTCATGTTTTAAGGCTTTTGAGCCCAAAGACCATACTATATAAGGCTTGTGGGCCATTTTGAGCCTTAGGGTTAGGGTTCTACGAGGGATCTGTAAGGTTTAGGGCTTCAGGGTCAATTTGGTATATACTTTGGGCCCAATGTACCTATATAGGGAATACAGTTTAAGGCCAAAGTATATGCTATTTGGGCACATGGGCCCTGAATCATTAAGGTTTCTAAAGGGCTCTGTAAAGGAAACTGAGTTTGGCTTTTATTGTTTGCTCTGTGTTAAGTTCATGCCTACCTGGAAGGTTGTGAAACCCTAAACCCTACAAACCCCCAAACCCTAAAACCCAAAAGCCGGAAGAGCCCAAAACCCCAAACCCCTAAACACTAAACTCCTAAACTCAAATCCTGAAACCCCAAACCCCAACCCTGAACCCCTTGAAGCTTCGACTTCGGTTGTACGATGTAGGAGCCTTGATAATTAAAAACCTTAGAGCCATAAACGGAGGATGGCCTAAGGTTTCGGGGCTACCCTAAGGTTTGATAATATACCCAGAGGGTCCATATACGCTACTCTCATGGAGTTCTATAGGTCCCAAAAGACCATCCCTATTATGGCTTTGGGGACCTGGTTCCATGATGGTAGTGTATATGGACCTTCTTGGATAGGGCCCTCAAGGATTAGAACCGGCTTTGCGGTGTATACATCACAATACGACGGCCCTAAAGTAGCATTGGTAATCTTTCGTTCTACTACATATAGGGGCCTTTAAAATTTATCAGTGTTTTGAAATTGTGGCTGGAATTAGGGCATTAGTATTCCATAATTGGGGAAGGAGCCCCAAAAAAGTCTTGTTAAGCCCATACTTATACTATATTTATAACACGGAAACCCCAAAGTAGCATTGGTAATTATTTGCGCCCCCTAAACCCTAAACCCTGAACCCTGCAGATCCTAACCGCAAAACTGGGTATAAAGAAGGGGTAGGGTATGAGCCTCTAGGTAAACCCTTGTAAATACTTCGAGGCGCCTCAGGAGGCTCCCAGCTGCGAGGAACGCGAGGCAAGGAGCTGCAGGAACTCTCCACGGCCCTCCTTCGTGTAACCGGGCTTTAGGACTCGGCTGGGACTTTAAACAGGATCCCAAAATGGTAGAGTTTGGGGTCCAGGGTTTAGGGTTCAGGCTTTACTGGGTTCTTGTTGAGGGCTTAAGCTCAAGGCGCCATAATGAGGAAACCATAATATGAATTTTCTATAGGTCCCAATTATGGCAACTTAATTTAGATCCCTTAACAAGACCCCAGTTTAGGGTTTGGGGCTAGGGTTTTCGGGTGTAGGGTTTAAGTTCTTAGTATGGCTTTTAGGGTTTTGGGCCTTTGAAGGTTTAAGCCTTGAGTGGTTTAGGGTGTAGGTGTCATTCATGAGACAGGGTTTGATTAATCAGGTTGATAACTCGTTGTTTGATACTGCAAAAGCGGTTCTATTCTGAAGTTTAGAGCTCCAAGATTCTCGCATTTCGGGCTCCCGTGCTGCATATATATATATATATATATATATATATATATATAGATGTGTGTGTGTGTACACACACATATATATATATATATATATATATATATTTTTTTTTTTTCAACACGGCAGGCTCAAAAACCGAAGCAAATCTTAAGAGTCATGTTGTCAGAAATCAAAACATGTCGTACGCGGACCTTCCCTCAAAACCTGGATCCCACGTCCAATCAGTCTAATTTGTGAGTTCATCGGTTTATCTTAAAGGTCTCCACGCCAAAACATGAAGCCTAAACGGCGCCGAAGCTCAAGCCCCAAATCCTATAACATGTTTAATCCTATTGAGGCCACTATATTGCACCAAATCTAAGCTCATCGATCCCTTGAATAGAGCCGTTAAAAGGAATACGACAATCCTATTCTCACTAATATTATTCAGGCCACTACATATATTACACCACGTCCATATAACTGCGCCAAAAAGCATATTATCTACTATACATCCCTATCATGGTAACTTGAACCTTAAACCCTATACCCGTAAAGGAGCCCTTATAGATCTAACTGCGCCAAGAAGCATCCCCGGGTCGCCAGATGACTGGCTGCTTTCTCGCTCCATGCCAGCCGAACCAGGACCTGCCAAACTGTCGCCCTGACGGTCCTAACGGTTGATGATAAACATCCTGCACTAGACCTAAGAGTAACCTAGGGATAAAAAGGGTGCCCTTTTTGGGTTAAAGGGGGTTATGAGGGAACCTAAACCCTAAAAAAGGGAATAAGGGCCTACTCTGGGTCCTAGTGCATTACCAATTACGAATAGTAAGGAATATACCATATTTCCCATTGCTTAAGGTCTTGAAGGTAATGCAGGTTTTATATCATCAACCGTAAGGATCCAATAACTAGGCATTTAGGATTTGGGGTTTAGCTGTTTAGCGGTTAGGGTTTTGGGGTTTAGGGTTTAGTGGTTTAGGGGTTTAGGGTTTAGGGGTTCCGGGTTTAGGAGTTTAGAGTCATTTGGGAGAGTACATGGTTATTCGGTACTTGGATCCGTAGGGTTGACTCGGCCTAGCAGTCGGCGCCGTAGCAATAGCAGTGGTAGGAAACGACCGCAGAGGAGTTTCCTTTGTGAGGCACATTCTGCTGCTAAACATGAAGTGTTGGTCTTTGCACCTCACTTCCTCTGTCGCTCTTTCTCCCTGCACATACCTACCTAGCACCGATCTACCTACATGCATACATACATACGCACATGTACATGGCCGTTTGTAGCCTGAATCCTAAAACTCTGAACCCCGAAGCCCTGGACCATCTTTTTCTTCAAAGCCCCGACTGAAACCCTGCCGAACAACAAGATGGCTCCCTAGAGATCCGATTACAACCCAGTTTTTGGCCCTAACCTCCCAAACCCCCAATACTATAAGGGGCCTTAATAACTAGAATGGGGCTTTGGGGACTACTATATATACTATGATTATAAAAGGAACGTCCAAGGCCTCTTCTAATTATTAAGGCCCCTACAACACAACGGGCTATGAATTGTCTACAAAGCTTGAATACACTATACATACATATATAGTTATACTACATATGTACATACATATATATATATATATATGTATATATATAATAGAGAGAGAGAGAGAGAGAGAGAGAGAGAGAGCTTAATCTTGCTACATGGTGAAACCCGAATCCTAAGCTGCCCTGCCTGGCTCCTCGAGTGTCTCGGCACTGGTGGCAGCTATCGCAAGGCTGCCTTTGCGTTCAGGAACGGCCACGGATGGCATTTTCTCAAGATTCGCGGTCTGAGGCACGTGAGTTTATCTAGAGTTAAGGGCTGGGGGCTCGAGGGCTTACACGAGGACGAGTAAGAGTAACAATACTAAGAATAATACGAAGAAAAAAAGGAATAAGGACAATAAGAACAATAATAGTAAGTGAGGAGAAGAATAAGAACAACCATAATGACACTATTAATGTAAGTTCAAAACAACAGTAGTAACAGTATGAATTGAGGGTCCTGTACTGTCTGCAGCTGGCGAGTTGGCATGTGTTTAGTACAGGTGCTCACGGCTCAAGGATAGCTTTTGGGCGCGCACGGTGTGTTGCAACTTTGGAGCTTTGGAAATCGGAAGTTTGGGGTTTGAGGGTTGAGGGTTTAGGGTTAGAGGTGAAGATAGGAGTGCATGTACCTACCTTCAGTCAGTATAGAGCCTTCTTCTTCTCGACGAAGATCACAGTGGGCAACTGAGGTGAGAGAGAGTTTGGCAGCTGGTTACTATGTGGTAGTCCCGGCTGTGTTGACTCGGGACAACGATGTACGCATATTTTGGTCCCGTAAGCTGGACTTGTCGATAATCATCCTTGTTGCTAATTTTTAGCAATGCTACGGTTAGCCTTATTACTCCTATCATATCCATCATCATCGTCATCATCATCAATACTCTTCCTATTCAGTAATATTGCTGTTGTCATCATTACCATCATCATCAACAAAAAATCCTCGTGGTGCTATTTTGTATGCTGTGAACGCGGTTCGAGACTTAGAAACGCCTGAAAGCGTCCTTAAAAGGATGCAAGGGATCCTTTAACGGCTCCTTTAAAGGAACCGTTACGGGAACCCTTAAAGGATCCCCTAGATCCCTTAAAGGAACCTTACAGGGATCCGTACAGGAGCCTTCCAAGGGAGTTTCAGCGAACCCTGCAAGCAATCCTTACAAGAACCCGAGAAAGGACACGATAAGGAACGACCAAAGGAACCCTTCAAGGGCCCCAAAACGGGACTCCGAAAGAAATCCGAAAAGGATTGCAGAAACGCTTAAAGGTGCTGGAAAAAGGACCCTTAAAGCAATGTGGAATCGGGATCCTTGACGGGAGATCCTGAAACGGAATCAACGAACCCTTCAAGACACTCTCCAGGAGGCTTTCGAAATAACCCTTAAACGGATCGCGAAAGGAACCCGGAGATCCTTCATAGGGGCCCTAAACGGGATCCTTAAAGGGATCCGTGCTCAGACCCCGAAACCCTAAAGCCAAAAGAACCTTCAACCCTAAACCCGAAAACTCTGAATCCCAGACGTGTATTTAAGGTACCCTTTGAAGGGACCCCACAGCCCCAAGCCCAAAACCCTTGAAACGACTGACGAGAGCCTTCGAGCTTCCAGCTAAGCCTACATCCGAAACTCTTCGCCCTAAACCCTTTATGTAGGAACCTGATTAAGAGACCTTGAGCCTTTATTAGGGTTCCTTATTATGAATCCTATCATTTTGGGGCTTTAGGCCCATGCTTTCTTAATCAGGTTCCTACATTACCTCCCATGACATTATTAGAACCCTATAGTAGCCTTCTCTCAGGAGCCCTCACAGGAACCCTGAAAGGGGACCCTTACAGCGACCGCGCCCATCTTCAACCTGAAGGACCAAATGACCCTTAGAAAGTAGGGGCCATATACTAGACCTAAGAGTAACCTAGGGATAAAAAGGGTGCCCTTTTTGGGTTAAAGGGGGTTATAAGGGAACCTAAACCCAAAAAAAGGGAATAAGGGCCTACTCTGGGTCCTAGTATACCAATATACTATGAACCCCTGTATGGTATATGGACCTTAAACACTTTGAGGTTTCATTTCGTCCTTAAGGTTCAAGGGACCTTCATGAAGCTCGGCGCTGCGCTGGTCCTCCGTGCCAGACACCTCGACCTCGGATTTCCGGCGCTCAAAACGGCCCAAGTTTACAGTTTGACAAGGTTTAAAGTTGTGGGTTTAGGGATTTGGGTGTAGGGTTAATGAGGGTTTTGGGATTAGTTTAGGGTTTTAGGGCTTAGGGTTTTTGGGGTTTTGGGTTATAGGGCTTAGGGTTTTAGGGTTTTAGGGTTTTGGGTTTTAGGGCTTTGGGTTTGCCGTGGCACGGCGCACAGGCGATGGTATCTTGTCACAGGATTGTGTCGAGTGCATCGTGTCTATAGATGGCTTTTTCCGTCTTTCTCCCCCACCCCACGCCGCATAAGCCGGCCAAGCCACCCAAACCTGTTCCTCTCCAGGGTTTTAAGCCTAAATTCAGCCAAGTTTACAGTTCTACAGGGTTTGGGGTCTCAGATTAGGGTTTAGCAAACCTAATCCTCTCTAGGGTTCAAGCCTAAAGTCATGGCCATCGCGTTTTTTTTATTTGTTCTGGGCATTCCAGGCCGGCCTATGCCTTGAGCTTGGGGATCTGTAGGGTTTAAAGCTTTTGGGGTCCTGGGTTTAGGGGTTTATGGGTGTAGGGTTTACAGCATTTTGGGTCCTGGATTTAGGGTTTAAGGTTTAGGGGTTCATGGGTGTAGGGTTTACAGCATTTTGGGTCCTGGATTTAGGGTTTAAGGTTTAGGGGTTCATGGGTGTAGGGGTTAGAGCTTTTTGGGTCTTGGATTTAGGGTTTAGGGGTTTAGGGGTTTATGGGTGTAGGGTTTACAGCATTTTGGGTCCTGGATTTAGGGTTTAAGGTTTAGGGGTTCATGGGTGTAGGGGTTAGAGCTTTTTGGGTCTTGGATTTAGGGTTTAGGGGTTTAGGGGTTTATGGGTGTAGGGTTTACAGCATTTTGGGTCCTGGATCTAGGGTTTAAGGTTTAGGGGTTCATGGGTGTAGGGGTTAGAGCTTTTTGGGTCTTGGATTTAGGGTTTAGGGGTTTAGGGGTTTATGGGTGTAGGGTTTACAGCATTTTGGGTCCTGGATTTAGGGTTTAAGGTTTAGGGGTTCATGGGTGTAGGGTTTACAGCTTTTTGGGTCCTGGATTTAGGGTTTAAGGTTTAGGGGTTTATGGGTGTAGGGTTTACAGCATTTTGGGTCCTGGATTTAGGGTTTAAGGTTTAGGGGTTTATGGGTGTAGGGGTTAGAGCTTTTTGGGTCTTGGATTTAGGGTTTAGGGGTTTAGGGGTTTATGGGTGTAGGGTTTACAGCATTTTGGGTCCTGGATTTAGGGTTTAAGGTTTAGGGGTTCATGGGTGTAGGGGTTAGAGCTTTTTGGGTCTTGGATTTAGGGTTTAAGGTTTAGGGGTTTATGGGTGTAGGGTTTACAGCATTTTGGGTCCTGGGTTTAGGGTTTAAGGTTTAGGGGTTCATGGGTGTAGGGGTTAGAGCTTTTTGGGTCTTGGATTTAGGGTTTAGGGGTTTAGGGGTTTATGGGTGTAGGGTTTACAGCATTTTGGGTCCTGGATTTAGGGTTTAAGGTTTAGGGGTTCATGGGTGTAGGGGTTAGAGCTTTTTGGGTCTTGGATTTAGGGGTTTAGGGGTTTATGGGTGTAGGGTTTACAGCATTTTGGGTCCTGGATTTAGGGTTTAAGGTTTAGGGGTTCATGGGTGTAGGGGTTAGAGCTTTTTGGGTCTTGGATTTAGGGTTTAGGGGTTTAGGGGTTTATGGGTGTAGGGTTTACAGCATTTTGGGTCCTGGATTTAGGGTTTAAGGTTTAGGGGTTCATGGGTGTAGGGGTTAGAGCTTTTTGGGTCTTGGATTTAGGGTTTAGGGGTTTAGGGGTTTATGGGTGTAGGGTTTACAGCATTTTGGGTCCTGGATTTAGGGTTTAAGGTTTAGGGGTTCATGGGTGTAGGGGTTAGAGCTTTTTGGGTCCTTGGATTTAGGGTTTAAGGTTTAGGGGTTTATGGGTGTAGGGTTTACAGCATTTTGGGTCCTGGATTTAGGGTTTAAGGTTTAGGGGTTTATGGGTGTAGGGGTTGGAGCTTTTTGGGTCTTGGATTTAGGGTTTAGGGGTTTAGGGGTTTATGGGTGTAGGGTTTACAGCATTTTGGGTCCTGGATTTAGGGTTTAAGGTTTAGGGGTTCATGGGTGTAGGGTTACAGCTTTTTGGGTCTTGGATTTAGGGTTTAAGGTTTAGGGGTTTATGGGTGTAGGGTTTACAGCATTTTGGGTCCTGGATTTAGGGTTTAAGGTTTAGGGGTTTATGGGTGTAGGGGTTAGAGCTTTTTGGGTCTTGGATTTAGGGTTTAGGGGTTTAGGGGTTTATGGGTGTAGGGTTTACAGCATTTTGGGTCCTGGATTTAGGGTTTAAGGTTTAGGGGTTTATGGGTGTGGGGGTTAGAGCTTTTTGGGTCCTGGATTTAGGGTTTAGGGTTAGTGGTTTAGGGCTTAGGGTTTGGAGCTTTTGGGTCCTGGGTTTCGGGTCTTTTACAGGTGCCCTTAAGGGTTTAAAGGATCCCTTTAAGGCATCCCGCTGGCGGCTAACGCAAGTTTACCAAAAGTAAACAGAAAGACTTTAGAACTGTCGACTATATCCTGTATCATATATAAGCCCTAAAAGTATGTGTATATATATATATATTATATCACAGAAGCTGTAAACCCAACACCCTCAAAACAATAGTTTGTCAAAACATAGGCCTCAATTGCCAAGGGGCAGGGCTCAGAGGACTCAGAGCCGCGACGGAAGGCATCCTAGCAGTTCAGCTGAAACCCCAAACCCTACAACCCATGTATAGAACCCTTATTAGATCTAAGGAACCCTTATAGACCCTTTAAGGAACCCTAAACCCCATTTACAGAGTTACAGAGCCCTTGTAGATCCCTTTTCAAGGAACCCTTATAGATCCCAGAAAGGAACCCTTTAAAGGAACCCTTATAAATCCCTCTGAAAGGAACCCCTGCCTCCTGGCGCCAGCCGGCTCGAAGCCACCGGGACCGGCCTTCACAGGGAGACGCAGTCCCCAGGGGAAGCGCTCCGGTCGACATGTCTGTATACAAACATGCGCACACAAGTAAGGGTGCATCTATATGCACATGAGTATGAACCTATCTATCTATCTATATATATATATACACATATATGTACACACACATATATATATATATAAATATACACACACATATACATATGTGTATATATATATGTATATACATGTATATATATGTATATATATATATATGTATATCCACCTTAATTAGATAGTATACCTATGTAAGTATGCATGTATGCACGTATGTGTTTATCATGCGCAGATGAATGACTCAAATGGCCCGGACCTAGCCTCCGGAGGGCCCTCACTGGCGCTGCTTCCTGCGGCGCTGCCTCAGTGCACCCCTGTCCATCAGGACGAAATGAACCCTAAAAGGGTTTAAGGATCATATACCATAAAGGGATTCATAGTATATGGGTATGGGGCCCCTACTTTTAAGTGTCATTTGGTCCTTCTTCAGGTACAGGGGCCTTACCAAGAGGCCCCATACTGTTGATGATATCAACCCTGCATTACCTTAAGAACCCTAAACTATGGGAATTAGGGTATATTCCTTATTATGGGTAATGCAGGATCTATATCATCAACCTTGGTAGTTCCTTTGTGGGGTTCATATATAGAATACTACAAGGTAAACCCAACAAGGAACTACTATGGGGCCTCTGGGTAAGCTTTACTATTACTGTTTTTTGGGCAATTCCTTGTTATAAGTATAGGATGATGGGTCCCGGTTGGCTAATACTTTTTTTTTTTTTTTTTGTGGTTGTTTTTGTTTTTTTGGGGAGCGTTCCTTGTTATATCTATAGTATAATGGGTCCCCAAACCCTATTCTAATTGTTAAGGCCACTGTACTTAGAGGTTCCAAACTAGTTACTTGTTGTTTAAGGATTATGGAGTTTAGGGTTCAGGATTTATAGTTTCCTATAACGTAACGCCAAAAAGAAATACGATGGAGCCTACTTAAAGGATCATGGGACTTAGTAACTGGGGAAATAACTAGAGTAACTCGACTTATAACCACTTATAAGCCCACTTAAGGTACTAAAACCGGACTTACTAAGTCCCATGATCCTCCAAGGTAGGCCCCAAACCCCACAGCCCAGCAGACCCAGCAAGTCCTACCAAAGGCATACCCCAAGGGTCCACTGGACAGAAATTCAAAAGACCATCTTTACTTGGAGGTTCATGGGTAGTTATAAGTAGGGTTTTAAGTCCCCTAATATGGGTTATAAGTATAGTTACCCAACTTATAACCCTACTTCTAACTACCCATGAACCTCCAAGTATCACGGTTCTTGGGAACTAATTCCATAACACCAGCAACCTAGTAGTAGTTCGTATGGGTTTAAGCTTGAGGGTTCGGGGTTTGGGGCCGCATCGTGCCGATACCGCTGCACTGCTCTGGCTAGTATACCCCCCAATCTGAGTCTGCTGGCTGTACTTAAAGGATCATGGGACTTAGTAACTGGGGTTATAAATAAGGTAACTATACTTATAATTTATTTATAACCCCAATTAAGGTACTAGTAACCTTACTTACTAAGTCCCATGATCCTCCAAGTAGGGCTTTACGATTCTAGGGCTTATCAGGGTTCAAGTGAGATGCCGCCAATTAAGCCCCCCGAAGCCCTAAATTCTATCCTCCCCCATAAGCGCTGCTGCCAAGACTGTATAATGGCATGATGCCAATACCCCAAAGTCTACACCCCAAAACATGACAGTCTACACCAAAAATCCTGAAGAACTCAGGTTCGGGCCCTACTACTCATATTTCGAGACACCTCCAAAATCCTATTCTAATTCTCCAGGCCCCTCGATTAGAGAACCGTTATAGCAACCCCTACAGAACCCTGCAAGAGGACCCTTAAATCAAAACCCTTGTCTTTGATGAGCCTACCTGGTTCCCCAAATTAATATCCTACTACCTGTTTTAGGGGCTTTGTGGAAATCATATTCGGGAACCCGAAATGGGAATGTTTGATGGGGTCCACCTGAAGAACTCAGGTTCAGGCCCTACTAATTATGTTCTGAGACACCTCCAAAGTCCTATCCAAAGTAGATGCTATATTGTATGGGTAGTTGTCAAGATTATGGCCCCTTTTGGGGTACCCTAAATATTAGGTGCCGTATTAAGTATTATAATAAGGACCCAAACAGGGCCCATACTTTTGACAACCACCCGTGTGGGTACCTGGACCCTTACACCCAGACCCCCGGGAGGATCCAAAAAGTAGATCCTTTGATGGGGATTCCTATAAAGTACCCTTAGTAGTATAGGACCCAAGTTGGGGGATCTACTTTCTAGATCCTCCCGGGGGGGTGGGCAACAGAACTCAGGTTCGAGCCGATCGAGACGTCAGGCTCTGCCGATTGAAGGATCGGATCGTCGGGTTGTTGCGCCGAGCTGCCGCTCCTAAGGTGGTTTAGGGTTTAGGAGTTTGGGGGTTTAGGAGTTTGGGGGTTCAGGGGTTTGGGGTTTAGGGTTCTTCAAAAATGAGCTTTCTGGAGGCACAGGGTTTAGGGTTTAGGGGGAATAGGCTTTCTACTTGGTGTGTTGGGGGTTGCATTGGTTTTCTGGTACTCTATATAGGCTCTTCAGGGACCCTATAGAGCTCCCTCAAAAAGGCCTAAGGCTCCAAATTAGGGGCCCGTACTTCTGACCTTAGAACCTTGGGTTCTGGGGTCCTCGAGCTTTTACCCATAGGCCCCAAAGTAGTTCTTTGTGGGGTTCATATATAGAATCCTAAAGGGTAGTCCCAAAAAGGAACTACTATGGGGCCCTTGGGTAGTGCTGAGTCAGAGTTTTAAGTTCCAAGGTCTTTTCGGCTTTGGGGCTTAGGGGTCTAGATTAGAATGGTAAGTTGCAGGGCCTTTGAGGTTTAGGGTTCGAGGGTCTGTACAGTTTTTGCAGATTTAGGGTTGAAGCTTCTCCAAACAGCCCCCTGAAGCGCGAAATTTTCGGAAGCTTAAATGGGGAGCTCCGGGAGAAACAACAGAGAAACACAGCGCTAATTGCCTAAAGAGTCTCCATGGTAGTTACTGATTGCAGTAACCTGATATTATCGGACCCTCACCATAGAATTTGTATAGCCAAAAGCTGTACTGAACTGAACCTAGACCCCTAGCAAAAGTTGCAGTTTTAGCTGTTTCTCTTAAGGATGAAAGGAACCAACGATTGAAAACCAGTTCTAGGGTACAACCGGGCCCCCAAAAAGTTCAAACTTTCTAAGATAGAGCTAATGTATAAGGCCAAAAAGTTTAAAGTTCCCCCGTTCCCTAAACCCTAAACCCTAAACCCCCACAACGGAGACCAAGGTGGGATCATAGGCTCCGTCGATGCCGACCTGCAAAACTCGGTGATGGCCCATGCTCCCCATGGACAGCACCTTGGCCCCAAAAGTAAACCCCTTTAGGGTTCAGGGTCTTTTTTTTAAGGGCTATAGGGTTTAGGTTGTTTTTAGGGTTTATGGGGTTTAGGGTCTATTTTAAGGGCTTTAAGGGTTTATAGGGTTTAGAGGGTTCAGGGACCCCAAAAGAAACCCTTATAGGGCTTATAGGGTTTAGGGGCTTTGGGCCATGTTTTAACCTGCTCCTGGGGATACTTGGGGGGTTTCAGCAAGGCCAGGCTGCGAAGAGCGGCCCGTGCAGGCAGTCTACGAAGCAGGTATGTAAAAGAAGATTCCCTAAACCCTCGACCTACTTAGACCCCCAACGACCCTCTAATATACCCTATACCTACGATTACGGACCATAAGGACTCCATTACAGGGCCCTTGGTTGGGTGCCCTGGTAGATCCTGAACCATGAAGTTGCGATTGCATGCAACATAACATTTCCCGCAGAGTTCCATCGGATCATTGGAGCTCACAGAGGCGTTGAGCACATGCACTGATTGCAGTATGAGCCAGAAGATATGCGTGCAATTATGTATCTATGTATGCATGTAGGTAGAGGGGATGGTCCAATTACCCGCTACTTACGGTCTTATGCTCAACAAAGCGCCTCCAGAAGGAACATCGTAGCCTTCCGCGACGAGGGTGCCGGAGAGCTTTATTCGTGGCACTTTCGGAGATGCAACCAGCTGAGGCCCACTGGGCATGGTACCAACCGCGGCGCGACCTCATCGCAGTAACAAGCGGAAGCCAACACACACGATAAACAAGAAGCTGAGCTATCAGTATAGCAAGGTACATGGCAGAAAGCCTCAATTTCTGGTTTAATTGTAAATACTGTAAGGCTGACCCCAAAGAAACACTACACCAACACCTGCGAAAGCAAAAGGGGCGTGCATCCAAACTAATGCTGACGTATACCCACACCCTCTAATGTAGTACCTTTTCGTGCCCTAGTTTCTTATTGTGGGATCCTAGCCACAGAATAAACCATCCGATAATAAACCGCAATTACGACATTTAAGGGACCCAGTAATGTCTTGCATTAACTTATGAGGGCGCCTCTCTGATCGTTGAAGCAACCAAAGATCCTGAACACCTAAGCTCCAACCTCCGAACAGCAAGCCTTATAACCGAGACCCCCCACCCACATACAAAGTACAACAACACCCCGAACACCACGAACACCCACCTCAGCTTCAAAACCTTACGTCCATACCCATAGGCCCCATAGTAGTTCCTTTTGGGAGTTCATATTTAGATTCCTATAAAGTAATCCGAAAAAGGAACTACTATGGGGCCTATTGGTAAACCTTACAGCCCACGAAGCCTTCGACCTCGCCGCGTCCTGGGACTGCTTGCCACACCTGCGGGGCATTGCGGTCATACGGGCTCTAGCAGGAAGTCCAACAATATTTGTCAGGGTTCTTCACCCAGACGCCGGTAAGGATCCAACAAATAGATCCTTTTAAGGAGGTTCCTATAGAGAGATAGAATCCCCTGCCGTTGCGAGGAGCGCAAATCAGGGGATCTTTCCAGATCCTCCCGAGGGTCTGGGTCAGGGTGTGGATTCGGTGAACGCGACGCGACTAGACACCCTGAGGCTCCATGTGCCCTTGTAGTAGATACTTTGGCCTTAAAGTACCTACATAGGGCCCCTTTAAGGTTTAAGTATCTAGTACAATGGTACATGGAGCCTTTGGGACAGGAAGCCAAGCAGGGCGTGCTGGGACTGGATGCACCCGGCTTGAGTTTGTCTTGCGTTTATCATGGGGGGTGTTGAAGCGTATGTCTTGGGTACTCCCTAAACCCTAAACCCTAGAACCCTGCCCGGCCTCCGTACCGAACGACATGGTGTTCAAAGGCACAGCTGTCTCCGAACTCTGGCTGCTGCCACTCGTTGCAGTGTCTGCAAGGCAGTTACCTCCAGGACTTTGTGCAGAACTCTCGCCGCGCGCTTCTGTTGTGCCGCCATTCCATGACCCATCTCCTGCTGCACCTGTCAGTGACGGTAACCGCTGCGAAGACGCCCGACGCGAAGAACTCGATTGCAGAGCATTCTCCTCACTCATGTGACAAGCCTCCGCAGCAAGCTCGGGTTGCCAATGGCTTTCACAGCCCTGTGAGCCAGCAGCACCTGCTGCACAAAGCTCATAGCTTTCCGGGACAGCGCCGCCACTGCCAAGCAGTTGCGACGAGGGATGTGGCTGGTCTCCGACTTCATTGTGTCTGCCACTCGCTGCAGTGCCTGCAAGGCAGTTACCTCCAGAACTTTGTGAAGCAGTTTCGCCACGCGCTTCTGCTGTGCCACCATTCCATGGCCCATCTCCTGCTGCACCTGTCAGCGATGCCGGACGCGAAGAACTCGATTGCAAAGCGTTCCCCTCACTGATGTGGCAAGCCTCGGCTTGCCAATGGCTCTCGCAGCCCTGTGAGACAGCAGCACCTGCTGCACAAAGCTCATAGCTTTCCGGGACAGCGCCGGCACTGCCAAGCACTTGCGACGAGGGATGTGCCTCTAGCCCATGCCCGGCGCCGACTTCCTCGTGTCCGCCACTCGCTGCGGTGTTTGCAAGGCAGTCACCTCCAGGACTCTGTGCAGAAGTCTCGCCGCGCGCTTCTGTTGTGCCGCCATTCGATGGCCCATCTCCTGCTGCACCTGTCAGCGACGATAATCGCTGCGAATTCGCCGGACGCGAAGAACTCGATCGCAAAGCATTGCCCTCACTCATGTGACAAGCCTCCGCAGCAAGCTCGGGTTGCCAATGGCTCTCACAGCCCTGTGAGCCAGCAGCACCTGCCGCACAAAGCTCATAGCTTTCCGGGACAGCGCCGCCACTGCCAAGCACTTGCGACGAGGGATGTGGCTGGTCTCCGATTTCATCGTGTCTGCCTGTGGGCGACTCTGAATAACAAGTCAAGAAGAAGAATCAAGACGCTCTAAGATCCGCAGTGAAACCTCCCAAAAGTCTTCCTTTAAATTAATGAAATTGTGTCTATTGCCTCCGCAGAAAGTTTCTGGCGCAAACCATATGTTACATAGTTTGGATCCATGCCTGCTGCTCCAGGGCCGGCAAATTCTCCATCAGTGGCTCCGCGATGGCAACAATGCCCTGCTTGAATGCTTTCAGCCCAAGAAAACCAAACTGTTCATCCACAGTGCCAGTATAGCAACAAGAGAATAATCGTAGTAGTAGCCAGAAAAGTACTGTCCGAATTGAGAGAAAAAGTGTTGCCTTTGAAAAGGTCGCACCTGCATGAAGCTCTGCATTTCGCGGGCCCAATGTGCCCAAAGCCTTGTGTCTCTATAACATTTTTACGGAAAGATCAGATTTGTTGTGCGATTTCAGAACCGGTCCTCCTAAACCCCAAACCCAAGCTTGTTTAAAGTGAAGGGGCCGGGAGGAGTCTCCAACCATTGAAAGCTATGCAAGTGAGGTATAAGCTATGATAAAGTCTTTAGTGTAAAGTACGGACCACAAGGCCTGCTATAAACAGGGCCCGCATAATTACTAGGAATCAGATGTGGTAGTTGAACCAGGGAACCCTGCACGGGTGTATTTTGACCTTCCGGTAGTTCATAATGTCTCATACTCCGCCCTCTCACTGCCCCTGCACAACTGTACTGAAAATACCGCAACATCTTCCTGCACGTACGAAGCCGATCTGCGTACGCCTATAAACTACCTAACAACACACACACACACACACATCTCCGAATACAAACACACATGCAAATGTCCATACTCACATAAAGGTAAACATACCCATATATGCTCATGTATTATATATATATATATATATATATGTGTGTGTGTGTGCAAAAACATACGCATATACCACATATATATATATATATGCATATGTATGCACATAAACATACACACACACACACACAGGAGCCTGAACAGCAGATCAGGCCTGTATATGCTAAAGTAGACTGAACTCGCCAAGAGCCAAAACCCCAAGGAAGCCAGAAAATCCCCATACCACGTTTCACACGCTAAACCCCTCAACCCTAAACCAAAACCCTAAACCCTGAACAAATGAAAACCCGCAACAACCCTCTTAAAACACTTGCAAACAACCCTCGGAAGCCTGTAAAAACCCTTCAAAGACCCTAAACCTTCACCTAAACCCCCACCTAAACCCTGAACCCTATACACCCTAGATAAAACCTACAAGCCCTAGAAGCCCTATACACCCTAAACCCTCCCTAGTCCAAGGCCAAGAGGCACGCCCCGCAGGGCTCCTCACTGAGACGGGGCTGGCGGTCTCCGTGCCCTCCGAGCTGCCATCGCTGGAGTGTCCGAGGTGCTCGGGGATGGGCAGAGTCAAAGACACCTCTTAGGGCTTTAAGGATTTTTGTTTAGGCTTTAGGGCTTTAGGGCTTTAGGGTTTAGCTTGGGCTTTGAGGGTTTAGGGTTTAGGGTTTACGGGCAGAGACAAAGATACCTCTCAGGGCTTTAGAGCTTTAGGGTTTCACGGCTTCAGGGCTTCCAAGTTTGGGGGAGAGGGCTTAGGGTTTCCCAAGACTCCGAGGTCCATAGTAGGGCAGGGTCTGCCTGAGAAGTGTCCGGAATCCCGGAATGTAGGAACCTTAATGAGCAGCCTGAGGGGTCAAACTATCACATACTATTAAGGAACTTTCTGCTAGAGCTCTGTCTATAGATAAACTGCAGCGACGAACATTAACGTTGATAACACTTGAAGGTCTATCTGGGAGGTTGTCAAAATTAAGGTCCTTTTTTGGGTAATTACCCTATATAGTAGGCGCCTTATTGTACTAGGGACCCCAAAAGGGATCATAGCTTTAAAGAGTTCAAGCTTAAGAATGCCACTGAGTAGGCCTTGCCCCTGCCTGCGGGAAGGTCGACAACTTCTGATGCTCAGCCATCTCAGGGCCTATGGTGAGGCCTCCATGGCAACCTATCTCATCTGCGCTCGTCGGAACATGTTCACCAGGCGCTCTCGCTGTGCCGTCACTCCATGATCTATCTCCTCCTGCACCTGGCGGCGACGATAGTTCCGAAGGAGCCGGACCCGAAGAACGCGATCGCAGCAGATCCCCGTCACTTTCAAAGCAAGCCTCCGCGGCAAGCCCGGGTTGCAAAAGGCCAGAAGAGCCCGTCGAACCGCCAGCAGCAGCGAGTGGCGCTGTGACTTGGCGGTCGTCGCCTTCCGGGAGGTCCGTGCCGGACTTGCTGGGCTGTTGCGAAAAAGCTGTTGCCTGCGGCACCCGCCCACCATGCACGTCACCGTCTTGGGGGTGGCTACCCGCTCTCCGCGAGATCTGGCTCCTGCCGCTTGCTGCTGTCTCCGCCAAGCAGTTTCCTCCAAGGCTTTGTGCAGAAGTCTCACCAAGCGCTCTCGCTGTGCCGCCACTCCGTGACCTATCTCCTTCGTCACCTCTTAGCGACGACGGTTCCGAAGGAGCCGGACCAGAAGAACTCGATCGCAGCGGATTCCCCTCTGTAGCGAGTCCGGGTTGCCAAGGGCTTTCCAACCTCAGCGAACTGCCAGCGGCTCCAACGCAGAGACGGTCATAGCCTTCCGGGTCGACCGTGTCAGCCCTGCCAGGCTTTTGCGACAAGGCTGCTGCCTCCGGCACCGGCCCAGCATGCACATCACCGTCTTGGGGTTGGAAACCTGCGATCGGCCAGGGGAAAGGGTCGAAATACGAGAAAGGAGAGCTCCTGATAGCATGTGTTCAAGTTTTGGTGCCACAAGCCTCAAATGAGCTTGCTCCAGGCAAACTCTCTTGAGAACTTTTGTGCAACCAGGGTGACTGTGCCAGTTCAGTACTAAAACCTAAACCCTACTGTTTCTGGGGAACTAGCAGTTGACTGTGAACCACGACTTTTGTTCGGAATCATTTTCTCAACACACACACACACACACGCACACACCCAAACAATTTTTGTCGCGAGAGACTCCCATGAATAAAGAATCCTGTGATTAGGGGCTTGTGGAGTTATGGGGATTACATGTCACCAACGCCACCCTGGCAAATTAAACCGCGCCTCCGTCAACCTCACCATTTCCTGGACGCTCCAGGCCGAATTCCTCGTAGGATGCTCTCCGCGAACTCTGGCTCCCGCCGCTTGCAGCGGTCTTCGCTAGGCAGTTTCCCCCAGGGCTCCATGCAGAAGTCTCGCCAAGCACTCTCGTTGTGCCGCAACTCCATGACCCATCTCCTTCTGCATCCCTTCGCGACGACGGTTCCGAAGGAGCCGGACCAGAAGAACTCGATCGCAGCACATTCCCCTCCGTAGCGAGTCCGGGTTGCCAAGGGCTCTCCAACCTCAGCGAACTGCCAGCGGCAGCTCCAACGCAGAGACGGTCATAGCCTTCCGGGTCGACCGTGTCCGCCCTGCCAGGCTCATCACCTTGGGGTTTAGGGTTCCTTTCAGGGATCTAGGAAGGGTTAAGGCTTCCTGGCCCAAATTGTTGTTCCCACAGAGCCCACAGACTGGACAAGTACAGCATATGAGTCGTAGGAGCTCCTGAACCATGACATCCCCTAAGGCTCCACGGACCCATATAGCATATACTTATAAGGCATTAAAGTACCTTTATAGGGACCCCTTTAAGGCTTAACTACTATAAAGGTACATGGAGCCTGTGGGATCTACATCCCCAAGCCCGACACGTGAAGACATACAGTAGATACAGCTGTTGTTTAGGGTTTTGCCGGTTTAGGCTTTAGGCTATAGGGTTTGTTCACAAACCAGGTCCTGCACCACGGCGTGCATCATCAGCTGATCCTGCCGGCAAGGACGCACAGTGCTCATACGGGACATATGACGCGCTCCTCAATTAATATGAGTAGTCATCTTAGCATGCTGCTTGCTTGGATCCATGTCTCCGGCAACATTGTTTTATAAAGCTTACGATCAAGATCTGACAAGGGCAAGCGACTGTGTTCAGTATCGGTGGCTTCGATAATCTCTAAGCTTCTTCAAGAAGGAAGACCCAGACCACAGGAAATAGCCACATCAGGACTCCTGATTGAATTCCACCACGTTCCGGGTTCGCTGACCACGGGACTCTTACCTCAGCTACAGATATGTCTTCAATGTCTTCATGTAGAGGGTTTGCGGTTGAAGGTTTGCCAGTACGTAGCGCCTTAACGCAAAGGCTCAAGGAGCCATCATGGAAAAGCCTGCCGAGTAATGTAGGGGCTTTAATGATTAGAATAGGGTTTTGGAATACATCCTTATTACATCTTTAGTAATATATACCTCCAAGCCCTTGTACTTGTGGGGTGAGGTTGGGGACTTGCCCTCGATTTCGGGTGCAGGACGGAAGGTATAGTTCAGATTCTGTAATCGAAAGGTCCATGCACCACTTATATGTACTTATATTCCCAATTAAGGTACATATAACTGTACTTACTAAGTCCCATGAACCTCCAAGTATAGTTAGTTCAGATTCTGTACCCGAAAGGTCCATGCACCCATATAGCATATACTATGAACCCAAAGTACCTGTATAGGGACTCCGGTAAGGCCAAAACAAGAAAACAAACAAACATATGAGGACACGAACCCCTTAGGGTGGGGCTCGTTTCGCGCTCGAAGTCATGTTCTGGTTCTTGCTGACCCAAACTATAGCCCTTAGGCTTCCTTTAAAGGGGTCTATAGGGGTCACTAAAAGGGATCTGTAAGGGTTAGTACAATAATGTAGGAACCTGATTAAGAAGCCTTGGGCCTTTCCTAGAGTTCCTTTAAAGGGGTCGATAGGGGTCACTATAAGGGATCTGTAAGGGTTAGTATAATAATGTAGGAACCTGATTAAGAAGCCTTGGGCCTTTTTTAGGGGTCCTTATATGAATCCTACTGTTATGTGGTTGCAGGCCCAGGGTTTTTTAATCAGGTTCCTACATGGCGGGATACTGTCCCCTAAACCCCTAGATATAAACCTTGTAATCCCGATAACCCAGTAGGCAACTGGGCTCCTAGGGTAGTATACCGGAGCAAAAACGGGTGCACAGTCCGTGATTTTCGGGCTTTGAGGATGCAACAAACCCTAAACCCTAAACCTCAAACCCTAAACCCCAAACCTCAGCACGGAACCCTCAAGCCTGAACCCCGAGATATCCTTCCTCATACTTGAACCCCTCAGACCACCCTAACCCTCTGGGTCCATGTGGGCATATAGCATGTACTTTGCGCCCAATGTACTTATATGTATATACTATATGAGTACACGGACCCTTAGGGTAACGTTCTGAATCACAAACCTCAAACCCCAAATTCCCTAGATGACAATCTAAGGGTCTGAATTATACAATAATCAAACGTCGCCTAAACTCTTTGCCAGTTGCTGGTTCGTTTACCCTACCCCTAAACCCTAAATCAAGGGCTTTGTCATCCTTCTTCTCAGGTAGGTTGAGGGGGGGGTGTGGCCTAGAACCAGGCTGTGCGCCTGATTTTCGGGTTTCGGTTTAGGGTTTGGGAGGGCGGGCGGGGTGGGGACGGGGGGACATCACAACGGCGGAACCCTGTAAAGACCATCGAGGGAAACGCGCAATCCCTGAATAAACCCTACAGTAATATAGGTCCGTTGTGCGGCTCTCTCTCTCTCTATCCCCCTCCCTCTCCCTGTATGTGTGTATATATATATATATGCTACCCCCCCAGGACCTACCTCGAAGCCTCTTCTTGTACTGTCTAGACAATGTTACGAGTCCACTCCGAACTAAGCTGCAGTATACTGCGTAGTCTTCGCTGTCTACGACGACACCACACCGTTCGAGCCAAAACAATACCATGAAGTATTGTCTACTGTCCTCTGTATGCTACGCTATTTAACGGCGCGCTCCTCCTGATGTTCCTTTTTTGAACCGTGATCTATAGGGTATGTTAGAAGCTATTGTAAACGGTATCCTAGATGGTATTCTGGAGGATATTCTATGAGGTTAACTTAATTGGGGTATACAAAAGATATATTTCATAGGCGGTCTTCTGTAAGGATGGTATTCTATAGGGCATTCTATCAGGTATTGTAGAAGGTACTCCGTAAGGTATTGTACAAAAGGCATTCTGCGGCCTATATGTAGGAAGGTATTCGATAATGTATGTTTTATGAAATTTATTAAGGTGCATAGAGAGTGTATTTTATAAGGTAGTTGTAAGGATAGTTCTCCTGGTTCCTGATTTCTTCATAGGAACCCTTTACCCAAAAGCTGCAGTTCAACTAGAAATTATCAGATCTTGGGCTCCGGCTGGCTTTCCATATTTAAAACCCGTATCTATAAGGTACTGTTAGGATTTTCTATAATGGATTTCAAAAGGTAATCTAAATTGTACTGTACAAGTAGTCCATATGGCATACATAAGGTACACAATATGTATCAAATAAAGGCGCTCTTCTTCAAAGTATTCAACGGGGTATTACAGATGGTATTATTATAAGGTGTATGTAGGGTAAATCGGTGGAAAAGGTAGTTTAAAAGGCATTCTATAGAGTATGCGCAGCATGTGTTTCAGAAGAGCTCTGTTCTCTGTATGTATCCTTTGCTAGACAAGCATCGATTTTTCAAGGAATTTCTAGATCCTATATTCCGCAATTCCTTGATATGAACCCATTGCTAAATAAACCACATTCAACTGGGGAGCTCTGAGATCTTGGGTGTACAAGGTGTGTAGGGAATATAGGAACATTATATAAGGTATTACCGTATTCTACATGAATTTCTTTACGGTTTGTAAAAAGCGTATTCTGTAAGGTATTCTACAGGCATAAATGTCCGTTGCTCAATAAGCTGCAAGAAGCTTGGGCTCCTTCTGATTTACTTTACGTAAATCCTGGTCTATACGGCTTTTGTCGGGTATCCCAAAGGGGGTCTCAAGGGCATGTATAAGGTATAAAGGGAGTATCATCCATAGGGCGTTTATAATACATTCTGTAAAGTATTCCAGATGGTATTCTAAAAGGCTCATATAGGGTATATAGGAGATAAACAAGGTATTCTATGTGGCAGTCTATAGGGTATTTATACGGTATCCCAAACTGTAACGTATAAAAAGTATTCTATAGGGTGTATATATAGGACAGATTTCTATAAGGTGTTTCATGAGAGACAGGGTATTCCATAAGGTATATTATACAAAGTATATACTTTATAAACTCTATACGGTACGACCTGAGTATTTTCTATGAAATCCTGGAAGGGATAAGGGGGTATTCTATAGTGGGCTTTGAAGGATATTTGTTTACAAGTAGGTTCCTGACGTCCATCCACCATGGGAACCCGTTACTCAATAAGCTATGACTCAGCTGGACATTCGCAAATCTTCGGCTCCGACTGATGTTCCATATTTAAACCTGTCTGTACAGTAATTATTGTATTTATGCTCACAAGGACAGGACTGGAACTGGAAGTACAAGATCACTTGATTTTGATTAGATGCAGCTTGGGTCACCACACATTTGTTGTCATGCGATCATACTGTCAAGCACAGCAATCCATTCGCTAATCTTCACTGCAGTAGTGGCCATGTGGCACATAAAATGGCAAACTGATATGTTTCATAAATATTTACATGGTTTCCAGCGGCCTGGCTGCATTAAAACCCGCATTAAAAACACAAATTAATGCAGCCCGGCCCGTGGAACCAAGAACCAAGAACCAAGATGCCCAGGAGTCTTGAATCTTGGATCTTGGTTCCACGGGACTGGCTGCATTAACATTAAATTTTTTAATGCAGATTTTAATGCAGCCCGGCCGGTGCCCGTGGAACCAAGATTCAGGATTGAAGACTCCTGGGCACCTTGGTTCTTGGTTCTTGGTTCCACGGGCCTGGCTGCATCAAAATTTCATTTTTTAATGCAGATTTTAATGCAGCCCGCCCGTGCCCGCGGAACCAAGATCCAAGATTCAAGACTCCTGGGCATCTTGGTTCTTGGTTCTTGGTTCCGCGGGCCGGGCTGCATTAAAGTTTAATTCTTTAATGCGGGTCTTAATGCAACCGGGCCTCTGGTATAGTCATGTTCGTATGCATTAATCTTCGTATACCTTAAGGTCCATGTTGCATGTGTGTGTGTGTGCGTGTGTGCGCATGTGTGCGCATGTGTGTGCATGGGTAATGAAGTGTGGTATCATATATGTAGACAGACAGGTTTGGAGGTAGGTCCTGGGTGGGGTACCATATATATATATATATATATATAGATAGATAGATAGATAGATAGACGTATATATGCAAACATATATATATATATATATATATATATATATAGAAACAAATACATAAATAAATGTGTATATATATATATATATATATATGGATTATGTGTGTGTGTGTGTGTACATATAGGGTTGTCCAATGAGCACAGCGGCCCCGTGCTCAAGCAGCAGCTCGGGTGGCTTGCTCTTGACCGGGAGGGTGGCTTCTCCTGCGACGATGGCTGTGGCATCCTTGAGGGACTTGCGGCTTTTAGGGTTTAGGGGTTTAGGGGCTTTCGGGTTTATAAAGTTAGGGTTTAGGGTATAGGGCCCTTTTTCAATGATTCAAAGATCCGATGCTGAGCACACCTGGGCCATCCCAAATGTGCATTTCTTGGAGTACTCAGGATCTACTAGGATGCCCAGTAACCCATGGATAAAAAGGGCTCCCTTTTTTGGCATTGGGTAAGTTTCTAAGGAACCTACTGTTGATGGACAAAGTCCTGCATTACCCATTATCAGGACTATACCATAGTTCCCATAGTTCAGAGTCCTTGGGGTCATGCAGGATTTTGTCCATCAGCAATATGACTACAAAAAGGGAATAAGGGTACTACTGGGCATCCTACTCAGGATCTGCGATACGAGGCTGCGCAAGTTCGGGCTTTCAGTCTCAATGAGACCTCGAGGCCTGGCTCGATGTGGGAGTTTCCGAAAATACGGTTGATGATATAAATCCTGCATTTCCCATAATAATAAGATATATACCATAACTTCCATAGTTTTGGGTCCATAAGGTAATGCAGGGTTTATATCATCAACAGTAGGGGACCCTAAAATAGTGCTTTAAATAGTAGGACCCTTATTATTTAGAAGGACCCCAAAATAAGGTACCCCTAATTTTCGGAAACTCCCATGTTGGTTTAAGGACCCTATAAGTCCGATAGCCTATACCTAGAGGCTCCCTAGTAGTTCCTTTTTGGTGTTCATATTAGAATTCTAAATGGTAATCCCAAAAAGGAACTGCTACGGAGCCCATGGGTAAGTTTAGGATTTAGGGTCTAGGGCATCTAGAAGCCCTATAGCGAACTCCAGAAAGTTGGGAACATGGATTTAGGATGATTTGTGCTGGGAGTCCCTATACTCTAGCTTAAGGGCATGAGGATCTTGTCCGACTTTCTGGCTTCTCCTTTAGCGGCTGCCGGCTTGAAACTACTAAAGGGGCCTTGACTATTAGAATTCGGTTTTGGTGCCAATACACTATACTCATGAATAACGCACCCCTTCAAAACTGTGTTGGTAGTTCTTTAGCCTCGTGTAGTACAAGAATTGAATCTTGCAGCCCTGAAACAAGCTCGTCCTCGAAGACCTCGATAGCTGAAGACGCCAAAAACAGTAGTAAACCAAGTTTGAGGCACTTGGAGTTCACGCCCAAAAGGGGTATATTGGAGGGTAGTTGGGAGGTCTAGGTAATCTTCATTATGCTACAAGCTTTAAGACTTAAGCCTTTAAGCACTGCAAACCCTATCTGAGTCCCTATCTTTCTCGGCATTGCTATCCTCCGCTCTCCCAACAAGCGTTGAATTCCTGCAAACGGCCTCCTTCAAGTCTCAGCCCCGAAACTATCGAATCCCTAAACCCTTTACGACACGAGCCTCTAAATCCCAAATCGGCAATCCTACATAATTCCTTAAGCACTTTACCCTAAACCCCTAGGCTGGAAAGGTGCCAAAGCCCGCCTACATGTTGCAGTCTCGGAGGATCTTTTCAAGTAACAGGATTTTCGTTTGTTCGGGAAAACGGTTTGGGGCCTCCGGGTTGAGTAGGATGGCAGGGGGATTCTTGAAGTTAAATGCTTGATATGAACGCTTTCGTTCAGCAGGGTGTATTCCTCAGTCGTAGGAAACACGCCTGCGGCCAGAAGCTATATGGTTTACGCCTGGCGCATTTCTGGCCTTGAAGGGGAGGGGTAAATGTTCGCTGCTTGCTCCTCAAAGTGTCAAAGCCTGCACCAAAAACCCAGAAAGCCTAACAGAGCGGATTAACCTCGCCTCTTGTTACGGAACTTAATCCAAGGAGCCATTCTAAAAGATCTGACGTACATAATATTAAATGGGCCCCCCTATATTATATTTAAAGGACAAATAAAATGGGTTTTCATATACCACCCCTGCACCAACCTTTAGGATCCGGGAGCAACGCCTTCCAGGAGGAGGAACAGCCATGCGGCGAGCACTTGCCGCGCCGCCTGTCAACTCCAAGGGTAAAACGAGGGACCCTATTATATACCCATTATATAGACCATTATAGGGTAGGGGTCCCCATTAAGGGTCCCTCCTTTTCCCCTTTGATCAACGATGACTGCTGGCCGTGACCCCCAAACCTAATCCTCCTCTAAACCCTTGCCCGCAAACACCCTAAACCCCTAAACGGCCCTAAACACCCTGTACCGCCAAACCCTAAACACCCTGAACCCTTAAACAGCCTAAGCCCTAAGCGGACTGTAGAATTCTGGAAGGTTTAAGGTTCGGAGTTCGCCCCCCAAACGTCCCGGAACATGTCTGAGCCTGAGGGAGGTTTCAGGACTCACCCGGCCCAGGATTGTCAAGGGGAGTATGCTTAGAGCCCACCGGGGTTTAGGGTTTATAAGACGCAGACCTTCCAAAATCCCTTAGGTAAGGAATATATGGTATATTCCGGGGGCCTGAACGATGGGCCCAGGATAAAGAGGCCGACGCCGGCACTAAAACATATCTTATTAACTCATACTCGGGATCCTACTATGAGTTCAGGTATGTTGCTTAACTAAAGGATTTGGACGGGCTGGGAATATAGGGTGCCTTTAACTAAGGGTCCCAGCACCAACCTAGTCTCCATTCTAGGTTCTTTTTGGCTGCCTTATATCGGATGCTGAATAGAAAACTGGTTAAACAAGCAAACGAACTGCAATGGAAACTGTAGGTAATGTAGAGACCCGGATAAGGAGAACTGCTAGGGTTTGGGAGCATACATTTACATACAGCTATGTAAGGACCATCCGGACTGACCCCGCAATATGAACCCGTAAACCTCCAAACTCAATGCACCCTGAAAGCCTAATCACCAAACCCCACATCGAGGATAGACCTCTTAAATCCTAAACTCCAACCCGCAAGACTCTAAACCCCATGCTTAAGCGGTACGTAAGCACGAACACTGAGTTGCGTTGTAATTTTGGTACCCCAAAACCTACGATTTGAGCATTTGGACTTGTAGGGTATAAGAACCCTAAGTACCGAACTCTAAACCTCGTAAACCCTGAACCCTGAACTCAAAATTCTAAACCTTAAGCCCTAAGCCCCAGAAGCCCTGAACCTTAAACCCTAAACCCCATAAACCCTGAACCCTAGACCTTAAACCCATTGAAATCTGCGCGCCTGTATCCGTCTCTGGTGGAGCTCCCGCAACCTGAGACCGAGAGAAGGAAAGCTTGAGTTTTAGGGCTTTGGGGTCTTTTAAGGCTCAGGGTTGAGGGTCTACCTTCAGGCTCCATAGTAGTTCATTTTTGTCGTTCATATTTAGGATCCTATAGGTAATCCAAAAAGGAACTACTAACTGACTATGGAGCCTATGGGTATAGACCCCATCCAAAGCTGCACTTAATGCTTTTACACTTTCTTTGGCGCTCCAGGATAGGGCTCTGGGGTGTTAGGGCTCTCAGGCTTTGTGGTCTAGGGCTTTGTGACTTTGGGGCTTTAGGGCCATTTTACGGGTTTGAAGTCTACGCATAGGGCTGCATTGTAGTTCCTTTTCGGAATTGCCTTATAGGATCCTAACAATGAACCCGAAAAGGGAACTACAATGGAGCCTATAGGTAGCTAGGTTGGCCCTACTTTAAAGCCTCTGAAAATTATTCGTAAATAGAAACCTATTAAGCCCAAGAAGGGAAAATACAAAATGTCCCAAAGGCCTACCTAGGTAGATTAGGGCTTTAAGATGTTAGGGCTTTGTGGCTTTCGGGCTTTGAAGTCCAGGCTGCTTGGGATCAAGGAAATATTTCTGCATGCTCACTATTCCCCCACATCAAAAAAACACGCAGCACTAATACAGGCGCCTTAATAATTAGAATAGGGTTTTGGGGGCACCTTATAAAAATGATGACAATAAAACCCACCAAAAAATAGTACTGGTATTGGTATTAATTATTTAAGCCCCTGTACTAGGGCCAACGTCGAGATATGACCCCGAGAGCCTGGATTATGCAGAGGCTGATATTGTAGGGATACCGAATCAAAGGCTAAGAACCCCCCCCCCTCCCTGCACCCCCATCTCACCCTAAACCCTAAACATCTCATTTAATCCAAGAGGCATTGGCGGGAAGTGCACAGGGTCCATTCCCAGGCGTGGCAGCAGCACAGAGAGCAAGGCCTCGAATCGGCCATCGACCCTCAACCGTAGCCCTTTCCCAGAGGCCCCAACGTAGTTCCTGTTTGGGGTAAGGTAATCCCAAAAAGGAACTACCATGGGGCCTATGGGCAAAGCCGAACCAGGACCACTCCGCCTCCCCCATTTTCAAAAAACAGTAGCTCTCACCTTGAGAATCTAACATCTCAAGGCTGGCTGAACCCCAACCCCAAAGCCCAACTACGGTTGATGATAAACATTCCTGCATTACCTTAAGGACCCTAAACTATGGGAAAGATGGTATATTCCTCGTTACGGGTAATGCAGGATTTACCTATAGTCTCCATTGTAGTTCCTTTTTGGGGCTACCTTTTGGGATCCTTAACATAAAATTGGTTAAACCAAAAAAAGGAACTACAAAGGAGACTATAGGTATATCATCAACAGTAGGAGCCAGGAAGTTGGAACATCACTGTCCTGGCTCGTCAGCCCAAAGTCGAAAGTCATCTTGGCTACTCAAACCTTAAGGACGAAATGGGTCTAAGGCTCATATACCATTATAGGGATTCATGGTATATGGGTATAGGGCCCCTACTTTTAAGGGTCATGTTGTCCTTCAGGAACAGACATGGTGACGCAGAGATGAACAGCTGACACAAGCTTGTCATCACGCACTCACGCCTCTCGCAGCCGTGCCGCGCGCCGCGGCGACTGTTCGCCCAAGCGACGGAGGTCGCAAAGATCCATGGCTAAAATGGGTTTTGGAGTTTCGGGTAGGGTGTAGGGTAGGGTAAGGGTCTGAGACTTTGGTTGTGGATTGAGGCTTAAATCTGTGTAGTCTCGTTTCAGCGTTGCTTCTCTGAAACTGAAGATGTTGGGCTTTGGGGTTTCGGGCTCAGCTATTAAATTTGCGATTTGCTGTTCGTAGGGTTTGGACAAAGGAATATTGCCACCGGGTTGCATGATCCCTCATCCCTATACCAACCAAAACAATGTGGTCTGTGCTTGCGGCCCGCTTAGACACCATGGCTCCCCCTTGGAATGGAAGTGCGTTCCGCGATAGCAGGGAATAGCAGTCTTGAAATTATCAAGCCTGTCAGGCTTTATACTAATGAAAACATAAACCCCTATCCCGAACATAAGGCCCTAAATCCTGATATCCTGAGGTACATTAAATTACTATACTCCCCAAGGTAGACAATCATGTCCGCATTCGGACCCGTCCCCTAGGACAACCCACCGGCATATCCTTCCTCGTGATGGTTTCAGGTGCTGGGCAGAGGGGCCCCCGCCCTAACCCTATTCTAACTGTTACCCAAAGGCCCCCTAGTTGTTCTTTTTGGGGGTTCGTATATAGAATCCTATAGGGTAATCCCAAAAAGGAACTACTTTGGGGCCTCTGGGTAGGGCCTCTAGATTACTTCATCCGAGACCAGGGTCCTTCTTGTCAGGACTTCCGGGCCGAGGCTAGCAGGCAAGCATTCCCAGAGACTCCACTCTCCCTTAACCTATCTACTACTACCACTACTACTACTACTACTACTACTACTACTACTACTACTACTACTACTACTACTACTACTACTACTACTACTACTGCTACTGCTACTGCTACTGCTACTACTACTACTACTACCACTACTACTACTACTATTTGATCCTTACAAAAACTGAATATACCAAGGGCCCTTTGAATAGAGGCCTTCTGGTCCGTAATAGCGGGTATTTGGGATTGAATAGAGGGTGCCCAGAGACTCCACGATCCCTTAATTCAGGAATATTCCTTAAATTATGGTAGAATCCGTTATATGATTTAAGGTATATTCATTAAATAAGGGTGGGTTCCCAACACCCCATCTCAGACACCGGAGCTTTCAGGACTCATCGTTGAAGGTGCTTGTCCCCATAAACCCTAAAGCCTCACACCTTCAACGAAGCTGCATCCTAATTCTGATATAGTAATGTAGGGGCCTTAATATTTAGAATAGGCTTTGGGTGTATATCATACTACAAGTACAATAAAGAACCCCCAAAACCCCATTCTAATTGCTAAGGCCCCTACATTACCCCTGTAGTCCCAAACCCTACAAAACCGTGGGTTATGGACCCCTGTAATTGCGGTTCGGGTTCCTTCCTACCCCGAAACCCTTTTGGATTCCATATTACTGTCATTACTAGTAGAGTATAGCGTTAATCATGTTGTTGTTATTATTGTCCCTACTACTATCACCAGAAGTAGAATTGTGCCGATTACATTCCAAGCACGATTACTACTACTACTACTACTACTACTACTACTACTACTACTACTACTACTACTACTACTACTACTACTACTACTACTACTTATATTAACATTCTTATTGCTGTCATATCTGTTTTTGCTGTTACTAGTACTGCTGCTCTTACTATTGGTATTGTTATTGTGTTGTTCTTAACGCCCCTGTATCACTGACCCTAAACCCTAAACCCTAAACCCCTGTCGCAGCAGAGCTTGCACATGCGGGCGCACATCGAGTGCATCATCGAAGCGGTCGTTGAAGGCAAGCCACTCGGCCTCGGTCCCGGGACTGCATTTTCATTTTAAAAAACAAAAACAACAAAAACAACAACAATAATAATAATAATCATAATCATAATAATAATAATAATAATGATAAGTATAAAAGTAAGAGAGGAGTGGTTCTTTTCAGAAGAAGAGTTGTATAGGAAGTGTTGTAGGGTTTTACGAGGTTCCCAATGACGGTAGGCTCGAACATCTGCATATGGTCACACGTAGCAACACAGCATGCGCGGCTCCGGGCTTAGGGTTTCCGAATCTAAAGCCAGCTGCCCCACGGGCTATGCGGTTTAGGGCTTGAATGTTTCAGGGATCCTAGGAGTTACTCTAATCGCACAAAGAGTCCATGTTTCGAAAGGGTACTTCAGCCCATCCGCTCAATCTTGTGTTTTGGTTTCAATCGCATGGAACAAGCTAGAGCGGAAAACCGACACCTGAAAGCCTGAGCATTCTCAACCAACCGTGAATAAATCCCTGCAGTGCACCAAGCCCACTGCCCAAGGCAGATATATCTGCGCAGCATACTCTGGATGCATATTGCTCAGCTGGAAGGCCTAGCGTGGTTGCGCGGAGTGCAGGTCTAGACTTTGATATCTTGGCCGTACAGGGTTTTGGGCTTTACAGTGGGTGTTGAGGGACATGTACCCCTATCATTCGTATCTACTCAGGGATTACTTGGAGGCGCTTGAAAATACCTGCATAGGAGCCCCTTGTAGCTCCAAGTATAAAATAGGTACGTGGAGCCTTAGGGTACGAACAAAAGTCTAACCCTAAACCCTGAACCCCAATAAACCCAAACCCCTAAACCCTACAACCCTAAACCTGCCCTAAATCCCTAAACCCATAATGAAACCCAAACCCTTGAACCTTGAGAGCCTAAACCAGGGAAGACTATAGTAGAAGCCAGAAAGTTGGGACATGGCTTTAGGAGGATTCGTGCTAGGATCCCTTCTAATTTACCTTATGGGCATGGGGAGAATGATGTTCCAATTTTCTGGCTTCTACTATAGAGTCTCCAGGGCTCCAACCCACCGAGTCAACATCCAGGCATGCTTATGGGACTGGGCCTCGGATTTTAGGCCTGGTGCTTCGTATCTTAGGGGTTTGGGTGTTTGGGGTTGATGGGGTTGGGTTGGGTGTTTAGGGTTTGCGATTTTGGGCTTTGGGGTTTTGGGTTGGGGGGTTTTGGGCTTAGCCCTTGGGCGCTTGGAGCATCGGGGTTACTGGGTTTGGGGCTGAGGGTTTAGGTTTAAGGGCGTATTAGGGTGTAGGCATCAAAGCTTAGGGAAGCATTGCAAGCCCTTAGTTTCTGAAGTCTAAGCTAAGCTGACAACCCTGCAGAACCGAACCCTAAACCTGACAAAACATGTACATTTGTATTTTCTGATTGGGTTTCAGTACCCATCAAGATGTAGAATGTTACCCAACC
The DNA here is from genome assembly GCA_905221615.1 of Symbiodinium sp. CCMP2592. Classification (NCBI taxonomy): domain Eukaryota; class Dinophyceae; order Suessiales; family Symbiodiniaceae; genus Symbiodinium; species Symbiodinium sp. CCMP2592. Next base: position 899,337 of record CAJNDT010000746.1, on the reverse strand, counting down.
ATGGCAGAGAAACCCTAAAGCCCTAAACCCCTACTAGACCCAGAGGAAACCTAGGAAGAAAAAGGGTGCCCTTTTTGGGTTAAAGGGGCTCATAAGGGAACCTGAACCCTCAAAAAGGGAATAAGGGCCTACTCTAGGTCCTAGCCTAAGAAGAACCCTTGAAGGATCCCCTGGAGGCTCTTCCAAAAGGAACCCCGGACCTCATCCCATCGATGGTTCTCCATGTGCAGGGAGATCAGCCTGGGTTTAGGGGTTTAGGATTTAAGGGCTTAAGGGTTTAGGGTTTCGGGCCCCTTTAAGGGATCTATAGGGGTTACTTTAGGGGTACAATAAGGGTTTAGGGTTTAGGGTTTAAGGGGTTTAGGGTTTAGGGGCTTAGGGGTTAGGGTTTAGGGTTTAAGGGTTAGGGTTTGGGGTTTAGGGGCTTAGGGGTGGGTTTAGGGTGTTGTTGGACTGGAGGGTTTAGGGATTTAGGGTCTAGGGGCTTCGGGGTGGGTTTAGGGTCTCGGTTTAAGGCTTAGGATTACGATTTCGGCTTCGGGTTTAGTGTTTGGTTTCGGGGGCTCTAGAAAGGGGCTTATGGGGCACTATTATTTGGGCTATCGCTTACCCTCGGGGTTTGAGGGGTTTTGGCGCGTGACTAATCTAAGGGGTTAACACTTCTGGGCTTCAGGTGTAGCATTTCGAGTTTAGGAGTTCTGGGGCTAGCATTTTAGGGCGTCACTTCTTGGGGTTTATGAGATTATAATGTCTTGAACAACATACACGGATGTTGCATGGGCCTGCTTATCTCCAAGCTCAATACTACGAAGTAGCTTTCAAGCGTTCGGGTATATCGCACGAACCCTCCGGACCCAGCGATCAGCGTGGTCTTAGCCCTACAAGTACCTGCAGCCCCGAACCTTCCAACACAATGTTCAACACAAGCAGGTTATGACTCCACAACTGTACAGTAGAAGCGAAAAAGTTGGAAACACAATAGCCTCAATCCTTCAGAGTGATGTATAGGGAACCCAAGCACTGTTTGGCCTTAATCCGGTTTTCAACTTTATGCGGTTTACTGTAAAGTCTAACTCATTGGATTCCCAGAACAACCCAGAACCGTACAGATCCCGAACATTACAACCTTTTACCCTAAACACCCTCTCCTGCACAAACCCCAAACCAAAAAAAAACCCAAACCCAAAGCCTAAAGCGCTCGCAGCAGGCTCAGTCTACCTTGAACTACCGATTGATTGAACGACTTAAACATTATTTTTCTGTAGGGTCGCTCCACATTCCATATGAAGCTTGCGCACTAAGAACCTACATAAAAATGGGTCATGGTAGTTTACGGCAATTACCACCAACCATCCATTCTTCATCAAAGTGCTTCGGTTTCGGGTTTCGGGTTCAAGGTTTCAGGTTTACTTTGCAGAGTTTTGGGACTCTGCACGCCCGTTAAGCCCAACCAATGGCAGAAGTACATACGACGGCATTTACGAAGATTTGCTTTTCAATGCCCGTCATCACGAAATCGAAAACTCTCCGTGTCTCTCGTGCCCCTGGAACCCTGGCATGAGGGCCCTGAACCTCAAAAAGTGAAAAACAAAAAAAGAGGTCAGCATATGCTCCGTGGGGAACTCCTCCGAAGGAGATCTGTTTTGCTTGGGGCTACGACTTCGAAGCTGGAGCGGCTGCCTATTCTGGACAAGTGCGAGGGACCGCCGTTCGACGATCATCACGAACGTCTTGCTCGTTCCTCACCCCTTACAGGGGGAGGTGGGAGGAGGCACCTCGCCTTTGCTTTCTTTGCCAGTGGAGCGGCTTTTGCTGCCTCCTTTCTGCTTCCCTTTAGCTTCTCGCTGCGCCTTCGTGGGCCGTTTTGCACTCCTCTTCCAAGAGCTAGCCGAGGTACTGCTGATGGACAAAATCCTGCATGACCCTATAAGGACCCTAAATCATATTCCTGATTATGGGTCATGCAGGATTTTGTCCATCAGCAGTAGGTCCTTGGCCGACCTCTTCCCTTTCCTGCTCGCGCAGGTGGTAGTTCTCCCGGTGGGAGAGGTTCTGTCGCCACTCAAAAGGCTTGTTAGGGCCCATGGCCACAGAGGTGAATGCAATTACTACATGTATATACAAATACATAAGCATAAACATAGACCCTTGCTTATGTACTTAGGCTATCGTTATAAATACGGAATACTAGCTGAATTTTTGAGACCTCTAGACTACTCTCCATAGTAGTTCCTTTTGGGGATTACCCTATAGTATTCTAAAAATGAAGACCGAAAAAGAACTACTATGGAGCCCATAGTCAGTTACAACTTCTGTAGGATATGTCTAGGCATATAGAGGCAATAAAGAGGACTACTCCGATTTTTGAGACCTAACAACTACCCCTTAGGCTCTAATGACTGAGATTTTAAAGCTTTGGTGCCCAAAGACCATACCATATAAGGCTTTTGGGCCATTTTGAGCCTTAGGGTACTAGGTTCCCAGAGACTCCAACATCCCTTAAATAAGGAATATACCTTATCATATAAGGGGGGATCCTACCATAATTTAAGGAATATTCCTTAATGAAAGGATATTGGGGTCTCTACTGTAGAAGCCAAAAAGTTGGAAACCCAATAGGCTCAATCCCCAAGAGTAATGTATAGGGAACCCCAGCACTATTTGGCCTTAATCCGGTTTCCAACTTAACCCTAAACCCTAAATCCTAAACCCCAAACCCTAAACCCTGAACCCTAAACCCTAAACCCTGAACCCTAAACCCTAAACCCTGAACCCTAAACCCTAAACCCTAAACCCTGAACCCTAAACCCTAAACCCTAAACTGTAGGTCGGCAGATCTCTTCCCAGCAGCTGCCCCACGTCGCCCAGCTTGAGGATGGTCTTCGGTCAGGTGCTTTACTCCACGGGTCCAAAGCATCCAATAGTTGGGTACTCGGTCTTAGGATAGTAGTTATGTAGGTTAGGATTTTGGAGAGTGTATGATTATTAGGTACTTGGACCCTTGGGGTTAAGGACGGCTTCCCAGCTACTGTTGGTCCCAGAGACTCCAATGCCCCTTAATTAGGGAATATTCCTTAAATCATAGTAAGGATCCTACTATAATTTAAGGTATATTCCTTAATTAAGGGATATTGGAGTCTCTGGGATAGACAAAATCCTGCATGACCCTAAGGACTCTAAACTATGGGAACTGTGGTATAGTCCTTGTACTGGGTAATGCAGAATTTTGTCCATCAGCAGTATCATTATTACCCTAAGCCCTGCCCTAAGGCTCCTAAGAGGGTGAGGCGCTTTGTGGGCGAGGGTTTGGGCTTTGGGGGCCACGGTTAAGGATCTCACTGCGAGGGTCCAGGAGCATTAGGGTAAACCCCTAAACCCTAATCCATTAGTATTGCTGTTGTCATTACCCCATATCTGGATTGTTCTTATTATCACTGTCATGGGTACTACTTTTGTGATGACCAGTATGCTTTTTGTTGCGATTATCTCCGATCTTTATTGTGATTCTTGTTATTGATGCCGGCGGTTTGGACGGCTTCCCAAAAGGTCCAAGCACCCATAACGCTCTAGTTTAGGGTTTAGGGTATATACTCTACTTGTCCTGCATGCTGTTGCCACTGGTCTACCACAGCGGCTGCATGACAGCTGCAGATTTGCCATGCCATACTGTTTCCGAAAGGGAAAAGCCACCTGTTCGCACCATTCATCTGACCTTTTGTCGGGAAAGCCAAAAGAGGTTACATGTAACATCATAAAACAGTACTTCCAACATCTCGCAACTATCCGTTATCCATTCACCACGTAGTAGGAGTTGCTGGCAAGGACAGCTACTCCATGTTTTGGCCTCATACCCAACACCCATTACTAATCACACCATGTTGAATCTTAAGTCCCGATTGCTTTGCTGCTTGCTTGCATCCTGCTGCTGGTGCGGCTGTTGCTTTGAACATCGTCGTGGTATCGCACTCGCTGACTCTGGGCTGTTTTGTGTCAGCAAGATGGAGAGGGTCCTCGTTCCTTGCTTGTGACTAGCTTGTGCACTTACCAGACCTTCCAAAATCCTGTGATTAAGGAACATAGCTTAAATTATCATGGGATCCCTACTATGATTTAAGGGATATTCCTTAATTAAGGAATTTTGGAAAGTTTAGGTTCGCCACTACCATCAAAAAGCCACTCTCAACATGTCTGACATCGTGCGCTACCGCCCACAACTTCGGCGTCCTCGAATTCCGAACTCTGAACCCTGAGCCCTACAAGCCTATAGCACTCTTATAATATGACACCCTACACCTAAGAGTAATCTAGGAATAAGAAGGGTGCCCTTCTTGGTTTAAAGGGCTTATAAAGTAACCTAACCTCTAAAAAAGAGGAATAAGGTCCTACTCTGGGTGCTACGGCTGATGGTATAAATCCTGCATGACCTTAAGGACCCTAAACTATGGGAATTATGGTCTATCATCAACCGTAGCACCTATCAAAGAACCCGGAAAGGAAGCTCCCGAAAGGTCGCCAAAATGCGGCCTCCTTCGCAAAAGCGTAGCTGCCCTGCTGGCGGAAGGCCTCCAACAGGATGCAATGGAGCATCTGGATAGGTAGTGGTGGGCGTTTCGGGCTTTTAGGGTTTAGGGTTACCTATGTGGCTCCATTGTAGTTCCTTTTTGGGATAAAATTAAAGAATTCTATATGTGAACACCGAAAGGGAACTACAATAGAGCCTATAGGTAGGTAAGGGCTTACAGTGTTGTAGATACGTTGGCAACTACGTTGGGGTGGGGGTCACTGCACAAGGTCAGTCTGCACATGTGCGAAACAAATCCGAACGACTCCGGACGACATGTTGCAGAAGAGAGCCTGAACGTTGCAGCTCTTCTTTTCTGTCCTTCTCCATTCTGCAAGCTTGCAGCCGTGCTGCAGCTTAACGGGACTTATGCCAGAAGACTGCTTGCGATAAATCGTGCAGAGGTCACAGTTGCAGGTGACTCTCAGGGTTGGTCTCGCTTCGAAGACCAGTAAAACCCAAAACTGTGGGAAAACAACTCAAGCCTCAGGCGTACGAACCCTCAGACTCGAACTGCATAGAGGCACCCTTCTTCATGCTCCCGAGGCTGGCGCAGATGCCAAGCTGGGGGAAGCAGTTGATGAAGCACATGTTGACCATGCAAGGTACTTCGTCGTCCGGAGGGAGTGCCGAGCCGGCCACACAGCAACAAAGCTGGGTTTGCCTAAGCTGGCACGCAGGTCAAGCCTCTGGAAAGCCTTCGCACATATGCCCCTCTTACACATCCGAAACCGGGAGGGAACTACAACAAGTCTCCCAATGGACTACCTAGCTGCGTTTTGCAGCAAGTTGTAGGCCACACACAGCGGAGCGCGCAGCATCCGCAGCACAAGCAAGGCGAGCCGGTCTTAAAGCAAATGTCAGCCTCACAGCACAAGAACGTCTCTTGCGCAGCGCAGCCGATGTTGTTGCACTCTGGCACGCAGCCGTCGTAGCAGCAGCAGCAAGCGTGGTGCACGATCACCTGCGCAGCTGGCAGCTCAAGTAACCTTAAGAACACGGACCCTCAAAAAACCTGACACTCCCCACAACACGCAACACGGGAGCTCGCCTTGCTCTCGTCGATGGAATCCATCTGAACCTGCCTTGGTGCGGCCATGTCTGCGAAGTCGTAGGGTGATGCGGAGCGACCGGAATCCTGCCTTGAGCCAGATGCTCCCACACGGGGGCTTCAGGTAAATGCTTCGGATCAGGGTTAGGATAGGCTGCTAGGCTTCAGAGTCTGGCAGTATAAGGCTTAATAGCCAACATTCTGAAGTTCAGACTAACTTAAGCTGTAGAGCTTAAGGAGTTGTAGAGTTATCGGATTTGGCTTTCAAGATCGAGAAGCCCCACGACCTACATAAGATAACACTTAATTATTGGATTGTAGAGCCTCTGGATAGCTTAAGGATCGTTCTAATCATCTCCCACTACATTCTCATGTATCTGCTAGCCCAAAGGATAATGTTCAGCAAACCTTCCAAACAAAGCAAAAACCTACACAGCAAACCAAGGCCGAACCCACCACCTTGAATCTTACACGCACGAGGAACATGTAACTTGCGGCTCAATCCTTAGATGAAGGAAGGTGTGCCCTGCTGGCCTATCTACTACCCATTGAAAAGGACCGCGAGATACTGTTTGACCATATATACTTTAGACACGGGACAGCACGCAGTACGTAATCCCTGGCCTAGGCGGAATTGCGCCTTGCTTGCGCCTTTTGTAGCCGCAGCACTGACTGAGTGTTCTGGAGTACCCAGTATCAGAGATATGGGATCTCTCATTCTTCATTCTGCAAGCTGCAGCAGTGCTGCTCCAAAACAGGACGTATGCCAGAAGACTGCTTGCGATAAATCGTGCAGAGGTCACGGTTGCAAGTGACTCCCAGGGTTGGTCTCGCTTCGAAGACCAGTAAAACCCAAAACTGTGGGAAAACAACTCAAGCCTCAGGCGTACGAACCCTCAGACTCGAACTGCATAGAGGCACCCTTCTTCATGCTCCCGAGGCTGGCGCAGATGCCAAGCTGGGGGAAGCAGTTGATGAAGCACATGTTGACCATGCAAGGTACTTCGTCGTCCGGAGGGAGTGCCGAGCCGGCGACACAGCAACAGAGCTGGGTTTGCCTGGGCTGGCACGCAGGTCAAGCCTCTGGAAAGTCTTCGCACATATGCCCCTCTTACACATCCGAAACCGGGAGGGAAATACAACAAGTCTCCCAATGGACTACCTAGCTGCGTTTTGCAGCAAGTTGTAGGCCACACACAGCGGAGCGCGCAGCATCCGCAGCACAAGCAAGGCGAGCCGGTCTTAAAGCAAATGTCAGCCTCACAGCACAAGAACGTCTCTTGCGCAGCGCAGCCGATGTTGTTGCACTCTGGCACGCAGCCGTCATAGCAGCAGCAGCAAGCGTGGTGCACGATCACCTGCGCAGCTGGCAGCTCAAGTAACGTTAAGAACACGGACCCTCAAAAAACCTGACACTCCCCACAAACCGCAACACGGGAGCTCGCCTTGCTCTCGTCGATGGAATCCATCTGAACCTGCCTTGGCGCGGCCATGTCTGCGAAGTCGTAGGGTGATGCGGAGCGACCGGAATCCTGCCTTGAGCCAGATGCTCCCACACGGGGGCTTCAGGTAAATGCTTCGGATCAGGGTTAGGATAGGCTGCTAGGCTTCAGAGTCTGGCAGTATAAGGCTTAATAGCCAACATTCTGAAGTTCAGACTAACTTAAGCTGTAGAGCTTAAGGAGTTGTTGAGTTATCAGATTTGGCTTTCAAGATCGAGAAGCCCCACGACCTACATAAGATAACACTTAATTATTGGATTGTAGAGCCTCTGGATAGCTTTAGGATCGTTCTAATCATCTCCCACTACATTCTCATGTATCTGCTAGCCCAAAGGATAATGTTCAGCAAACCTTCCAAACAAAGCAAAAACCTACACAGCAAACCAAGGCCGAACCCACCACCTTGAATCTTACACGCACGAGGAACATGTAACTTGTGGCTCAATCCTTAGATGAAGGAAGGTGTGCCCTGCTGGCCTATCTACTACCCATTGAAAAGGACCGCGAGATACTGTTTGACCATATATACTTTAGACACGGGACAGCACGCAGTACGTAATCCCTGGCCTAGGCGGAATTGCGCCTTGCTTGCGCCTTTTGTAGCCGCAGCACTGACTGAGTGTTCTGGAGTACCCAGTATCAGAGATATGGGATCTCTCATTCTCCATTCTGCAAGCTGCAGCAGTGCTGCTCCAAAACAGGACTTATGCCAGAAGATTGCTTGCGATAAATCGTGCAGAGGTCACGGTTGCAGGTGACTCTCAGGGTTGGTCTCGCTTCGAAGACCAGCAAAACCCAAAAATGCGGGAAAACAACTCAAGCCTCAGGCGTACGAACCCTCAGACTCGAACTGCATGGAGGCACCCTTCTTCATGCTCCCGAGGCTAGCGCAGATGCCAAGCTGGGGGAAGCAGTTGATGAAGCACATGTTGACCATGCAAGGTACTTCGTCGTCCGGAGGGAGTGCCGAGCCGGCGACACAGCAACAGAGCTGGGTTTGCCTAGGCTGGCACGCACGTCAAGCCTCTGGAAAGCCTTCGCACATATGCCCCTCTTACACATCCGAAACCGGGAGGAAAAACAAGAAGTCTCCCAATGGACTACCTAGCTGCGTTTTGCAGCAAGTTGTAGGCCACACACAGCGGAGCGCGCAGCATCCGCAGCACAAGCAAGGCGAGCCGGTCTTAAAGCAAATGTCAGCCTCACAGCACAAGAACGTCTCTTGCGCAGCGCAGCCGATGTTGTTGCACTCTGGCACGCAGCCGTCATAGCAGCAGCAGCAAGCGTGGTGCACGATCACCTGCGCAGCTGGCAGCTCAAGTAACGTTAAGAACACGGACCCTCAAAAAACCTGACACTCCCCACAACCCGCAACACGGGAGCTCGCCTTGCTCTCGTCGATGGAATCCATCTGAACCTGCCTTGGTGCGGCCATGTCTGCGAAGTCGTAGGGTGATGCGGAGCGACCGGAATCCTGCCTTGAGCCAGATACTTCGTCAGGGAGGTTCTACATTCACGTGATTTCGGGCTTGATATGATGAGAGAGTAAGGGCTTAATGCTCAGGGTTTACCAGCGTTTTTCGGCTCAGGGTATTCTTGGGCTCAAGAGTTGACAGGGTCATCTCAGCAAAGTGCAAAGGCAACACTTAAAAAAATGGTCTCTGACAGAATTTGCAACTATAGCTAACTTTGAGTGCAGAAGACCAATTAACTTGTGTGAGAAGATTAAGGATCGAAGCACCTTCTCTGTAGCCTTTACAAAACGAGCAAAACACCTGCACAAGCAGACACAACGAAACCAATGCACAGCCAACTGATGAACTGAAGGCCAAAAACTCTAAGCTACGTGGTAGACATTGACACACCTTGATCTTGAAAAAACATGATAAACAAAAGCAGAGACAGCTGAATATAGCTGTCACAATAGAAATGCAGGCAAACACAGCTCAGTCCATCAAGACGATAGAAGCTGTGCTGAAAGAACAAGTGCTACAATGCTCTACCTGCACCGCAAGCTAGCCCCCACCCCTGATTGTATAAAACGTCTCGCTAAAGCCTAACACCCGGTGAAAGGGGCTATGAGATCCCTATAATGCCTAAGGATATGTTGGCATGTTCTGGCAGGGTACTGAGCATAAGACGACACATTCAGAGAAAGTTGAATTTGCGATGTGATCCTTTGCTTGGACAAAACCCATCGTGCTTGGCTGCTCTCCCGATTTTGGCTGCCGCGGCGCCGCGAAGCCACAAGAATGACTGAGTGTTCAGAGATATGGGATCTCTCATTCTCCATTCTGCAAGCTGCAGCAGTGCTGCTCCAAAACAGGACTTATGCCAGAAGATTGCTTGCGATAAATCGTGCAGAGGTCACGGTTGCAGGTGACTCTCAGGGTTGGTCTCGCTTCGAAGACCAGTAAAACCCAAAACTGCGGGAAAACAACTCAAGCCTCAGGCGTACGAACCCTCAGACTCGAACTGCATAGAGGCACCCTTCTTCATGCTCCCGAGGCTGGCGCAGATGCCAAGCTGGGGGAAGCAGTTGATGAAGCACATGTTGACCATGCAAGGTACTTCGTCGTCCGGAGGGAGTGCCGAGCCGGCGACACAGCAACAGAGCTGGGTTTGCCTAGGCTGGCACGCACGTCAAGCCTCTGGAAAGCCTTCGCACATATGCCCCTCTTACACATCCGAAACCGGGAGGAAAAACAACAAGTCTCCCAATGGACTACCTAGCTGCGTTTTGCAGCAAGTTGTAGGCCACACACAGCGGAGCGCGCAGCATCCGCAGCACAAGCAAGGCGAGCCGGTCTTAAAGCAAATGTCAGCCTCACAGCACAAGAACGTCTCTTGCGCAGCGCAGCCGATGTTGTTGCACTCTGGCACGCAGCCGTCATAGCAGCAGCAGCAAGCGTGGTGCACGATCACCTGCGCAGCTGGCAGCTCAAGTAACGTTAAGAACACGGACCCTCAAAAAACCTGACACTCCCCACAACCCGCAACACGGGAGCTCGCCTTGCTCTCGTCGATGGAATCCATCTGAACCTGCCTTGGTGCGGCCATGTCTGTGAAGTCGTAGGGTGATGCGGAGCGACGGAATCCTGCCTTGAGCCAGATGCTCCCACACGGGGCTTCAGGATCATTTAGTCAGCTTTCGTGTGAGCGCGGAACCCGAAGGAATTCGCTGCCCGCGGTTTTTTTCGCGCCTTGAAGCCCCGAGAAACACTGGTTCTGGAGTACTCGTTAATCATCTGATTTCAAGAGTTTCGTGCGAAGAAATTACGGGATCAAGAAGCAGTACAGTGCTCCAGTACCCAGCTCGGCTTAGCATCAAGCAGAAAACTGCGAATGTGCATGCGAAGGTGTCGGAGGACCGCTATCGCTTCAACCTTAAACTTTGCATGAAAGTCTTCCCCACTCAACCTTAACCCCAGGGTCCAGCGATTAAGGCGTTTAGGGTTTATAGGAACCTGCACTCCAAACGTTTGAGGCTTACGGACACCTTCGAATAAAGGGGAAAAGACGTCGACGGCCTTGTCACAGAGGATTCCCTTTCAAGAGTCGAGCCGAAGTATAGTAATACAGAGGGCGTAGGGGATGGTAGCTATGGTTGCTGTAAACTGCTCTAGCTATTGCCAGATACTGCAAGTTAGTCTGAGTGGCACGATGACAATGCTATCTCCATTTGTGCTGCTGCTGCCACTGCTAGCTCTCGTTATTATTAGTATCGCGATGGCTGTTCCTTGCAGTGCTTTGGTCCTCAGTGCCTGACAAGCCATTCTGTTGTTTCCTCGACACCAAAGAGGGGCGTGGGTTGCAACTGCCCTGGGTCTGGGGTTTAGTTTTCAAGGCGCATAGTGCTTAACCGGTAAATGTCGTGATTGTTGATTTGCGGCTTTGGCTTTGGGGTATACTTCGGAGGCCAGTGTGCCCTTATCCGGATACTTGAGATTTGCTGAATTTTTTAGCTAAAAAGTCAAAAAGGATCCTCCCTATCCCTACACCCCAACGATCCCCAGGACCTTCTTTTCAGTACAGCTTACCCGTTTACCCGTGAAGTTTGCGAGCCTGAAGAGCAGGCGGTGCAGAGTTGAGCCTTATAGATTTAGAGCCTATAGAAGGCCAGGGTAGCCACTGCGGCCCTAAACTCTAAACCCAAAACCCAAAACCCTAAACCGCGGCTCATGGGTTTGGGGAGAGGAAGCCTCTCGTAGACGCATCAGAGACAAAAAACAAAGCAACACACCGAGATCGGTGGGGCTGGACGGCATTCCCAGAGACTCCAATATGCCTGAATTAAGGAATACCTAGGCTTCCTTTAAGGGATCTCGAAGGGACCTGTAGGGTTTAGGGTTTAGGGGACTCCAATATCTCTTAATTCTGGAATATATACCTTATACCTTAAATTCGAGTAGAGTCCCTAATATGATGTAAGGTCTATCCCTGAATAAAAGATATTGGAGTCTCCGGGTTGACCCGCAGCGCAGTGGGTAAGGGCCGATCGACCGAGAGCTTGAGCTCTGAGTGTATGAGGAAGGATCTACAGGGTTGAGAGTTAACCCAAGGGCCCCCATCGTAATTAGTTCCTTTTTGGGATGACCTTATAGGATACTAAATATGAACCCCCAGAAGGAACTACTAGGGGGGCATGTGGGTAGGGTTCAGTGATGGTTCATGGTCTATGGCTCAGGGTGTCGGGCGCAACGTCGCAGGTCTCATATTTATAGCCTGCCGACTTAAACCCTAAACCCTAAATCCCAAGGCAGGGTTCATGTCATGGCAGCTTGGCCGTCCCAAATGAACCGGAGAAACACAAGCGAAGACATGCCACATTAAGGTTGTAGGGTGTGAAATGAAACGCCTCAACCATCAACTCCAGTGAAACCGAACTCCGTATGTGCGGATGAAGCTATCAAACACCACCGTGTAGTCCCTAAACCCTTCACCTTCAGGTGTTGGTTTGAAGGCTCTGCGTCTTGGGGTGTCAGGCCTATCGGTAGCTTTATAATATATTCTACACCCTAAACCCCTAAACCCTAAACTTTAAACCTTAAACCCTAAACCTTCAAGCCTAAAACCTTGAACCCTAACCCCTAAACCCCTCAACCCTAAACCTCAAACCCTAAACCCCTAAATCCCAAAGTTTGTCCTCACAATCTTACCCCTGACAGCCTCAGCCTCGAACCGCTCTGAGCCTTCCACCCTAGTATAGAAGCCTTATGGGGGGGCCCTTGTCCTTTTAGACTTAATAGACAGAGCCCTATACCTATATCCCTTAATAGAAGTTCTTTAAGAAGTCTACTAGCCGGTCTGTTTATTCTTTTGGGGGAACCTTGAAAAAGGACAAGGCCTTATGGGGTACCTTATTTGGGGGTCCTTTAAGGGTTCCTTTAAAGGGGTCTATGAGAGTTTCCGGAAATTCCTAGGGTTCGGTTAAAGGGGTCCTTTAAGGGTTCCTTTAAAGGGATCTATGAGGGTTCTATAAAGGGTTTAGGGTTTGGAGTTTCCGAAAAAAAGGAAGCTACATTATTTGGGGTCCTTGTAATAAGCATCCTATCCTACTATTTAGGATACTAAATTAGGGTCCCCTATTTTCGGAAACTCCCATATAGAGGCCTGAATAATCAGAATAGGGATGTGGGGCCCTTTGTACTTATAGCTATAACAAGCAACCCCGAGAACAGTCTTGGTAATTATTTAGGCCCCTACATTAAATGAGTGCCATGAGTGTTTCGGGGTACGTCATCCTACTGGACGGGTATCATGGGGAACTAAAGGTTAACCTTTTTGGTTATATAGGTATTTTTAGGGACCATACTACCCAAAAAAGGTTAAAGGTTCCCTACTCTACTACTAGGTCATCCAGCTCGCTTTCCGCGAAGATGGACTTCCGCACGGCGATTGCAGGCGCGATTCGCCAGGGAGAGTGGGTGCTCCGACCTCACATATAAGAGTTTCCAGGGATCCTTGAAGGGTTCTTTAAAGGGATCTATAAGGGTTTTATAAACGGTTGTAGGGCTTAGAGTTTGCGAAAATCAGGGGACACCTCATTTTGGGATCCTTAAAAAAGGATCCCACTGTTAGCTATATTCCGTCTGTTAGCTATATTAAGGTGATACCTTATTTGCCTTATTTTGTGGTCCTTATAGTAGGGATCCTACTATTTTAGAGTACCATATTAGGTCCCCTATTTTCGGAAACTCCCATATAAGGCTCACTTTAGAGGGCCAGTTAGACTGTTGCTATATAGGTTGGGCATGTTTTTGAACACACTAGGAAGGGAGATTCTGTGCAGGAATCTGGGCAGCAAAAACTAATGCACAGGCCGACACTATTTGATCAAAGCTTCATGGGAACAGTGCCTACTAGAAGTAGACTGGGGAACTGCAGAAATAAAGCTGCTGAGTATGCCAGATGCGATAACTGCGACAGAAATAGACTAATTTGCCACAGATGTCAGCACCCCTGTAATTCCGCCATAGACTACCATAGATCGAAGGAGCTTCAGGCATTCGTGCCTCCTTCAAGAAGTGTTAGAATCGCGGAAGGGATGTTGGCGTTTCGAAGTTGACTTATCATGCTTGTTCCGACAAGGACATGTCAGGGTTCTTCGTCTAGGGTTTTGGGTGCTGCTTTAGGGTTTATGCTAACCCCCTAAGCCCTAAACCCTAAACCCTAACCCAACTCAAACGTGGCACGACTTCAAAGCCCCACAGTTAAGGAACAACTACATCCTGGGTCGCGGTCAGTCCATAACTGACATGAACTACTGGGAACCCTAAACCCAAAACTCTAAACCCTATAAACCCGAAACACTAAAGCCCGAAAAACCCTAAACGCTAAACCCAAAACTCTAAACCTTACACCCTAAACCCTAAAACAGCCTAAACCCTAAACCCTTAAGCGTGTGTTGCCCCATCCTCTTGCTCGGTTTCAGGGGGGTTGAAGTTTAGGAGCTTTTGGTGTTTAGTGGTGCTGAGGGTTTAGGGGTTTAGGGGTTTGGGGTTTAGGGTGACTTTTTGCTTCAGGGAGATTGGCACCACATGTTTCGGGATTCGGGCTTAGGGGTTTAGGGGTGTGTCGGGCTTTGGGGTGTATAGGGCTTGGGATCTACCTAAACCCCCAACAGTAGGTTAAATAATGGCCCAAACCCTAGAAAGGGCCATTATTCTAAACCCTAACTTAAGGCTTAAGGTCCCCTAAACCCTAAAACCCAGGTAGGTCCTCTGAGCTGCCAACCCGAAGCCCTGCACGCGCAGCTTCGAAGAAGCCACGCCCAACTGCGTCAGTACATCCTTAGAACTGGGGGTCTCCGAAAAGAGGGGACCCTTTAAAGGGATCCTTTTAGGGTTCCTTAAAGGGATCTATAAGGGTTCTATAAAGGGTTTAGGGCTTAGAGTTTCCGAAAATAGGGGACCCTAAAATTTTAAAATAGTAGCCTGAATAGTAGGATCCTTCTTAATAAGGTCCCCAAAATAAGACAGCCCTGGGACATAGTAAGTCAGGTCATATTATGTACCTGAAGTGAGCTTATAAGTACTTATAGTAAGTATAGTTACCTTACTTATTGCCCCAGTTGGGACTTTTATTTGTGCCCTAAATAACAGGATCCTTATTGTAAGGTCCCCAAAATAAGACAGCCCTATTTCCAAACATTCCCAACTGGCTTCAGGGCTCCTTTTTGACTGCTCGAGGATTTCTGGGGTTCTTTCTGGCTTGGTGTTTAGGAAGTTCGTCATAGAATGGTTCTGAGAGAACTTTTTTGTGTTTCTGGGCTTGGTATTTAGGATTTTAGGGATTAGGGTCGGAGAAGGTTCCGGGCATTAGGGATTGTACTGCGTGGAGTCTAGGACCATGGCTTCTTGGAGGTTAGGGCCTCTAGGCTACCTATGCAAGGGTTCATCCTAGAAGAATCACCTAACCTTTGTAGGTTCCCTTAGCTTAGAGTTTATACTCGCCGCAGAAAAGAACGGTTCTGTAGGATCTGAGGTCACGGTTCCTGGGTTCTTGTCAAGGGGCTGACATCTAAGTTACCACAATGAAAAAGGCTATGTTTTTATTATAGACACTTACTATGGTAACTAAGATCTAGACCTAAGAGTAACCTAGGGATAAAAAGGGTGCCCTTTTTGGGTTAAAGGGGGTTATAAGGGAACCTAAACCCCAAAAAAGGGAATAAGGGCCTACTCTGGGTCCTAGGGATTAACCCAATGAACAAGAACCCAGGGTTGCCTTTAAGGCAAGGGTTGACGCACAAAAGTCACAAACTTCGTTGCTTCAGTTCATAAGCCCAACAAACCTAGAGGGTCATACCCTACCCCTTTTTTAGGATACCTAGTTTTATGGCTAGGTTCTATTATATAGAAAAGTAGGTACCTTAAAAAAGGGGTAGGGTATGACCCTATAGGAAAGTTCCGAGTTTCCGGTTCATGGTGTATAGGTTAGAAGCTGCCCCCACCCTGTAATAGTGGTATACTACGGATATAGTAGGGCCCTAATATAATCCTTATAGTCACTATTACAGGGTGGGGGGGGCAGCTTCTAACGTATAGGGGTCTAAACTTTCAGCTCGGTGGGTGGTGGGTTCTAAAGTGATGATATTATCCCAAAGCGATTAGTGTATACTCGTTCAGCTACTGAGTGCAGTGCCAGGACTTCCAAAGGGGTAAACCACAAGGGCCTGCAACCGTGTTCGGATAACTACTACTATTTGCTTAAGAACCACCCAAAAACAAAAAATATGTTCCTTATGGGGGTAATATAGGGATTAATATTTTTTATTTTTTGGGTGTTTCTTAAGCAAATAGTAGACTAGGTTTCCCGATCCCTAAACATCAAACCTAACGCGAAACCCTATATCCTCTTGTCGTCACACAGAGCAAGGTCTCTTCAGAACCTATACCTGGCATACACCCTCCGCCCTAAACCCTATCTTTACCGTAACCTTGAAACTTCTCGACATGAAGCTACGCTTTGGAGCACCAACCAGCATCTGCGATGTATTGCTGAGTTCATAAGCCCCCAAAAAGTGTACCCTTTCAGTTTTATAGTGGGTAATATATTATCCCAAGAAGTGTAACGTGTATCCACTCAGCTACTAAGATGAAGCCTATTGAATCCGAGCCCATTCAAGAAAACGAGTTCTATGATCCTACCACCACCAGGGAGTTTCCGAAAATAGGGGACCCGAATATAGTACCCTAAATAGTAGGATCCTTATTATAAGGACCTCTAAATAAGGTACCCCTATTTTCGGAACCACCACCAAGTTCCGAGAATGGAGTCTCTCGTGACACGACATCCTGAACCCCGCACCAACTAGGATACCCAGTAACCTAAGAATAAAAAGGCCTCTCTTTTTGGTATTGGGTAACTTTATTAGTACTACTGGGCATCCTAACCAATACCCGCAGCAGGGTTGTGATAGACTCGAAGAGGTTCAATGTTGCAGGGTCTAGAATGCAATAGATCATGAAACCCAGGTCCTAAGTAGTAATACGAATTCTTCAGGACCCTACGAAGCCCGTACTGTAACCGCAAAAGCCATCAAGCAGCCCATAAAGACACACAAGATCCTCACAAGACCTTACACAGCCCATTTACACATTTAATTCATTCTCGCGATGTAAGACTTAGGGCCGGGAAGCCGAAGATTGGGGCCCGTAGGAAGGAAGCCCTCTAAATACAAAGCCCGGGGAGTCGTCTAAGTCCCAAGCCCGCACAGCGTTCGCGCGAGAAAGAGACAGCTGCGGCGCCTGCCGCGTCTGCAAAACCACGAGTCGCAAACCGTGGTAAAACTTGAACAACACCTCAAATCGACATCCTTTACACCAGCAATCCACAGGGGGCCAGCTACCTGCATAGTCAGCTCCTTTAGACTCTTTAGACTATGGTACAGCAAGCCATGCTATTTAGGCAACTGGACTTCTGCGGCAAAGCCGAGCCAACAACAAGGCCTGCGGCTCCAGCCGGTCGCAGTGGCCTTCGATAACCACCTGAGACAGATCGGCCCTCCTCACTGTCATATCTAACATGTACCTACTCTTCGGGTATGATGGGGAACAAAAGGTTAACCCCTTTGGTTATATAGGGATTATATAGGGGACTATACTATCCAAAGAAGGTTAAAGGTTACCTACTCTACTACTAGGTGTAAGCCAGTTTAAGCCCGAGCTGCCGAAGTCCAAGCCCACAAGCCCCACAACCATACAAGCCCAAACTCACTCTACTCTGTAGTGACCCTTCCCAATGTAACAGTCCTTCGACAGGGACCTCATTCGTTTACAGTAGAAGCCAGAAAGTTGGAATATCATTATCGTAACCCCTTTAAGGTAAATTATAGGGGATCCTACCACTAATCCATATTCCAACTTTCTGGAGTTCCCTTTAAGGCTGTGGATACTGGTCCAAAGGCTGTGAGTCGCCGAATACTGCGTGACCCACCCGAGGTCCCTCAGTGCTTCAACACGAAACAATAAACCCTACTTGAAGGATCATGGGACTTAGTAACTGGGGTTCCTTACAGGGTTCCTTTAAAGGGATCTATAAGGGTTCTATAAGAGGGGTTTCAGGGCTCAGTTAAAGGATCATGGGACTTAGTAACCGTGCTTATAAATAACGTAACTATACATATAGCCACTTATAAGCCCACTTAAGGTACTTATAACCTGACTTACTAAGTCCCATGATCCTCCAAGTAATCGAAGCTCCCCCCCCCCCAAACAAAGCAACATACTGAGAAGCTTTTGTGGAGAAGACGCCGTTATCATCATTGATGTCATGCTTGTAGGGGCATATGGCGACAACAAGGGCAGGGAATGCTACTGCTTCTGACCCCTATACTCGGCTTGACAGAGGGTTTCTGGGCCTCGACGGTGCCGCGGCAATTAGAAAGGAAGTTGTGCGGTTTGGGGTTTAGGATTTAGGGTTTAGGGTTTTATGAACAATAATAATAAAAGCAAAATGGGGATTGCGATGGATCGTAATTTTGGGATTCTATAGCAAATCGTGGAAGGCCCCTGTCAACGAACACGTAAGCCTGTAGACCCAAGCTGAACGACAATGTCTCATTACACGTAGCAGCTGCCGGAAAGCGAGCCTAGCAGCAAAGTAGTTTGGTTGGCCTCTCGCAAAAATCAATTGCCTAGCCCAAGCCCTACACCGTAAACCCTAAGCCAAACACTAAAGCCTAAACCGTAAAACCCAGGCCCCAGACTTTAAACCCCAAGCCAAAGCCTCAGGCCTGAATCATAAATCCCCAGCCCCGAGACCCTCAATCCCATCCCAAACGGTGGGCCTCCGAGAAGGTTTTATCGGATTTCAGCCACTCCGCCATCGCTTCCAGGATTAAGGCCTTGCTCTGCTTAGCACTGAACTTTCAGGCTACATTTTTCAAACTTTCATTTGCAGCTTCCTCACAAGCCTACGCCTACGGGACTTACAGCGCAATGCTTACTTGGAGGATCATGGGCTACTTGGAGGATCATGGGACTTAGTAAGTCAGGTTATAAGTACCTTAAGTGGGCTTAGAAGTGGCTATAAGTATAGCTGCCCTATTTATAACCCCAGTGACTAAGTCTCATGATCCTTTAACTAAGCTCTGAAACCCCTCTTATGGAACCCTTATAGATTCCTTTAAAGTTACCCTTTAAGGAAGCCCAGTTACTAAGTCCCATGATCCTTTAAGTAGTTTTTTAAGGTGTGGTTTCGGACATGGCTCTCGTGGCGTGGGGCCTTCGGTGGGGAGCTTACGGCCTGGATTCCCTAAACCCTACCTTTAGCTGCAAAAAAAAACCCAAAACAGTAGTTGACTCCTGAATTTCAGTATATAACCGGTTATTGAACTTAAGGGTTATACCTGTAAGTTCAGCAGCTTTAACCTACTATGATGTAGCGTTTGCGGCTACAGGTAGGCTTCACAAACGGTTTAGCAGTATTCGGGATCCAGGGATGTGGAGTTATGCTTAGCACTGCGGGCTTTAGCAAGGTAGCTAGGCCCTCAAATTCTTACATGTTTTTTCTGTTCATGTAGAATCCCACAGCAACCATACCCTAAACCTCTTCATCCCAACCCCTAAACCTAAACCCTACGGCAGATTCTCCAAGAAAGGTGCTACAATCCGGGTCTACCTTGACCCACCAGAACCTACTTTTTTGTAGGGTCCCTATGAATCCCATATTCGGGTTTATAATAAGAACCTACACAAACATGCTCTAGGTTAAGGCCCCGGCAGCCTCTTTGCCGGGCTTGGAAAGCTGAGCCTCAAAGTAAAGGCCGACCTTACGCAACGATCAGACCACCCTTGTCCTTTCAGAAATAATAGACAGAGCCCTATACCTATACCCCTTAGTAGGAATTATTTAAGAAGGTCTACTAGCCGGCCTGTTTATTCATTTGGGGGAACCATGAAAAAGGACAAGGCTGGTTCAGACTCGGGGTTTTAGAACTCTATTAAACCCGATAGCCCATAAGCCCTACCTTAAGGACGAGATGAACCTTAAAAGGGTTTAAGGTTCATCTACCATTATAGGGATTCATAGTTTATTAATGGGTATACGGCCCCTGCTTTTAAGGGTCATTTGGTCCTTCAGGTACAGTGCCCATAAGCCCTACAGTGCCGACTTGGGCAGGCGCACAAAGAAGGCCTTAACCCAACTCAAAAAAAAACTGTCAGCCCTTACAGTGGACCCCAGAAAGTTGGAACATGGGTTTAGGAGGATTCGTGCTAGGATTACCTCTACTTCACCTTAAGGGCATGGGGATTATGATGTTCCAACTTTCCGGCTTCTACTACACAAACCTACAAGCCCTGAACGGCAAGGCAAGAGTTTGAGATCTACCTATAGTCTCCTTTGTAGTTCCTGTTTTGGTTTAACCAATTTTATATTAAGGATCCTAAAAGGTAACCCCAAAAAGGAACTACAATGGAGACTGTAGGTAGGATCTTGAAGGTTGGGCCTACAGGGTTTTTTAAGGTTTAGGGT
This sequence comes from Symbiodinium sp. CCMP2592, assembly GCA_905221615.1. Taxonomy (NCBI): domain Eukaryota; class Dinophyceae; order Suessiales; family Symbiodiniaceae; genus Symbiodinium; species Symbiodinium sp. CCMP2592. The sequence continues at coordinate 879,242 of CAJNDT010000746.1, read as the reverse complement.
TTAGGGTTTAGGGTTAAGGTTTAGGAAGGATTCTCGGAAGGGGCTTCTTGGTTGTACTGCCGGCGGTTTCAAGGGTTTGAAATCAACCTGGTGCAGGGTCTCACGATGCCCAAAACATATCCCTAAAAAATCTACATAAACCTTAGCCGTCATGAACCCTCTTTGAAGCCCGTGCAAATCACCTAACCTTATGAAAGCCCCTGAAACCCTAAACCCTAAGGCTTTAGACCTTGGGACCCAAACTCTTAAAACCCCCAAAGCGTTCTACAACCCTCGTAGACATATACACCCCTTGAAAAAGATAACACCCCACAGTATAGACCTAAAGAACCTTCAAAGAACCCAAAACCCAAAACCGTAGCCAGCCCGACAACCTAAACCCTAGACCCTAAGTGCTGGACGTGGATATGCAACATCTTCAAATTTGCTGCTTGGCCAGATGGCGTGTTCCGAACTTCCAAGTCGCCCGCCCGCCCGCCCGCCCGCCTGCCCGCCCCACGAATTCGAGGCGATGGCCTTGGTCCAGTAGGCGCCGCCGGATCCAGTCTTCGTTGCCCCAGCGGCCGGGCGTCAGAGCGCAGGCGACGGCAAGCCAGCGCAGGTCGGGGGCCACTCTGTCCAAGAGCTCCTCGCGGACGCCTAAGTGTTCGGGCTCCAGGCTGCGATGGGGCCAGTGGAAGAGGAGCCACTGCCAGAAGTAGCTGTCGCGGTGCAGGCGATGGTAGAGCACGCCCACAGCCATGAGCCAGGCGGGCTTCTCGCTGGCCTTGCACCGAGCCACGCGAAAAGGCTTGGTTTGGATCTCGCGGTACAAACGCAGAAACTCCAGGTTCAGGCGTGGCCGTCCCGAGGCGCAAGATGAAACCAAAGCCAGAAATGACTGTTAAAAAAAAACAGCTAGAGTATTCCACTACTCGCTTCTCTTCTGCATCCTCAACCACGCTCATGTTTAAAGGCTTTTGGCCTACGGGACGGCCTTTGCCTTGCGCGGACGGGGACCGCGCTTCTTAGGCACATAGGCAAAAGGCCTCCATGCACGCCTCAAAAAACGAAGTTGCTCTGGCTCGAGCCAACCTCGCCATCTCCGGCCGAGCTCCCGGGCTACCTCGCGTCCGCTCTCGATTGGGGGCTCTACTCCGGCGACCCAGCCCTTGATGAAGGCTTGGATGCCGTGGTACCCAAAGGGCCTCTCCGGGTGTGTCTTTTTGAGACCTGCAGGGCCAGTTATCAATCAGAGACCCCGAAAGAAAGCATCTATTTGAACCATAGCCACACACCCCCAGGAGACTCAGTCTTTGGACCCCCAGCTAGCCTAGCGAGATAAGGAAAACCTGAAGGACAGGGGCAGAAGACTTTAGAAGCAAACGGGCCAAACCCGGAAGCAGTCCCACCTGATGGGAATCACCCGTCAGCGCGTTTTGCGCCACCACACGCTCCACCAGGACCACCTGGGGAGTTGCACCCCCAAGCTCGCCCCCTTTCGTGTCCTAGATTATGCTTTCGCGCCCTCTCGCCTCGGAGGGGGATTGTGCCATGTCTCGCGCTTTGGTTTTGGTTGGCTGTGAGATCAAAGAGCTTACTGTGATCCTCACCGGCTGCGGAGGAAAGATGCCTTCATTACGCACATGATGTTTCCTTGCTGCTGCCACGCTCGACGCCAGAAGTAGCAACTGAGTCGCAGGCAGATGCACGTAAACCCTAACCCCTAAACCCCTAAACCCTATAACCCTAAACCCTAACCCTAAAAGCAAGAGTTCAAGGGGCGGGAGCTCGGGCGGCAGCAGCCTCCGGAGCGATTGGGCCGTAGAGAGGTACCAGCCTCAAGAGCTTCCCTTAAAGGGATCTATAAGGGTTCCTATAAGGGACAAAATTAGGGGTACCTTTAAAAGGGATCCTTAAAGGGTTCTGTATAGGGATCTAGAGTGTCGGGGGGCACGGCTTAGTGCTTTTTGTGCAGTGTTCTTTCTTGTTGGGGTCTACGGCTTTCAGGGTTTAGGGCGTTGGGGTTTATTATGGCATGGGGTGTAGGGGTTTTGTTTCTTTTTCGCATGAGTCGTTCCTTGGCTACTTTCTTGTGTAAGGCTGCCGGGTTCGGCATCAGGGCAACGATCTCATGCAGATTGTTGTACTTACCAACTTGGTGGTATCGACAGTTGTTGTCCTGCTCGTGGTTTCATTATCTTGGGACTTCCTGGGCTGTAAAACCCGACACCCCTTTGTCTTTATGAAGCTTATGTGACAAGATCAAACCGGCCGCGAGAACCACAAACAACTACCAAAAAAGGAACCACAACGGAGACAAAAGGTACGGATCAGGGATGGGAGGTTGAAGGTTGAGCCTTATCCGGTATCCGAGAGCAAGTATGCTTTCCTTTAGCGACCGCCTCCAAAGCATTGGAGCGTCCGGCAATCCATAGTATCCAGCAATGATCTCGATTATCTGCTCAGGATGCAAGCCTTCAATGCCACCCTTTGGTTGCATAGCATACAGTGGCCCTTCGGCTCTCTTGAGCGGTTGGCTTTGACAGAATGCGTTCTTCAAGGCTCCCACCGAGGCCCCATACTTCACAGATGCACAAGCTTGAAGAAGCACCCCAAACGTTGTAGAACACAAGGTTGGTGAAAATCTCTCCAAGGAGAGAAGGTCAGGGCCTTTGTCTCCTCTGATGCACCATCGAGACTTTCTCACATCTGGTTCTCCGGGCTGTTCAGCAGGCTTCACCCTTCGGACCATTCGCGAAGGTAAGATTCGGTCTAGCTTGCCCTCTGCCTTTAACTTTGCGTGAACTTCACGAGATTCTTTGAGGTCTAGTACTCTAACTGCACCTAAACCCTAAACCCCTAAACCCTAACCCTAAATCTTAAACCCTGAGGCTTATGGAGCACCAGAACTAAGCAGCTAAGCCCCAAACCCTGAAAATCCGAACCCGATGCCTCAAACTGTAGCTAGGGTAGCTAGGTTCTCCAGTAAGCCCTTGCTAGCAAGGGCACCCTTTTTCTTAGTATACCTACTGTTTTAAGAAGCAGACCACCAAAAGAAAAAGTGCAAAAGGACTGCTGCGCAACCTAGTTAGCTGGTAGTATCGGAGGACCTGAGCGCGAACCCAAACAAGGAAAGAGTAGGCTCACCAATACACGAATCGCGACATTGACAACAGGGTACCCAAGCCCTGAACATTCAAGATGTAGCCCGCCAATGGAACCTTCTTTTAACCCTCTTTTGAGGATTGAGGCCCCTGTGACCTCAGTCCGAGTCGCTCATGGAGCGGCTTCGCCACCACCATGCGGGTTCCAGCGCCGTCGTTGGACTCAGAACATGTTGAGACGTCTTGTTTCGCTGGCTTGAGCTTTTAGGGTTCCAAGTTGTTTGAGCAGGGCTTATCTCTAAACTCAACAGCCCAGTCTCTGCATCCTAAGCCCTGTACCATCGCTTATGAGGTTGTGAAGTCTTGTCTTGTTTGGTTGACAGAGTAATTATCCAGGAACTACCTGCAGTCTCCATCGTAGCTCCTCTTGGCGGCTACCTGTAAGATCCTACACCTATCGTTGGTTAAACCCCCTAAACCCTGAACCCGTAAGCCCCGAACCCCTAAACCCTCCACCCATGGCCACACCTAAACCCCAAACCCCAAAACCCTTTTCAAAACCCAAACCCCTAAACCCAATATGAGCCCCTAAACCCCGAACCCCTAAACCCTACACCCTTCTAGTGCCCGTATATATAATACCCTTATAGCACCCTTTTCATAACCTTATGGAACCCTTTAAAGGATACCTTATAGAGCCCTTTTCCCTCTAAACCCTACATAAGCCCTAAACCCTAAACCCCAAATCCTATAGACCCCTTAAACGAAGCCCTATAGTGCCCTTAAAGGAACCCTAAACCCATGGCGGCGGCGCCTCGCAGCCGCGCCCGACTACCCGAAGGAGGCCTGGCACTGACTCCGGGATTCCCCGGCTCTGGGGAAGATATGAGGGCGTACTTGGAGGGGCAGGGGACTTACTTGGTTGCAAGTAGAGTTATAAGTACCCTAAATGGAGTTACCCCAATTGTAACCCTACTTATAAACGACTTACTAAGTCCCCTGCCCTTCCAAGTACGGATCCATAAGGGTTCCCTTAAAGGGATGTACAAGGGTTCTACAAAAGGGGAGTTTTCCTTTGTACCCTTTGGGTTTGTACCCTTGAGTTTGGGTCAAAAAGGGTTCTACAAATGGGGTTTAGGGTTCCTTCAAGGGATCAAAAAGGGTTACAATGGGGTTTAGGGCTCCTTTAAAGGGGTCTATAAGGGCTCCTTAAAGGGATCTGTAAGGGTTCATTAAGGGGTTTAGGGTTTAGGGTTTAGTGGTTTATAGGGTTTAGGGTTTAGCCGTCTAGGGTTTAGGGGTTATAGGGGCTTAGGATTAGTGGTTTAGGGATTTGGGAAGTTAGTGGTTTAGGGTCTAATGTTGAGGCCTTGATCCTCCGAAAAGGGTTCTGGTGTACTATATTTCCAGTACTGTGGAGGTGAGGGGATAACGGAGTTGTCTTGGCCGTCAACTGTGTAGGGGTGTATGCAATTCTTGTCCAACGTCGGTGCATGCTGTCGTTGCCCCGCAAACCCTAAACCCCTATAAACTCTAAACCGCTAAACCAACCCTAAGGGTCCATGTACCCAAATAGTATATACTTGGGCCTTAAAGTAGTCCCTATGTAGGTACATTGGGGCCAAAGTATATACTATTTTGGGGTACATGGACCCTTAAAATTACCCTAAACCCTTATGGTACCCTTATGGAGCCCTTCAAAGGAACGCTATAAAAGGAACCAGTGGACCCGCAGGGATCCTATATACCCTTAGGGTAAGCGAGCTCCATTCTCCTTGTTTTGAGCTGCGTGAGGATTCCAGCGAAGCAGTGGGGGCGCTGCCGGAGTTGGCAAATGGGAGTTCCCGAAAATAGGGGACCCTAGTACCCTAAATAGTAAGATCCTTATTATAAGGACCTACGCCTTGGCCCTGAACCCAAAACTTCCTAAATGCCGAACCCTAAGCCCCAGCACAGATACCGGGATCGGGCTTTGGTCTTCAGAGAGAAACTTCGGGGCCGGGTTTAAGGTTTGTGGTTCCTTTAAAGGGATCTCTAAGGGTGCCTTTAAGGAATCCTGTAAGGGATTTGTAGGAGCTTAGGGTGTAAGGTTTGGGGTTCGGAATAATGTAAACCTCCTATTTATAAACCCCCCCTCAGTTACAAAACCCCACCCCCGGAACTCAATTATACACCCCCCCTCAAAGACAAAACCCCCCGGCCCAAATGCCCAAAATTAGGTACTTGTTGTTCTGTCTTGTGACAGAGAGAAAAAGAGAGAAACTGCAGCTACTACGACAGCTTCAGGTCTGCAGAGAGAGAGAGAGAGAGAGAAACTGCAGCTGCTACGAGTGCTTGAGGTCTGCAGAGAGAGAGAAACTGCAGCTACTACGACTGTTTCAGGTCTGCAGAGAGAGAGAAACTGCAGCTACTGGCACTGCTTGAGGTCTGCAGAGAGAGAGAGAGAGAAACTGCAGCTACCACCACTGCTTCAGGCCTGCAGAAAGAGAGAAACTGCAGAGCTTCAGCTGCGATTTTCAATCTTTCGCAGAGAGAGTTCGCGATCAGAGAGCCCAATCTGGGGGCATCTTGCCCAGAGTGCGGCAAAGCACTCGCATGTGGAAGCGAGTGCACCTAAACACATCGCAAGAGGGGCAGCCGCTCTGCCAGTGACAGCGAGAGCACACCCCCGGATCTCCGAGAGTCTTGATCCGCTCGATGTCCAAGAGGGCTTCTTTGCCCAAATCAGAGACATCCGGTGGAGCACCTTCCTTGACGACCTTGAGAGCGGCCTTCTGCAGAGCCGAGAGCTCGCCCTTCTCCGCCTCGGCCTTACTTCCTCAAAGCAAGTCACGGGAGTGGCAGAGGCAAGTCGCGGAGGTCACCGACGCGAGAGCAGGCGAGAGCCCAAAGCTTCGGAGTGAAAGCCTGTATAATTAAACAGGTCGTACTGTTTCTGTAACTCTTCATTTACTGTACTATACTGCTATACTATACTAGTGTACTACTACTGTACTATACTACTGTACTACTGTACTACTGTACTACTGTACTACTGTACTATTATGATACTATACTACTGTACTACGACGACCGACCCACCCCCCCCTCAATAGTCAATCCCGCCAAACCAATCAAGGGGGGGGGGGTTATTATTAGGAGGTTAACATTAACTTCTAAGCAACTTGAAAACCCAGAGTTTTACAACCCTAAGCCCTAAACCCTTTATAACGGTTTAGGGTTTAGGGTGGTTTGGGGCTTGCAGTTTATGTAGGATTTAGGGTTGCGCGATCAGGATCGGATATTATACCCTAAACCCAAAACCCCAAAACCCTGTAGATCCTAAAAAGAGCCCTTTAAGGGAACCCAAATCCATACCTAAACCCATAAAACCCTGGTCACCCCCGGGGCCTGCCGAGATGCCATTGTCTTTGAGCTCCTGGACGCAGCACAAAACCACTCAGAGAGGCGCAGTAAGGCTCTTCGGTTCGGCTCCTTCTTGGGCTTGGTTCATGCACTTTAGGACCAAGGGCTCGGGTTTAGGGTTTAGGGTTGCTTGGTTTGGGACCAAGGGCTACTACATGGGCATCGCTACAGAAACCCTGGCCCAAAGCCCGCGACTTCTGTAGTTGCTATACGGTGTGGGGTTATTGCAGTCGCATCTGCCTTGTGGTGCTCACTCTTGAACCTGCTACGACTCCGAGTATCACCCTTGCTTCTGATTGCCGCCGCTAGAGCTAAAGCTATATTCAGCAATCCAGCGGTCACAGTGCAGGGTCTTCTGCGTCTTCTGCGCATCTACTGACACCCTGAAACCTTTGTTTGGCTTATACTTGCATACTTCAAAGGGAAGGACGTGGACATTTTAAGTTATAGAAAACAAGATGAAGCATCGCGATATATTAAAATATTCATAGTATGGCGAAAATACAGGATGGTATACTTCAATATAGTATGAGGTACTGCATTGAAACACAAGTCATTATAATATGATAATGTTATAGGATTGGAAGACTATTACATTTATACCACGCAGTATAATACGATATACTATAACATAAACTGATATCATAGAGTATAGCGTGATATGAAATGAAATGTTATAGGATAAGTGACATAATACAACACAGTATAATACAATATGATATGATGTAAGGTACTGAAATTTCTGTAATGTTATGTGATCACACAATGCGATATGATAGCATGAATATATATATATATATATATATATATATATATATATATAGCATCATGCAATGAAACAGAGTGCAATATGATGTAATGCTAAGTAATGAAACACAAAAAGGTACAACACAATATAACAGAGCCAAACATATGTACGCAACACAACATAATATGGTACGTATTATGTAACAGAAAATATGATGCGTCACTGTGTTTGTAAAGCTATATATTCGAGAAATATAGTCTACTGGAAATGTATAATACATTATAATACAGCACGTGTATTGCATGGCATGATATCAGATGATATGAAACGATGTGATGTAGTACCGCTAGCCCTGCACTCCTGCATGGCCCCCCTTGCTCGCTGCAAGTCCAGCCCATCGCCTGGTCTGTTCTGGCAATTCGAGGCTTCAGGTTTCGGACGAGGCCAGGCGATTTAATGGGAGTTTCCGAAAATAGGAGACCCTACTATAGGGGTCTTTAAAGGCATCCTTTTAGGGTTCTATTAAAGGGATCTATAAGGGTTCTATAAAGGGTTTCGGGTTTAGAGTGTCAGAGCATAGGAGACCCTACTATAGTACCCTAGAAAAGTAGGGTCCTTATTATAAGGAACAAGGACCTTATTTTCGGAAACTGCCAAATCCTGACCGCTTTGCGGCATGAGGGCAGTTTAGGAGCCACGAACTGGGAGTCCAAAGGCCCCAAATCTAGGTTCTCTGCTTGTACCCACTTCTTGTTTGGGGTTTCAGAGGCCAATCTTCTAAGCTACACTGCACACATTCAACTCTCTCCAAGCCCCAAGCTCTTGAAGCCCAAAGAGGCCAAGCCTTAAGCCTCTTGTGGAAGAGCAAGGAGTCAGGAGGCCACATGGGTGGTTGTCAAAATTATGGTCCTTCTTGGGTCCCTATTATGGTACGGCACCTGATATTTAAGGTACTGACCCTAATTTTGACAACCACCCACGTTTGCTGGCTTAGGGCTTAGCTTCTGGGAGCTTTCCGGGGTTAAGGCCGTTTGGGGTCTTGGAGCCTCGGCCCCGACCCCTGCCCTAGGATGCCCAGTAACCTTCTTGGTATTGGGTTAGGGCCCAAAAGTTTAGGGTTTAGGGCCCAAGGAGTTTAGGGTTTCTAAAGGTTTTGGGTTCGTAGTTTGGGGCTTAGAGAGTTTAGGGTTGAGGATTTCTAGGATGCCCAATAACCTAGGAACAAAAAGGGCTCCCCTCTTGGTATTGGGTAACTTTACAAGGAACCTAGGACTAAAAAAAAGGGAATGAGGGTACTACTGGGCATCCTCGTACCTAGAGGCTCATACGCAACCCGCTTTTCAGGGCGCCTACTTTTAGAGATAACAGATCCTAACCATAGAACTAGGTATCCTAAAAAAGGGGTAGGGTATAAGCCTCTACAGTAGGTAGACCCTAAACCCCAAAGCCCTATAAACCTAAACCCCCTAAGTAGTAAACCCTTGCTATACTGAACTTAGAACCCTAACAACAATTATAATTTTAGCTGTTTCTTAGGGATTATAATAACCAAAAATCACAAATTATTTCTAAGTACCCCTAAGTTACAGCCCTTCACGCCTCAACACGTTTACTCCCGAACCCCCAGGCCCACTAAACGCCAAACACCTATTAACCGTAAACTTAAGGGTCCAAGTACCTATAATATAATTATAAACTCTCCCAAGTACTAGCCGACATAACTACTATTCGACCCCGATATTGCTCCATTCTTGCGTAACTTTGATATTTGGGGTGAGCAGTCGGGCTCCTGATTCTCTCTTCTACACCTGTCTGTCGGTTTTTTGAGCCACCCTCAACCCTAACAAAACATAAAGATCGTGTATTCCCTGCCATAGAAAGAAGGTTTTGGCCGTTCAACATACCCTAAACCCTTAACCCCTGACTGCCTGAACCCTTAGCCTAAGGCTCAAAATAGCCCCAAAGCCTTATGTAGTATGGTCTTTCGGCCCAAAAGCATTAAGCTGTGAGTCCTTAGAGCCTCAGGGTACAAACCCAAGCAAGTAAACCCTAACTAAACCCCAAACCCCTGAGTTTTCAGGGCGCGCCCTGTAAGTGGCACTTTCCCCCTCTATTTCAGCATGTGAATTGACCTGGCACATTGTCTGCAGAGCCCGGTGAAAAAAAGAACCTAAGTTTAGGACAAAACCCTAAGTATAGGACAAAAACTCTAAGTTTAGGAAAACAACCCTAAGTATAGGACAAAAACCCTAAGTTTAGGACAAACGCCCTAAACCCTAAACCCTAAACTAAAACAGTAGGTATCCCGGCTCTCGTTGGCTTGGCTGTGGCCCTCGATCGAGAGCTTCAAGCGCCCATCCCGGTGCTCTCGTAACCTCAGCTGCCGTGGTCCAGGAAAACGGACCCAAAGAGCCCAATACCCCTTAAATAAGGAATATACCTTCAGGGGATTCATATTATGATTTGAACTATATTCCTTAATTCAGGAGTACTGGGCTCTCTGGTGAGGCTTGGGGTTTCGGGTTTCTGGGCTCAGGGTTTACCTGGACCCTGGGGTTCCTTCGTTTTTGGAGGGCGTAAAAAAATAACATGGTTCTGGGTTGCAAAACTTAGTTATTAAGAGTTTGACCCGTATTTGGGAAATGACCTCGATTCGGATGGCCAGGTTGGCTCATGTACTTATGTGCCAGGTTGCAAGTGATTGCAAAAGATTGTTATGGCAAGAAATCTAATGCTTCAACATTGTAAGGTTTGCAACAACTGCATTCTTCGAAGACATTGAGGCTTCCTTCGGAGGAGGCTGCCAGCATTCGCAAATATTTCGAAGATTGCGTGTAGACATCGCTATACAAATGTATGAGTATATGCATCCATTGTAAATATATGGGAAGTAGGTGATATATGTATTGTGAACAGTATCTAACATCTCGAAAGTAAGATATGGCAATAAAAAGTAAATAGAAGAGAAAGAGAGATGGAGCTCGCCACTGTCTCCGGCTGGCTCGTTGGCGAAAAGGCCGCGGCCTCATCAGGGCAGTTGTGCACTTATGCTGCTTGGACGGAGCTGATTAATCTAATTCACGGGCTACCAGGCTGTTGATGATTGCAGTACAACCTCTATTGTAGCATTTGGCTTTTTGGAAGCATTCGTGCGCTTGTGTTTGCATCCTACCATGGAGCGTGGCGTGCCTGTGTCTTTAGACGGCATTGCTGAAGAGTGGGAGGGCAACGAGGTAGTGCGCCGGCAGATGCGTGTCTACGGGCGCTTGTTTTGTTCATGTGCTGCGGGGGAGAAAAACTTTGACCCTGCCTGCCACGTGAAGGAGGCAGCTTACAATGAGAGTGTGCTAGCTCCGCTTATCCGGAGGATCCATCGCTACCGCAACGCGGATGGACTCACGCAACTGTTCAAAATCAAACAGGTTGAGGCGCAGTGCCCCGGGCCATATTACTTTTGCAGAATTTGATTTCTAAAACAACATTCATTTCTACATTAGTCTGGAGCTTGGAGGTGCATTTGGGTTTGTGGAGATTGTGTGCTAGATGACTAGATCACTCCCTTGTTTGCTTGAAACGGAACCTATTCTAGGATTCGCAATTTGCATGAGATGGTTTCCCCGGGAAAAGCAGTCAACAAGATGGACTTGAAGAAGGACGCTTGGTTGGCTAAGGGGTTCGTGGTCCTCGTCAAGCGCAAGAAACACCGTGCCCACAAGGCCAGGCTTGCAGGCTTTCAACGGCTCTTGAATCTGTTGAAGGATGATGAGGATGAGGACTCCTGTTCAGAAACCTATAATGTTAATTGAACTTAGACAGGCCTCTTAGATCCGGGTTACCAAAATACTGCTGTACTATATATACATACATATATATATATATGTATGTTGTGGTTGATTTGGAGTTAAAATATCTAACGTATCCGAGTTGTTCCCCCTTGATAGCAGGATTCTGGCTCTGAGCCTGGCAGTGAGAATGATGATGACGACTCCAACAATGACGCCTCGGATGACCTGGTGATGCTCTCTGATGGAGAGGTGATGAACAACGAGGTCCATCCTTTCCAGGTGGTGCTTGATGAGGAGGCAGAAGAAGCCTCGGCAGCAGCTGTGGCAGAGCCGTCAGCGGCTGCCTTGGACCCCCTTGAGGATTCCCAGCTGGAGCTACCGGATCGAGTCTTTGGCCGCGAGCCTGGTGATCGCGTGGCTGCCGATGGTCAGCCTTTGTATTGGGTGGAGGTGGATGATAGTCCTCTTCCTAAGGGGAAGGATTCTTGTGAAAGTGCCGATGAAGGCGATGACGGTAAGAAGTCCACCCGGCCAACAGCCAAGGATGAAACCCCTCCCAAAGGCAAGCGTCATCAGTTTGGGATGTCGAGCCCCCATCGGAAGTTCAAGGAACTCAATGCAAAACTCCAGATGTTGAAGAGCAAGCAAGCCAAGCGGACCTCCAGTTTAATCAGCAGCGTTTTCCATGAGCCTTGTGGATCATTGGTTGGTATGCGTGTATGTATCTGTATGCATGGAGCTTGCTGTGGCTCAGGGTGCAGAAGTTCAAGGAGCTGGCAGCCGAGAAGGGCGTCGATTTGCCAGGACCGAGCGAGCCAACGATCAGGGTTGCTCAGGGCATGCGTGTGCTTTCGTGTACGTTGTGCGTGTGTGTGTGCGTCTGTGCTGTGGTTCTTCTGCGGGGGTGGGTAATCTGTACTTGCAATATGTCTTTCTGTTTTCACATACACATCAGGATGTTCCGGGTCTGGCTCCTCCTCGTCTTGGGAGAAGGAGGGCAATGATACGCAAGTGGTGTCTGCTGACATCATGGATGACCTAGCGGAGAAGTTCCGCTTGGCCAATGCGTCGATTGACCTGGAAGGCCTCCAGGAGGAGCAGCCTGAGTTGGCTCCTAGTTTGCATGTAGCTTCGCTGCGTGTGTGTGTGTGGGTGTGTGTGTGTGTGTGTGTTTAAGACAGGGAGTTTGAAGCAAGGGCCTCAACTGATTCGATGTGCCAGTGCAATTGGATTGTGTGGGGAGGCTGTGTTATGTTACTTGACTTCATCAAATCAAAGTGTGGACTGTAAATAAACTTCACGATCGCCTTGTGTGTTCACGAGCATTATATACAATATAATCCTGTAACGTGGGTGCACAACCAAGGTGATCCGCCGAGAGCAGTTGTCATCGAAGGCCAAGCTCGCGCAGAAGCGTGCGGAGGCAAAGGAGGCCAAGGCGGGCGAGAGCGAGAAGAAGAAGAAGAAGCAGGGCAAGAAGGGGAAGAACAAGAAGCTTGTTTCCGGTGACAGCGGCGAGCTGTCCATGGATGACGAGGACGGGGACGGGGAGAACGAGGAGAAGAAGATGCCAGTGAAGCCCAAGGCGAAGGCCAAGAGCACATCCAAGTGCAAATCAAAGGCCAAGAGCAAAGCGGGCAAGCGCAACAAGACGAGCCTAGAGGTTGAGTTCCCACCGGAAGAGGTTGTGCCACCATGTGCAAACGATCGCGAGGTTGAGGCCCCAGCGGAAGAGGTTGTGCCACCAGGTGCAAACGATTGCGAGGTTGAGGCTGCAGATGCCACCAAGGCTGGGAAAGTCAAGGCCAATAAGAAGCGCAAGACTGGGGGCCCTGATGCTGATCCTGATCCTGTCCCGAATCCGTGCAGGGTAGCAAGGGCCGATGAGAGCAGGATCACCACGACGTTCGCCCGCCGCTACATGCCTGCCAAGCCTGGTTTCTCACGAGAGCGATGGCAGGCGATCCGGATTGCGTTCAACAAGAACATCCATAAGAAGCTTGATTCCCCCAGCAAGCACGAGGACTTTGATTCAATCAATGGGGGTATGTGATTGCTAGCTCCTTGTTGTGATGCCGTGTGCCCAGCTAGACCCACAAAGTTCTGTAGTAGTACAATTGCAAACAAAACAATAGTTGAATAGATCATTCTTGCAGTGTAGATAACCGACGTGACCAGGACCTCTTCTGGAAGTTCTGTATGCAAGATTGGTCTACGCAGGGCATCCACGTGGACGAGGACACTGTGCACCTTGCGGCTATGGAGAGCTCCGCGAACTATCTCCGGACCCAGGGACTGCGGTTGGACGACGATGAGTGAGCCCGGTTGAAGCCGTGTGATCATGCGCTGGACTACCATGCGCACTGGTTTTGCACATGTGCATATTCGCACATGCTGACATGAGAAAATTCCTGATTTCAATCGAAGATGCGAGAACAACTTTTGCTCATTGGCTTTACAGATTATCCTGCTTGGCTGTGCATGGGGCCTGTATGCTTCGATGTTTATTGATGTTACGAATGTGGGTAAATACTGAATATTCTGTGGCAGATCGATTGACTATAAGCTTGCCACACAGCATGTGCAGCCGAAGTAGGACTAGGCATCTGTATAGGGGCTCCTCCAGTGTACTGCAAAAGCTAGCCCGGCTCTCGTGCAAAAGAAACAGTCCTGCTTCACTTGACAGCCCTCGCATGTGTGCTTTGCGTGGCTGTACTCTTGTAGTTGTGAGACAGCTTGTGGCCATCGGAACGATTGACATCCCAGTCTGTCTATGAAACCCGATCGAACCCCTGCCTTCTCAGGTCCTGCATGGCGTGGCGGTACCGCCTCCGCGACTGCAACCGTGAGGCCAAGCAGCGTGCAGCCTCCGAGTTTGAGTGCCAAGCTTCGTTCTCGGCTGTTTATATAATATTGTTAAACAGTTACATGATTATTTGACTGGCTTCTGCGCAGTGCCGCTGAAGTTTGCTTGCTCGTTCGAAGCCGATGTTGTCACGCTGCTGCAGCAATCTGCGCATGGGCTTGTAGATTGAACCAGGTTGAAAGCTGGATAACAATTGCTGGGAAACAATATGAAGAGCACGGAGCCTTTCAATGTCAAGTGGGCCCAGGTTTCGAAAGACCACATAAGGCTTCTGTAGGCAGAGCTATAAACCATTCATTGGCATTGCTTTAATTTATCTACGCGAATTATAGTAATTGTGTAGAGGTATTTGTATGACAACCCAAATCCCCAAATCCAGTAAAGCGGGAAAGCCCAATATAGTTATGATATATTATGATGTATTGTCCTCTTTCTGTACATATTGTCCTAAGAACCAGTATAAACCCCAAAAGCCGCATATACTCCACTTCGCTTTCGACGCTAGCCATGGATGTGCCCATGGATGCACAAAAGTTGCACCGCCTGCACGCTATGATCCGAAAGCTTGTTCATGTGGCTGCTCCTAAAGTGCTTTCCTCAGTTATGACAGTTATGACATCGTCCAAACAAAGCACACGCAGTCCTAATTTAAGTAATTATAAAGTCCCTAGATCCCCATCTCTTTCGCCCAGGTTCTCGTGGCCTGTGTCATCCTTTTGTGCTTCGCAACGAATGTGGACACCTTCCGGGAGGCTGGCACTTTATCACATGCTGAGGCTCAACTGAAGATACGTGTGCGTAGTTGTATATGCATATATCGATCTATGGTGAACAGCATGCCGCGGCAGTGTGCTCCATGGCTGAAACTTTTCATTCGACGCAGCGGTCCATCATTCGATGAAATGGAGTAGCACGTATATCGTTGCAGGCCTACAGCTGTGTGGAGCTCTTTGCCGGGCAGGCCTGGGTGAGCCGATGTTTCCGATTGGGCGGTTATCCTACAGCGGCACTGGATATTCAGCTAGGGAAAACTCTTCCCACGGGTGCTCAACATGCCATGGACTTGACCACGACTGCTGGAATGGCGCTGCTAGATTACTACACGGTCAATGTTGCTGTTTTCATATAGTAGTTTCGACAGATGCAGGCTCGTTCCTGTACCATGTGCTGCCTTGTCTAAGGTTGGCCATCGCTACGGTGTTGTCCGGACGACAGGATCGTTGCCTAGTACTTGCAGCGCCGGTATGTAGTTCTTTTGTGACGATAAATTCCGGAACCCACGGCAGAACTCTCTCTGATCCACTTGGTAGACAGCACTATCCGAGTGTCCAGCAGGGCAATTTGCTCGCCTCTCGGAGCCTTGGGTGTCAACTATTATAAACATTGTGGGTTTTGCGCGGGTGGAGATACCACGAGATCCATCTTAGATTGTTCTCCGAAAACATAAATCCTGCACGAGCTCCACGACTCTAACTGGTGTTTTACTGAGGTTCTGGAGACCCGTGGGCCAACTATAATTGTGTCTAAGTTTCGTACCATCCAACTATATATGAGGTAAGCTAGCTAGAGGTCTAAGAATCATCCATTCGACCTGTCTTAGGCACCCTGTAGGTACATGATTTTTCATAAGTAGCCGATTCAAAACAGATGGCCAACCAAACTCGATGTAATCGTTATATAGCTAGTTCAAACATCGGTCAGCCATCCCAAATGCTACATATATCCCTAAAGGCCCTTGTAAAGGGCTGGGCCGCCTCCTGTCGCCCTTGCTTGCATCCCCATCATCGATGATGCTCCTGTAGGACCAAGCAAGCTTGCATGGTTTGGTAATTAGAGGTCACGTGCTTTCTCGGGCTTGAAATTAGATTCATCTCCCAGCCTGCCTAGATATACGAATTGCGTAGGGGGGCAATATAGAAATTAGAAGACCCGCAATCCAAGTTTCTGGTTTCACCAAAACAGGTTCATCCCACCTCGATACCATGAAGCAAAGAACAAGAATTACATAACCTGTATATATACATAGTTAATGAATTAACTAATAAAAGTGTAGCAGCAGCAAAATGGGGTCCAGTGTCCAGTGCACACCTGTTGCATCTTCACCTACACTTTGATGTGCATGTATGTCTGTACGTATGCACACATGCCTGCGTGTGAGCACGCATGTGTCTATCTACGTATGTCTGTCACATGTGTGTTACATATGTATATATAGAATTATATACATGCATGTATATTTTCTTCTACCGAACAATTCCGACTATCTATTTTTGCATCTGCTCACTTACCTTTCTATCTATACATATCTATCCATTTCCTTTGTCTATTTACACGTATGTGTGCGTAAGTGGCTGGAGGCAGACTAGTGTGTGTCACATAAGGATGTTGAATGATAATATGATGTTGACGATGATACTGGTGATCAGAGGGCTGGTGATGTTGTTGGTTATCTTATAAAAGCATGGACTGCATGTTCTCAAACATAACTTAGGAGTTCTATGCGCAAAAGTAGGCCTCTTTGTAGTGGCTGTAGTCGGTCTGCACGATCCAGATAAGAAGCACGACGTAGCCTGCAAATCATTGGCGATATCCGGTCATATTGCACAATTATACTGCTTGAAATTAGCTTACCTAGAATTCCTTCGAATCACTGGGTCTGGTTGAACCATTCAAATGCTGCTTAAGCAGGATCTTGCACGCCAATACTTAGAGCACAAACCCGATCTATATATACACTGCTACATACATTTGCCCATGGCACACTTCGATCGAGGTTAGATAGAGACTGGTGGAGCGATAACTAACAACATGCTATTCGACACTGACGTGCAATCAATGCCAGTTCTAGTTTTGGGTGGGCCTCAACCTATGTATATATATATAACAGTAGCAAACCCGGAAGAAGAGTTACCATTAAAGCACCAAAAGTAAACATTGCAAGCCCTGCATGCTGTCGTTGTTTAGACAGTATAATGTCCGGCCCGGGAATACTCAGTTAGCTATATAGAACCTATTACTGTCCAGAACTCTTAAAATC
Organism: Symbiodinium sp. CCMP2592; assembly: GCA_905221615.1. NCBI lineage: Eukaryota > Dinophyceae > Suessiales > Symbiodiniaceae > Symbiodinium > Symbiodinium sp. CCMP2592. The sequence continues at coordinate 862,315 of CAJNDT010000746.1, read as the reverse complement.
CGAAAGGACGAGATCTTTCATACCCAGAACAGTGTCGTAGATACAGAACTTTTAGTGGCGGGGGTCGGGTTTTATTTTCCTCGGCAGCGGTCAAAGGTTCAACGTACTATTTGCTTCAGTTTGGGTCGATGCAGAGTCATATATGGGTCCGGTAGTGCTGATCTGGAGGGCTCAGGTTTTGGATTGGGGATGCGGTGTTGACTTGTCTTCGGTTTTGGAGAGCTTTGCTGAATGAGGGTCTTCTGCAAGAGTTAATTCACTTTGTGACCACTAACTCAGCCAAAAGCCTTGGGCCCGAAGCTCTCAAGATCCAAGCAAGTCCTCACACCCAATGATCATGGATCCCCTATAGATGGTGTAGGTATATATATACACACAACATATGTTCTTTGTAAACCCATAGAAAATCTATGTGTTATACAACGACATACAAATATACGGTATGTAAACATCAAGAAAACATGACATGAGGCGAAGTTCTCGCTCTGCTATTTATTTTTGAACCACAGAGAGAGAGAGAGAGAGAGAGAGAGAGAGAGAGAGAGAGAGAGAGAGAGAGAGAGAGAGAGAGAGAGAGAGAGAGAGAGAGAGAGAGAGAGAGAGAGAGAGAGAGAGAGAGAGAGAGAGAGAGAGAGAGAGAGAGATAGAGAGAGAGAGAGAGGGAGGTGAAGTCGTCGTGTCCTATATATATATATATATATAAATATAGACGAATAAAAAACCTTGCTGAGATCCTCCGGAAAACATATGAAAACACTTCAGGGTGCCGATGGCTCTAGGTTGAAGTGCCAATTAGCAGAATCTCAGTCGTTTGCACGGGGTCTCCCAAACCTCTCTAGTGTCTCGATCAGTTGCAAAGATTCCATTGTCTTGTGCCCCACAAAGATGAACAACAAGTATTACATATAGCCGCGAGCAAACGGTCTCCAACCAGTTGGTATATAGAGCTTCTCCGGTCTATGTCATTAATAACTATTGGAGTTCAAAGCCACAATCCCGGAAACCCGCCCAAGGACAGCGCTTCTGCTCCTTCTGGCAACCTGCCACGGAGCTGCTTGGATCCTGGAGCAGCCAGCGCAATCAATTATGATGGCCCACCCTAGGATGAGGTGGTTATTCCGAAGAGTTGGTCGGGCTGCTTGCCATGTCACGTAGGTACTTTAGCGCGATGTTAGATTCAGGGTATTCCAGTGTTTCTATGACTGTAAAAGTAGATGACGGCAGGAATAGTTTCACGTCTATGTAGCTTTGTGTGAAACTGCAGAATCCCCCTATATAAGGTCTGGAGAGTTCGGTGGTGGATGGGTCGCTATGGTAGCAAAACTCCCAAAAGGCATGTGGGCTTCTCGAATGCCAAAGTTGTGGGGAAACTCGACATTGGCTCCTTGACCCGGGACCAAATGAAAGCAATGAGACGGAGCACCCCGACGTCCCGACACTACGTGAACAGCAAGGGCGTTCGATGCTGGATCGGAACCAAACACCTCAAACGTACTGAGTGCTTGCCTCAGTCATGAGATCGTGCAGCTTTGCCAAAGTGTGCTGTTTTATAGGTCACTTCCCATGCAGACATTCCGTAATTATCGTACGTATGCAACCCAGAATGAAAACCCATCATCCCTGCTATATAGGAACTACCCGCCAAAGTTCGGACTGAAGCTGCTGCGCATGTTCCCGGAGCTCCTCAGCGATCGGCACCACCCAGCGAAGTTGAGTCCTGAAGCAAGACAGCAAGACGCTCTTCAAATGTTTCGTGATCTAGATTTGGGAGATATGTGGCAGGATGCTGCCATGGGAGAGGTACTTGTTTATCTTCGGGGCAACAAACACCTGTTGATGCCTGCTCCCTGGAAGGAAGTTTTGGATGTAGTTCAGGATCTGCCTTGATCGAAAGGTCGCCTATTACTAGGCATGTCCGAGCTTTGCAGAAGAAAGGTCGCAACAGTCTAAGGGGTATACTGATTAAGGGCCCGATACCTGGAATTACAAATTTCGTTGGTTGGGCCTTCTACTTGGGGCTTCAGACCGTCCTTTCGGGTGAGGTCCCGGGCTGATCATTCTCAGGCTTCGGTTCAGGGTGGATTTCAGTGTCGGGGGAGGGATGGGGCCATGTGTTCTAAATACAATTTAAAGAGGTGTGCTCTGACCCACCCCAGTCTCAGCCTTTGTCCACCAAAGGTAGCTTTCTGTAAAGGGAACAACTGCTTCAGCTGGAGGGATTAAGTTCACTTACTGGGCTCATGTATGGTAGGGGTTGGGAACACAATTGAAGGTCTTTTCGATTCAGTCGGTCTTTTGCATAAATCAAGTACTTTCAACTACTTTCAACATGGGTTTTAGGCCTGAGACAGGCCAGGCAGGTGATTACGTAGAGGCTACGTATAATATACGTATTCCGCCAAATAAAAAACCGTACCCGTAAAGCGTGCGTAAAAAAGCGTAAACAACCGTAAAAAGGCGTATGTAATTACGTATTAAATCCGTAAAATAAGTGATTTTGGACTTACACAAAATATCACTACTCTTGGACGCTAAGATACGGTTTTGCACTAAAGGTTCTAGATGTCATGGGATCCACATCAAATAGAGCAATGGCTTTGTTAGGAACACGAAGATTGCAGTGCATAACATGAACATCATGTGGTTGAACCGCCGTGTCTGTCCTCGTTCTGCGCCGAACATAGACGAGCTTAGCCACACAGCCTGTTTGCTGAGCGCAGCTTGCTTAGCACAATATGGCTGCCAAGAGGGGCCAGAAGGGGGCTCCGAGTCGACAGTGGAGCTGCGCATCGTTGGCAACTGCTAACGCTGCTCTTCTAGGGCGGGTGAAGACGGAAACCAACGACGATGAAGAGATTGATGCTCAGATTCAGGACTTCTATAGGGCTAGTTTCGATTCGGTGCAAGCAATGACAACTCTTGCCTTACAGAACTGCTTGGTGTGTTTGGGAGCTCCTTCCTAAACTTGCAACTTTGCTTGTGTGACACGCAGGACGTCAAGAGGCAACTTGCACTGCTCGAGCACAAGAAAAGCTTCAAGTTTTCGAAGAAGGACACTCCTCTGGGTAATGTTCGGGCACCGCTTTTGTTGCCACCTACACAAGTATGTCCCCCATTATGGCTAGTTAGATATCAGAAACCGCAATCAACCACTCAGGAGCCAGATGCCGCCTCGGAGGTGGCCACGCTGCCAGTGACCTGGAATGCGATTTGGTGTTATAACTGAATGACTCGGTCGGGTTTGTGACTTCGAAGCTTCATGGTTGTTGCTTAATCAACTCTCTGTGGCAGGCCACTGATGAAGAGCTCTCGAAAATGGGGCGACCGACAGCATGCAAGAGTAAGGGAGCAGCAGCAGCCAAACCCGAGCCAAAGAAACGAGCCCCAGCACAGGAGCCGAGGATTGCAAGCCCACCTCCGAAGGCAGTGAAGCTTGAAAAGGCTTCGCCAGAAGCGAAGCAAGTTCAAGCAACCCCACCGAAGGCTCAACCAGCAAAAAAACAGCAACAGGGTGCTGACGAGGAAGAACCGTGGGTAGCAAAGGCGCGGGAGGCTGGTCGGCATGTGCATCGTTCTATGCTGCTCACTACATGCATGCATACATACCAACATGCCGCTTGTGGTGCAGCAGCGCAGGCCGTTCGACTTGCCCAGGAGCAACTTCAACGGGCCGAGAAGCAAGCGGCTTTGGAGAAGCGAGCAGGTTTGTCGTCGATCAGCCCTAGCGCTTTGTCAACCGCCACCCCGTCGAGCCCCAGTGTTGTGACTGCCACGCCGAAGACCCGGTGCACGACCCTGTCCACTCCGTCCTCCTCTGCGAAATCCGCCACTCCATCCCCTGCTACCACGAAGAGCAAAGCATCGAAAGCGGAACCCCCGGCAGAAGAAGTCGAGGACGACGACGACAATAGAACCGAGCACTACGAGGAAGGTGAAGAGGGGCCCAGCAGAGTCCCACCCTGAGTCCTGAGTGTATCGTGTCGAATGAACATGCTTCTTTCGACCCTGCCCCGATGTATGCCTGCACACTGTACGAATGGCCGCTCTGTAACACTCTACATCCAACTCAGGCCGCGAGAGACCAGGTTCTTCGCAGACTGTGCGAAAGGAAGCCCAGTGGCAAACTCCATGTGCCGCTCAAGATCCACGAGCAATGGCTACGTGGAGGAACCGATCGCGAAGAGCTTTTCGAGCTGCTTGAGAGTGTGAACTTTGACAAGGCATTTGTAGTTTCGATTGTTTGTGTCACCTTCCTACAAACTAGATTCACATCATATGCCAAGTGCTCCCATGATGGTCACCTCCCTAGCTCCTGTCAGGCGAAGTTCAAAACCACTGTCACGAAGACCAAAGAACAGCTCAACAGAGCTTCCCGCCGCAAGAGACGACAGTGGCACACAAAGGAGTCCATGGCCAAAAAGTTGCTTTGGTCGAAGTGTCTCAGCCGCACCCCCTGCGCATGTTTCGTCCGGCCTGATGTTATGTTGCTGCTGTGGACTTCCGACTCATGTGTACTGAGGAAATACATTGATGATGTGGCGTCCTTTTGCGAGAAGAAAGGCAACGAACACCTTGTGAAGTTTCTCGACTGCACCGAGCCCATCCCAGGAACAACTGCTAGTCAATTGTGTCCATGTGATGTTGCTTTCTGTAGTGCACGACACTGACCAGAAATAGCGAAAGCAGAAATAGTGTGTCATCTCTTTTCTGTGAGCATACAAATATTGTGTCTTGGTTTGCCTGAAACCACTGAGGGATAGCGACTACATGTCTCAGTGTGCATGCTTCTAAGGAAGGACAAGTACAACAAGAAGCTCTTGAAATACAAGGTGGAGGTGGATGAGGAGTCCGAGGACTATGAACACGACGAGGAGAGAGAACAAGAGATAACGTCAGCAACTGCCTCTCGGCTCCTATAAGCCCACACACAGACGATGCCACGATTTGCCACAATGCATGTACCACTCACTGGCTTTGGGATGCTGACTTTTCTTGCTTGGTTCTGCTGTGCTGCCGTATAAACATATGACACTGACCCAGGGCAGCAACGATGTCAGCTTTCGTCGGCTGGGTGTCCAGCGGATTGGAAGCGAGGAGGAAGAGGACAAGGAGGAGACTTCACGGGCGACGGAGGTCACAGCCTTCAAGCAGGAGGGGTGCAGTAGGTGTTTTACGCTTGTGTGATTGGCTGGTCATGCAAAACTCTATGTGTGTAACTGTCAATGTAGATTATTGATCAGGAGGAGAAAAGCTTCAAAAAGTTCGGGGAGTCCATGTTGCAGCGGGCCAACAGAATCACTGAGCTTCAGAGTGCCATCGAGTCCTACAAACCCGGCTCTAAAGATCCTGAAAAGATGAAGATCGAGAAGCCCTGCCCACGCAGTTAGCAAAGCTATTCTGTGCAGTGCAGCTATGTTTGAGTCTTCAATTTTGCTCTGCAACTATGTACTCCATAACATCGTAAAGATAGCCTCTAATTCGAATGCTACCCAGGTCCAAAGCCAGCTTGGAATCTGCCATTGACATCCTTCACTCGGAGTATGAAAAGGTGGAGACCATCCGAGCCCAGGTTTCTTCCAAAAAGCTTAACAAGACGGAAGAGACAGAGTTGCGTGCTTGCAAAGTAGTGCTACTATATACTAGCAGCACATACACATGTGCATGGCCTCCTTGATGTCCATGTTGTTCTGGAAGCAGCTGTTCAGCCTAGGGAGCTTGCGAAGATGGCCAAGCAGACCCAGCAGTCTACAATGGTGTTCCTCGCATGAAACCTTCAATCCTGTAATTGCTTACTGTATGAGGTGGTTGTCATGATGACATGGTATGATACTGCTTTCAGTACCACCCGCACACCTTCGGTTGCCAAGGTGTTCCAAGGTGACGACAGCTGAGTCTTCCGCAAAGAAACCCAGCTGCAATCAGGTCTTCCCTTACCCGAAATGTACTTTGTGATGATCTTGCGACACATTCCAAGGACCCTCCTGAAAACCTTGAAGGCAACCTACGGCTAAGCCTGTTTTGGGGAGTGCCAGTACAAAGCTCGTGGGGAAACGATCTCGTGCATTCAAGCTCAGAACACGAGCTGGCTTGCCAGCTGGTGCTACAAAGGGTCCGGGCACATGGGTGGCTGCTCCTAGCTAATCCCGCTTTATGCTGAATCTAAGGAAACTACATATACCACCTAGTTAAAGCCTTCAAACTCGAGCCCCACCGAAATCACAAACAATCCAGCAGAGGGCCTGCAGGCACAGTCATTTGGTTACATTGCTAGATAGCAGTCTGCCTATTGGCCCCGAGCAGCGGCGCCGCTGCTCCAAGTTCCGGGGTTCTGCTAAACTTTTCAAATCTTGCAACTGATGCTGACGACGGTGTGTTCTCGCAGAATCACAGGGCTGCCTGATCGCATGCGAGGACAAAACAGGATTGCACTGCTCCCTCGAAGTTCGTAGTAGTCTAACTGTGCCAATGTAGTTTCCAAAGCGTTCTGCATTCCAACCTGTTTGCTACACAAGCTGTCTGTAAGTGAAGCGACTTCATACAAGAATACCCTGGACGTAGTTCCCGTGCAAACTATGGTGCTCGAATGTAACTTATATATGCGCATCGGTTGTCCTAGAACAGGCTTAACTAAATGCCCCCAACTGCAAACTTATAACCCCCGCAACGAAACCGTAACTCTACATGCCAGGTTGGGATCCAGGAACCGTCGTGCGCAAGCTGGCCAAAAGCGTAGCTCGAGGAGTTCCGACCTCGGCCCCACAATGTTCTCAAGCTCTGCATGCACTGTGCTCGTGTTATGTGTTATGTAAGGGGGGCGAAGCTGTGGGCACCCGTGACTGCTCAGACTTGCAAAGTATGCAGTGCTCAGAACAAGGTTCAGCTTCATGAAGGTTTGCAACAGCCCCGCAGGATTCTTATCCCATGTGTCCAAGTCATCTAGACCCATATAAACCCAGAACTGAACCAACCCCTATATATATATATATCTATTTAGGACTTGCAAAACCAGTTTGTGTGTGGTATCTACCTGTGCGCAAACAAGCTAGCTACCACGGGCTGGTCTGTGCGACAGCCAAGCCATGGCCTACGGTCGTGGCCACACATTGGACGACTTTCTGGACCTACTCACATATGAAACTTCTGACGGCACGAAGCGTTGTGCTGCGCAGTTGTGTCTGAATGGGAGTGATGATTCGAAGCCTGCCAAGAACCTCTGCGTGGAACCATAGCAATCTATTCTATGTATGTGTTACCGGACCTTCGGTGCTAAAAGCTCGTGACCCGAAAAACAAGACCATCCCCTCCAGCGAACCCCTGTCCTATGTACATGCAAGGATTCAACGCACGGACCACACGGTGCCCGTGGCCCTGGCGAGGAGTGTGTGTGACCAATTCCATGTCGCCGCACCTTGGCAGTAATTGATTGCGGGTCTCTCTTAATTCTTAAGGGCCTATAACAATGTAATTGCTGTTATGGGAAATTATGGGACAGCTAGGGCAATTCTCTAGTGGGCTTGCAAGCCCGAGGCTGGCTCTGGTGCATCTACAAGAGCGTTGGAGAAACTTGCTGCTGAGACTGATGCGCTATCGATTCCGTGGCAAGAGGTTCGCCAGTTTGGGATACACAATCACCTGATGCCTTTGCGACCCCACCCGCCCTGTAGTGGACGAGTCTTGTCCCACTGTGTGCAACGAGTCATGTCTTTCCGAGAGCAGATGAGCATCAGCCTTTGTGTTTTTAAAGTAGGGGTAACCTCTAACCCGGTTGTTCGCTATGTCGATTACAAGCGAAAGAACTTTACAGCCATGTGGGTGATATTTTGTGGATCTAGTGTGAAGGAAATCCATATGCTGGAAGCAGCTCTCGTCAGCCTATTTCACTCTTGCTCCGGGTGTCAAAACACACCTGGTAGTGGAGGAGAAGGTGCCTTGAACAAGGCATGTTCGAAACCTCCATATTATGCCTATGTAACTGGTGGTCGAGCTGATCAAAACTGCAGAGTAGGGTAGGGTCACTGTTCAAAGAACAGTTTTTGTGCATTCGATGCTACACAGGGGGAAGTATCATCGAGAGCCAAGAATGGTCTTCATTGCTATCTGCATGCAGAGCATCGTAGCACCCACTGAGCATCAGCGTTGTGAACATGTTTCTTTGTTGAGCCAAATCAAAAAACACTTGGCCGGCCGAGGCTCCTTGCAATCATGCCGTGGAGATGGCCAAGGCCGCTGTTGAGGACGCTGGGAATGATAGCCGTAATATCCCTGAAGCCTTGAAAGAGTTTGCCAACATTCGTGAAAATGATGCGGAGGATGCTTGTCACAAACTCTTTAAGAAGTACGGTTTGACAATTCCTGTTCGGATAGACACCATCGAAGCTGGAGATGAAGGGGAGCTCAAGAAGCTGCCGGTTGTCAAATTTTCCACGTGGGCTCAATATCTCTTGGATTATGACAAGCTTGAGCTTCTGGTTGGTGTGCCGGAACAGGAAGTGGAGCCAAGGCTGGAAGAGTTCTGGTGCCGCTTCAAGATGCTGCACCCGGAGCATCAGATTTACGTTTTAGCGGAAAACGGTACGCTGGAACTGAAGCGAACAGTTCCGGTTTTTGCACATGTGGACGAAGGCAGGACATATAAGAAAAGTGCATTGCTTATATTGTCAGTACACGGATGCCTTGGCAAGGGCACTCGCAGCTATGCCAAAAGGATTGTGCGCAAGCCTCACATCAAACGAGACCCCATGGGAATGAACTATGTCGGTTCAACTTGGAGCACGCATTTTACTATCGGCAGCCTTCATCGCAGCTTCATCAATGAGGATGCCTCCTGCCTCGACAGATTGATGTCTACTTTCGGGGAGGACATGAGCGATCTGGCTCTGCACGGAGTTACCAGTGCGAATGGGCGGAAGAGAATGTGGGTACAAATTATTGGAATCAAGGGAGACCTTCCCGCATTGGGGAAAATTGGGAATTTCGTGCGCAACTACAGCAGGGTGCCAAAGAAAGCTGTATCCAAGGCGGCTTGCCCTGGCATCTGTTGGCTTTGCAAAGCTGGCCAAGAGCATCCTCAGCACATTCCTTTTGAAGATTTCAGGCCTGGTGCAGCATGGGAGCAGACAGCTTTCGAGGAGCGGCCGTGGGACACAGAGCCGGCGGTTTTGGCTAGCATTCCTTGCGTGCCGGATCAGCCGGAGGCCTTTTTTATCACAGACTTTTGGCATAATTTCCACAATGGACTCGCGAAATTCTGGGTCGCAAATGCCCTTGTAATCTGGGTGTTTACCCCAGGTATGGTGCCAGCCAGATCGATCGAGAAGAAGTTGCAATGGCTTTCGTCTGACTTTCAAAGCTTTTGCAAGCGAGCGAACATCACGCCGTTCTTGAAGGAGTTTACAAGGGACAACCTGACTTTGGAATCCTTTGATTCCTATCCACAAGGCTTGTGGAGCAAGGCTGTGGTGTCCACCCACACAATGTTGTATGTGCAAGATTTTTGCGAGCGGTTCGTTGGTGTGGCAAATCCTGATATCATCTTGAATGGCATCGAGTCTCAAACTGCACCTTTCAACTTTTACGGAGTTTCAATTTGCAATAATCTGGTATTATTTAGCACGAGGAAGTACCGAAAACATCTTAGAAATATGAGTTGTTGACTGTCCATGTTCCCACGAAACAAACTAAGGGCAAGGGCACACGCTTGATGAATACGTTTGTGTCCGTGCTCTATGGAGAGGGCTTTTGGGTGCCCAAGATGCGCGGGGAGCGACTGGGCCGCATGCTGCAGTCGTTTATGATGACTTACCAGCTATTGGCAGGCGAGGCTATCAAACGCAGCTGGAACCGCTTTCCAATGGTTCCCAAAGCTCACATGCTGGCCCACTGTGCAGTTCAGATGATCCAAGAAGCTCAGCGGGGGGAGTGGGTAATCAACCCACTCTCCACCGCGAACCAACAACAGGAGGATTACATAGGACGGCCTTCGAGGCTGTCCAGACGTGTGCATATGCGTCGGCTGCATATGCGTGTCATGCAAAGGAGTCTCCTTGCTAGCTACCAGGCGCAGTGTGAAGATGCGTAAAGCGCTGGGGGGGCATCATGAGCACTGTACTCCGTTCGTAAACCTATGTATGTATGTATCCCACTCTTCAACCCTTCAAACCCTCCAAGAAAATACTTGGTTGTTAGGTTGCTAAGGTAACATGAACCCTGAATATATTACAATAAATCACAGCCCTGCATTCATCCTCGGTTCGGCCAGTTTCGAGGAGCCATCACAGGCATGTCGTAACCTTCATCCGTAGATAGGCCTGTACTACTACTGTGTCGTACATATATATGGTATATATGTATATATACACACGTATATATAATACACATGTATACTGCATATGCCTATATGAAAATATTTGCATATGCACACCTGCATGGGACATGCACATCACATGCTAGATGTACGTGCAAACCTACCGCGACTTTGATGTGCTTGTGTAACTATGGTTCTTAGGCTTCGCAACTTATATACACATAATACATATATAATATGTGTGCATATATATATATATATCTACATATATATCTACATCTTTATGTTACTATGCACATTGACATACTATGTGTGTCTGTCTGTGTCTTCATTAGAAGCATGCGCAGTTATGATGGTTCATACGTAGAAACCTGAGTATGCCTGAGCAACAACATGTCTGCAGCTCATGTTTTATCAGTATTTGTGCATGTGTCTGTTTTTCTTGGTTCTATATGCGAGCATGAACCTAAGATAAAATTATCCTGTGGTCACCCGGCACAGATACAATATATATATATATATATATGTATAGTAATAATAATAATAGTATCCGGAATATGAATATCTTGCTACATGAATGCTTCTATATCATGTCAGTCGGCCACCACGTCCGCTTGCACAGGCGTCCGCATCATGGTCTGTATGGCAATTGACAGCTACAGGTCTCCACAACGTGTGACGGTATCATCGCACACTTTACATATGCGCATGATGCGGTCACTAATCCACCCATGTGTACATGGATATATACGTATATATGTGTACATACATACATACATGCATATATATACACACACACGCATGTCTACACCTTTGGCTGTACGCATTCTTGACTTTCCTGTGTTGTATGACAAGCTTGGGTAGACAAACAACATTGCCTGCATGTGTCTACATACCTAAATAACCATAATATGTATGCATATGCACGCATATAATCATACAGCTGTACAACATCTCTAAGGGTGTTTCCCAGGCTATGTTTGCACATGTGTTTGTCAGATCCAAAGAATGCTTATACATTCGACTTGCATTGTGTACCCCTACAAACACCTAAAAGGGTCTTACTTCCCCCCCCCCCCCCCCTGACCGTGCCAACTCTCGAACTACAGTATTCAAAGAGGTTCGCATGCTGATATGTACGTCTATGTGCGCCTATGCACACATGTGTTCAGCTTATACACATTTAATGCCCTATATGCCCATTACAGATCTTGAGAGCCCAGCGCTTGGCATCAGCGTCTTGATGCGATCGATGTCGACGAAGACCGGAGGAGAGGGAAAAGAAGGAGAAGGCGGATAGAGTAATAACAATTAGTGATATTCGTTCCGGGACAGGCTTGGATTCAGAGTTCGTGTTGTTGTGTAGTGTTCTTTGTTTAAGTTTAGGGTGCTACAGCTCCTTTGATTGGGTTTCAGGCACCAGCTTCTTTCTGCAATGCAACTAACATCCCGGTATTCATTTAACAAACGTATGAACCGGCATTATATGAAATTCCTTGAAAACCCGAAATCCTAGATATTTGCGAATGACCCTCTTTTGAAAACTCGACCTGTGTTTGGTAACCGAATCCTGAGGGGACCTAAAAAGGCAGGACCGGGCGGGTCCAGGTAGGGTTTAGGACCCCCCCCCAAGGGCCCTAATAGAGGCCTTATAGTCCTTCATAGTGGGTATTTGGGGCTAGGGTCAAAGTCTGAGTTTATGGGGGGTTAGGACCTATAGGGTCTAGAGTGCGTAGGGAAACCTCGGCTGAGGGGTTCCAAGGTTGTATGTAGAATAATAGCCTTTTATGGGTTTCCCTAAACCCTAAATCCTCAACCACTACGATCCGGTATCGACTGAGGGACTGTGGCTTAGGGCTTGGGGTTTGCTGATTAGTCGGAGCCTTTTTTCATTTGAATGGGGTTTTGGGTTCCTTTATAGTATGGCGATATGTAGGAACTTCGAGGAATGGTATTGGTAATTATTTGAGCCTCTATGCTAGGTTCATTTAGATTCAGGGTTGCTTAGGGGCTATAGGGTTTCAACCTAGTTTCAGGGTTTAAGGTCTGATCTAGGGTGTAGCGCGCTTGTAGGGTGGAGCTTTCGTCCTTCGAGAGGTCAGCCTGTTGTGCTGCCTAGATGTTCCAGCAGTGGTGAATCCAAAGGTAAAAGGAGGGACCTTTAATAAGGGCCCCTAGGTATATACCCTTAATATAGCTACTATATACCCATTATATAGCCCATTATAGGGTAGGGGTCCCCATTAAGGGTCCCTGCTTTTCCCCTTTGAGTGAAGCGTTTCGGATGAAGTGCTTGGCATAATGCAAGCAGTCTCCGAAGCAGTTCTTCTTTAGGCTTGTCAACGAATCACTGCGGCTCGAAAGCTAAACCAACCTGGTAACCACGGCAAGGCACTACATTCGTCGAAACCCGGAAGCCCAGAACCCGGAGATTGGGGTCATCCACGAAACTCAAACCCTTAAACCACTGTAAACCCCGCCCTAACTATAGCCCGTTAACCTCGAATTCTCACCCCGACAAAGCCCTGAAGCAACCTAAGTGACACAGGTACAGCATCTCTCTTCCAATCCTGGAGTAGATCGAACTCTAACCCCTAGACCTCAAACGTCAGACCCCAAACCATGCTAAACCCCAAACATCACATCCTAAACCCCAAGCCCCAAACGCCTTCCTTGGGGTTTTCGGCCTGCAGCCGGGGCACATGTCGCACATTCGGTCCAGGCACTCCAGCTCCGTGCCGCACGCGGAGATCTGTGGGGCGCTGCACAGCTCAGGGTTTCAAGGTTCCCAGAGATTCGTTTCAGGGATCCTTCGGGGTTTTGGTTCTAACGTTCCGATAAGGGTTCCTTGATAATTACTGGGCTCCAAAATTTAAAAAGGTTCCTACCCATAGGCTCCATAGTAGTTCCTTGTAGGGATTACCTTATAGGATTCTAGAAATGAACCACAAAAAGGAACTACTATGGAGCCTCTAGGTAAACAAAGGTTGCACAAAGGGTTGCAGAAAGGTGGCTACGAGGGTCTTATCGAGGTTGAACCCCTCCCAGAACGCCTGATGCCCTACTTGTAACCTTTCAGAACCCTGGCCCTAAACCCAACAAGCTCAACCCAAGATCTTGAACCCTAAACCCTGAACCCGAAGCCTCAAACCCGAAAACAAAACCCAAAGCACGCCCTAAACCGTAAAACCCTGAACCCTATACACCCGGCCCTAAACATTTACTGTTCACAGCCGAAGCAGATCTCCCTCAACCCTCAGCCTTATAAGCCCAAAGCGACAAGATCCCGATTGCCCTACAAGCCCTGTGAGTCTTATAATCTATAAGCCCTATAAGATTAAAGGAACGCTACAGACCCTAAGCCCTGGACCCTAAATAACTTGACTGATGAAGTCTGTCAGACGCACCCAGCATCTGAAGACCATAATGTAGGTACTACCTTAACCCCAAAGAACCTACCTTGTTCAGCACATATGTAAGCAAATCATAGCACGGAACCCTGAGTTTGAGCTCCTTTCTAGACTTTGCTTGTTTGGAGCTAGGCTAGAGACTTTATCCACTTCTTGCAGTTCGCCTTTGAATTTCTTCACGCCCTCAAAGAGGGTGCCCTCAAAGAGGGTTTGAGGCCCCAAATACCGTATTCTGAATGCTTGTCGGGACCTCAAATCACAGCCTAATCCGAAACCAACCCTAAACCCTGTAGCCGACATCTGAACCCCAAGCGCGAAACCCTACAAACCCTATGAGTTACCTGTATCCCCAAACCCTACGGAACACTAGGTCATGAGCGCCAAATCATAGGGTCGAGCCCAAACTTAGTGGCTGAGTTCACAAGTCCCAAAAAGTGTACCCTTTCGGCTTTATAGTGGGTAATCTTATCCCAAAAAGTTCCAAAGTGTATCCACTCAGCTACTAAGCGAAACACCATAGGTTTTGGATCCCCAGGTACACCCAAACAGCCTCGTGAACGCCCTTCGGAAAGGTCATCTTCAGCTTGGCCAGCTGACTATGTACCTCGGGGTGTTCACGAATCTAACCCTGGGGCTCCAAGTATACAAATAGCACCTACTTTGGGCCCTTAAGTCTATACACAATGCCTGCTTTGGGCTATTTGGAGCCCCAGGGTAAGGTTTAGGGTTTAAGGTTTAACGAATTCAAGGGCTTCATGTTTTAAGCTCTTTAGTGCTTGACAAGGATTTTCTCAGCGTCCTGTGAACTTTATGAGTCCTACAACTGTTCTATGGAGGCTTTATACGGATTTAGTGTTTAAGGCTTACCTGCATCCCCAAGCCCTACAAAGTAGTGGGTTATGACTCAACAGAGGTTATGACCCCTTAATAAGGGGGTCCACCCCCGAATTCAGTAGGTTTGTGGATCCCCAGGCAAGGATTCAGAGGATGGGGTAAAGCGAACATCGCATGTTCTGACATTTGGGACAAAGTAAAATAAAAGACCCGAAACAAGGTACTCTACCCATCTCTACCCATAGGATCCATAGTAGTTCCTTTTTGGTGTTACCTTATAGGATTCTAAACATGAACCCCAAAAAGGAACTACTATGGAGCCTCTAGGTACTCTACTCTTTGTACATCCCCAAACTGTTTATGCATTGACTTTTGACTGCTCTTTGTTCGAGCTCTGGGTATTGCCAGGGATTACCAGTTGGTGGCTCAGGGTAATTATTGGCAGACGCGTTTGGGGTTGAGGGCTGAGACACACTCATGAGATGCGAACCACATCTGAACCCCACACCGCCAACATCCTGCACCAAAACTCTTAAACCCTAACATGTACTTACCAAGAGAACTAACCTCGCGGGGTGCTGGTCTCTTGCGAACACTCCTGGGCTTCCGACAGAGGCCAATTGGCCTGTCACATCCAACCTGGGTAGCTGAGGGCTTCGACGACGGGCTGAACATATGCGCTTTAATGAAGGCTTTAGAGAGAGAGAGAGAGAGAGAGAGAGAGAGGTTTCACACCTCTTCTGTGTTTTCGTGTTAAGTATAAGAGGTTATGGCTGAGGGTTTATAGGGCTATGGAGTTTAGGGGCTACAGGGGTTAGGTGGACCCAGAAACCATGCAGCCTATCACAAAAGCCCTTTCAACCTTTACCCGTATAAACCTTGAACCCGACGGCTCTGCAGAACCCCTACTTTACATCGAACCCCAAACCCTAAACCCACGTTTGACCGCTTAACCCACAACCGCGAAATCCTCTCTGTCTCTGAACCTCTGCCTAGCTATGACTCAGGTCTCAAATATTAAGGCCTTTGGGCCCAGGCAGACCAATGCAGATTAGAAGTATCATTCAATAGTAGTTGGTGTCCCGATTACTAAATCCCTGCACAGCTACATGATTTACAGGCCCTGTGCCTATTTAGAAGATACATTGGCCTTAAAGGGGTTCCTGCATGGGTAGCTCTGTTGTCTTCCGGGGCCCGACAAGTACCCTCTACGTAATATACCCCCCCAAATACGCATTATTAGGGACCATAGAGGCTCTATTAAAGGACCCTGGGGGGGTCCTGCTATAGACCCTATAAACACACCTTTTGCCCAGGGTCCCCGGCTCAATGGGAACTTTAGCCTCCGCTTTTGGCGTAGGCTTCGCAGGCAGTGGCAGCGGAGCCATGGCAGATATCGGCAGAGGGTTCCTGAGCTGGTTTTCTGAAACATTGATACGGATCTGAAGAGATTTTGATAATGCCTTTAATGGGCTCACTGTGGGCTTCCGAGCTTATAAGTGGGATTTACCGGGACGTTCGTGCAGGATTTGAGGCTTAGGTTTGGTGAAAACTGATGCTACTAGTCGTCGCATTATTATGACTATGACGACTGTTGGTGCTATTTGCGTTAGGTTCGCGGCAGCACGTCGTAAACTGCAGAAGCAGCTCACAAAATCATCTTCCCTCCCAAACGCAAATTCCGGAAACATACCTTGAAATTGTTCCATGCATGATGCTCAGGGCTCATATGAGGTGACCAAAACCGACCCGCTTGAATCGTAATCCATATATAAATCCAAAAGGGCTCAACAACGGCCTGCGATGCACCACCGGCGAACCAATGAAGCACTCAAACATATCTATCTTACTACTGAGTATCTATAGATCTATCTACCTATCTATCTGTTTATCTGTATATATATATGCACTTATTTTAGTTTTTTGGCTATAGATATTACGAAAATTAGCAGCAGATTTGCAGATACATTCATATGGGAGTTTCCGAAAATAGGCGACCCTAATATTATGGTACCCTAAATAGTAGGATCCTTATGATAAGGGCCCCCAGAATAAGGTACCCCTCTTTTCGGAAACTCTAAACCCTAAACCCTCTATAGAACCCTTATAGATCCCTTTAAAGGAACCCTGAAAGGATCCCCTTAAAGGTACCCCATATGTCCAAAACCCTCAAGATCCAGGGCTCAAGACCCTCAACCCTAAACCCCCAAACCTTTGAATTTGAGCCCTAAACCCTAAAGCCCTAAACCCCTAAAGCCCTAAACCCCTAAAACCCTAAACCCTAAACCCCTCCAGGGCTCAAGACCACTTCCCGGAGAGGCTTCCTCGGCGATCGCCTCTCCTCCTTTGGAGCCTCGACCTCGCTTCTTAGGGCTTTGGGGGTTTAGGGGCTTTGGGGGTTTAGGGGCTTTGGGGGTTAGGGGGTTTAGGGTTTAGGGGTTTAGGGTTTAGGGTTTAGGGGTTTAGGGTTTAGGGGTTTAGGGTTTAGGGGTTTAGGGGCTTAGGGGGTTTAGGGGGTTTAGGGGCTTAGGGTTTAGGGCTTTAGGGTTTTAGGGGCTTTGGGGGTTTAGGGGCTTAGGGGTTTAGGGGGCTTTAGGGGCTTAGGGATTAGGGGTTTAGGGTTTAGGGTTTGGGGGTAAGGGTTTAGGGTTTAGGGTTCCTAGGGCTTCAGGGTGTGGTGGTCTAGGTTCTATAGAGGTTTATGGTTCATGTAGGGCTTCAGGGTTAAGTGGTTAAGGGCTTCAGGGGTTTAGGGGGCTTTTACATGGGAATCCAAAACCCTATGGGTTTTAGAAGTTAAGTTAAACCCCGTAACTAAGGGGTCATGACCTCTATTTTGTAGGATTTTGGGGATACATGTAGGGTTCCTAGGGCTTCAGCGTTTAGTGGTTTAGGGCTTTAGGGGTTAAGGGATTAGGCTTTCGGGGTTTAAGGTTTAGAGCTTGAGGGTTTAGGGGTTTACTAGGTTGCCCAGTAGCCTAGGATTAAAAAGAGTGCACTTTTTATGAATGGTTTTACAAGGGAACCGAAAACCACAAAAATGGGAACAAGACTATTACTGGGCATCCTAGTTTATGGTTTAGGGATCAGGGTTTGGGGGTTTAGGGGTTTAGGGTTTCGATGCTTGGTCTCAACTTCCGAGCCAGAAATGGTTTTTCTGGAAGAGGGTGGGCGGGATATTTTGGCTTCGCCGTTGAGGCTGGGGTCTTACGATCTCGCGGAACATCTTTCTGAAGCCCAAAAATCATGTTGATCATACCAGTGTACAGCCTACTGCTGCTTCAGGATCATATCATCTGCACCAGGACCACTCTGTCTTGTGTTCACCGAAAACTCAACTCAGATGGGAGTTGCAGAAAAAAGAGGAACCCGAGTCAAATCCTCAGTCGTAAGTAGGATCCACAATAATAAGAAGACGCACACCCACCCACACAACAGAAAAAACACTACTAGTGTTCATCCCTAGAGGCCCTTGCATCAACCTATACAACCTTCATAAACTTCATAAAGCTTTGATAAAACAATCAGAAAACCATTAGAGAACCCCAACACAGCACCATTACACAGCGTATACAGCAACCCTCCATAGTCAGGAAGCCCTAAGCCCAAAAGCCTAAACCCTAAACCCCTAAACCGCCTAAACCCTAAACCTAAAGCCCCCTAAACCCTAATCCCGAAATCCCAAACCCTAACTCCCAAGCCTTGCACCCTAGCTGCGGCCTTGGGCAAGGGAGGGGCCATAGCTCTCTCAGCACAGGCCACCTGGCGAAGAGGACGGAGCCGGCAGCTGTCCCAAAGAAGGAAGACCTTCAACTAGAATAAGCCCCTATAAACTCCAAATTACAAGAACCTATGTAGAGGTCGGCTGGATAGTTTTACGGCTTGGGGTCCGGGTTGTAAACAGGCATACTCTTCCAAAAGACCTTAAACAAACTTTATACTTCAGTCGGTTTTACGTTACCGTCCTTTATAGGGTGGTCGAAGTCCTTCGGAAAAACTGATGCATATTGCAATCATAGAGAGGTCTCAACGAAGACTTCAGCTACACTGCATACAGTTAAGAGAGGTGCAGACATGTAGCTCTCTAGCCTTGAACCAGCCGTTCTCGTGGGAAACCTGCTGTCCCACAGCCTGCAAGCGCATCGAACAAATCTTAGCTGCTGAGTTCATAAGCCCCAAAAAGTGTACACTTTCAGTTTTAGAGTGGGTAGTATTATCCCAAAAAGTGTAAAGTGATCCACCCAGCTACTGAAAAATTGAGGAGGAAACTCGGACCTCGGCCCTCCAGCTCGCTATATAGCATCCCAGAGACTCCAATATCCCTTAATTAAGGAATATGCCTTTAATTATAGTAGGATCCTTAATATGATCTAAGGTATTTTCCCTAATTAAGGAATATAGGAGTCTCTGGCATAGAAGCCCTATAGATCCTACAGTATGGTACGCCCTGGCGTTCCAGTCTCAAAACACGAGCAAAACCCCACAAAACGCCATATCTAGTACTCTGAGAGAAAGCCTACAGAAACCTTTATAGATCCCTTTAAGGAGTCCGCAAAAGGACCCTCGTTTTAGAGAACTACCCATGTGCCTCCATCTCGAAGGAGGCGCGCTGCCTCTCTACCAAGTCCAGCTCGGACTCGCAAGCTTGCCTGGTAATATAGGCCTTAAGCATTTAGAATAGGGTTCCTTGAAGGGTTCCTTTTGAAAGGGGTCTATAAGGACTACTTAGACTACTTGCTGAAAGAGCATCATGGGTGTTTAGGATAGGCCCCCGGGGCCTCAATCATTCGAACAGGGTTTTGGGGTATACCATACTATGCTCATAATCAGGAACAGGAACCCCCAAAATGGTATCTCGCATGGTATTAGCAATTGTTTATCCCTTATAGTCGACTCCACTTACGGGTGTGGGGTCTAGGAGGGCTTTAGGGGGTTAGGGCTTATAGGAAGTTAAGGGTTTAGGGGTTTAGGAGGGGTTTGGGGTTCAGTTTGTGTTGGGGGATAATGATAAAGGGCTCTTTACGGCTTTGCTTAAAGCGGTTCAGGGTCTTGCTTTAGAGCTTTGCAACGGATGAGGGGCCCGCTAGCGTGTCATGGAAAATCACACAAGTTTGCTGATTTTTTTAGTAAGGGTTCGACTATGCGGAGATTACAGTTGCGGGGTGGGAGTACTGCAGGGCTTGCCAGCTCTGGGATTCAGGGGTTGGGCTTTGCAGGTCCAAACCGCCGGCATCAGACGAGGGGCCCCCGCCTTTCGGTCGGCGAAAACGTCGAGGATCTCCTTAGGCCACCTTTGATCCTTGGCCGGCTTCAGAACATCAAAGTGGCATCCATTGTGCAGCAGCACAATATTGTGCTTCTGCTGCTGCCGATGTACCACCGACACATGTACCACCGACACATTGAAGTGGAACTGTCGGGGAAACACGACAATGCGCACATCGTACAACCGAGCTAAGGCCCGGATTTCCAAAGCAGATCCCCTCTGGCCCTCAGTACCAATGGCCTCCACGTACTCATTGAAGTCAGTGGAAGCTGTGGCATTGGGGAGCTCACCATGCCACTGCTCTTCATAGGTTTGCAGGTACTTTTTGTAATGCTGCACGACACGGGCTCTCATCAAGGAGGGATGGATCGGCTCCTTGCCGATGGTATGTGCAAGGCCAGCTGACACGGCTCCAAACAGGCAGTTCCCATCCTGAGGGATGGGCTCGGCGACAAGAGTCTCCGGGATCGCGGACAGAAACCAACCAACGACAAAGTAATCCTCAACCCTCAACAGCAGAATCCTTAAAAAAGGACCCACAATTTGAGGTACTCCGTAAACCAACAAAAAGATCCTAAAACATCCAATACGTAAACCCCACCAGCACCCCGTGTTGATAGCCAGTCGAATGCTTTACAGAACCCTAACTTAATTAGCCCTTCACAAAGTCTTGAAACCCCTAATATAAGGGCCTAAATACTAACCAATACTATTTAGGGGGTTCCTTATTATTTCTACCTTAACCTACCAAACTCTACTTTTCTGTAGGTTCTTATTATAAACCTTCTAAACCCTAAACCGTGGCCCCAAACCCTCTCTCCGACCTTCCTTCAAGCCGAGGCACAGCTCGGCTTCCAGCTGGGCTCGGAGACCCACCTGATCGGCGGGAGCAGGGCAGGGGCTTTCGGGCTTCGGGAGTTACCGGTAACCTAGGAATAAAAAGGGCTCCCCTTTTGATATTGGGTAACTTTATAAGGAACATAGGACTACAAAAAGGGAATACTGTAGAGGGCTTTCGGGCTTCGGGAGTTAGGGTTTAGGGTTTTGGGATTGGGTTTAGGCATTAGGGTTGTAGGATTTTGGGTTTAGGCATTAGGTTTTTAGGGTTTCGGGTTAGGGCCACCTGATCGGTTAGGGTCCACCTGATCTTTGTGCTTTTCGTTTGGTGTTAGTTCACTATTGTACATTGGAAAGGTGTTACTCGGAATAGGTTGTTGAGTATATCATACTCTACTGATACCAAGCCACCCGAAACTGAACAAAGGCCGAATGACGAATGCCACCGTGCAAAATCCAGAGCTCTGAACATAAAAGCTGAACTATGTAGCTGTACGTATACAAAAGAGTATCCGACACAGCCACATAATATACATCTATCTATATATATATATATATACGTATACAAAGATACATACCTATGTACATACACACATACATACATATAAAGGGAGCTAGACATTGCTGAGCCTAGAACCCTACAACATGCTAGGGCGAGACCCCGCAAGACAGGGCATTCCAACCAAAGTCGTAGGTAATTGAATCGACACGACACGTGTACCTTACCCCTAAGCATAACATAAGCAGCTCAACATGCGGATCTCTTCTCCGGTGTCCAGAGTTCCTTAGATAAAGGGCCTAACCCAGAGTGTACTCCACGATGTTTAAAGGAGCCAAGCCCTAAACCAACCCCGAACCCAATAGGCCCTGAATCGTAAACCACCAGAAAAGCAGAAGTCCTTGAACCCTCGCATCGGAGTGGATGACTGGATCGGGTTTGTAGACCAAGCGGAGCCCAAATCTTCTTTTGTGGTGATAAATACAGCGCCTTAAAGAGAAGCACATACTACGCATCATCTGATCGGGACTAATTATAAGGGATTACCATGGATTACTGTTACTAGCATTCCAGAACCCTTAACGACACAGCGCTTGGCGATGTTAAAAGGAGTAAACTCTGAACCCTAAAGCACCCCAGCCTCCTCCAAAACTCGTGTCATCCACAGCAGCAGCCGGCCGCATGGCTCGCTGGCACGAGCCACTGTTGGCAGATCCAATGGCCTGGTATTCAAAAACTCCTACGGCTGATGGTAAAAACCTGCATTACCCATAATAAGGAATATACCGTACTTCCCATGTGTAGGGGCATTAAGGTAATATATAACTATCTATGCATAGGCTCCATAGTAATTCCTTTTTGGAATTACCTTATATATAGGATTCCACATATGAACCACAAAAAGGAACTACTATGGAGCCTCTAGGTATCTATCTAAGAATCGATCCATTCGTCTTTATATCGGTCTGTCTACCTATCGGTCTATCTATCTATCTATCTATCTATCCATCTGTCTACCTACGTATCTGCGGGGCCTACCTAGCTCTATACCTGTCTATCTACCTGCTTACCTATCTACGTAACTACCTATCCATCCACCTATCTATCTGGCCACCTACCTGACCTATCTATCAGTCTATCTGTCTGTCCTACCTAATCGAATCTAATCTAACCTAATCTGCTTTTGGGGGGACCTTAGTAACCTATTTGGAATAGGTAGGGTTTTGGGGTGTGTGTGTATACATATAGTTATGTCAGAATTTGTTTATTTGTATATCATTAAATTTGTAGTCACACTTGGAACAGTACGTAACAAATCGGCAATGTGGTTTCGATATTAGGCCCCTTGGGGAAGCCTGACAACACCGAACACAGTTTGATTCAACGATGACAAGGCAAACTACAGAAAACTGGGCAACGAGGAGAGGTTAACTGCTTGTTACCCCAAGGGTCCAAGTACCTAATAATCATATACTCTCCAAAATCCTAACCTACATAGCTACTATCCTAAAACCGATTACCTTATTATTGGGTCCTTTGGACCCTTACGGCTAAGGTTCTGAAAAATGTGTATATATAGGGTCCCTTATAAGGAAATAAAAAATGTCCCAAAATCCAACCTAGGCTTGTTAGGGCCTGTCCATCGAAGGTGGGTTACAATTCTTGACTTCCGGACTTCGCCCTGGGAAAACTGGCTCCCCGGATTCTATAATCAAAGGGGGAAAGGAGGGACCCTTAATGGGGACCCCTACCCTATAATGGGCTATAAAATGGGAATATAATAGCTATATTAAGGGCATAGGCCCCATTATCCTACTTGTCCGGTATCATGGGGAACTAAAAGTTGACCTTTGTGGTTATCATGGGGATTATGTAGGGACTATACTACCCGAAAAAGGGTTAAACGTGCCTGCTCTACTACTAGCTTATAGAACCCCTAGAGTACCCTTCAATAGTGTTCCTATACAGGTTAGAACTAGAATCCACATTAAAGGGTAAACCTTGGGGGCTTAGGGTTCCGTTAAAAGGGACACCTCGGGATTTCTACTGCTCCTTGAAGGGTTCCTATACAGGTGGATGCTAGCTGCACGGTTTAGGGTTTAGGGTTTATAGGGCACCCCCAAGCAGGGTTTACGAACCCATGGTTTGTGGCTTTGCGGCCCAGCGGCGGCAAAGGCACGCCCTTAGACGCCATCATCTCCCTGATCCTTACTTGGTCAAATGCTTGAGGGTTCACGGCTTGTGGGGGTTGTGGCTCAGAGTCAAAACACCTACGGTTGATGATATAAACCCTGCACCACACATAATAAGGAATATACCATAATTGCCATAGTTTAGGGTCCTTAAGGTAATGCAGGATTTATATCATCAACAGTAGTGCAACGAAGGCCACGAATCGAGCGTCGGGTTTAGGCTGGGGCCTGAAAAGCAAGAATTTACATTTACGCCGAAAGAACACCATGATGAGGCCGCATGGTGAGCCATGCGACAATGAATCGCATGCACCCCGGATTGACCATATACATATACATATGCCTGTGTATATACCAATACGCATATAATATGTACATGTACATTCATACACAAGTATATATGTATATATATATATGTATATATATATATATAAGCACTCAAGCATGAGAACGTAGACCACCCTGAACTGTCCAGTACGCTGAACCCTACATACCCAAAACCCTGAACACCCCCGAACTTCCTTTACCACTGAACCCCAATCCTTATATCTCCCGACCACCCGAGGGTCTGCAACTCTTTGGTGAGAGTGCGCCGCAGGGTCGCCCTCGAAGCCATCCTGCCTCCAAACGCGGCACCTGGTCTGGTTGCGATTTGGAAGTTTCCGAAATTAAGGGGGTACGTTTTCTGGGGTCCTTATAATAAGGATCCTACTATTTAGGGTGCTGTATTAGGGTTCCTTATGTTCGAAAACCCCTTTGCTGAGTCTTTAATACCTTCAACCAGATTAACCTGTACGAGGCGGTATCCAACACTGTGGTACCACTCTGGGGTTCGTACCTGGAAGTAAGAGGATTATTCCGTGGCTCCTGCTGCGGTGTGGTGCACATGTTCTAGTAGAATTGGGTTGAAACATCAATGCTTTGGCGCTCGAATGTATGAACCGCACTCCCGCCACTGTCGCGTTCGTCTTTTGGCGCGTTTCTGGGTGGTCTAAACCCTAAACCCCCAGTGCTTGGAGAATCGTTTTTCATAGGGCCTAGGATCCGGGTGTAGGGTTTAGGGGTGTAGTGTTCCGAACTTAGGGTTCGGCCGTTCTGCAATTCATGGCTTGTGGAGTTTTCCCAAATTGCAACTCGTCGTCTAAAACACGTGTTGCCACTAGAGTCCCGTGGCTTACTGGCTCTCAAATTCGAAGCGGTGCTTCCACTACCCCGCCGTGGGTGCTTTCGGGCGCTTATCGTTATTTCAGCCCTGAACCCTAACCCTAAACCCTGGTTCAGGGTTTCAGGTCGTATAGGGTGGCTTCTGAAGGTTAGTGGCTGCGGACCACTGCAGAGTGTGCAAAGTCAGTCTCGTTCAACTGGACAGGTTTAGGGTTTATAAGGGGTTTTGGGGTTTAGGGTTGGATGGTCAGCACTGGACAAATGTCATCCACTGCGATGTCATCATCAAACTACCCTGCAACGAGGTTTGCTGTCTTCCATATCACGTATCACAACGCAGGTGTGCTCAGTGATGTCGTAGATCCGCCAAACCCTAAACCCTAAACCCCAAAGCTCCAACCGGACAGTCCTGATGTCCTAAAGTAAATTCCAGAAAGTTGGAATATGATTATCCTGAACCCTTTATGGTAAATGATAGGGTATCCTACCCTGAAACCATATTCCAACTTTCTGGAGTTCCCTTTACAGTCACAGCTAGATCATACTCTAGTTACTAGACTCTAGCTCCCCATGGCCTCTAACGGAAGCAAGGAGTCTTTCTGCAGGATTTCAGGCAAGGAAACCAAAGACCCTAAGTCTAGGAAGCCCTGGCACTAAAACCCCAAAGCCCAAACCCTACAAGCCCTAAATCCTATCCCTGGGGATCAAAATAACCCGTCCTTATATAGTATGGTCTTTGGGCCCAAAAGCCTTAATATATGAGTCCTTAGATCGCTAGGGTATAAAGTCCCAGTCCAAGGATCCATCGCTGGTTTCTGGCTCCTGTGAGGTAGCATCCGGCCGGGTGCAGGAGGAGTCAGACGAATCCGACGGCCGGCGATCTGCAGAGATGCCCAAGTAGGTGCCAGCAACGTGAGACATTACCTCTGTGGCTTCAGATTCCGGGTTTTTGGCTTCAGATTCCGGGTTTGGGGGTTCTGATTCCGGGTTTGGGGAATCAGATTCCGGGTTTGGGGAATCAGATTCCGGGTTTGGGGGATCAAATTCTGCATTCAAGGTTTAGGGTTCTGGGGGTTTGGGACTGAAAGAACATGATTTGTAGGAGTGATTCAGTGACCGTCTTTCTGTGCTGCACACGCGACGGCATGGTCATCTACGACCACGGCTGACATGGGGGTTTCCGAAAATAGGGGGCCCTAGTATAGTACCCTTACTAGTAGGATCCTTATTATAAGGACCCCAAAATAAGGTACCCCTATTTTTCGGAAACTCCCACATCATCATGATCTAGTCGGCAAGCTATGCCTGCGGCACAGTATCTGATTATGACGACGATGAAGATAATGTTCATGATGCTGGCCATGACTATATGCTGAGAAGAACGCCAATCCCGCGACCATCAGGACGATGATTCCGACATTCTTGTCGATGATGCTGCTTAGTTACAAACT
Organism: Symbiodinium sp. CCMP2592; assembly: GCA_905221615.1. Lineage (NCBI taxonomy): Eukaryota > Dinophyceae > Suessiales > Symbiodiniaceae > Symbiodinium > Symbiodinium sp. CCMP2592. The sequence continues at coordinate 836,359 of CAJNDT010000746.1, read as the reverse complement.
TCCAGTCCATACCATTGTTGCGATGAGCCGAAACCAAAACGCAGTCAGCAGTTCTCCGGTAAGCCAAGCCACATGAGGCACCGAGGTGAGGATTGCAGTGTCGTAGTTCAGGATACGACCGATAAATGCGTCGTCTGCCAACATCCGCTGACATTTGCTCCAGTCTTTTCGATCGTCGAAGAAGCTTGCTGGAGACTTCCCCTGAAATCTTGAGGCATTCAGAAACCTTGGACACGGGCTCGGGCATCTATAGGGGACGGAATAATCAGAACAGGGGTTTAGTGTGTATACCATAGTTATTACGGCTATAAGGAAGGGCACGAAAAGGGTATAACATTATCACTTCTTCCGACCCGTATAGTTGGATCAACACGGGTTCAGGGCGTGGGCAAGTGCTGTGGACTTGGGCAATTTCGGCTGCAACTAGCTACGGTACTCTGCACTACCGGGAGTAGTATGTTTACCTTGGGTACTGCACCCCTGCATGAACTACTAGTAAGAGTCTGCAAGGGCTCCTATTAACGCCCCTATTTGTATACACATACATATATGTATCTATGCGTAAAAGTTTACATATTATGGTGCTTACACAAGAGTGTAGTGGGCTGTGACGCCTGATCACAGGGTACACGTGAAGATCCAATAACCGGCTGTTATCAGGGCACCCTGTAATTGCGGGTCATAGCCTACGACTTTGTCGGGCTTAACGCTTGAAGGTCTTAAGGCGGCATCGCATCGAGTGGAAATACTTGCCATGCCAGAACATTTAATGATAAGAGTTACTAGTAGTAACGATAACAGTAATAGTAACAGTACTATGGAGGCGACAACAATGCAAACAACCATGGGAAGACTGGTAAGTATACTACTGAAACTAAAATAGGGTTTCGGTTTCAGGGATATCTGAGAGTATACATATCATCAGGAACTCAAGCGAATCGTGAAGAAACTTCCGGGCTTCATGTGGATGTTCTTCTGAACCATCGTAGTTTGCTCAAGGACCTGTTGTTGTTGAGATATCCCGAACTCTGAACCTCACAACCCTTCAGAACCCCCCGAAAACAACCCTTATAAAGCCTTAAAGGAACCCAGAACGCCCCTCGGAGCGTGTACGACTTCGTGAAGTTTTGCGTACTTCCGGTCCATGCCGCGAGATCGGCCAGCCGCTTCGATGGGCGTGGACATGAAGGCAATCTCCTGCTTGGCGAGCTTGTGAGGCGCTTGCCCGCCGCGAGGCACGTTGTCCTAGGGGTGATGACCCAGGTTGTTGCCTCATCTCCAACAATGTGCACCAGCTTGAATGCACGCGCGCCCACGAGCACGACCCCGATGTAGTTGCCGTCTGGTGGCAAGCGAGCAGCGAAGTCCGTGATGTCCTTGACTTTTCCGGTGCTGACCCCAACGCGGGCCCCTCGGCATGAGTAGTACCCGCGGCTGCAGGCGTTTCTGAGCGTGTAGCCGTCCCTCGCATTATACTATAAAAGCAATAAGGGACCACCAAAATAGTATAGGTAATTATTCAAGCCCCTATAGTATACCATAGTAAACCCTAATTCCTCAATCCTGAGACAGAGTCGACGCCAGGGGACAACCAGACCGCCGCCAGCGTCCTCTTCACGCTGTCCGGAGGGCTCCGACCTAACTTAGGGGGACCGAAGTAGCTACGGTAGAATGTGATGTTGGGGTTGATCAGAACATTATAGTATTATACTTTCATATGATAGTATAGTGATGAGCAGGAATTATTGTCTTATGTTATAGCTTAGTGATAAACAGGAACACGTCTAGTATTGCTAATTATACATATTCAGGCTTCTTTTCTTAAGTTTCAATCGCTATGCTCCGTGCTCTTCTTGAAAAATGCTTAACATGCAAATCTGTGGGTCCAAAGCAGTCGAAATCCTACATACGCATACCGAATACATGCATGCATGCATACAAACAGTGCAGCCCTGCATGGTTGCATGCACACATACAGACATACAGATACAAATGTATGCACCCACGTGCACACATGCCAACAAACTTACGTACGAACATGCAACCAACCATTTAAGCAAATAAGCAACAAAAAAACACAAACACACACACACACACACGGACACGGACAACCAACCAAGCAGCCAACCAATCAACCAACAAATCACCCACAAAATCAGCCAGCCAGCCAACCAGCTAGCCAACCAACCAACCGACCCAACAACCCACAGACCAACCCAACCCAGCCAAGCCCAACCTAACACTCATACATTCTTGCGTACGCATACCTGCATACCTACATTCCTGCATGCGTACATACCTGCATACCTACATACATACCTATACATACGTACATACATACCTACCTATACATACATACCTACACATACATACATAACTACATACATACATACATACCTACCTATACATACATACCTACAAACCTACACACGCCCGTGCATGCACTCATGGACACGGATATGCTGCTCCATGCGTACCGCTGTCGTCAAGTCTTATTGAGCCCTCAAGCGCTATTCGTCCTTCCTAAACTGAAAGTGCTCCTTCGAGGCCTGTCGTGTCATTCAGAGGCCCGAAAAGCACAGCCCTAAACCCCAAACCTTGCAGACCTCCCCAGGCCCGTCTATGGTTCGGGTTAAGGGGTAGGGTTTGTTTAGGATTCAGCAGCGCATCGGGGTTTAGGGTTTAGGGTTGTGTCTTCAATCGTCGTCCCTTGCCTCCTGTGAAACGTGAAAATCTCCCCGACCCCACATAAGCCATTCTCGAGCTCCCCGGTTCGGGGCTTTGGGTTCAGGGGGGTAGTACCTGTAGCTGCAGTTTCTCCAAGTGAACAAGTAGATACAATGTGCCAGTACACGCCTCGGCCCCTACAAAGTCAGACTAATGTAGACCGCGATCAGATAGCATACTTTCTTTAACGGCCCTAATCTTCGGATCCCTAGACATTAGCCTCTTTACCCTAAACACTTAACCACTAAACACTAAACCCCTTTTAAACCCTAAACCCTATTAAGGAATTAAGTCTGACTAATGGTCAGGTCAGGCTGCAGAGCTGGCGGATCTCTGAGAGCTGCCTCCGCGATAGGCTGCCCAACTGCTCTGCCGCCTTTGAATTTGTCTTTAGGGGTTTAGGTTTAGGGTTTAAGGTTTAGGGTTTAGGGGTTTAAGGTTTGGGGTTTAAGGTTTAAGGGTTTAGGGCTTCGGGTTGCGGTGAGGTACTGAGGGTCATAGGAGTTGGGTTTAGGATCATTCGGCGTGTGGTTATAGGATTTGGGCTTGTGCGGCGTAGGGTTGAGGGTTACGGGATTGTAGGATTTCGGGTGCAAGCTTGACAGGTGATAAGATGTTGACTCTGTGGGTAGTCACGAGAATGGTTTCCAACAGGTCTTGTAAGGTTTAGTAGGGGCTTGTGGGTGGGATTGGACGAGGTTGGTATGAGTGTCGTTATAGGTACCTGGATGCGCGAAATACCCTAAACCCTATAAGCAAGCAGGCCAGTACCGCCCAACTAGCCTCTTCATGCCCTATATACCCACTATAAAGGGCCACAGGGCCCATGCCCTATATACCCACTATAAAGGGCCATAAGGCCTCCATTAAAGGGCCCTTCGGGTGTCCTGAGTCATGTCGGGCTCTCGTTGTTTAGGAGTTGGTGCTTCGAAGCTCGAGGACGGGCTGACGAGCTGCACTATTATGGACGACTTTTGATTCCTACTGACTCTTCTTTTAGGGCTCCTTATTGTATATGGCTTCTTGATATACGTCCTTAAGGCTATTTGGGGTTAAGGCGTAGGTTTAAAGTTTCGGGATCTGGTAGACCCTGAACCCTGCCGCCACTGCAAAGTTGCGTCCAGAAGGAGGCTCTGAGAATTGAAGCGCTGGCTACCTAGAGGCTCATACCCTACCCCTTTTTTAGGGAACCTAGTTTGTAAGATAGCAGATCCCAACCATAAAACTAGGTATCCAAAAAAAGGGGTCGGGTATGAGCCTCCAGGTAGAGTTCAGGCTTTATATGGGCGTTTCCGAAATTAGGGGTACCTTGTTTCGGGGTCCTCATAATAAGGATCCTACTATGAAGGGTTCTATATTGGGGTCCCCTATTTTCGGAAACTCCCATATTGCTGGCCCCTAACCCTAAACCTAGTCTGCAAGAGGGTTCGAGGCTTCTTCAATGTGCAGTCTGCCAAACCTCAAAATTCTAGAATCCCCGTAATCCATCTTTGCAAGGAAGTAAACGGAACTCATAAGAAGGAGCCCCAGTAAGACAGGTTGTACAGGTTTCAAGTATGGTCTACCTAGACCCTTACATGTAGTGCCATTTATTGGATGGTCAGGATCCCAAAACAAGAAACCATGGCAACCAAAAAAGGGTAATTACTACATTTAAGGGTGCAGGTAGGGTCTAGGCTGCACAACCCCCAAGGCCTCAGTGCGCCGTTTTGCCTCGGCTTTCGCATCTCAGAAGCTATATCCCCTTTAAGTTCAGGGTTTGGGGTTGAGGGTCACTATACCCCCTCAGAACCAGATTAAAAATAACATTGTGAATATTTACTTTGGTTTTGAATGAACCAAAACAAAACTAATTCCTAAAGAGACCATAGTAAAGCTATTGAGACCCCTGAAACTACAAGCAACCTTGCTTCTAGGACCCCCCCTTAAAAGGGCCCTGTAAAGGGATCTATGAGGGTTCCTTTAGGGTTTAAGGTTTAGGGGGTTTAGGGTCTAGGGTTTAAGGAAAATACCAGGACCCCCCTTACAAGGGCCCTTTTACAGAGGCCTTATCGTCCTTAATAGTAGGTATTTGGCGTGACATAGCGGGCAGTTGTCACGATAAGGACCTCAAAGAAGGTTGTGTTTCCAGGGGGTTCAGGTGTAGGATATCAGGTGTAATCCCTCATCAAGGACGGCATTATGATTCAGGGTATACCTATAGGGTCATACCCTACCCCTTTCTTGAGGTACCTACTTTCTACATAAGAGAACCCCATCAAACTAGGTATCCTAAAAAGGAGTAGGGTATGACCCTCCAGGTACTCTTCAATTGGGAGTATTGGGCTCGCTGCGAGAAGCCGCCGAGACCTTACCTCCTCGAAACTTTCTGACGGATCGCATAATACGATGTTGAACGTGTGGGTGGTTGTCAAAATTATGGTCCCTTCTTGGTTACCTTGAATATTACGTGCCGTATCATCATGAAGGACCCCAAAAGGGACCCCAACATTGACAACCCTTCCATGTGACTGTGGGTTGGCTGCGAACACGCAGATACGCCAACCTAACACCCAGCATGATCTGTTTAGGGTGTAGGGCCCAGCACAACATCCTTCTTCTTTGGTGAGGAATACTAAATTAATCGGGATCCGGGTTTCCGCGGCTTTAAAGTCAGTGGGCTCCTGAATTTAAGCCTGGACATGAACCACAGTAGGCAAAAACACGAGGCCTGTACTTCCACATCTGAGAAAAAAGCAACTGTGAAGACCCCTACACTCAGCAAAGCAATAGGTCTGAAAAAGCCCTAAACCCTAAACCCTAAACCCTAAACCCTAAACCCTAAACCCTAAACCCTAAACCCTGAGGCGGAACACAACACCAAACCCCGCGCACCCTAGATCCGAATCCCCGGCACCTTCGCCCCAAGGCCCTCAATGCTATGAACTCTAACCCTAAGGCCCATACTAGCCCAAAAGCCCTATATAGTAGAGCCTTTGGGCCCGAAAGCCTTATAATGCGAGCCCTCAGAGCGTAAGGCTTACGCAAAGTCTCAATCCTTTGAGGTCGAACCCAAAAGCCCTCTGTCAACAAATGAGTGGTTGTCAAAATTAGGGTCTCTGTTTGAGTCCCTATTATAGTACGGCACCTATGATTTAGGGTACCCAAAAAGGGGCCAAAATCTTGGCAACCACCCAAATAGCCCATGCGACTTTAGGGATTAGGGTTTATGGTTTTTTTAGGGTCCCTTTCAAGGGATCTACAGGGTTTCCGTTAAGGGCTCCTTTAAAGGGGTTTAGATCTATAGGGTTTCCTTTAAGGGTTCCTTAAAGGGTTAGTTCAGGGTTTACTGTAGGGTTTAACGGTTTAGGGTTTAGGGGTTTAGGGTTCAGGGTTTAGGGTTTAGTACAACCTATAACCCTGAAGCCCGAAAACCCTAAAAAACCTGAACACCAGCTAATCACAAAGCGCCCTTAAACCTGAGAGCCAGAAAACTGAGAAAACCCAAAGTGCCAGAACACCACCCCCCCCCCCCAAAAAAAAAAAAAAAAACTACAACACAACCTAAAAACATCCTAAAACCCTAAGCTGCCAGGAACCGAAAGACCTGCTCGAAACCCCAAACCCTTTCAAGGAGCCCTTAGAGGAAACCCTATAGCTCCCTTTAGGGGAAACCTGAATACCCCATACACCCTAAACCCCAAACCCCTTAAAAGGAGCCCTTAAAGGAAACCCTGTAGATCCCGTTTTGGAACCCTAAAAAACCCATAAACCCTAATCCCTAAATCCCAAACCCTGATCCCCAAAACCCTAAACCCTAATCCCCAAACCCCAATCCCCAGACCCTAAGCCCAAACGCCTGATCCCAAAACCGCTCCAACGAGCTTTGCAGCTCCGGCACCAGCGTTGCGAGCTCCGAACGCTTCGCCGAGGCAACCTTCGAGGGAGGGGTTTACCTCAAGGAAGAAATGAACCTAGGGTTCCTTAAAGGGATCTATAGGGTTCCTTCAAGAGATCTATAGGGTTTAGGGGACTCCAATACCCCTTAATTAAGGAATATACCTTACTTAAATCATAATATTAAGGCCTCTATCATGTAGCTAGGATACCCAGTAACCTAAGAATAAAAAGGCCTCTCTTTTTGGTATTGGGTAACCTTATAAGGAACCTAGGACTACAAAAAGGAATAAGGGTACTACTGGGCATCCTAGTTTAGGGTATATTCTTCAATTAGGGTGTCGGGAACTCTGGGCTCGTTAGGGCTTAGGGTCCTTAAGGACGAGGACGAAATGAACCCTAAAAACGTTTAGGGCTCATATACCATTATAGGGGTTTCATAATATATGGGTATAGGGCCCCTACTTTTAAGGGTCATTAAGGTCCTTCAGGTAGGGTTTAGGGTTTAGGGCTGGGCATAAGGGAACGGATTTTTACCATTGCCCTTAGGCTACAAGGACTCACAGTCTAAGGCTTTTGGGCCTAAAGACCATGCTTTATGAGGCTTTTGGGTCATATTGAGCCCTAGGGTTAGGGTTTGATCCAGGAACAGAATTGAGGTTCTGTTTTCGGGTTCCTGTGAAGTTTCTTTTTTGAGGGCCCTAAAAGTGTTACTACGAGGGTCACTACAAGGGCTCTCTAGTGTGGTGGCGAACAAGATGTTGAGGTATACGCTGCTGGACTGGTAACAATTATGGAGGAGAGCTGTTGCGGAATACTATTCATCAGCCAACGCCTACCATTGATCATGCTCCGCGTAGTATTAATCAGTATGATTATCACTACGATTACAAACATGCTTATGATTATGATTGTGGTTGCGATTGTGAATACGACATGATGACGGTATGATTGCGGTTGCTATGGTGATACGCCCATGATCATCACTATAACTTTTTGAGTAGTACAACAATGTTGCGAGTATGACTGATATGCTTGTAATGATGATGCTGATGATGATGATGACCATCACGATTTTGAGTGTCTTGCATCCCATCTATGATCCCGGTTCGGCCGGCCCCCCCCTCCCCCCCAATGGTTCCTCCTCCCCCCCTGTGGTGTGGTGTGGTTGTGGGTCGCTTCCCCCTCCCTGTGGTGTGGTGTGGCGTGGTTCGGGAGTGGGTCTGCTTAGGCTGGTTACCCCACTCCCCCCTGTGGTGTGGTGTGGTGTGGTTTCGGTTTCCTGCGTGCGTCTGCTTGGCGTGTGAGCCCTCGTGTGGAAAAAGCGTGCACAGTCACACACAGACTCGGCTTGGGGACCGGGGGGTGGGGGGGGGGTGATACCATCCGGGGGGGGAGGGGGGTCGGTGAACCGAGAACCGGGATCATATATACCCCTGAACCCTACATACTAAAACCCCTAAACCCTAAACCCTGAACCCAGAATCGAATATACATGGCTCGAAAGTAGGCACGAACCAGTAAGTCGGAAATCCCCGCGGCGAAAGGAGGAGAGTTTGGGCTTTCTGCGGTTCGGGTTTAGCGTTGGGGCTCTAGGCGTTTTGGGGTTTATAGGGTAAGTTTTAGGGTTTACCTTATCCCCGAAGAACCTACGATTTTAAGGACTTATATAAAGAAATCATAAGACGGAGCCCTAAAAAGGTAGGTTATCAGGGCTTGGGTAGGGTTGATTAGGGCTGAGGGTAGGGTTGTTAAACCAGCCTGCAGCCTTCGAACCTGAAGGTCCGTGGAGCCAAAACTTGGCATGTCTTAGGACCTATATGAGTGGTTGTCAAAATTACTGGGTACCCTAAATAATAGGTGTCGTATTATAATGGGGACCATAATTTTGATAACCACCCATAATAAAAAAACAATATCTTTAGTTTTCTCTTGGGTTTTATTTGAACAACAAGAAATTAATTCCTAAGGAGACTATGATGAGTCTCTGGTTATTAGTAGGGAAAGGGGGAATGGGTTCCTGTAAGGATTCCTCTTAAAGGGGCTCTTTCAGGGTTCAATCAAAGGGGTCTATAAGGCTACTATAAGGGATCTGCAGTGGTTCTTAGTAAGTAGGGAATGCGGGAATGGATTATGGAGCCTATTACTGGGGATTATACAGGGACTACTATAGGGATCCATTCCCCCATTCCCCAAGAACCGGGAAGATGATGGAACCCCATGCTCCCGGACATGTTCAGGAAATGGGGGTACTCTGTAGACAGGGCCCTCATTCTTAAGGACGAAATGAACCCTAAAAGGGTTTAAGGTTCATATACCATTATAGGGATTCATAGTATATTGGTATAGGGCCCGTACTTTTAAGGGTCATTTGGTCCTGCAAGATGATGAAGAAGCTTCTAGACAGGGCCTACTGTAGGTGGGCCCCCCATTTTCCGCAACGCCTCGCCGCAAACCCTGCACGATGATATATCCAAACCCTAACCGTAAAACCCGACACCCCGAACCCAATGGACACTGCGCATGGGATCCCCGAAGCCTTTAGCCCTAAACCTTGACCCAAAGACTCCAGTATCCTTTAATTAAGGAATATTTCTTAAATTAGGGTAGGATCCCTTGTATGATTTAAGGTATATTCCTTAATTAAGGGATATTGGAGTCTCTGGGGAAAGCCTAACTCCGAAGCCCCACGGCACCTGTGCCAGCTCTTCAGCGCGGGCTTTGGCGCTCTCGAGCTTTGGACGGAGGTCCTCCATGTTTAGGGTTTAGGGTTTAGGGGTTTAGGAGTTTGGAGTTAGGGTTTAGGGTTTAGGGGTTTAGGGTTTAGGGGTTTAGGGGTTTGGGGGTTTAGGGGTTTAGGGCAATGTTTCGTAGACCTTGACCCTGCCTTATCAGTGCGAGCCCGGAACAGATAGGTTATTTGGAGCTAAGGCCCCGAACCCCGAAACCCTAACCCCTACCCGCCCTACCCTATACTGTTAGGATTTACCGTGCAGGCGGCCGCCAAAGTCATAGCTAAGTCGTGGCTTCGGTCCGGTCCTTCCCCCCCAACTAAACGCAGGATTCACAAGTCATAGCTAAGTCCTTGCTTTGGGCCTTCCCCCCATCTACACGAATGCATGCAGTGACAAACTCGTTGTTTTCGGCATGATGAGGCCAGTTTTGCAGCAGTAGTTGTATGGACTTTGCACGGCTCCAGGTGCGGGTAGGATGTTTGGCACGCTCGCTGTATGTACTCCCGCAGCATTTGCTCAATGTTTGCGGAGGCCGCGGCTTGAAGCGGTAGTCGCACGTAATTTTGAACGGCTTCAGGTGCGGGCAGGCTATGTTTGACACACAGGTTGTAAGCCCTAAACCCCATATACTATGATTTACCCCAAACCCGAAACCTTTTTACTATATATACCTTAAACCCCAAACTATCAATCCCAAACCGTAACCCAGGCCCTAAACGAAACCCTAAGGGTCCAAGTACCCTATTATCATACACTCTCCAAAATCCTAACCTACATGACTACGATCCTCAAACCGAGTGCCTAGTTATTGGGTCCTTTGGACCCTTGCGGAAAAGGCCTCCAGATCCCTGGAGAGGCGCTGGCGCGCCGTCAGCCGCGCAGAGCGCAGGCTGGGCAGCGGGGACTTGGACCCTTCAACGCGCGCGGCATCCTGAGGGCTAAGGGCTCTTTAGGGTGTACCTAGAGGCTCTGTCCTAGTAGTAGTAGTAGTAGTAGTAGTAGTAGTAGTAGTAGTAGTAGTAGTAGTAGTAGTAGTAGGGCTTAGGGCTCTTTAGCTTAGTTGCTGAGTTCATAAGCCCCCAGAAGTGCACACTTTTAGTTTATAGTGGGTAATATTATCCCAAAAAGTGGACAGTGTATTCACTCAGCTACTAAGTTACCTAGAGGCTCCGTAGTGGTAGTTCCTTTTTGTGGTGCATATTCAGAAACCTATAAGGTAAAACGAAAAAGAAATAACTATGGAGCCTATGGGTAGGGTCTAGGGTCTATACTAGTCTATACAAAGGGCCCTCTGATAGAGGCCTTGCGGTCCTTATCGGTGGGTATTCACGGCATAAGACCTCGAGGCTTATACCTTACCCCTTTTTAGGAAACCTAGTTTTATGGTTAGGACCTGTTATCTTCAAAAACTAGGCGCCCTAAAAAAGGGTTTCGGGTTTAAGGTGTAGGGTTGAAGGTTAAGGACTCAAGGCTTGAAGGTTTTGGGGTTCGTCGTTTAAGGGTCAAGGGTTTGGGGTTTGGTGCCTTTTTGGGTTTCAGGGTTTTGCTGCAGGTTTTTACAGGGTATGTCAAGACTCACACAGGGAAGATCTCCACAGGTTCAGGGTTGAAGGTTTGGGGTGCAAAGGGTTGTGGTACTCATCATTATTATTATCATTCTTCATATTACTGCTACTATTCAATTAATATATGTATAGACTGGATAGATGTAATAGAATATTCTATAAATAGTTGGAACTACAAAACAAGAAGCCGAAGGGGTTCAAGGTTGAAGGTGTAGGGTTAAAAATTAAAGGCTTAAGGCTTAAAGGTTTTAGGGTTCAGTGCTTCGTAGTTTAAGTTAAGGGCGTGGGGTTTGGGTCTTGGGGTTTGGTGTCTTAGGGTTTTAGCGTTGTGCTTCAGGTTATAAGGTTATATATAGGGTATTTCTCGTCTCACACACTATATACAGCTAGAACTGCTACCACTCCCCAGTTGTGGACGGCTCGAAGGCCTGTGGGTGGCCACGGCGTCTCCACTTCATTGCTCGAGCAGCCCGGCTAAGCACCTCAAACAACTATGTTTTGGTAACCTGAATGTTCTGGAAGATGGTCTTCGCCATGTTCAGCACGAGCTTGGAGTCCACCCCGCTTTTTCTGTCTATCGCACATTTCACTATTTCTCTTTGCCTTTGCCTCTTACCGGTCTCCAACTTGCAACGTTTCTCCCACTCTGACTCCAACCAATTGGGGAGGCTGCCATTCTGCAGCAAGGCCAAGAAGTTGTTCTTCTTGCACCTGTCCATGGTATCGGCATTCTCTTTCTCTCCTTTCACCACCGGCTTCTCCTCCATCTGGATCTCCTCGTCGTCCGTTGGCACCTTTCCCCCCGTACTACGAACCGTCTTAAGGCACATTTGTCGCAAAGGGTTGCTGCAACTACTAGTCGCGTTGCTTCTGCAACTGCGTTGTGACGACCTCGCAACTCAGACTGGTTGTGGGTTTAGGGTCCTGTACATCAAAGCTACGACAGACTCGCTTTCACCCTAGACCCAGACCCTCAACTTCCGCAACCCCAACCCCAAATTCCTAAACCCAAGGTACTGCTGTAATTACTTGCCTGTTGCTTGGGTCTTTCATGTGCGGGAAGAAGAGTTGCGCAAAATGTACTCGACAGGGCAACTTTTTTGCCGAGTTTTGCTTGCAGTCATCCTCAATCCCTATACGACCTACACCCTAAACCCTAAAGCCTCAAACCCCAAAACATAATCCGTAAACCCTAGCCACTATGATCCCTGAATTATAAGGCCTGAACCCTCAATCATAATCCCTAAACTCTATAACCCCTAAACATTAAACCCAACCACACCCATCTGGCCAGTTGCCAAAATTGGGGTCCCTTTTTGGGTACCCTAAATATTACGTGCCACATTATATTAAGGACCTAAAAAGGGACCCTAATTTTGACAACGATAACAGATCCTAACAATACAACGGTAGACAACGATTTCGCGCACCAAAACCCCGACGTCAGTCAGCAAAACCCCGGGTTCGAGCACCACGCTTGCTTCAGTCACCAGAAACCTCTGGCTCAGCCACGACGTCAGCACCACCGAATACACGCAGTGCTTTGGAGGGTAGGGCAGGTTACTATTCCCCTCCACAACCCACCCTCTAACCTACCCTACCCTGCTCTCCAAGCACTTCCCAACTACGATCCCACACCCCAAAAAATCTACCCAACCCCACCCTAAAAAATACCCAATCCCAACCACCGACCCGCTCCCCACCCTGAATCCTCTCTCAGCCCCCAACCCTGCCTGCCCCACCTGCCCTTTAACTTTCTCCACCCAAGCAACCCAACCTACCTTGCAAAGCACTTGTCATGAGCCCGCCATGAGCTCCCCAACCATCTCTAAACCCCCACTACCCTGCGAAACCACCCCACCCCCGAACCCTACCTGTCATGTTTCCACCATACCCCACCCCACCCAACCCTCACCTACCCTACCCTCCAAAGCACTTCCTCATGAGCTTGCCCTGCCCTGCCCGATCCTTCCCTACCGTGCCCGCCCGATCCTTCCCTACCCTACCCTACACGCTATTCCCACAACCACCAACCCAAAAAACACAGGCGAAACTCAGCCCCTTTCTCCACACTGCCCTGCCTCACCTGCCCCGCCCAAGGCCTGCCCTGCCTGTTCGTGGTCTTTAACTTCACCCAGCTATCCCACCCTACCCTACCCTAACCTGCCTACCTTGCAAAACACCTACCCTACCCTCTCCCCTCGCCCTACACCTGTCATGTTTCCACCATCCCCACCACTCCTTCCCTATCCCATGAGCCCCTACCCCCCCTACCCTACCCGATCCTTCCCAACTAGCCTACCCTAACCGATCCTTCCCAACCCGACAAATCCGCCTGCCCGACCCTCCACGCTGCCCCTGCCTCGCTAACCCCCCCACCCTCACCCTGCCCTGCGACCACCCCACCCTACCCGAACCCTACCTGTCATGTTTCCACCATACCTACCCCACCCTACCCTGCCCTACCCTAACCTACCCTACCCTCCAAAGCACTTCCTCATAAGCCCCTGCCCTCTCTTTGGTGCAAGGTGCTGTGTTGGTGCTTGTTACCGGTGCTGGTCGTGCTTGAAGCATGGTGCGTGAAGCTTGGTTGCTTGAAGCGCGGCCGGTTGCAGAAGCAGGGAACTACGACCATGAAACTAGGGGGGTAGGGTATGAGCCTCTATCTAAACTGGACTTTGAAGTAGCCAGGGAGAAAAAAGTATAGGCTTTTATTTCATAATGGTTCCTTTAAGGAACAGATACCCCAAAAAAGTATTCAAGTATGGTACGCCAAGCCCACGTAAGCCCAGCATCGCTTCGCAGAAGCTCCAGTGGGAGGCGTTGGACAGGGAGAGGCTCGAGGCCGCCGGCGCCCGTCTTGGGCTGCTGCGACATCTCCGCCATGCCGGAAACCCTTCATTCTTCGACGGGTTCCTTCCTTTAGGGTTTAATTAGGGTTTAGGGTTTAATTAGGGTTTGGTTTATAGGGTTACGGTTTCAAGGGGGGCTGGGACTTTTAGAGATTCAGAGTTGAGGTTCGGTGCATTCTTCGACGGTTCGTCTTGCAGGAAACTCTTGTTGTCTTCGATGCTTTGAGGGGCCTTAGCCTGTGGGTTTTAGGGAGCCTGTAGGGTTTAGGGTTTAAGAGTTTAGGGTTTAGGGGTTTAGGGTATAGGGTTCAGGGTTTAAGGTTTAGGGTTGAGGGCTTCAGGCTTGTGGGGTTCAGGTGCAGGCTCATTGGCTTAGGCAGGGAGTAGACAGGGTGTAGATTCCACCAAGGTTCGGAGGCTATGGAGGCCTGCCTGAGGCCAGAAGGATTGCAAAGCATCTTCGTTGCTTTCTGTTACTCTCTTCATCTCTCTCTATCCCTCTCTCTTCGTTTCAAATCTATATCTATATATACACATGCATATGCAAAGAAACTAATTAAACACTCATACACGATGGGTATGTTATATAAACATATGTACCTTTGTATATCTGTATATGTATGTATGTATGTGTATATATATAGAGATATAGACTTAGATATATGTATCTCTCTACATATATATATATATATATATATATGCATATGTATACAAACAAACGAATACATGCATGAGTGAACAAGTACATAAAACACAGTTAACCTGCCTACTAGCAGACACAGCTTGAGCAACGAACGACGGGAGCTTCATGAACACCGGCAGATAGCCATCTTCTAATGCGAAGGGTGTACACCTAAAGACCTTAGGGCATTAAGGTTTAGGGCTCAAGGTATTGAGGACGGTCTCCCGGCTCGTAGCTTCGATCGGAAAATTTACGGTCGACATGCATCTTCAGCTGAGGCTTCACCACTCTGACACCCCGAAATCTTGAACCCTCAAGTGGCAAAGATACCGGCCATGAGAAGGAATCCGTCCCTCGGAGCGTCAGAAAGCTCCGGAAGTCACACAGCGCTGTTTAGGGTTTAGGGCTGATAGCGCTGAAAGCCTACGACCACTTTGAACATTAGTTTCTGAGGGGTCGAGTACCCCAGCACAAAACGGGCTGAGCTTTTCAGCTATGAGGATTACGTATATAAACGCCAACAAGCTAACGGTTGCCTACTTAGCTAATTACTAACAGTTTACTTTGAAGCGCTGCTCTGGGGAGATGAATCCTGGACCCAAAAAACCACAACCGTCAATCCATTGAGCTTCAACCCTGGACCCCAATAGAGAAACCTTGAAAAGGTTAAGGACACGCATACCTACAGCCTCCTCCATTCTAGTCCATTCTAGGGCCTTTTTTTCGGAGTTGGGGTTGCACTTATAGGGTTTCAGGTGGCGGATTGAATGAATTTCAGGCTCAAACGTGGTATTTTTGTGGGTCTACAGAATTGCGAGAAGGCTTTGCTCAGAGGTTCTCATGCTGCCTCTGTATCTAGAACCCCCAACTACCCTCTGTTTTGCCCCATATACCCAGTATCACGGACCATGAATCTAATGAAGGGCCCTTCGGGGTGTCATGGTAAGGATGCTTTCTCATACTGTTGATGATATAAATCCTGCATTACCTTAAGGACCCTAAACTATGGGAAATATGGTATATTCCTTATTGTGGGTAATGCAGGAATTTATATCATCAACTAGTTGTAGGATTTAAAGTTTACGGGCTCAGCCCGACGACCAGAAACTGCAGTGGAGGGCAAACCTGCGGCCAGAGAGCTTGACATCTAAGATGGTTTAAAGAAAACCTCAACCCTAAACCAGATTCTGTATAAAAAACAACTCTAAACCCTAAACTAAACACAATGGTTTAAATAATCCTAAACCCTAAACAAGATGGTTTCAAGAATCCTAAACCCTAAACAAGATGCTTTAACTAGTCCTAAACCCTAAACAAGATGGTCTTAATACCCTAAACCCTAAACCCTAATGCTTGAGAGCTAGCAGCTGAAAAAAACCGAAACCGTGCGCCTTTGCCGCCATCTGCAGTAGCTGCGTCTCGGAACTTGGGAGCATCCGCACCACCTGCGCCATGTCTAAGGCTCCATGTACCCATATAGTAGGTACTTAGGCCTTAAAGGGGTCACTATATGAGCGGCGGCCTAAACCTATTGTTCGACCTGCTCATGCCGAGATCTCGGGTCGGCCCCTATCGGTTATGCAGGGATCAACTACAAGATGCCATGCCGAGAACATGGGTCGGCCCCTATCGGTTTTCCTACTAGACCCTAGTTTTTCACCATCTCGGTTGCGCTCTAGTCATGTTAGCTCTTACGGAGGTTTTGTCCGATGCTCATATGGTTACTTTGAGGCCTAAGTACCTACTATATGGGAGCATCCGCACCACCTGCGCCATGTCATTCCCGCCCTAACCCGCAAACCTAAAGCCTTATTTCCTAAAACCTAAAGCCCTAAACCCTAGACTCCAGAAGCTCTAACTCTCAGCCCAGCGCCGCAACCGTAGAGGCCAAAAACGTAATATAGGTGTTGGAGGAACTACTGATGGTATCACCGTTAAATTTACTATAATATCAATATAGAGTATCATAGAACCCAAAGCCAAAGCCCTACTAAAGTTTTGAAGGCCTCTATCTTATGGTTAAGAAAACAGGCCTTGAGTTTGAAATGATTTCTGCTAGGCAGCTCTTGGCTTAGCAGCAGATATTGCCCCGGCAATTCTTGTGCCTTAGGGTTGAGGGTTTAGCATAGTTTAGGTTGTGGCTTTAGGGTCTGGGATTTCGGGTTGAGGCTAGGATACCCAGTAACCTAAGAATAAAAAGGCCTCTCTTTTTGGTATTGGGTAACCTTATAAGGAACCTAGGACTACAAAAAGGAATAAGGGTACTACTGGGCATCCTAGACAAACACATCCAAACATTCGAAGCCTGGTCATCAGAGATCCTGGTGAGTTTTTCGCCTTCCTGTGTCCTCGTAGTCTTAGAAGCCTAGCGAATGATCTTCTGAATCAGTTTCACATGCATCCAACAGAGTTGGTGGCACGCGGTCCTCCTGCTTGCACTTGGACCCATGCTGGAAGGAGGTTTCCGGGCTGTCGGTGTCCGTCGACGTCGGCGCCCTCCACACGCACCGCGCCGAAGTGCACTGCAACCGCTACCATGCACTGCCAGCTACAGCTGCGCGGACGACCCCTAAACCCTAATCCTAAACCCCAATCCCGAAACCCTGTAGTCCCTTAACCCTGATCCCTAAGCCCCAAGCCCTAAACCCTACAACCCTTTAAGGCCCCCAGACCATAGAACCCTGAAAGTGACCGTTGTAGACGCCTCGAAGAAGAAACCTTTGACGAAACCCTAAACCCCAAGCCCTTTATAGAGCCCTTATAGATCAGATCCCTTCAAAGGAGCCCTTATAGATCCCTTTAAGGAACGCAAAAGCCCTCGGGTCTCCTCTATGAGGTTGTCCAAGGCGGCGATCTTCACAAAGATCTCCACTGCCTTCCGATGCTTTCCCGCCGTGAGATACCTGGCAGATGGGTTATTAGGGGTTATAATGTGATTGGGAAAGTAGGATCCTTTGGACGTGTAGCTCTAATACAATTTTGGGGTTACGTGATAAGCGTCTGTTCTTTTAGGGCGCCTCTTTTCCGACTACTAGAGGATTCCTGCCATAGATAGGAGATTCCTCCAATGTACACGCAAAGCACGGCTAAACCCCAAAACCCAACCTCACACCACACCAAAACAAACTAACACCTGAATCCTGGACCCTTACGGCATTGTTCTTTAAAGTAGCCCCTAGTCCTATAGAACCCTGCAAGGAACCCTACCCTAAACCCTAAACCCTATTCCTATAGAACCCTGCACGGAACCCTACCCCAAACCCTATTCCTATAGAATCCTGCAAGGAACCCCGGCCTCACAGCACCCGAAGCCCCTACCCAAAGGCCCCAAAGTAGTTCCTTTTTGGGGCTATAGAATCCTATAAGGTAATCCCCAAAAGGAACTACCTTGGGGCCCTTGGGTACATAAACCCTATAAACTCTAAGCCCTATAGACCCTAGACCCTAGACCCTAAACCCTATACACTAAACCCTAAACCCTATACCCTAAATCCCTAAACCCTTTTAACCCTTTTAACCCTATAGACCCGAAGCCCCTAAACACCCTAAACGCGCGAGAGGCGCATCTCTCCTGCGGCCCTCAACTCGCCATCCTCCTCGGAGGACTCGGCCTGCTTCAGGATCAGACCTCAGTTCGGGGCTTTGGCCCCCAAAGGCTCCATGTACCTTTATAGTAATTAGATAGGATAGGGTTTAGGATTTAGGGTTTAGAGTTTAGGGTTTAGGGTTTAGAGTTTAAGTTTAGGGTTTAGAGTCCATGTACCATTATAGTAGATACTTAGCCCTTAAAGGGGTCCCTATGTAGGTACTTTATAGTAGATACTTAGCCCTTAAAGGGGTCCCTATGTAGGTACTTTATAGTAGATACTTAGCCCTTAAAGGGGTCCCTATGTAGGTACTTCATAGTAGATACTTGGCCCTTAAAGGGGTCCCTATGTAGGTACTTCATAGTAGATACTTGGCCCTTAAAGGGGTCCCTATGTAGGTACTTTATAATAGATACTTAGCCCTTAAAGGGGTCCCTATGTAGGTACTTTATAGTAGATACTTAGCCCTTAAAGGGGTCCCTATGTAGGTACTTTATAGTAGATACTTAGCCCTTAAAGGGGTCCCTATGTAGGTACTTTATAGTAGATACTTAGCCCTTAAAGGGGTCCCTATGTAGGTACTTTATAGTAGATACTTAGCCCTTAAAGGGGTCCCTATGTAGGTACTTTATAGTAGATACTTAGCCCTTAAAGGGGTCCCTATGTAGGTACTTTATAGTAGATACTTAGCCCTTAAAGGGGTCCCTATGTAGGTACTTATAGTAGATACTTAGCCCTTAAAGGGGTCCCTATGTAGGTACTATGTGTACTATTATAGTAGATACTTAAGGCCCTTAATGGGTCCCTATGTAGGGACTTGATCTTAGTCTTAGCCCTTAAAGGGGTCCCTATGTAGGTATTTTATAGTAGATACTTAGCCCTTAAAGGGGTCCCTATGTAGGTACTTTATAGTAGATACTTAGCCCTTAAAGGGGTCCCTATGTAGGTACTTTATAGTAGATACTTAGCCCTTAAAGGGGTCCCTATGTAGGTACTTTATAGTAGATACTTAGCCCTTAAAGGGGTCCCTATGTAGGTACTTTATAGTAGATACTTAGCCCTTAAAGGGGTCCCTATGTAGGTACTTTATAGTAGATACTTAGCCCTTAAAGGGGTCCCTATGTAGGTACTTTATAGTAGATACTTAGCCCTTAAAGGGGTCCCTATGTAGGTACTTTATAGTAGATACTTAGCCCTTAAAGGGGTCCCTATGTAGGTACTTTATAGTAGATACTTAGCCCTTAAAGGGGTCCCTATGTAGGTACTTTATAGTAGATACTTAGCCCTTAAAGGGGTCCCTATGTAGGTACTTTATAGTAGATACTTAGCCCTTAAAGGGGTCCCTATGTAGGTACTTTATAGTAGATACTTAGCCCTTAAAGGGGTCCCTGTGTAGGTACTTTATAGTAGATACTTAGCCCTTAAAGGGGTCCCTATGTAGGTACTTTATAGTAGATACTTAGCCCTTAAAGGGGTCCCTATGTAGGTACTTCATAGTAGATACTTGGCCCTTAAAGGGGTCCCTATGTAGGTACTTCATAGTAGATACTTGGCCCTTAAAGGGGTCCCTATGTAGGTACTTTATAATAGATACTTAGCCCTTAAAGGGGTCCCTATGTAGGTACTTTATAGTAGATACTTAGCCCTTAAAGGGGTCCCTATGTAGGTACTTTATAGTAGATACTTAGCCCTTAAAGGGGTCCCTATGTAGGTACTTTATAGTAGATACTTAGCCCTTAAAGGGGTCCCTATGTAGGTACTTTATAGTAGATACTTAGCCCTTAAAGGGGTCCCTATGTAGGTACTTTATAGTAGATACTTAGCCCTTAAAGGGGTCCCTATGTAGGTACTTTATAGTAGATACTTAGCCCTTAAAGGGGTCCCTATGTAGGTACTTTAAGGCCTAAGTATATACTATAAGGGTACATGGAGCCTTAGGGTGGGGCTCAGGGGGTTTAGGGTCGTGTGGTTTAGGGTTTAGGGGTTCAGGGAGTTTGGGGTTTAGGGCGTCGGTCAGGGTTGAGAGTTCAGGGTTCAGGGTTCTACGGGGTAGGTATAATGGTTTTTTTTTTAAAGTGCAGTTATAAGGGTTTAGGCTTTAGGGCTGAGGGGTGCCTGCAATCTGCAAGGGGTCTTTCGGACTCCCGTCAGGATCCGTCTATGAACGGTCAGAGGGTTTTGGGCTCAGGCCCAGTATGATTTCCGGGTTTGGGGATATGCGGCTTTGAGCTGCATGACGAGACCTCCGTGCTTTGCTTAAGGCTAATTGGCTGTGGCTGAGGGTTTAGGGCTTAGGGTTTGGGCCTGGAAACTTAGAGGTTTTGTTTAGTTCTTCATGGATTGGGGCTTAGGGCTTCAGGATAAAAGCTCAGTGCCGCGACTGATGCAGAAGACGCCCCTGAACCCGAGACTCACAACCTTCCCCCAGCACACTCCCACAACACGTGCAAGCCCGACAGACAGCATCACAAGTTGAATCACAAGCCTCCAACCGTAATTAGGTACTGCCCCCATACAGTAAGAGTCCATAATAGGGCTCCTGTTAAGGTCCTAATATGTCTATACTATGAATATTATCCAACTGTTACCTAGGATACCCAGTAACCTAAGAATAAAAATGCCTCTCTTTTTGGTATTGGGTAACTTTATAAGGAACCTAGGACTACAAAAAGGGAATAAGGGCACTACTGGGCATCCTAGTATCCAACTGTTACGGCATGGGGGCCGTACCCAACGTAAATCGAAACACTGTGCCTTCATGCCCAAAACCCTCCTGAAGAACCTACCTTTTTAGGGTTCCTTTTTATGATTTCCTTATGTAAGTCCTTTTATTCCGTGTTAAGGTAGGGTTTAGGGTTTAAAGGGAACTCCAGAAAGTTGGAATATGGTTTCAGGGTAGGATACCTTAAAATTTACCATAAAGGGTTTAGGATAATGATATTCCAACTTTCTGGCTTCTACTGTAAAACTCTGAAGCCTCACCTCCTAAAACTAACCCTAAATCCTGAAACTGCCCCGAAACCCCAACCAACACAAACCCTTAACCCTATCGATAAACCCTAACCCGAAACCCCAGACCCAAAAACGCTAAAAACTTCTGAGGGAAACCCTTTTACGGAAGCTTTTAAGGGGCCTGATGTAGGGGCCTTCATCATTACCTATACTATTTTGGGGGTTCCTTGCTATAGTTATAGTATAGTGGGCCCCAAACCCCTATTTTAATCATTAAGGCGCATGTATTATAGAACCCTGCTGTAGATCCCTTATAGATTCATAGACCCCTTTAAGGATCCCTTTAAATTAAAGGAGCCCTATTCTAATTATTAATGCCCCCAGATGAAAGGCGCTAAAACCGAGAAAAAACGCAAGCCGGAGTGAAACGGGCTATGGGTAGTATTATTAGGGGACCCCTTAAAGGGTACCCCTTCTGAACCCTACTTTTGGCTCTCTTATAAAAGGGGCCTTATTGAGAGGGTCCATATTCCCAAGGGTCCCCATAATCCTAACTCCCAGGCTAAGGCCCCAGCCCTGGGCCAGGGACTCTTCCTGTGCAACGGGGATCTCGCTGAGGGTTTAGGGTTAAGGGCTCGGGGAGTTTAGGGCTTAGGGGTTTAGGGTCAGGGTTTAGGGTTTAGGAGTTTAGGGGTTAGGGTTTAGGGTTCAGGATTTAGGGTTGAGGGGCTAAGCGGGCTTAGAAGGCAACAAGGCCACAGTTGTTTTTTGAGTTCCGGGCTCATCGTATGCAATGGGGATGAAGATGCTTTGGGAAGTTCTGTATGATGCATTGTACATGTCTGCGGGTGCTCGCTCGCTCTCTCTCTCTCTCTCTCTCTCTCTCTCTCTCTCTCTCTGTCTCCCCGCCTCTCTCTTTGCGTCTCTCTGCCACTCTCCATCTGTGCACATATGTATACTCATGTGTATCTAACTATTATCAATCTACCGGTCTCTATACATGTGTAAAACTACATACACATATATATATATATATATATGTATGTATATATGTATGTACACATGTATATGCATGTACATAGAAATATGTGTATGTGTGTATATATATATGTATATATGTATATAAAGACATGTATATATTATGCTTAAATATGATGAAAGCAAGCCTGTCTGAATGCAAGAATGTCGATGTGCATGACTGTGCATGCATAGGTTGTCTATGCAGTTTACGAAGAAGGAAGGATGGAGGGAGGGAGTGATTCACATGTGCATGCATGTACTTTAGACTTTACCCGGGTTCAGGAATACCTCTCCACCATGTAGAATCAAATGTCGAGCATATACACTGTGCCTCTATCTATCCTTCGATCTACCGATCTATCAGTCTAGCTGGCTAGGTAGCTGAGTGCACGCGAAATATGCGACTATAAATGGCTCTAAAGGTGCTTCTACTCTAGGGCAGCCCGAGAATGCATCAGATCAGCATTTCAAGATCATGGTCTAACTATATAACCCCAAGCTACAACCCCACGCCCTGACCCTGAAACATGAAAGCCTTAGTCTTGAGCTCCAAAACTCGAAGCCCCGAGACCCCTGAAGGACCAAATGACCCTTAAAAGTAGGAGCCCTATACCCATATACTATGAATCCCTATAAGGGTATATATATATATATATATATGAACCCTAACCCTATTAGGGGTCAGTTCGTCCTTAAGCCCCCCCCCCCCCCCTCCCTTCCCCAAGTGCTCGCCGGCCTGAGGCGGTGGGGGCGGCATCGGTGGAGGCAATGGGCCATCCATGGTGATGGCCTGAGGCCGGCTCCGCAAACCCTAAACACTACAAAAGTAGGGTTAAGGCTTCACCCCCCCAACCCTAAACACAAGAAGGGGTTAGGGCTAGGGTTTATAAGGTTGCACCCCTCAACCCTAAACCCTAACCTTCTAAATGTTTAGGGCTTCACCCCTCTACCCTAAACCCTAAAAGCTAAACTTCTACCTAAACCCTGAACCCTAAAAGAACAAACTTCTAAAGCCTAAACCCCGAACCATCAAAAACGGCAGGCTCAGCAGTTGGTTCGGCTCCCGTGGACCTAAACTAATCCCAGAGAACCCAATATACCTTAATTAAGGAATATACCTTAAATGATAGAGGCCTTAATATTACGATTTAAGGGATGTTCCTTAATTACTTAACATAATGATTTAAGGTACATCCTTCATTAAGCGACATTTGGGATCTCTGGGTTGAGGTGTATCCCAAAGCTTCCAGCATTCGGGACTCTGAAGCAGGAGGCCTTGGGATTGCTTGTTCCAGGACCCCCCAAGGTCTCTTTAAGAGGCCTTCCTACTTGTCGGGTATCATGGGGAACTAAAGGTTAACCTTTTTGGCTATATAGGGATTATATATAGGGACTATACTAATTACCCCAAAAAGGTTTAAGGTTACCTGCTCTACTACGTAGGCCGTATGGTCGGTAGTGCTGGGTACTTGGTACATAAATGCAGGGAGTTGGGGGGGTTCTGGCTACAGGGTTCAGCTCCGTTGGCTAGGCTGCAGGTTTGGTACGCAAAGCTGACAGTGTGGGGTCTTGGATCTGTGGCTCCAGCGTGTAAGACTTTGAAAGCCATAGTTACTTGTTGCCTTGAATATAGAAAAGGGTCTTCGGTGGTTGTGGCTCAGGATTGAAGGTGGTGTGCTGCTTTACTGTAGCACTTCAGGGAAAGCAGCCTGCACACGAAGCTCGCACGTCCAACCTTGTACATATCAAGCCTGCGAAAACCCCAAATCGACCTGAACCCTCCGGAAAACCTCAAGCCAGGGTACCTTTCGGAACAAGGACATGGCCAACATGAGACGCATGATTAGACACCATTCTATGCCTCTACCGGGACCCTCAAGGGGTCTGTAATAGAGGCTGCACTTCAACGGTGTGGTGCGCTTGGCCTTGTCTTCGGGCATCACGACAGGTGCTGCGTCCTCAGCGACCGGAGAGACAGACAAGCATACTACAATTTAATGTACTATGAAGTATAAGGTGCTATACTTACCATAGCCATGGGCTGAAGGAGTCTTGATCATCAGAACACGGTTCGGGTGTGTATACTACTTCCGCTATCCAAAAGCTCTTGGGGCAGGGGATGATTACGTAAGGCTGTACACTGATTGTTGACACCAGCCCGCATGGCAACATCGAGGTCGCAAAGATTACCCATCGACACTCAGTTGAATTCGCTGTCCTCGACCGCGTTTCCTAGGGTTTAGGGTTTAGGGTTTGGGTTTTAGGGTTTTGGTTTAGGGTTTAGGGTTTAGGGTTTCCGTATTAAGGACTTCCAACAGTAGAAACGGTTGTCAAGAAAGGGAACTACTTCGGCAGCCAGATCCCTAAACCCTTGCCGGCCAACATCCCAAACTTTAGCAGACTTCAAGAGGCTAAGAAACCGGAGCCCTAGAAAACCACCAAAACCGCCCACCAATCTAGCACCTGAAACAACCCATACAATCGAAACGACCTAAACCCTAAACCCGAAAAGCCCCAGAATATCAATTAAGCCGGAAATCCCCTCAAACCCTAAACCCTAATCCCCTAAACCCCTAGAAGACCTACACCCTAAAGCCTAATCCCCTAAACCATCCTGAATCCTCAACCCAAAGACCTATACACCCTAAATCCTAAGCCCCTCAACCACTAGAAAACCTAAACCATAAGCCCGACATGGGAGTTTCCGAAAATAGTTTCGGGTCCTTATAATAACTAGGATACCCAGTAACCTAAGAATAAAAAGGGCGCTCTCTTTTTGGTATTGGGTAACTTTATAAGGAACTTAGGACTACAAGAAGGGAATAAGGGTACTACTGGGCATCCTAGTATATTAGGGTCCCCCTATTATCGGAAACTCCCGTTTGGGGTTTAGGATGAGGTTTGTAGCCTAAGCCCTAATCCCCGAAACCCTAAACCCCTAGAAGACCTACACCCTAGACCCTAATCCCCTACTGAACCCTAATCCCCTCCACCCCTAGAAAACCCAGAACCCTCATAGATCCCTTTAAGGAACCCTTAAAGGATCCCTTTAACGGTGCCTCTAGAAAACCCAAGCCCTAAACTCGACATCGCAGTGCCGGCCTCCAGGTGCACCGGCGCCGGCGGCTTCGGAGGACCGGCCTCGACATAGGGTTTAAAGGTGTCCAGTAGTTCTTTTAACTCACTGGCCCAAAACCCAAGGGACTGTCAGAATCGACTACCTTATAAGAACCCCAAAAGTTGAAAAGTTAAGTTTACAGCCAATAAGTTAAAGGGATCCATAAGGGCTCCTGAGAGGGATCTATAAGGGTTGTACAAAAGGGTTTAGGGTTTATAGGGTTTAGGGGTTTTAGGGCTTTAGGGGTTTATAAGGTTTAGGCTAGGGTTTATGGGTTTAGGGCTTCAGGGGTTTATAGGGTTTAGGGCTCATAGGGTTTATATGGATTAGGGTTTCTTAAAGATTAGGGTTTTAGGGCTTTAGGGGTTTATTAGGGTTTAGGGCGTCTAGTAGTTTAGGGCTTAGGGTTTTAGGGCTTTAGGGGTTTATAGGGTTTAGGGCTCATAGGGTTTAGGGTGTCTAGTAGTTTAGGGGCTAGGGTTTAGAGTTTAGGGTTTAGTGGGTTTAGGGGGTTAGGGTTTAGAGTTTAGGGTCGGCTTAATGGGTTTAGGGGGGAAAGGGCCTGACTCCTTAGAAAAGTGTGCCTTTAAGGGCTCTGTTTAGGCCTTAGTCAGGGCTTACAGGGAACTCCAGAAAGTTGGAATATGGTTTCAGGGTAGGATACCCTATAATTTACCATAAAGGGTTTAGGATAATCATATTCCAACTTTCTGGCTTTTACCTTAGGGTATCTACGGAACCAGGTCCCGTTCAGGGCTGCTATTTGAAAAGGAGTCCCTACCCCAAAACACACTGGGCTAAATCCTAGTCCACGAACAATCGTAAGCCCGAAAAACCTGAAAATCCTGCACATCAACCCTAAACCCTAAACCCTAAACCCTAAACCCTAAACCCTAAACCCTAAATCCTCAAAACAAGCACTGCCCCGGAGCCCCTCCCTATAGTACACTTATGGTACCCCTATAGTAGCCCGTATAGCAACCCTTGTAGATCCTTTTATAAGAACCCTTTAAAGGAACCCTGTGCTAACTATGTAAGGCCCCCTATCGACTGCCTTTTCGCCCTGCAGCGCCCAGTGCTTGGCTTCCTCCCACTTCCGGAGCTCGGTGAACCTGGGCATCTTCGGCGCTGGCTTTGGGGGTTTGGGGTTTATGCTTTTTCTAAGGACGAAATGAACCCCAAAAGGGTTTAAGGTTCATATACCATGGAGGGACTCATAGTGTATGGGTATAGGTACCCTACTTTTAAGAATCAGTTTGGTCTTTCAGGTTAGAAGCCTAAAAGTTTCGAAGCCTTCAGAGTAGTTAGCATAAGAAATCCCAGCACTGCTTGCCCTTAATCCGGTTTCCAACTTTTTGGGGCTTACGATGAGGGTTACAGGGTTTAGGGTTTAGCTTTCGGCCCAAGGGCCTACCAGTGGCAAAGCGGTGCTAGCTGACGCTTGGGTGAGGGTTCTGCTTTTTTGCCATGGTCGTCACTGACGGAGGTAAGTCCTTGCCGGATGCATCGCGCCACAGTGCTTTAGACTCCTTTCTTGTAGGCAGTTTGGCCTCTTTGCTTAAAGAGCGAGGTGTTCCACATGAAGGCGCGAATCAACGTGCGGCTCAGGCAATTGCCACACTTGGCTCGGGACAGGTTCAGAAGGCCATGCTAGGTGCTAACCCTTGGAAGGAGCTCAAAGCTTTGGGAAACCTGCATTCTCCTCCTTTCCACTTCCTTCTCCCTAGTGAGCTTCAGGCCGTAGTTGCGGCAAAGGCTCTGGCCGGTGGACATGCTTCGGGTAACCGCCAGATGACTAAGTCCAAAGTTCCTTCAGTTCCGGCTCGTGCGTCTCCGGTGATGCTTGACCTTGACCAGGTTACCATTCCTTCAGGAGTTTTCGTTGATGGTGACACGCCTCTTACGCAGATCCCCATTGGTGACGTTGGCCCTACTTCAGCTGGAGTAGTATTGGTCCGGCCGGAACAAGCTGCACCGTACTTCAAGCTTTCAAGGCCTGTCAGTCGTGCGGCATTGGCCCTTGTGGTTGTCGGTGAACTTGACCTTGGCGAAGTGACTGTAAAGTCTGAAGTGTTGCGTTTCCGAGCCACGTCAACGAAACGAGCACTTCCATTGCTTCTTTCCGGGACTTTGCTCCAGATTGGCGATCGTTGGGTTTCCAAGCATGCCCCTAAGGTCACAAACGTCGAGGTTGTTCCATCGGAAGTCCTTCGTATCGCTGTGTTTCGTGACCAGTTTGAGGGTGATTGGGACACATTCACAATTCGCCCACTTCGGGAGATCATACAGGTGGTTCCCTGCCTTCGCACTTGCTCTGTTGCAGGTTGTACTTGTGCTGCTTGGCATGGTGCCTCCGCGCCGGGTGAGCCGGAAGCTATTCTTGAGTGCTGGGCCAGGTCTTGGCATTCCGTTGCGTACAAGCAAGCGCCGGCGAAGTCAGCAGTAATCTTCAACATCTTTGTGAGGATACCGGCTGGGCTTCTCAAGCCTCTGCTTGCAT
Source organism: Symbiodinium sp. CCMP2592 (assembly GCA_905221615.1). Taxonomy (NCBI): domain Eukaryota; class Dinophyceae; order Suessiales; family Symbiodiniaceae; genus Symbiodinium; species Symbiodinium sp. CCMP2592. The sequence goes on along the minus strand of CAJNDT010000746.1, from coordinate 808,745 downwards.
GCTCCGGGTTGCATGGGGTTTTCATTGAGCCGCGCGCTGCAGATTCCAAGGGGGCTTCTGCTGAGTTTCGTGTTATCTGGCTTCCGAAAGCTTCCTACAGTGAGGCTTTGCTCCTAAAACAAAGCCATGGCGAAATCATTGGACTTGCTCGTGTTGGATCGCGACTGGGAGTGCGATGCAATAAAGCTGATGAAGAGGCCTTACACAAAGTCCTCAAAGGCACCCCTTTTGTCGATCGTAGCTCATTGTGTGAGTTCGTTGTCGGTCCTTGGCCTTTCGGGACACAGCGCCAAGCCGTTGAAAAAGCATTGTCCTCCTTCGGATGGGTTGCTCGCGTTACCCAGCCCCTTGCCGGCCAGCCTGGTGGTCTTTGGTGGCGCGTTCAGGCCGGTTCGCGCCCTCCTGAGCTTGTCTTGCACACGCAATTTGGTGAAGTGCTTATCAGTGAAGAACCTGGGCGAGCAGCCGTCCCGGCGGTGAAGCATGCAGTGCTTGCTGCTCGCAGTGCTTTGCGTGATCTCTGTCCGCCTACGCTCCCTTCGGTTGACCCCTTGCAGGCGCATGATCCTTGGGCTGCAGCGCTTCAGAAGCAAAAGCCTTCACAACCCGCTTCTGTTCAAGCTGTGTCTGCACAAGTTGAAGCTAAAGTATTGGCCAAAATTCAGCAGGATCGTTCCTTGTCGTCTGTACCGGCTCCTTCTGAGCAGCTGCGTGAGGAGCTTGAACAGAGTGTCCTTTCCAAGGTTGAGGCTCGTTTGACGGAACATCGCGCTGTGGTTGAGGGTCGGCTTTCTGGAGTTGAAACTCAGGTCACAGCCCTTTCAGACAAAGTCGATGGCCAGGAGTCGGTGCTTCGCAGCATGTTTCAGGAGCAGATGTCCCGCATTGAAGAGTTGTTAGCTGCGTCCAAGCGTTCTAGGCATGAGTGACTAGAACTTGGGGTCTTTGGGTGCCTCGCTTCAGTTGCCCTTGTTTTGGGCTTGTTGGTACGTGCTGTATGCAGGGGCGTTCGCCACTGGTCCGTTTTGATTGCGTTTCTTTCGGTGCGAGTTGGGGAAGCTGCGCATCCTGGTCCAGGGGTGATGGACGAGTCTTTCTTCACGTTGGGTGCCATTAACCCCACCGGGCTTAATGGCAAACATGGGGTCGTTTCTCAGCTTGATTCGCCCGCAATCTACGCTGTCAGTGAAACGCATTTGACCAAGCCAGGGTTGGATTCATTCAGGATGGGCTTGCGCCTGGCCGGTCCCTTTTCGTTTGTTCATGGTTGTCCTGTGGCCCCTCGGCCGCGCAGCCTGGTGTCTGGTGTCTACGAGGGCGTGGGCTTTGTCACGTCGTTTCCGGCTCGTTTGGCTCCACACTCGTGGCCTGCTTTGCTGTACGAGACCTCTCGCATTCAGGTTGCCAACTTCTTCGTGGGGTCCATGTGGCTGTTGGGCGGGGTGGTCTATGGGTATGCCACCGACTCCTCTCGTACGTCATGTCTGCTTCAGGCCCTCACTGAGAGGGTGGTTTTGGGTGCTTCCGGGCCTCGGTTCGTGGCCGGTGATTTCAATTTGGAGCTGGACAGAATCGATTTCGTTGATATCTGGCGTGAGCGTGGTTTTTGTGAAGTGCAAGACCTCATGAGCTGGGCAACCGGTTGCCAACCTCGCCCTACATGTAAGGGCAAAACCCGCAAGGACTTCCTTTTTGTTTCGGCTGAGTTGGCCGCCATGTTTGTCCAGACCATGGTTGATGAGACGTTTTTCGCTGATCATGCTGTGCTTTCGGCGAAATTCCGCACATCGGTCTCCTTTGTCCCGCGCTTTCAATGGCGCATGCCTGTTCATCGTCAGTCTCTTCATCTCCAGCCCTTGCATGTGTGCGCTGTGGGTGGCCCTGCTGGCTCGGATAGCCCTGCATCTGAGCGTTATGCTGCGGTTTGCGAGCGATTTGAAGATGGGCTCTCGCGTGCCCTTGCTGACCGCAGCTTGCCACCTCTGTGTTCTCGTGAAAAAGGGCGTGCCCGCACTTTCGAAGTAAAGTGCAGCAAGTTGAAGATTGCACCGGTTCCTAGCTCCCGCGTTTCTGAAGTGTCCCCTGAGTTTTTCGGGCCAAACCTTCGTTATGCGCAGTGGTTTCGGCAGCTTCGTCGCCTTCAGGCTCTTCGCCAGGCCCTCCATTCGGCCAGCTCGTCGCCTTCTGCGTTGGAGTATCGTGCAGGTCTGTGGGATTCCATCCTTCGTGCTCCTGGTTTCGGAGTTCCTTTCGTGATTTGGTGGCCTACTCGTGGAATCCAGCTTCCCACCGACCCGGTCGATATCCCGCCGTGTATTCCCTCACTGGATGTTGTGACTCAAGTCTTCGCTTCTTTCGAGGCGAATGTTCGTGCATGGGAGAGGCAATTGCTTTCTGCACGCCGCGGCGAGGCTGCGGCCCGTCGTGCTTCCGACCCTAGCCTCATCTTCCGTGATCTTCGAGCCGCCCCTGCCAAGCCGGTTGAGTCTTTGATTGAGCCGCTTGAGGCGAATGTTGAAGAGGTTGATGCCGGTGACAATGCGGTTGTGCTTGACAAGGAGGTTCCTTGGAGCCCTGACTTTCCAATCTGTGTGAACGGTGTGTGCATTGATCCTGTCCATGTTGAACCTGACAAGATCTGGTGTCATGAGTCCCCGCCGTGTGCCATTGGTGATAAGGTTGTTCAATCTGTGTTGGTTGGAACGCTGCCCGATCTGTTTGCCAAGTTTGGCAAGGAGTGGGCTCGACGGTGGCAGCGACACGACAATGTTTCTCCTGAAAGGTGGCGTGAACTCATCTCTTCCTTTCGGGAGCGCGGTGATTTTCCTTCCATGGCTCTTGAGCCCATCACCTTGTCTGTGTGGCAAGCGGCCGTCAGGGCTAAAAGCACGCGCAGCGCGACTGGCCTTGATGGAGTCTCCAGGCAAGATCTCTTGTTGATGCCGCCTGAACTTACTATTGAGCTTATTCGGTTGTGCGAACATGCGGAACAACATGGGGTTTGGCCTCGCCAAATGCTCCAGGGGGTTGTCACTGCTCTGGAAAAGGTTCCGTCGGCTTCATTGGTCACGCAATTCAGACCCATTTCCGTCTTATCCATGGTGTACCGTGTTTGGGGGAGTATCCGAGCCCGTCAGTGTTTGCGACACCTGTCCCAGTTTGTCCCGCCGGGCCTTCTCGGGAATGTCCCGGGACGTTCGGCTTCAAACGCGTGGTATTCCATCCAGCTTGCGGTTGAGCGGTCCTTTCGTGAAGGCCTCCCCCTTTCAGGATTCAGCGCGGACCTCGTCAAGGCATTCAACTTGCTGCCTCGGGCGCCTACGTTTGCATTCGCCATGCTGTGTGGCATCCCACGTGGTTTGGTTCGTGCTTGGTCCGCTGCATTGGTTGGCCTTCAGCGCCGCTTCAGGATTCGAGGGTCTGTTGGGCCAGGGGTTATGAGCTCGACCGGTTTCCCGGAAGGAGACGCGTTAAGCTGCGTGGCTATGACCCTGGTCAATTTTGCTTATCATGAGCATATGGCTGCATCCGTTCCGGATTGTGTCGCTTTGACGTTCGTTGACAATTGGGAAACTACCTCTTCGTGTCCCATGAGTATTCTGCGAGCTGCCGCGGCTCAAGAGGATTTCGCCCGTGCATGGGACCTTGAGGTGGACTCGGGCAAAACGGTTTTCTGGTCCACTGAGGCCGCTGATCGGAAAGTGTTGCGTTCGAATCGGTGTAGTGTCGCTTTGGATTTCCGCGATCTTGGTGGCCATTTGCAGGTATCAAGACGCCATACCAACTACACACAGACCGCGCGTTGCAAGGACCTTGTTCCGAAGTGGCTTCGCTTGAAATGCTCGCTTGCGCCGTATGTCCAGAAAGTTCGGGCTCTTCAGGTTGCTGCGTGGCCTATGGCTCTGCACGCTGTCAGCATCGTTACTTTGTCAGCTGCTTCCTTTCGTTCCTTGCGGAATGGTGCCATGATTGGTTTGGGAGCCAAGGCTCCGGGTGCAAGTTCTCGTCTTCACTTGAGCTTGGTTGAGTTTCCGCTGGCTGATCCCGAGTATTATGCGTTGCGGAGCTCGTTTCGGGACGCAATTGCTCACGGCTCTTTTGAAGATCTTGCACCTTTGTTGGATTTGGCCTCTACAAACTCGGTGCGTCAGCCAGGGCCGGCGGGAGTTTTGTTGTCACGGGCCAATGCTATTGGCATGGCGTGGTCTCCTGAGTTGCGCTGTTTCCAAGACTCTCTTGGCAATCTTGATCCGTGGAAGCTTTGTTGTCAAGAAGTTGAAGCACGTTTGGTCCTTCAGTGGCAAGCTGCCGTTCAGCAGAGTGTGTCGCATCGAAAAGGCTTTGCGGGCCTCGCAGGTTGCGATGCTCACCTGACGCGTTTGATTTTCGGTCGGTTGGACTCTGAACACCAGGCACTGGCACGAAAGTCCCTGAATGGATCTTTCTTTACGCAAGACGCTTTGTGCCACTTCTCCGAGGGGGAGTCGGACGCTTGTGCATTTTGCGGCCATCCTGACAGTGTGCTCCACAGAGTTTTCGAATGCCCACATTTCCAAGACGCTCGTGCTCTTCCTTTGCCTTGCCCGCTCTCGGTGCTTGAAGCGCAGTGTGATGCCACCCGTTTGCATTGTTGGGCACCTTGCGTAAAGGATGTTAGCTTGCTCAGGCACGCACTTTGCCAGCTCCCTGACACTACGTCGCACTTTGAGCCTCTGCCTTCTATGCCCATCTACGATCTGTTCACAGATGGTTCCTGCCTTTGCTCGTGCCTTCCCTCCCTTCGCTTGGCCTCTTGGGGTGTTGTGGTTGCTATGGGTTCCCTCGACTCGCCGGGCTTGCCCTTGTGTTCCGGGCTTGTACCGGGCTTGCTCCAAACCGCTTTTCGGGCGGAGTTGACTGCCATGTTAGCTGCCTTCACTTTCGCTTCCACGGTTGGAGTGCCTGTTCGTGTCTGGTCTGACTGCTCGAGTGTGGTGCGAAGGGCGCGAAGCTTGCTCGCTGGCGAGTGGGTTCCCGCGTCCACGGGAAAGCATGCTGACCTCTGGAGACGGATGTCGCAACTCTTGCCGTTGCTGGGTGATCGGATTTCCGTGTTGAAGGTCTCTGCACATTTGGATTCGGACTTGCAGGGTACTTTTGTAGATGAGTGGGCCGTCGTCCATAACAATGAGGCTGATTACCTGGCTGGTTGCGCTAATCAGGAGCGCGGTGAAGAGTTTTGGAACCTCTGGAATCGGTGTGCGGATGGGTATGCTGAGGCATCACGCATTACTGAAGGGATTCTGCTGCTTCATGCCAGGATTGGCATGGTCGCTACGCGGTCCGAGGGCCGGCCCGGTGTCCGTCCAATATTGGTGGTGGCTGCGGTAGATGAGGGTGAGGCTTCCTTCATTCCAGCGTGTGATGTGGACCCGCGAGGCCGTATTACACATCGGTTTGGAGATACTGCGGTCCGAACTGCAGCCGAATGGTTTCGGGGCCTGCAGTCCCGTGATGGTGGAGGGTCACTACAGTGGATATCAGTGCTGCAGTTGTTGCTGGATTATTGCTTTCACACAGGAAGTCCACCTCCGGTGTACCATGCTAGCACACGCACGTGGATCGATCCGGCTACTGTTAGTCACGGCAGACTGGTGAGAGCTGAATTGACCGCACGAACCCGTTGGTTTGGTCAATTCTTGAGAGGATTACTCCGGGAATCTGGGGGCCGGTGGGTTACGAGAGAGTGTCGGCCGGAGTCAACAGCGCTCCAAATTCGTTTGTTGTGTATAGGAGTTGCTATGCCAGCTGATCGCCATGAGCGAATCGAGGCATATTTGTCCAGGGTTCTCCCAAACGGGACAGCTACAGGCGTTTCAAGATCCTGGACTACGTTACCCCTTCCATGAGGCTTGGTTCTGAGTCTGCTTCCGTTCGCAGAGGCAGACTTCGCCATTCAAAGCGTTCAAAGGGTTTAGGGTTTAGGGGTTTAGGCTAAATGACTGTATGGAGCTTATTGCCTGTATGACTCAGGCTCATGTCATGTATCAGTGGGGTAATCAATCCGCAACACCGGCTCATCTGGCAGGACAAAAGGATGAAATCACCTAAACCCTAAACCCTAAACCCTGATTGCTTCCTCGCGGAGGCTGTCGCTGTCCACATCCCGAGGGCCAGCAAAACATGACAACACTTCACTAAAGAACTGGCCTCATGTCACGAACCGTGCTCTGCATCAATTTCTAGACCCTTAACCCTACAGCCCTAAACCCGAACTTTTAGTTCATTCCCTAGATCCTTAACCCTAAACCCCTAAAGCCACAAGATCGTAGAATCCTCGAGGCCAGGACATCTCCACGGCTGCGTGGAAGGCCCTCGCTCGGCCTCGGGCGTTTGTTTTTTTGCCGGTCTTGTTTTAAGGCTTCTTTTTTTGGGCTCAGGGTTCCCTAAACAGGGGATCCTTGAAGGGTTACTTAAGGGGATACTTAATTTATAAGGAATTTCCATGTTTAGGTCTTAGGTCTTAGGGCTTAAGCTTGTAGGGTGTAGGGTTTATGGCTTGGGGCTCACAAAGCCGAGGGGTTGGACCTTGGGAGTTAGGGCTTGGGGCTTAGGTTTTTGGCTTTGGGGCTTCGGGCTCAGGGTTTGGGGGGTAGGGCTTAGGTACGGCCCCCACTCAGTAAGAGTCTATAATAGGGGTACTATTAAGGTCCTACTATATCTATATTATGAATATTATTCAACTATTACTGAGTGGGGGCCATACCTAAGGTAGGGCTTAGGTTTTCTAGGATACCCAGTAACCTAAGAATAAAAAGGCCTCTCTTTTTGGAATTGGGTAACTTTATAAGGAACCTAGGACTACAAAAAGGGAATACGGGTGCTACTGGGCATCCTAGTTTTTCAGGTTTAGAGTTCAGGATACAAGAAGGAGGGGGTATGATAGGGTTTAGGGTTTATTCGTTCAAGGCTTCCGTTAAGGTTCCTTTAAGGGGTTCTCTTAAGTGTTCCTTGAAGGGTTCATAGAAAATGTAACTGTTACGATTTAGGAGCCCTGAGAATTGAAACAGGTTTGGGTAGGCAGGCATAGAATGGAAGCTAGCAGGTTTTATGGGGCAGCCTCAGTGTCGGCAAGCAAAGAAACTAAAGAATCCGGCTCCACGAATTCATCCACAAGTGGCTGTACAGCCTCCGCCAGCTGTGTTCCGTGAATCATGCACACAAGTACGCTCTCGGCCGAACTTAACGTCGTGAATGATTGACGTGTAGATTCCTATTGCCCATGCCACCGGGACGCCTCGCCAGATTATAAACACTGCGTGCATCGACCTTGCCAAAGAAGAGTAGCCCATGATCCGTCAACGCATTGGTTAGCAGAGCGTCAATGCCCGTGTCCATAGTAGATTTCGGATAAGCCAACGCCTGCTTTCCACGAGATACCGAAAGGCTCGGGCACTTGGTAGCTTGCTGACCGCACCTCGCGACCACGTACGCCAAGTCCGGACGGGACCGAGTGGATAGCCAAAGCATGGCCCCAGTGATAGCCTGGGCCTCGCGAACCTGTTCCACACTGGCCGGCTCCGAAGCCTCTGGCTCCACCCACTTGCCGATTCGAATCCCCGACTCCTCATCCACGCCATAACGATTCAACAACTCTTGGATATACGAGCGCTGGGTCATTCTAAACCCGGTGTCAAACCTTGGCAGTACCATACCACAAAACGTGACTGGACTCTCCCCTAACCACTCTGGCTCACTGGGTTTCCAACTGGACCCGATGTCTTCGCATACTGCCAACACAAGTCCTCCGGACCCAAGAAAGCCAAATCATCCACATAGACAATCAACATCCCGGCTATGTCACCCCAACCCCTAAACCCTAAACCCTAAACCCAAAACCCTAAACCCAAAACCCTAAACCCTAGCCAGCCATAGGGCATGAGGCTCCTACAAATAGGAGTTACCCTAACGGATGGACATACATACCAGGCATCAGGGTTCAGGATTTAGGGTCTTGGGGCATTTACGGATATGCATTGAGGGTAGCGGGAAAAAATTGGGGCAGTACTACTTGGAATAAGGTTCCCTGACAGTTCGTGAGGTGCTGTTACGTGGAATAGGGTGTAGTAGGGGGCAACTTCAAGGCGAACAGTGCTCCTAGATTGCTTTCAGTGTTTAGGGCTTATAAGGCCTTTAGTGTTCTGTTCTTAACCTTAAACGCTAAACCCTAAACCCTTGATTAGTGTTCCGCTTTACCTTAAACGCTAAACTCTACACCCTTAATTAGTGTTCTTTCAAGATAAAAAGAAGATGCGAGGTTCGAGGCCCAAAAACACTTCCATCAGGGTTTCGGGCTCAGGGCCCTGCCCAGGACTCGAAAACCCCTTAAAAAGGGGCATATACCTTAAATCATATTAGGGACCCGATTAAAGTTTATGGTATATTCCTATTATTAGAGATCCTCTTATAAACTATGGTATATTCCTACTAGGGATTCGGGGTCCTACTATAGTTTATGGTATATTCCTTAATTCAGGGGTTTTGGAGTCTCTGGGTGAGTGTTGTTTGAGGATTAAAGGAGCTCCGCCGTTAGCTCCTGAAGGACCAAATGACCCTTAAAGGTACGGGCCCTATACCAATATACTATGAATCCCTATAGTGGTATATGAACCTTAAACCCTTTTAGGGTTCATTTCGTCCTTAAGGCTTGTTCGGGGTTTCTCGGCGATCGGCCGTAGTATTGCGCAGCCTCGCCATACTTGCCCTGGAAGGCAAGCACCTAAGAGTTTTCTTTCGGGTTTAGGGCTTTTGTTTTTTGGGGGGCTTAGGGCTAGAGGTTGCGGTTTAGGGGTTTAGGGCTTTGGTGCTTTTGGGGCTTCGGGTTCAGGGGTTGCAGCCGGCAACTCGGGTCGTGTGTGGCTTATATGTCTTGCAAGGAATAGGGTTTAGGGTTTAGGAATAGTCTTGTAGTATGCGTACATCGCGCATTGGGGTTCTTCGTTTGTAGCCAGATTCCAGCTAGTCCCTCAAGGCAGGTCTTGATACCTCAGAATTCTGAGCTTCCGGCTAGTTAGAACCCCAAGCCCCAAACCCTGGCCCAAAGCCATATTTGATCTGTCTGCAGCTTATGCAAAAAAACGAAGATAAACAAAGGGTGCAGCTACTACGAGCCCTCGATGCTTGAAACCAGGGCTTGAATACTAGGAGTTTAGGGTTTAGGGCTTGTTGGTTTTGAGGGTTCAGGGTAGGATGTTAAGAGCGCAAGCTTGGTGTCTACAAGTCCTCCTGCTCACGCCAAGGCCCCAAAACTGCTCCACCACACCTTGCAGCCGACGTGGGCAGCCCCAAACCTCTAAACCCCTCAGCCCCTGTAACCCTGAACCCAAACCCTAAAACCCGAAAATCCAAACCAGTCGAACCCGAACCCGCCGTTCGAAGATCACACCCTATAAACCCTAAACTCTCAAACCTAAACCTAAACTCTGAAGCCCAAACACTGAACCCTAAGCACTAAACCCCTAAACCCCTAAACCCCTAAACCCCTATAAACCCCTACAAACCCAAAACCCTAAACCCCTAAACCCTAAACTTTCAACCCTAAACTCGAAACCGATGCCACCTGAAAACCCCGAAGTCGGAAAGTCCACACGCGACAAACCGCAACTAAAGTGTCCATAAAGGCGGCTATCTACATGTGAATGTATATATACAGGCATGCAAGTATAATATGGATACATATGTATATATATATATATATATGTATATATACACACATACATATATGTATACACACACATACGTGTGTATGTGCCTAAACATCTATATATATATATATATATAGAGATATATATATATATATATATATAATAGACACACACACACGTATTCTGGAAGGTTGCTGTATCGGCTGTATGGGGAGGCCCTGAACACCAAGTTCGCCTTCTGAATAAAGCCCTAAACACCCTGACACAACCACGCCTGCGCAGTCACGAGCATCTCCTCGTCGTGGGTGAGGCTCGATTTCTGGCCATACCTTCTTCAGAACCCTAAACCCCCTAAACCCTAAACCCTAAACCCTGAACCCTAAACCCTAAACCCTAAACCCTAAACCCTAAACCCTAAACCCTAAACCCTAAACCCTAAACCGGTGTTTAAGGCCTAGGAGTCTCACTTAATTACAAAGCAGACCCTTTAGAGTTCAGGGGTTTTGTCGCCCAAAGCCCTAACCCGTTTCACAGAAACCCAAACCCCAAACCATAAAGATCTAAGCCCTGCCCCTGTCACATTTGGCCTTCATCTGAACGGAGTCTAAGCCCTGAGTCCTTGAAACTCCCACATGCAAGCCTCAACCCCTTGAACAAAAACAGGCCCAAACCCTGGGGTTTCGGCGCCAAGGGTTCGGGCTGAAAGATTTTAGGTTAAGGGTTAAGGGGGCTCTTTCCTCGGTCGGTTTAGGGTTTAGGGTTTAGGGTTTCTTCAAAGCACAGTGAGGTCAAGCTGCCATGTGAGGCACGGAGATGGGTCTTGGGTTCGGGGTGCCCACATACATACATGCATGCACATACACACCGCCCAAGCTGAACTAAACTTGAACCACACCACGCTACAGGGGTGGATACGCCAGGGAGTGGGGGTCACCAACCATTTCCGGCCACACCAGGAGCATAGATACACACATATACAAATGTGGACGGGTGTTACAGGATACGGCGCTCTTCCTGAAGTGTGTGTGGCTCTACAGCATTGAGAAGTCGGGCCTTCTTTGATGCTGGGCAAGGTGTTTTGGGTGCTCAGCGTTTGCTTTAGGGTGCAAGGTTGATTGAGTGTTTATAAGGCCTCAAAGCCGAAAGCCGGGATTCTCTTGCAGCCCCCGTAGACCCTTACGCAATAGCTTCACAGCTGTCCCTAAACCCTAAAGCCCTAATTAAACTTTCTACCATGGCTCTTCGACACAAGGATATTCGACATAAGCCCATTCAAAGCTCGCTTCCACAGTAAACAAACCTCTGTTGAGTATCAGACCTCTGCTTGTCCTACTTAGTCTACTTATCCCTTAAAACCCTAAGCACTTCACTGACACCTGAAACCCTAGGCCAAGTCAAGGGCTTAGGCTTTGGGATCCTAACTTGCGTAGCTCCGGGGTTTCTGGTTGTTGGTGGCTGGCTTACAGAAGGGGCCTTAATAATAATAAATAATACTAATAATGATAATAATAATCGTAATAATAATAATAATAACACTATAATGATAATAATAATAGTAATAATAATAAGGTTTTGGGGTATACTATACTATAACTATAACATTAAGGAACCGCGCAAAATAGTATTGGTGACTATTTCGGCTCCTACATTAGATCTGCATCACTGCTCAATATGTCCAAACATGCACGGCGGTGCTGCTGCGTGATTCGGTTCAGCAGGTCGATATACCTGGCACCATGCACGATGGCCCATGAACCCTAAGGGTCCATGTACCCATATAGAGATACATGGGCCGCAATGTACCTATATAGGGACTACATTAAGGCCAATGTATATACTATATGAGTACATGGACCCTTATAGGGGAATGAACTGCCCAAAACCCTTCATTTGCGAGGTAGTTCTGAGTGCTTCCCGCACAGTCTACAGTACGATGTCTTCGGTTCGCCTGTCTAGCTTAAGACTTCATGGAATCGATAGATACTAGACCCAAGAGTACCCTAGGAATAAAAAGGGTGCCCTTTTTGGTTCAAAGGGGCTTGTAAAGGAACCTGAACCCTTAAAAAGGGAATAAGGGCCTACTCTAGGTCCTAGAGATAAATATTTGCTTCACGTTTAGGCCAACGTTACCGATTCTGGGTTTGTCTGGCGGATTCCCGATTTTCAGGCCTAGGCCTCAAGATTTAGGGATGGGTTCGTAGATGCAGGGCGGGAACACTCAGAAAGTTTGAAGTTTAAAGTTTAAACACGAAGTTAAGCTGATGTCAAACTGCATCTTACTAGGCAGTCAGAAGTAATAAGCAGCTATATCACAAGCCGGACTCCTGCGGACGATGCGGGCAAACCTTAAAGCCTTGAAAGCCCAAAGCCCCGAACCCGACTCTCAACACTTCGGGTGCGGGTGGTATGGGGGCCGTGGCAGCCCCGGTGGCTCGAACCGGAGGTCATTGTTGTCTAGACCTAAGAGTAACCTAGGAATAAAAAGGGTGCCCTTTTTGGTTTAAAGGGGCTTATAAGGGAACCCGAACCCTCAAAAAAGGGAATAAGGGCCTACTCCAGGTCCTAGTTGTAACTCACAGGCAACTCCTTGCCCTTGGCAATTTGCTTCATGACCTGCAAGAACAGGAAGCGGTGCCCTCTGCCGTTGCCCGGGTACTAGATGAGCTCACAGTTCGGGCTCTTCACGATGCTGTGGTAGTCGTTAATGAAGCCACCGATGGAAGTCAGGACCCTGAACCAAGGGGGCCCGGTCCCCTCCGGGTCGTCGATTTCCACGACTCGCTCCAGCAGGATAGGGTTTTGGGGCCCATTATACTATATACATAACAAGGAACCCCAAAAATGGTGTTGCTTAGTATTTGGGCCCCTATCGTGAATGATACAGGGAGCTCCTAACCTCCAGCAAAGGGCGCAAGAGCGCCGCGCTGAATCGAACAAGTATTCAAGCACAAGGTTGAAGCATTAAGCATCATTTCCCCTGCCCGCTCGCATGTGCTTTGGTCGGTCAGCATAGTGTTGTGAACAAATATGAAGGCAACTAGGCTTGCAGGGCTCCATTCCGGGACTATATGGGTAGTTCGCAGAATCAGGGTCCTTTTACAAGGGTGCCGTAGTAAACCCTAAACCCTAAACCCTATGTTTGGGACCTATAAAATGGATCCTAATATAGAGAACTAAATACCCATGTCAGCCTGCGGATCATGCCAGGGAGTCCTTCTTAAAGGATCATGGGACTTAGTAACTGGGGTTCCTTAAAGGGTGCCTGTAAAAGGATCTATAAGGGTTCTATAAGAGGGGTTTTAGGGTCTACTTTCAGGATCATGGGACTTAGTAACTGGGGTTATAAATGAAATAACTATACTTATAACCACTTATAAGCCCACTTAAGGTACTTATAACCTGACTTACGAAGTCCCTTGATCCTCCAAGTTGGTAAGCTGAATTGCCTATACTGAACTTAGAACCCTAGCAAAAATTAAAAACAATAGCTGTTTCTTTGGGATTTTAATAACCAAAACTTGAAAAATGAGCTGTTTCTTAGGGATTATAATAACCAAAATTTAAAATTACTTCTAAGTACCCCTAAGTTGCTCGACCCTTGCTCCGAGACCCCTGAACCCTGAAATCACCATCTTCAAAGGGGAAAAGGAGGGACCCTTGATGGGGACCCCTACCCTATAATGGGCTATAGAATGGTTTTTAATGGCTATATTAAGGGTATATACCTAGGGGTCCTTATCAAGGGTCCCTCCTTTTACCCTTGGACATCTACGCTAAAGCTGCGCAGCCCCTAAGCCTTACATTGCACAACAAAAACAGGAATCTTAGTCGCAACTTGTGGCCTCCTTCCCTATACCTATAGACCCTTAAATGTAATACCTTTTTTGGTTGCCTTAGTTTCTTATTTTGGGATCTTAACAAAAGCAGGCCATCCAATAAGAGGTACTACATTCAAGGGTCTAGGTACTCCACACCAGGATTCTACCCAGAGACTCCAATATCCCTTAATTAAGGAATATACCTTAAATCATATAAGGGATCCTACCATAATTCAAGGAATATTCCTTAATTAAGGGATATTGGAGTCTCTGGGTACCACAAGTCTTAGGAATCTCCAAAGAGGCAAAGCCTGCAAGAACAAAACTCGGCCTGACATCCCGGATTCGGATGAAAGCCTGGAGGACACAGTGCTCAGTAGGGCATGGAGTACCTAGAGGCTCATACCCTACCCCTGCTTTAAGGAACCCTTAAAGAATCCTGGTAGAACCCTCTAAGGAAGCTTCACAGAACCCCATATGGCTATGGGAGTTGGGAATGAACCGCTTCTCCGATCCAGTGTCCGTGTAATATCCGCAGTCGTCGTCGTCCCTAAACCCTAAGCCTGCGTGGTCTGATGATCGACGTTATTCTATACCCGCCCTAGAACCATCATAACAGTTATATTCCTAATATTCTATTGGGTTTTATATGGACGAAAATAACATAAATTCCTGAGGCTACTATAGTATTCCTGCGCTCCGTAGTCTAGTTAAAGCGTTTCCGCTCTAGGGGTTTTGGAACCCGAAGTTCGGAACCCGAAACGATTTGGGAGATTCCGAAAAATAAGGTACCCTATTTTGGGGTCCTTATAATAAAGATCCTACTATTTAAGGTACTATATTAGGGTCCCCTTATTTTCGGAAACTCCCATTTAGGGCTTTGGTTAACTAGGATACCCAGTAACCTATGAATAAAAAGGCCTTTCTTTTGGGTATTGGGTAACTTTATAAGGAACCTAGGACTACAAAAAGGGAATAAGGGTACTAGTAGGGCTTTGGTTAAGGATTTAGGGTTTGGGTTTAAGGGCTCAGGGATAGGATTTTTCTTTCAACTCGGATGCCCCATACTTCAGCAGCCCCGACTCCGATTCAGCGCAAGACAACCCTCCCCTCCACACCCGACAGACTCTCAACCTAGATCCCTGTGATCCTACAAAACCCTGCGATGTTTGTTGAAAATTCAAAACTTACCCAGAGACTCCAATATCCCTTAATTAAGGAATATACCTTAAATCATATAAGGGATCCTACCATAATTCAAGGAATATTCCTTAATTAAGGGATATTGGAGTCTCTGGGTACAAACACCAACAAAGTCGCAGCAGAACTCTGGCTGGGTCAGACTCCCCCGGCAGCTTCTCGTCAGGCTCGTCATCGTCGTCTTGCGGCGATCGCTGAAGGAGCATCTTGTGGATGTAAAAGGATGTCGAGGAATGCCATGGGTTCAGAGAAACTGAACCATCTCACAAGTTTATTAACGGCCCCTTGTTGCAACATGCTGCTACACTCCGAATGTCCTCAAACAGCTGCTGCGAATCTTCGTGCGTGCGGGGCTCGGATATTCGCTGTTCGCGGCAAATGAGATGAAGATGCTCTGTCCATAACTGGGCTGCGCTTGATGGGTCTGATGGTGGAGCGGTGCTGGCAAGGGCAGGGAAGACAATGTGCTTCGTTGTGTGGGATTGCCTGTCAACACCTGCCAAAAGCTATGGGTCTACATACTTTTGGGTCTGTGCACTGGTTTAGGGTTTAGGGTTACAACCCTAAATAACCCCTAAACCCTCAACCCCTACCTAAGGGAACATACTGGAGCAACACCAAACCCTAAACCCCTAAACCTCAAACCCAAAACCCCTAGCCCTAAACCCTATAAACCTTACACCCGTGAACCCTAAACCGCTAAATCCCTAAACCCTAAACCCCCAAACCCCAGACCCCCAAATCCCTAAACCCTAATCACTTAAACTTTAAACCTTACACCCCTGCAAACGCCTAATCCCGAAACATGAAACCCCCAAAACCCTAAATCCTTAAACCCTAAAACCTTAAACCATTAAAATACCTAAACCCTATAAACCCGAAGCCCAAGGCCCCTACGGCTTACCCAGAGGCTCCATAGTAGTTCCCCCAAGGGTCCAAGTACCTAATAATTTAATAATCATCTAGGGTACCCTAAGAATAAAAAGGCCTTTCTTTTTGGTATTGGGTAACTTTATAAGGAACCTAGGACTACAAAAAAGGAATAAGGGTACTACTGGGCATCCTAGTAGTAGTTCCCCCAAGGGTCCAAGTACCTAATAATCATACACTCTCCAAAATCCTAGCCTACATAGCTACTATCCTAAAGCCGATTACCTAATTATTGGGTCCTTTGGACCCTTGGGGTTCCTTCCAGGGTTCATATTGAGACTTCCATAAGGTAATCCCAAAAAGCGCCTACTGTGGAGCCTATGGGTAGGGTTTAGGGTCTATACCAAGGGCCCTTTAATGGAGGCCGTCTGGGTTAATCCCCCAAAGGAGCTACTATGGAGCCTATGCTTACGAAGGCAACTTGCAGAATGCAGCCTTCCGCGCGATGTCAAAGCGGAGGCTCTGCAAGGCATCTAGAGCCAGCAGTCTCCAATCCGCCTTTGTAGGGATTAGGGGTTCCTTTAAAGGGATCCGTAAGGGTTCCTGTAAGGGACTATAGAGCGATAAGGATTCTATGATGAAGGGGTTTAGGTTTTATAGGATTTAGTGTTTTGCGTTTAGGGTTTTAAGGTTTAGGGATTTCGCGTTTAGGAGTTTATAGAGGCGCAAGGTTTGGGGTTTAGGAGTTGAAGGTTTAGGGTTTTGGGCCTTCAGAGTGGAAGGTTCTATAAAGGTTTCGGTTACTCAGGATCCCCCAACCCTGGGCATCAAAATAGCCCAAAAGCCTTATATAAGATGGTCTTTGGGCCCAAAAGCCTTAACATATGAGTCCCTAGATGCCTATAGTCGGTATTTGGGTGCAATAGGAGGGTAGTTGGGGGGTCTACCTGGAGGCTCATACCCGACCCCTTTTTTTGGATACCTAGTTTTATGGTTGGGATCTGCTTTCTTAAAAACTAGCTGCCCTAAAAAAAGGGTAGGGTATGAGCCTCTAGTTTGGGCTGTAGTGAGGGTTTTCCTACTTGTGAAGCATTCTGGGGAAATAAAGGTTAATCTTTGGGAGACATGGGAATTTAGTGCCCCGACAAGGCTGAAGATTACCTACTCTACTAGGATATGTCAGGGTTCCAATCTTATAGGGAACTCCAGAAAGTTGGAATATGGTTTCAGGGTAGGATACCTTATAATTTACCATAAAGGGCTTAGGATAATCATATTCCAACTTTCTGGCTTTTACCTTATATTATTGTTGAGGAGATTAGTGAGCAGGGGTCTCTCAGAACGGTACGGGTAAGGATTTAGTGACGCCATACGCAGATATAAGTAAACATCGCTAGGTCGGGAATATCTGGCTTCAGGACCTGAAGCAGCAACCATAAGTAGCACAAAAACCGTTTCAAGCAAAGCTGTTCAGAGTGTAGGGCTTAGGGCCTAGGGGGCTGACAAGTCATCCAAGAAGAGGAACTGCACCCAGCGACTGGTGCTGCAACTGCGGTCCAACTATCCTGCTCATGCGAAACCTGTGCATGTTCTCCAAGACCGTCGAGTAAGGCAGGATCGCGCTCGGTTGGAAGTGGAATTTCCCCAAAACAGTCCAGTTCTGCTCTGCTAGCCTCATAAACTCCTTGTAAGGAGAGTTAGCAGTGCAGGTCTCCCGCGACTTGAGGAAGCCCTTGTCGCAGCCAGCATTGCAGCTTAAGTCGTGCGGCAAGTTGCACATGCATGCTGTACAGCCATGCTCTGTCACCTTTTGGCCTTCGCGCTTTTGTGCCGCAGTTTGGTATTTCCGCAAGTGCAATGCCCCAGCGAGCGCGTCTGGGACAGTGATGCCAGTGCGCACCACAGGCCCGAGGGTGAACTGCCTCAGCAAATCGTCGCTCCCCTACTGGAACGGTACAGAAGCCACTCCACTCATGGTTCTGTCCACAATCGGCAATGTCCCTGTTGCAATCTTTGCAGTGAAGAGTTGGTCGCTCGACACGGCTGGTAAGCCCTGAACCAGACTTCCAGTCATCCGCAGTCCCTAAACCCTAAACCCTAAACCCAAAACCCTAAACCCAAAACCCAAAACCC
Source organism: Symbiodinium sp. CCMP2592 (assembly GCA_905221615.1). Classification (NCBI taxonomy): domain Eukaryota; class Dinophyceae; order Suessiales; family Symbiodiniaceae; genus Symbiodinium; species Symbiodinium sp. CCMP2592. The sequence continues at coordinate 791,041 of CAJNDT010000746.1, read as the reverse complement.
AAAACCCTAAACCCAAAGCCCTAAACCCAAAACCCTAAACCCAAAACCCTAAACCGTCCCCTAAACCTCACACCAGCCCCAATCCGAAAACCACCGCACCGTCTCAGGCAGCTGTATGGCGGCGATTAAGCTTACTGTGCTGGTTAATCTCCTAAACCCCTGAACAAACACCCTAGGTATTCCTCCAACACAGCTACCCGGCGAAAAGTTGAGGTCTGAGGTGGAAAAGATTGGGATACACCCCTGCTTTAGGGCTCAGGGGTTCATGGGTCGCGGGTTTAGGGTTTTGGGGTTTGGGATCAAGGGGTTTAGGGGTTCATGGGTTGGGGGGGCATGGGGTTATGTAAGGCTTCAGTGACTTCAGGTGTTCAGAGTTTAAGTCTTGCGAACCTTTCAGGCCTTGGTCTAGTCCACAGGGTCGTAAGTACCCATGTTATTAGTTAGTAGAATGAAGGGTTTCTAAAACAGGAAATACTATCATTCATAGGGACTCTTAGGGGGGAGGGGGGTAGGGGATTATATTTCGTAAATAGGCCGTATTAGGTCCTTATCATGGGCATTAAGGCCCCCTACCCCCCCCTCCCCCTACGCCCGTACGACTCCCCTATTGGGCACCCCATCTCACAGCTGAGCCGCTAGAACCTGCACCCCTCCCCGAAATGTAATGCTTTGTTTGGTTGTCTTAGTTTCTTATTTGGGATCCTAACCAGAAAAAAGGCCATCCAATAAAAGGTGCCACATTCCAGGGTCTGGGTGTAAGCCCTAACCCCTAAGCTACCGCAGGTCCATAGTCAATCTCCCCTCTGCCTCTGTGACGCCCAGGCAGGCTACCCGGTAGGCAGTATCGAAGTCCTGCAACATGGTGGCTTCTAACTTTTCCGAAGTACCTGATTGAGGGCTCCTGTTAAGAAGAGTTCTACTTTTTAGAATCCCCCACTCAAACTCCTGCACCCGTCACAGGGCCGTGCAGACCAAAAACCAAAAAGAACAAATCCCAGATGAAATGCCACATTACTCTTGCTTGAGGTCTTGTTATACTTCAAAGGTGCAAAACAGGGGTTCTTAGTCGTTTTCATGATTACGGTTTCGGGCTGAACTCCTCTTATTTGCCTTGCACTTTGGCGAACAACTGAGTCCGAAGAGCTCGTCTCTGCACGATTCGATGTTGCAGTTGTGTCTGTGCTGGGTCCGAAAGTAGATACTTTACCGGGACCCTGGGAGGGTTCATGGGACTTGCAAGATACCAACAAGAGGAATACATGTGGTCCACTTTTTTTCAAGCAGGGAGTTGAAGCATTGTGAGGAACTGCAAAGATCGACAACAGATAGACACAGGGTGCTCTAGGTTCTGAAGGGCATGCGGGACTAGAAATAGGATTCGAAATTGAAAAAATTGTGTACCCTAGCACCCATCAGAGTATTCATTGAGGACTCCAAAGGAGTATCTACCGGACGGGGCTCAAAGGAGAGAGGGTGGACACCCTCGGAACACGACTCCTGCAAAGGTCCAACTACTGACAAACCACATACTGTACAGTAGAAGCCAGAAAGTTGAAACATGGCTTTCGGAGGATTAGTGCTAGGATCCCTTCTACTTTTACCTTAAGGGCATGAGGATAATCATGTTCCAACTTTCTGGCTTCTAATGTAGTACATAGAATTCTCAACAGCTTGGCATTCGGTTCCGTTTGGGCCTCAGCATCGGCTAGCCTAAGCCCCGCAAACCCTTAAGCCCTGAACCCTAAACCTGAAACCCTGCAGCCCGACACTTAGCTGTAGACCCCCGACTCTTCGAGCCGAAATACGGGCAAACGCCCAGCAAAAGCCATCGACAACTTCAAAAATCAACAACCTGGAAATTCAATTCCCAACCTGCTCTCTGGCTTTCAGCCCCATAAATCGTAAACCCTATACCCAATTGTGTGGATCGCAATAGCTGAAGCCACCCGGTCCTTCTTTTCTATGTATCTGTACAACGACGCGCTCTGAGGCACATCGATCGTCTGCATTGATATGTAATGCCTCAATGAGGAAGATAGAGGGCCTAAGCCCTTTTGATGGTTGATGGGCTTCTTCGATATAGAAAAGGGTGCGTGATTGTGTTTTCGCTAATTACACGATTTTAGCTGAATATGCCAAAGACGAGTCGGGGGTAAAGCTTTTGGCATACTTGCACAGTGACCATCAGAAATCAACATTATTCGCTTTCAGACCTCAATCTCTTGTAGGAGCCTGAATATCTACTACTAGCCTTCCCTGAAATTCCGCCTTATTGCAAAGTATACTAGATCCTTATGGTGAGTATACTCTCATATACGCCCCCCCCCCCCCCCTTTCAAAAAAAAGCGAAACATGCTCCAACCCCCTAGGCTCCTGTATCCAGGAGTTCAACTTCAAGCTTTGAATTGGGGCTCAGGGCTTGGCGGTTTAAAGTTTAAACCCTAAACCCTATCCCAGGCTGCCCAGTAGTACCCTTATTCCCTTTTTGTAGTCCTAGGTTCCTTATAAAGTTACCCAATACCCAAAAGACAAGCCTTTTTATTCTTATCGTAGAAGCCAGAAAGTTGGAACATCAGACTCCTCATGCCCTTAAGGTAAAGGTAGAAGGGATCCCAGCACTAATCCTCCTAAATCCATGTTCCAACTTTCTGGCTTCTACTGTAAGACTCTGGTTCTCACAGTCTTTGACGAAGCTGAGGATTCCAGGCTTTTGGGTTGAGGTTTGGGGGCTTACTTACTTAACCTAGACCCAAGAGTACCCTAGGAATAAAAAGGGTGCCCTTTTTGGTTTAAAGGGGCTTGTAAAGGAACCTGAACCCTTAAAAAGGGAATAAGGGCCTACTCTAGGTCCTAGTAACCAAAAGCTCCAAGGCTTAAAAGTTCAAGCTTTCAGAATAAGACTACCTCATAAGAGCCCAAAAGTTGAGTAGTTGGGTTTTGAACCAATAAGTATAATTTTATGGCCTTTCGGGTCTTGTGTTCAGGGTTGGATGGTTGAGGCTTTTGTCCTCAGAGCTTTCGTAAGGACCCTGGCCCTAATCCCTAACTTCTAAACCCTAAACTTTTTTGGAGTATGTGGCTTCGGGTTCCGGGTTTGGCGATTCTGGGTACAAGGTCCGAGTATGCTACGCCCATCGCCTAAGCCACCTGAAACCCTAAACCCCCAGAACCCCTACGCTACCCTAGACCCAAAACCCCTACGCCACCCTAAACCCTAAACCCCTCTGGAATCGAAAACGGCGTCCTCATCTGACTAGGAACCCTTGCATAGTACACTGAAAGGGAACCCCATTGTAGAACCCTTTTGCACCCTCAAAGGAAACCTTATTGTAGAACCCAGAGATCCTAATACCCCGTGATGAATGCCTGCACAGAATCGTTAAACTGCCTACATATGCTCAAAGCATGACATAGTTTTACCAGGGTCTAGGGCAGCTTATCGGGTCTAAACTAGTAAAGGGGCCTTAGAAATTCGATTAGGGTTTTGGGGCTTACTTATAATAAGGAACCCTAGGAAGAGTTTTGGTATTTACTAAGGCCCTTCGATGAAAAGCCGTGGCTCAGGGTTCGTCATGGCTGAAAGCCGAAAGCCGAAAAGCCCTAAACCCCTGCAGGATGAGTCCTGACGGATCCCTTATAGAAACGCTTGTAGAACCCTGGTAAGCGTTGCAAATCTCTTGTCGGAGCCTTTCTAGACTGGGCTTTTAATTAACCAGGGAGAACAAAGTATAAACTCTTATTTCATAAGTAGCCAGGGAGAACAAAGTATAAACTCTTATTTCATAATGGTTCCTTTAAGAAAGAAGTAATAAAGTATGGTACTCCACAGCCCAGTAGAAACCTCCCAGGAACCTTTGATGAACCCCTAAACCACAAAATGATTAACACTTGCTTCGAAGGGACAAGCAAAAGATCTTGGATCCTTTGAAGCCCACGACAAAGCCTGCAAATGTTGGCAAGGCGCTGGCTCTGAAAGTGTCGTGGGGTCTCAGCTGCGGTGTTGAATCTAGGACCGATCTAGATTACTCTAGCGGTCCAGGCATGTCCAGGCACCCTTAAACTAGGTGTCGAATTCAACAGTCCCTAAAATTCTGTATAAATCAGGCTCTATATTCAGCACCATTGGATATTAACAAACATATCCCAAGTCGCAAATATCAAGTAGAGTGTATACTTTGAGCATAGGAGCCCCTTGAAGAGTTTGGGTGTTTTTGGAGGAACCCTGAACACTAAACCCTACACCCTAAACCCTATACCCTAAACCCTAAGCCCTAAACCCGAATCTCTGGGGAGGGCCATGGGCTTGGCCAATGACAAGGCTTCCGGGCCCTACGCCCTACCCAAACTTTCAGGAGGCTTCCTTCAAGGGGTTCATTTCAGGGACCTTGGGGTTCCTTCCCGGGGTTCCTTCAGGGGTTCCTTTTAAGGGACCTAGGGGTTCCTTTAAGGGCTTCCTTTTAAGGATCTCGGGATACTGTAGGGAATCTAACTTATAGTAGGGCCCATGTGCCCAAATAGTTTCTACTTTGTGATCCCTTTAAGAACCCTTACAAGAATCGTTACTTGTATAAGATCCCTTATATACCTTATTTACAAGAACCGTCACTTGCATAAGATCCCTTACCTTATAAGAACCCTTACATCATAAGATCCATTATGAGAGCCCTTGTAAGAACCTACCTTATATAAGATCCCGTATAAGAACCGTTACATTATATAAGACCCATAAAGTTGGAAACCGGATTAAGGCCAACTAGAGCTGGGATTCCCCAACCATCACTCTGAAGGATTGAGGCCATTGGGTTTCCAACTTTTAGGCTTCTGCTGTATATAAGAATTTCCGAAAATAGGGTACCCCAACATAGTAGGATCCTTATTATTAAAAACCCAAAGTAAGGTACCCCCTATTTTCGGAAACTCACATATAAGATCCCTTATAAAAGCCCCAGCACCTTGGAGCTTCTGCATGTGGGGAGGGAAGTTGCCAGTCTTGATGCACCTGAGCGGGTACCCAAAGGGTCCTGGGTACTGTAGTCATGGGGGGAGACGTTAAGGGATCCATAAGGGGGGGTCCCTTTAAGGGCTCCTTTAATTAAGGGATCTACAGGGGCTCTGTTATGGGGGATACTTCCCCAAATCATAATAGCCTTCCGTAGTCTTAAGGTTTGGGGTTTTGGGGTTTGTGAATTCAAAGGCAAGGGTTCACAGGTTCAGGGCTTACGGTTTGGGCTAGATTTAAGGGTTTAAGAGTTTATGGTTTAGGGCGTCTTGGGCTTCACAAAATTCCAAAACACACTACTACCCAACCTAGGACTCATATTTGGGCTAAAAAGCCCTAGGCCTTTGTAGCAGGGGTACGTGCTATTTGCGTACACGGACCCTTAGGGTAAATCTTCGACCGAAAACCATACAACAGATGACACTGCCCAAGTCCACCCTGAGCTCCTCTTGCCAAAACGAGCCAAGCCCAGGAACACATCTACTATACTGACCCTTAGATCATCTAGAAAGCTCCCGCAAAATCTTAAGCCGTAAGCCTACATGACACTACAGCAAGCCAGCTCAGAACCTAGGCACAGCATGTTGCTGCCGCTGTAAGCCAGCATGTCCTGCCCGGGCCGGGACAGGCAGCTTGGTCAAAGGGTCTTGAGGAGTCTTTGCAAGGGGCTCTTTTAAACTTGCCATGTGGGGTTAACAATAATACTCAAATGACAATTATCATGGGCTCAAGGAAGCCTTAACGGAACCCGTAAGCCCAACGGCTAAACGGCTTCAACACAAGGTGCTGCAGGGCTTGCAGGGCTTGGGGTGTCGAGGTCGAGAGTTGGAGGTTGGAGCCCGCCCAAAGCAGGGAACATCAATGTCGAGTCGGAGCCTTGTAATTATATCACCGTTATGGGCGGGGGGGGGCTCCAAGGGTGTAGATAACCTGCTTAGTTCTCTCCAGTGCTCCCTAAGAATCCCTTAAGGTTCCCTAAGGATCCCTCGTACCCTCCCCCCTTGAACCACTCTCCCTTAAGGACCCTATAAATGTAAGGCAAATCCAGGGTCCTCCATCTTCTTACAGGAAATCCACGGTCCTCCATGTTCCTAAGGGAAATCCCAGGGTCCTCCATCTCTGTGTTCCAGGCCACGCTGTTGGCGTTTGGCTCCTGCACTACGTCTGTGAGGGCCAAGGATTCCGAATTTCAGGTTCAGCATGCTTAGGCTTCAGGGTTTAGGGGGTTTAGGGTCTAGGGTGTAGGGACCAGGGTTTAGGGGGTTTAGGGTTTAGGGTGTAGGGACCAGGGTTTAGGGGGTTTAGGGTTTAGGGTGTAGGGACCAGGGTTTAGGGATTAGGGTTTAGGGTTCACGGTTTGTAGTTTAGGGTAGGGTCGTCTGTCTATTGGGGTCTTTGAGTGTAGTGAAGCTGGAAGCTGCTAGACCCTATAACTAGAAGACAGCCTGTGCACCCAATGCTGATATGACCTGAAGACTGTGCCACGCACAATAGACTGCCTGCATACAGTAACTGCCACTACACCTCCGCAGGGTTCCAATTATTATATATAATATATCCCCTAACCCAAAGCCTGTTTTTTTTTTATGGAGCCCCTATAGTCCCATCCGGTACTAAGGGTCAACATGCCCATATATCTTAAGGCGCTGACACTATCCAGTCTACCCCAAACTAAACCCAACGTAAGCCCCAAACCACAAAACCTAAACCCTGCACCCCATGGTTTTGCGGGATTCTCGGACATTTCTACACAGCTTTGAACGACACGGTGCCTGATACAGCAGCTGCTGCGTGTCAAGGTCATACCTAGGCCATTAGGGTTTAGGCTTTAAGAGTTTTCGGGGTTGGGGTTTTGGGTTTACAGGGGCAGCAGCCATCGTGGCAACTTGTAGGACTGCTGGACACAAGGCGATATTGCCATGTAGTGCAGCGTTCACGCTTCTGGCTCAGAACTGCACGACGTGCGGTAAAGCATGGTTCCGCCACAACGCAAGCTATAGGTCGTTAGAGCCGTAGACTGTACGCATGTGAGCCCAAATCCCAATAAGCCGGAAACCCCCTTCCAAGGCCAAACTTCCAAGAAACTCGTCATGCGGGCTACAAAACACAAAACCCGTAAAGCCAGCCCCTTGAAGAAACCTTGATGAAAGCACATAGAACCCTCATATATCTAGCAACCCTACGCAGACCCTTACGAAAGCCTACGACACCCTTAAACACCTGAAGCCTTCCAACCTTTATGCAGTCACAGGCTGGGACTCCGATCCGTGGTACGGGATACCCTGAACCCAAAACGCCGTAGAACCTAAATCTCCCAAAGGCTCCACGTGCCCATATAGTAGCTACTTAAAGACTTAGGCCTTAAAGTCCCTATATAGGGACCCTCTAAGGCTTATGTATCTACTATAAAGGTACATGGAGCCTTTGGGTCTGTCGTACGGCATGCCTGCTGTTTGGTTTCTCCCTCTGTTTGAGGTAAGCCCTGAGATCCAAGCGGCTTTGGGATGCTAAATCCTAAATCGTTTCTCTTTAATATCACTGCTCGGAAACAAAATCACAAAAATCTGTAGATACCACCAAAGGAATATCCTTCCCCAAACCGGGTTTTGAGTTTTGCGGGTCTACCAACAAGGCGATAGGAGTGTAGAGTGAAGGTCCCAGAAGCCCGAATAAGACCTGCATTCAACAACCCCGAAAAAGGAAGGGGTTGAGGGCTCTTGGATTGCGTTACACCGTTACGCCCTAAACCCTAAACCCCGAAAGGAATGCTTGGAAGGTAGGCATGGGGGCAAATCATGGGGACCTGAACACCTAAAGACGAAAAATACAACGGTTCGGGGTTTTGGGCTTGGGACTTGGGGTTGAAGAAGCCGAATATACGAGCCTGACAAAATAGAACCTACATTCCACTACAGGTAACATCAGGAACCTTAAGGAATAAGGTTGGTATGTATTTAAGCCCCTGCATTCAACCCCCTGAAGGGTGCAAGCACGACCATACTATACCCAGCGTGGCTGTCCTACTGTTTGAGCGCTGGGGCACCTTGAGGCCCTAAACCCCAAAACATCTTACGAGTCTAAGGAGCCCCTTAGACCCCAATCCACAAGAGCTCTGCCGAGTCTAACCCAAAGGCTCCATGTACCTTTATAGTAGATACTTAAGCCTTGAAGGGGTCCCTATATAGGTACTTTATAAGGCCTAAGTATATACTATAAGGGTACATGGAGCCTTAGGGTAAGCGAGCCTTACACCCAAGAGCTCTAGCGAATCTCACGAGTATTGAGTTTCACGCACCAGCAGGTTGGATGTCTCGTCCACCACCGCAAGCTTTTTCCGCCTGTGGAAGTATATATATATATATATATATATACATATACATATATACACACACATATATATGTACATGCACGTGTAAGTGTATATATGTATACATAGACGGCTGGATAGGCAGACAGGTGTGTTGGTGAGAATCCTGTTACAGAACCCCATGCGTGTGTATATATATATATATATATATATATATATATATAGAGAGAGAGATACAACATGCACAAACAGATTATAATGGCGATGACATGATGACGATGACAACCCTGATGATGCTAATGACGAATGATACATGATGATGAAGGCGATGATGGCGGTGAAGATGGTAGTGATGATGATGGAAGCCCCACTATGTGCAGGTATGTATATACAGTACATACACATGTGTAAGTGTGTATGTATGTATGTATATATATATATACATATGTATATACATGTATATGCTAGAGCTTGAAGTTGGCGGGTGCATCTGTTGTCCGTGCTGGATGGCTGACTCATGCCATAGTCAACTTTGAGACTTCTATCCAGCCTTAAATGCCGAGGCTGGGCCCTGAGCCGGATTCATGCAAGAACCCAAGAAGCCTTGCTAACCGATAGCATCAACAGTTGAAGCTTAGGTTAGCTTTCCTGAACCAAAGACCCTAAACCCGCCTGCAGGAGAGGTCGAGGCAGCGCACTGCCGTTGCCTGTCGTGCGACAGGCAAACCCTTGAGGGTTTAGGATGTGGGGCTTCTTACACAGGCTAGGATTCAATCTTTATAGGGCTTGCAGCATCTATCCTATACTCCAGCGCCGCAGCCGCGGCGTTGCATTTCTATGCCGCATGCAGGGTCCGAGTCCCAAATAATCATACTCTCCGCAAAACCACTAGCACACACATTATTCGTTGATTGAAGAAACGAACGCAGGTGCGTAATCCACGTGTCCTTTGGACGCTTAGGGCATCTTGAGAGGGTTTTGGTTTAAGTTTAGGGTTCCTGGAGCAAGCCGAATTAATGAGGCTCGAAGGACCCAGAGTGGGAGGTGGTTGCGGGTGCTATTGTACCAGCAGATTGGGGGTCGAACAGCCTATGAAGTTTATGGATTAAGGATGATTATAGAAAACCCCACAAACTTGGAAACCGGATTTAGGCCAAATAGTGCTGGGATTCCCTCTACATCACTCTTAAGGATTGAGGCTATGGGGTTTCCAACTTTTGGGCTTCTACTGTAGAGACTGTTTATAGGGGTTTTGAGTCTGCGCCTGTGGGCCCTTGCTGGCGGTCCCCGGAACCCAGAGACTCCAACATCCCTTAATTAAGGAATACACCTCAAATCATATAAGGGATCCTACCATATCTTCAGGAATATTCCTTAATTAAGGGATACTGGAGTCCCCGGAACCTGAAAAGCATGGATCTCAAAAACCCTCAGCCGTCAAATGAGGGAGTTTCCGAAAAGTAGGGGGCACCTTACTTTGGGGGTCCTTTAAGGGTTCGTTTAAAGGGACCTATGAGGGTTCTATAGAGGGTTTGGGGTTTGGGATTTCCGAAAATTCAGGGTACCTTATTTTGGGGGTCATGATAATAGGGATCCTACAATTTAGGGTACTAAATTAGGGCCCCTATTTCCGGAAAGTCGCATATCGGAAGCGCTTCACGCACAAGCTGAGCCTGTTTGATGAGCGTCACAGGGAAAGCATTATCGACAAAGATTTTCCTGGCGTCGGGGCAGACGGTTCACGTGTCTTTCATACAAAAGGCCGGGCGTGGGATCCAATATGTATGTATATATATATATATATACACACATACATATATATATATATGTTTATGTATGTACATATATATATATATATATATATATATAGAAAAAGGGGCTTGAGTAATTGTTCACTAGAGTTTCGGGCATATAGGGCGGTTGTACGTTGACTTGACGATTTTCGAAGATACGAAGTTTAGAATATCTAAACACCCTAGGGCTCCAGCGGCCTTAATAGTGGGCTACTGGGGTAGACCCAAGAGTACCCTAGGAATAAAAAGGGTGCCCTTTTTGGTTTAAAGGGGCTTGTAAAGGAGCCTGAACCCTTAAAAAGGGAATAAGGGCCTACTCTATATATGGTTAGTAACCTACTATTTAGGTTACTGGAGCTCTAGGGAACAGATATTGCATGCTTCAAGGAATTGAACGAGCGGGAGTGACGGAAGAGGGTGCCAAATCCTCATGATGCCTCCTGTCGCGCTGGGAGAAGCCTGCGTGGAGACAATTCGCCGGAATGTGGCAGCATCGGCGAAAACTGGCGCTTCCACATAAACAAGCCCGTTAGGAGTAATCAGAACCGCTTGGTTATGAGAATGCCCCTGGAAAGCGTCTTGACCAAACTCGGTCATCAACGGGACGCCGTCGGGCAACTGCTGGAAGAAGTCTCTCAGTTCGCAGCGGTCCACGAACAACTCCCCGTACTCGAGATGCAGCTTTTGCGTAACTGTCAGCATCGGGGTCCTGGAGGAAGAGCAGCTGGTAGACGTAGACGAATCGTTGACACTGCTGCTGCTGCTGCTGTAGCTGCTATCAGTGCCCTCGTTGCTCGAAGCTCCGCTGCGGCTGGGATCCATTCGCCAAGTAGGCATTGCATAGCAACTAATCAAATCAAACTATAGGTCCCGGGCCGCCCTCCACTGTTGCAAACACTTCGCTGCAACCTGAAGCTTACTTCCCCAAAGCCCCAAGGCTTAAAAGTTCAAACGTTCAGAATAAGACTACCTCATAAGCACAGATATAGGAAGCCGTTTATGTAAAGCCCGATGCGGTCACATGTACCTTCAGGGGAGGCTTGCAACCTTTATCTGCCCAACTTGGAGGACATGCAGACTCAGGCTCTTGGGGGGTTGCAGTCATTTAATTTGCATGCAGTTCAGGGCTTTGTGAATTTAGTGTGTGTGAATCTGACTTGTCGTTTTCGGCGATCCCACCCCAGCTCTATGGCATGCTACGCCGACTAATTTAATCTGACATTCAAAACCGAGCCTAAGCCCTACCTTAAGGACGAAATGAACCCTAAAAGGGGTTAAGGCTCATATACCATTATAGGGGTTCATAGTAAGTGGGTATAGGGCTCCTACTTTTAAGGGTCATGTGGTCCTTCAGGTAAACCCTGCCGACCCAGGACTCTGCACCACACCAAGATCCTGAAATCCTATTTTTTTTACAGGGGCCTGAATGATTTTCATAGGGTTTTGCAATACATTATAAAGCCGAGGTGCCGATAATTCAGTTCATGCAACGAATGAAAGTAGCAGCTGTTTCTGCATCAAATCTGCCACTGCGAAGTTGCTGGTTGCGCCCATAGCCAATCTATACTATTCTATGCCCCTGTATGACCTTTATGTTTTTGCTTGCGTCACTTTCCGGCGGGAAAACCGCTGTGAACTTGTCAGCTATAGAAATAATTCTGGTCACGTCTATCTAGACAGTGACTGGAATTCCAGCCGCCTTCCAAAACCATATACGAAGCCTACCAAACGCAATACGCAACCCTTAAAACCCTCGAAGATGACACCCCCGAAGCGCCGAACCCTAGTCTAGTTCATGGTTGCCTAGGGTCATACCCTACCCCTTTTTTGGGGTACCTACTTTTCTATATAAGAGAACCTAACCATCCGAAGGGGTGGGGTATGACCCTCTAGGTAATTGCACTTTTGAGGGCTTTGCTGTGCCAAAACACTTCGAGACCCTCAACCTCAACCCTGAACCCCAAACCCCTAAATCCTCAAACCCTTAAAGCCAAAACACCCTGTATCAAAGAACCCTTATATAGGTCTATAGTCCCTTATAGGAACCCTTAATAGATCCCTTTAAAGGAACCCCTAATCCCTACAACTTTCCGTCCGATTCTTAAGCCCGTGGGCAGCCCGACCTACCTTCAGGTTTTTACCATCAAGAGAATCAAGAGCCCTCTTAGCGGTTTAGGGTTTAGGGTTTAGGGTTTACCTAAACCCCCAAGATTAGGCTAAATGATGGTCCGAAGGCTATAAAAGGCTATTATTCTACGTACCTTTTTTTGCGGTCCGCGTAGGGATTCAGTGCCTAAGGCTTTCAGGTTTTTATTGTTTAGGACACAGGGCTGACCCCTATTCTCGGAAACGCGGAAAGTATGTCTGGGTGCACTGTGACCAGCGACCTTCGCTGCAGTGCATTGCGAAAAGGCAGACCTTGCAACCACCTCCCGTTTAGAATCGAAGTCACATGGCGGGCCCTGACGTGCAACACCGAATACTTGGACTCCCAGTACATACTTACTAACATACATCTATACATACGTACATACATTCATGCATACATACCTGTTTGCTCTTTGAACAACAAGAACTAGGCAGGATTTCGCACAACAACATCAGAGACATGCCCGAAGTGCCTAACCCAATCCACGAGCCCTGTTTCGGAAGCACAACAAAAAACCCTAAACCCTAAACCATGCCCGAAGTGCATGACATGGCCATTTTTTAGGCCGACGAGGAGGCCCTCTCGCTTGGGTGCGCCGCCGACTACCTGCCAGGGGGGTTTGAAGGCCCAGGGACTCGGAAAAGCCTAGTTTTGGAATTTAGGTTTTAGGGTTCAGGGTTTGGGGCAGTTTAGGGTCTAGGGTTTTAGGGGTTCAGGGTTTAGGGTTTTAGGGTTGTGCTTGGGAGTTTCAGAAAATTAGGGGTACCGTATTTTGGGGTCCTTACAATAAGGATGGTACTATTTAAGGTACAATAGTAGGGTCCCCTATTTTCGGAAACTCCCACTTAGGTTTTAGGGTTGTGCTTAGGGTTCAGGGTTTTAGGGCTTTCGGCCTGGCTTTCAACAAAGCGCTCTTGTCGGTAAAGGACTATAACGTTGTACAAAGCCTCGTGTAGGGCTTTCTGAGAAGTGTGGTGCAGGGGACGTGCTATAGCAAGTGGGGGGATTGCAAGGTCTCAGGCAAGGATTCAGACTCAGGTCAAAGCCCTGGGGTTCAGAGTCTGGACATAGCAAAGGGTCTTGCACTCGTGAAGGCCTACTTCAACACCTCCCTGAGCCTAAGCCCAATTCTGAAACCCTAAGTCCCAAGCTCTGAAACCCTAAGTCCTAAGCTCTGAAACCCGGAACCATGCACAAAAATCCTAAACTATACAACCCGGAACTCCAATCCTGGGTTGCCGGACCTTGATGTAGCGGATGAGCGCATCCAAGTTCCACTCCTTAACGCAGGACTGAGTGAGACGTCTCAAGCTGAAAGTTTAGGTCCTCAGCGTCTTAAGGTTTTGGTTCAGAGTTGTTTCTTGATCAGAACAGAGACCTGGGGCAGATTACAGCATGAATTACGGAACCCTAAGGCAAAGTATAGGTAACTATTCAGGCTTCGATAGCAGCCTTATAAACCCTTACTATACGATCACTAGTACCCTGCACCCTGAACCCCTAAAGCACTGTTAAGCCTGGTTTCTGCTTGCGGTAGCGACCTGGGGCTTTGGGATTTGGAGCCCTTCATCCTCATCCCAAATCTCTAAACCTCTCTTCCTCAACAACCGGGCCCCAAAAAGTTCAAACTTTCTAACATAGAGAGAAAAAAAGGGCCAACAAGTTTTAAAGTTCCCCCGTTCACTATCTAAGACATGCCATATAGCGGCCTTAGCAAATAGAATGGGGTTTTGGAGCCCAGTGTACTTATAGTTATTTTTCGGAAGTCCCATATAGTAGCCCAGTTTCATGGTTGGTGCTGAACTTAGGGTCTAGAACTGTCGGCAGCTAGCGGCTTAGGGTTTCAACAATTACGCTGGTGGTATCTGTGGCGCGCACCCTTTCCAGAACACCCTGGAAGGAGTAGAGCTGCAGTTTTCGCTCCTGGTCGACGAGAAGCAGAAGCTTTTTACAAGGTTCAGGGCTTCACCCATGGCAGTCCAGAACTACTTTGAGGCCTATGGGTAGTCTCTGGACCCGGAAACCCTAAAGCTGAAGACCCCTGAACCCTAAAAACTTAAAATCCTAAACTCATAGCCCTCAGAGCCCGAAAACCGAAACCGCAGCATCGCATCAGGTGCACTGGCTGGGAAGCCAAGTTTGGTTTAGGGAACTCTAAACAGCAAACTGAGTTGGGTTTACCCAGAGGCCCCGAAGTAGTTCCTTTTTGGGATTTCCTTATAGGATTCTATACATGAACCCCCAAAAGGAACTACTTTGGGGCCTTTGGGTACACAGGGTTGAGGGCTCAATGCTAAAGGGCTCGGGGTTCATGGCTCGGGGTTTACGGCTGAAGACTTCAGCATTAAGGCATGGAGGAAGTAAGGCATAGGCCTCGAGCTATGTAAAACTTCATCTGAATCTGACTTGAAGTATGTACATAAATAACAATATAAATTTATGCTATATATGTATATATATATATATATACACGTATAACGGATACATGTGAGGGCGTTGGGCTCTCTGGTCATTCGCCCACCAGTCCTGGCAAAGAATGATGTGGTTCGTGGTGACCTTGCGCAAGGTACTGCACATCACCCCCTCAAAAGGGACCTAAATTAATTCGGGGCTTTGGGATATCTTACATTCCGAGCTACCGGGCAATATGATTTCCGCTTTTTACAGCAATGCACATACAGCCGCCGAGACCTAAACCCTGACAGACTTGAAGCAGGGGCAGCTGCGTACGATTTGTACAAGGTTCCCATGCTTACCGGATGGCAACAGCAGCTCACGATGACCGGGAAAAGGCCGGAAACAGAACTGAGGCTTCTCCCACACTCTGCTCTCAAACTGTCTTTTTCGGTATTCCTCTGACATGTAACTGCTGTTCAGCAACTGACAGGACTCTAATCAGGTACCGGGCTTTGTCCGGAAAGATTCAACACAAGCAGCTTCGAAGCAACCAGAAAGCTTTGCACCGCTCTATGCTATCTGCTGTCTTTCCAGAAGGCCTTCCTTCTTCGGGTATTCTACCTCTAGCCCGGAACCCTGAAAGTATAACGTTATGACAATTTAATCGTAAGGAAATTTATAAAACCTCGAAACAGTAGGAGTAGAAGGTTGTGACCATTCCATGTTCAGGCATACAAAAACCCTTACGTAATGCGCGCAGGTTCTTGGACCCCAAGTACATGAGACTGCTGATGGACAAAATCCTGCATTACCTACTATAAGGAATATACCATAATTCCCTTAGTTTGGAGTCCTTCGGGTCATGCAGGATCTATATCATCAACCTTTAACCCTAAACCCCCTATATATTCCTTAAAGGGACCCTCATAGATCCCTTTTGTCCATCAATGAATAGTCCATCAACCTGTAACCCTAAACCCCCTGTAGATCCCTTAAAGGGACCCATATAGATGCCTTTAAAGGAACCCCAGGATTTTGTCCATCAGCAGGAGGACCGAAACCACCCGCATAAAAGCGAAGAGCTGAGGCTCCGGCCACAAGCAATGAACAAACAAATTTCTGCCTGGGCATCGTCAGGGAGACAACATAAATACGTTATATATATATATATACAACATGACAGCACATGTGTATATATATATATATATATACATCTATATATATATATATATATGTATATACACATAGTATACAGATAAAAAGATATTTGCATAGTGTCCCAGTGGGTTTAGCACTTGAGGCTTGGGTTGCGGAGCTTGGGTTTCGGGCTGGGGCTTGAGAAGCTCCTGTTCTGTTGTCGTACGGGCCACTCAGGAACAGTTGGATAATATTCATAATATAGCTATATAGTAAAAGCCAGAAAGTTGGAATATGGTTTCAGGGTAGGATACCCTATAATTTACCATAAAGGGCTTAGGAGAATCATATTCCAACTTTCTGGCTTCTACTGTATTAGGACCTTAATAGTAGCTCTATTATAGACTTTGACTGTAAGGGTTCTTTTCTCACAGTGTCCGGCATTTTAATCTGACAGGTTTAGATGATTTCGGGGTGGCATTCAAGTCGTGTGCTGCAGGCTGCGAGGCCGTTGACTCCCGCAAATGACACGACCGGGCTTTCGGCAGACCCTGTTGTATGTTGTAGAGGCTGGCAACTGGAGACCTCCCTGCCACTTGAGCCCAACGTGCCAGGAAGATGCAATGGGCCCCAGCACAAACTTCCTAAGGGTCCATGTGCCCAAATAGTATATACTTGGGCCTCAAAGTAGTCCCTATGTAGGTACATTGGGAGCATAGTATATACTATTTGGGTACATCGACCCTTAGGGACTTCATCTTTGCGCTTCATTTCACGTTCCATGATATCCTAGCATTCCTGAAGGACCAAATGACCCTTAAAAGTAGGAGCCCTATACCCATATACGATGAATCCCTATAATGGTATATGAACCTTAAACCCTTTTAGGGCTCATTTCGTCCTTAAGGTAGGGGCTTCATCTTTGCGCTTCGTTTCACGTTCCATGATATCATGTCATTGGGCCTCCTTCTCGCGCATGATGGACCCAGAGACTCCAAGATTCCATAATTAGGGAATACCTAGAATTCCTTTAAGGGATCTATAAGGGATCTAGGGTGAAAAAGGTTTAGGGGACTCCGATATCCCTTAATTAGGGAATATACCTTAAATCCATATTGAGGATCCTACTATAATTTAAGGTATATTCCTTAATTAAGGCATATTGGAGTCTCTGTGGACTCAGCCCACTCTCTGTCAGATGCGGGAAAGGACAACTTGTTAGGGAAGCTCGCTCTGCAGGATGCGAAGGGAATCCATTCAAGAAGTGAAAGATGGCAAAGCACATGCTTGCCCTGGAGGAGTCCACTTGAGTATATGTTGATACCGTTTCGGGTTTCAGGTCTACGGTAGGGTTGAGGGTTTGGGGTGTAGGAGCTAGGGTTTCATTCTCTTGGGCAGTTCTGGCAACTTTTGCCTGGTCCCATGCGACCGCTGATGTCTGCGATCGGCAACCAACCACAGTGTTGAACGGTTTCATATCTAGGGTCCATAGGGATAAACCCGAAGCCCGTGACACTCTGCTCTGCGTCTACAGGCCTGGATGCTTATGTGGATAGGACTGATGGGTGTCATTGTACTAGAAGGGTTGTTCTGAAAGTGCTAAGTCATCGCAACCCTAAACCGGTCAACCCAAACAACTCATGCATAAACCCTTTAGACGGCACGCCGAAACCCTGCAACTATCAATGGCCCCTGACACCTGAACCGTGCACCCCACCCGGTAGAAAGCTGGCGTGAATATTTGGGATGATTCCGGAGCCCCCTAAAACCTTGCCCCGCTTGGAACCCCGCACCTTGCCTCCTAAGACCCTGCACCGACAAAAGCTGTTGCAGGGACCCTCCCTAAACCCCTAAACCCTATAAACCCTTTCAAACCCTATAAACCCCTAAACCCCTAAAGCCCTAAACCCTAAACCTCTTAATCCTAAACCCCTAAACCCCTAAAGCCCTAAAGCCCTAAACCCTAAACCTCTTAACCCTAAACCCTTAAACCCCTAAAGCCCTAAAACCCTAAAACCCAAAACCCCTCAACCCCTAACCCCTAAAGCCCTAAACCCTAAAACCCCTAAACCCCTGAACCCCTAAAGCCCTAAAGCCCTAAAACCCCAAAACTACCCCTCAACCCCTAAAGCCCTAAAACCCCAAAACCCCTCAACCCCTAAACCCTAAAACCCCTTAACCCTAAACCCCTAACCCCTAAAGCCCTAAGCCCTAAACCTCTTAACCCTAAACCCCTAGAGCCCTAAACCCTAAAACCCCAAAACCCCTCAATCCCTAAACCCTGAAGGTTGCCGCAAAATTCGTCGTCGGACCCCGGACTGACCACTGCGGCGGTATACTTAGAAATCCCTAGGGCTCCAGTTTGGGGATACAGGTAAGCCCTAAGGCTCCATGTACCCATATGATTTAGGGGTTTAGGGTTTAAGGGTTTATGGTTTAGGGGTTTCGTAAATAGTAGGTTACTGGGGTATATAAAATGTGGTTAGTAACCTACTATTTAGGTAACTGGAGCTTAGAGATAGCATTTAGTATATGATATGTCATATGTTCGGCGTTGTCAAAATTAGGGTCCTTTTTTGGGTCCTTAATATAATACGGCACCTAATATCTAAGGTACCCGGAAAGGGACCCTAATTTTGACAACCACCCATATACTCCATATAGTATACAATATGTCATATGTAATGAAGATATGAAGAATAAGGTACAATACATAATAACGACGAAGACTGGGACAGTGACCCTTATGAAGCCCGGAGGCCTCGAATTGAACCCCGAAGAACAATTACATAAGCCCCATGCGTCAGTTTAAAGGACACACTTTTAAGTAGCTTGCAGGAGCCCGTCAAAGAACCCTTATAAAGTAATCCCGAACGGAACCCTGGTAAGAAAGCACCCCGAAAGGAACTCATGAGGGCATCCCCTAAAGGAACCCTGAAAGGAGTGCTATAGATCCCTTCGATTCAAAGCGACCCTTGAAGGATCCCTTAAACAAACCCTAAACCCTCAAATCCTTGAACGCAAAACCCCTAAACCCCTAAAACCCCTCAAACCCTAAACCTTTAAACCCCTGAAACCCCTGAACCCTTAAACCCCTAAAGGAACAGGACCCTAAACCCTAAGGGAACCCTCAGAGGAACCCAGAAGCGGAACTCAGCCGCCGGCTTGATCTTTTCTATGTTCCTCAGATTTGGCGTCTGACACTCTCTTCTCCAATAGCCAGGCCCAAAAAAGGTCAAACTTTTGAAGACAGGCCAAATATGTAAAGCCATAAAGTTTAAAGTTCTCCAATTGGCTAAGTAAGGACAAAATGGAAGGGGTCCCGGGGGGTAGGGCTTAGGACTTAAGGGTCTAGGGTTTAGGGTTTATGAGTTTAGGGCCTATGACCGAACAGTGTTGGGTTTAGGGATGTGTAGGGTTGAAGATTTTAAAGTTTAGGATTTGGGTTTAGGATCTAAGGGTTTAGGGTTTAGGATGTAAGAGTTTAGGTGCAGATTACTACTATCAAGGCTGTTTAATTAGTCCTTACAGAGTTGGGTCGTGATGTTGCGTCGCGTGCTTTCATGTTCATGAGCTTTTTTTATTGTTTACCAGCACCCACTTGCATAATGCGCGTAGAACTGTGCGTGCGTGCCAGCACCTTCGCACACTTTCATGATCGCAGAGAAAACTCTGTTGACAATCCACGAAGGCGCAGTAAGAGGAAGGACGAGAGGAAGGGGGAGAGAGAGCAAAGAGATGGCGGCATGCAGCAGGGTGCACTGGTGTGTGTAATTATGTGTATATATATATATATAGAGAGAGAGAGAGAGCGAGAGAGAAAAACAAAGAGACTGGTTTTAGTTTATCTGTGTGCATTTTCTTATTCACATATTCTATTTGTTTGTGCTTGCTTTACACATAGGTACATGCACACGCGGCCAGACACAACCACGTATTGTCAAACATGCATTCTTTCGTACATACATGCGAACTAGATACTTACATACACTCATAACATACATACATACGTCTGTGCATACACATATGCAAAAATCAGGAGACCACTGCCGTGTACAGATGAACATCCCCAGAGACTCCCAATATCTCTCAATTAAGGGTTATACCTTAAACAATATTAAGGTATATTCCGGATTCCTCAATTCAGGGATATTGCAATTCCCTAAACCCCAAAACCCGACAGATCCTTGATAGATCCCTTTTAAGGAACCCTGATAGATCCCTTCATAGGCACCCTACAGAACCCCTGCAAAGAAACCCTAGGTATCCCTTTAAAGGGAACCCAGGGAGTCTCTGGGAACAGATACAGCTCGACCAACAGATCCCTGTGCTGGGCCGCGAGACGCAGTTTCCACAACTAGACCCAAGAGTAGCCTAGGAATAAAAAGGGTGCCGTTTTTGGTTTAAAGGGGCCTATTAGGGAACCTGACACCTACAAAAAGGGAATAAGGGCCTACTCTGGGTCCTAGACAAGAGTGGCTCTCTGATGCAGAGCACTTCTGAGACCCTGAAGGACCAAAGGAACCTTAAAAGTAGGAACCCTATACCCATATACGATGAATCCCTAGAAGGGTATATGAACCTTAAACCCTTTTAGGGTTCAGTTCGTCCTTAAGGGCCTTACCAGGATCCCTGAGGGGCCCTTTAATCGAGCCCTTATGATCCTTAATAGTGGGTATTTGGGGTAGAATATAGAGAGTAGTTGGGGGCTGTAGGTATGCAACTAGTCATGAGAACCTGATTGTTCAGGGTCTTTTGTAGGATCGCTTATCACACATCAAATCTGAGGATATCTTTATGCCATCGGGGCGCTTGTAGTGCATATCCAACGGATCTTCGTGAGAGACCTCGTAGATGAGCACCTGCAGCGCACGATCTTAACGATTTGAGGGTTTAGGGTTTAGGGGTTTAGGGGTTTAGGGTTTAGGGGTTTAGGTGTTTAGGGGTTTAGGGATTTAGGGGTTTAGGGTTTAGGGTGGCAGGTTAGGGTTTAGTTACTAAGTTCAGGGTTCAGGGCCCAGGGTCCTAGCCCGGAGCCACCAAAACCTGGGCGGGAGCCTTCGACGGAAGAAGGTCCAAACACTAAGCAGTGGCATCCTACCCTAACCCCAAGAGTCCAAGTACCTAATAATCATACACTCTCCGAAATCCTAACCTACCTAACTACTATCCTAAAACCGAGTGCCCGATTATTGGGTCCTTTGGACCCTTGGGGTAAGGGATATGATAGGGTTATGCTACGGTTGATGATATAAGTCCTGCATTATCCATAACAAGGACTCTACCATAATTCGCAGAGTTTGGGGGGTCCTTAAGGTGATGCAGGAGTTGTATCATCCACCGTAGGGATTGCTACAAGGTTCCTACAGGGGCTACGACATGCGTTGGTACTGTACAAGATCTGAGGAGCGAGAGCTGATGCAAAGAGATCATCACTCGAAAATCCCAACTGCTGGCCGGTTCTAGTGAGCTCGAGACCCTACGGGTCCAAGTACCCAAATACCATCGTTTCGAGGTCCAAAAACCATTCAGAGTATCGATTTTTGGGACCTAAAACCCTACTATTTGGGTAGTTGGACCCTCTGGAAAAAGGGTTCTGTAATGAGTGTTTCTATCTTGGGGTTTACGGTTTAGGGTATGCCTCGAACCTCTCAAAGGCTGCGGGGGGAGTTCCGTCCCCAGGATATCCAGCAGCCTGCGCTTCCGGGAGGGAGTGAGACAAAGCTGCACGGATTCGCGCGCTGCGATGGTGGTAGTGCTGCGCCGCATACGGCGGAGTGCCTGGGCAAAGATGATGCAGAAGCGGGCCCTCCTCCGGTATGATGAGGGAGTCCAAGAACACTCTATGGAAGGTGTCTGGATAGAGGCACTGCCCTCTGACCACCAAAGGCTCGGAGTCACTTCTGACAAGAACGTCGGAAGATATACAACCTCTGTATAGTGTGTATTTTTTCCATTTCGAGGCATTCAGTGGTGTACGCAGCTCTAATTGGTTGCACAGGCCCTCAAAGCCGTAAAAGGCTTCGAAATGGGCGAATCCCAGAAGCATTCAGGGGCCTTGACTCTGACGGGTTGTCCGTCGACGATCTTAGCCCAAACTGTGCGGAGCTTCTTCGGGACAATCATGTAAAGGTCTCGAGTCGCGGCTAGAGCTTGACCGTCGCCACTGCAAATCAACTCTCCAGCTTCCCAGTTGATCGACAGGATTTCAGGCTCCGGTGTCGGGGTCCCGCTGATCTCACAAGACCGTCTAGAAATCTCATTCCATTCAACAGCCGTAACCGCTTCGCGGAAGTCTTTGAGGGAGCAGCTAGTCGCCCAGTTCGGCCCCTCAGTCGCTGTCGCAGGAGGCGGCACATGCTGCAGGGCATAGAGGACATTCGCCGTGGACTCACTGTCCCACATATCCTCCGGCACGTTCTGGGAGAGGTACTCGACCTCGTCCGAGATGTAGCTCATCACCGCTTCTTCCTCCTCCGCATAGAGGGGGTAGTTCACCAGGCTTTCGACAATAACCTGCTGGATCTCCCTGACTGTGTTCCATTGGGGCTTGTCCAGCAGTTTGCCGCAAACGTCTTGGTAGGCCGCTGTCGCTGTGTCACTCCACCCCCTTTTGGCAACCACGGCGGTAGGCTCTTCCACCTGTGCCGTAGGGGCCATCGTGAACTGCTCCTCCTCGAGTTGCCGCCATTTTGTGCTGCCCAATCCGGGGGCAACCACTTCCTGTCGCACACCTTGGGCTCGGAGCGCCGCAACACATGTCGGCGTGTCTCGGAGGTGGATGGAGAGTCGGGGCAGCGACCAGAACTCCCGCCCGCAGCCTTTACAAAGGCTGCCATGGACGTAGTTCCTGTAGTCAGCCCTTCTTTTGTGCGTTTTGAAGAAGTGTGCGCCCAATCCCCCCCGAGACATGAAACTCTTGTCACATGCTCTGCAAATCCACTTCGGGCTGGTGGGGGCGCCGGCTGCCTCAGGGTTCTTCGCCGCGCGGTAGAGGGCCCACAGAACCAGGTCAATCTTGAAAGCGGCAATCATAGCCTTGTGCTTGCTCCGCAACATCTTCTTGACACTGAGTTTGAAGCGGTTTGGCGCAGCAGTGATACGCTCGGCCCATTTCGGCCATTCCGTGGCTTCGACCTTCGGCCACGACCCATCAAACGTAGCCAACTCGCGTAGATCGGAGCGCACACACTGCAGCCACGCAGCCTCTTTTTGTAGCTCCGCCCACAGTATCGCTGGCCCGTGACGGACCAAAGCACTGAGGAAGCCGAGTCGGCTTCTCATGGCTACCAGGGAGAGGCACCAACTGTCTGTCACGACATGAACCAAGGGCTCCGGCACGCGGAATAACTGGTCGCCCTTGACTTCTGTCGCCAGCAGGCGCCGAAGGCATCGAGAGTAGCCACTGGACAGCTTCTCCCACGATGGCCCCTCCGGAATCCACAAGAGGAGGTTGAAGAGCGTTGCTTGGACACTGGCCTCGTACAACTTGACCCTGATCGGCAGCAAGATAGTGGCATTCTGAAACAGGAGTCGCTTTCCCTGGTCGAACGCAGAACCCAGCATTGCCAGTCGCCTCCGTGCTTCAGCTTTCAAAGTGGCTTTGGGGTCCAGCACACCTCCTAAATGCGTGTATTGAGGGGCGACATGGACCTTGACTCGGAGGTCGTCGAGGTAGACCTCTGATTTCCTGCCGGTGGTGATGCTTCGTCGAGCTTGTTGGGCACCACGGCCGACGACGTAGATCATGAGGGCCGACTTGCCCGGTTTGAGATTGGGCGCTAAACCGAACTCCTCCAGGGTAGCGACCGCAAGCGAGGCTAGCCTTTTAGCCTTGGTGACCAACTGGATAGGGTCGTCGCTGTCCACTGGCACCGCTGAGTCGTCCGCCCAAGTGGAGTCCCGGACAAGGCATGACGTGCCTTGTGCCGGGTGCCCGAAAACACCATCCTGCTGGTTGTACAGCAGACGGGTCAAGAGTCCTTCTCCATCTGCCCGCTCGACCAGCGTGCCCATCGTTCTCGCATAGATGTATGCGAAGATCGCGTCCGCCCAACTTTCGCCAGGTCTTGACCCTGTCGTGGTGACAGCCACTTTGTCCCCGCTTGAGTAGGCTGAGACGCACCAAGTGTCTCTGTGGAAGTCGGCGCACGCCGCCTGAACCACCGCAGAGTTTCCGGCCTCCTTCATCAAGCCTCCTTGCTTCACGAGGTCGAGCAGGGTGTGCATGTCTTCTGGCACCATGCCAAACTTGGCCAAAAGTCTTGCCACGTTCTCGTCTGTGTCCAGTGGCCCCACAGCTGCCTGTCTCAGGACTCGATAGTAAGCAGCTGTGGTGTCGATAAAGAGTATGGCGTAGCTCCTTTTCAGACGATAACACCAACGGGCATGCGACAGAAGGCTCATTGAAGCAAAGCCAAGGGGGGCATTTCGCCTGCTGCCAAGGTGTAGCCCGTGCAGAACCCCTTGCAAGGCTTGCTGGCCGCGACAGCGTATGAGCTTGTGAAATGCCTTGGCAAGCATGCTGCTCACAAATAGCGAGCGGTGGTTCGAGGGCTGGTCGACCGGGCCCGAACCTTTGAATGCAGCATGCAATATGCCTCCTCTCCATTGAACTGGTTGTGTCATGTAAGCCAGGGACTTGACCACCAATGGATGCATTTTCTCCGCAAACCGCGATGGATCGGCGCGGAGTAACTCTCCAGGTATATTGTCCAGCCCCATGGCTTTCCCGGCTGGGGTCAGGCGGAGAACCCTTTCTGTTTCCGCAAGAGTTGGCATTTCTTGCAACGACCATTCTAGATCGGAGGTTTCGCGACCACTTCTGGACATCGACTGCACGTAGTCAGCGACCGGGAGGATGTGGCCGCATTCTTGGTCACCAAAATGACGCAGCCACACCATATCACGCTGCTCGCGGTCGGCAGCCACCACTCCGTCCGCATCACAGAGTCGTGGTAATGGCTGGGCTCTGGGCCTTGCCTTCTTGCCTCCAATTCCTCCCTGTTTCGCCCTCTTCATCATCTGGCCAATGTTTTGTACTCCATCCGCAACGAGGCTCTGCAGAAAATCTTGTTTGTCTGCTCGGATCTGTCGCTTGATACGAGCAGTGGTCCAGGAAATCGCCGATGCAGCCAGTTGATAAAGGAGCTGGTGCTTCGCCATCGCCTTGCTGGCAAAGTTGCCCCCACGGGCCCACTTTTCAAAGGCCCATCGACGGCCAGCACTCCATATTTCCCGTCTGTGGTCTGTCTTTTGCTTCAGTCGTAGCTTGGCGGCCCTCCATGTCCAAACCTCATTGGAAATGTAGGTAGCTCTTGGGCCACCAGCCAAGACCTTGAAGTTGTCCTGCAAGACTTGCTGAAGGTATCGCTGGAAGTGCTGGCAGTGCTGATTGACCCCGACCTCCCACTTCGGGACCTGGTATCGCTCCAAGGCCTCTCGGATGATGGCCTTACCTTCCGCTGTACCCATCTTCTTCCTGTCATACTTGGGTCGGTGCAATTTCCATGCAGCTGAAATGGGTCCGGTGACGGCTCGGATATGAGCCTCAAGGGCAATGTGGTCCACAACCGAGTTGGCGGTGTCAAAGTCCGGGACCACTTCCGTCGACACCAAAGTAGTACGACTTTCGCCACCGATGGCGACGAAATCGATGCGATGCCGGCTTCCATTGACGTGTTGGAAGGTGTAATCCGGGCCAACATGGATTCCCTCAAACGTCGATGGCAGCCAAAGTCCAGTCGCCTGTAAAGTGTCGGCGAGTCTGGTACCCTGGTTGTCTGGCTCATCGAATTGTTGTCCTCCGGTGACCTGCCCGTAGTGGGGGGGCGGTCTTGCATTGGCGTCAAGGCCACCGATGATCATGGTGGCGTCCCCTGTCCGGTGCAGGAGGCCTTCGATCGTAGCCAAAATCGCAGTCGCCTCCGGACCTCGAGCTTCATGGGGGATATGGGCGGAAAAGAGAATGATCTTGAGGCCAGCCTTGAGGATTTGAATAATCAAGAGTCGCGGCTGGCTGTGGAGGACCGTAACATCGCTATCCTCGATGTACACCGGCTGGTTGTTGATGTCAAAGGCTCCCTCCGTAGCATTGAGCCAAATAGCAGTGCCCCAGTGCACCTGGGCCGGACTAGCCAGTCTTTTGAACTTGCGACTGGTGATCAGGCCCTCGTGATCTTTTGTCTCCTGAAGGAAAACAATGCGGCTTTGTCTCCATGCGAGCTGTTCCTCGATGTAGGCATGCTTGCCCTTCAATCCCTGCAGGTTGACCGTGATGACCTTGGTCTCAATCTGCGAGGTTTTGGCAAGTCGCAGTCCTGACACCGTAGGTATCAGGTCACTTGGGTCGATCATGTCTTGATCCCATGGGCATTCTTGGCTCCATTCCAGCCACCGTCCCGCTTTGATTGGCAGGGCACCGTTGGCTGCTCCAAGAGTTGCCGTCGACAGCCATGCCGCCTGGAGGTCATTGAAGGCCTCCACATTGGTTGTCGGAGGCCTGGGGACGAGCGAGCTCATATTGGCCGCTTGCTTGGCGACAACGTCAGCCATTTCGTTCCATGGGTCATTGGCATGGGCTTTCACGTAGGCGAAGGAGAGCCGACCCCCAATCATGCCCCGGACATACGCCTCAGTTTCCCGAATTTTCCCCGCAAGTTCGTTGCAAGGCGACCATGTACCATCTGCCCCCCAGCCAGCGGCCTGGTTGTCAAAGTGGATCGTTGCCGTTGCAATGCGGAGGTAGCCGATCAGTTGGCCAAGCCAAAGCAAAGCCATCGCGATGGCAACCTGTTCCGCAATGAGCGGGTATGGCTCCTCTTGTCTCCAAGGGGACCCCGCGCTACCCAAGATAGCATCCCCAAAGAGGCCGAAATGTGCCCAATCACCTCCGTAATGTAGGAACATGACAGCACCATATCCGCTGCAGTTGTGTTGGGCCTGGTACGATCCGTCTGTGTAGATGTGCACGTCAGGTGCTCCTTCAGGGCTTACACGTAAAAGCAGTGTAGCCCAGTGCATAAGGCCCGCCATAGCCACCTGGGTGATGGGTTTCCATGGGAGGCTCCCGAAATCTTGGAGCAGCCATTCAGCAGGCCATGCCTGGAAGGTTTGGTTCACTTTGTCGCCGTCATGTTCGAAGTCGAGCTTCTCAACCGTCATGTCGAAGGAGGCCGCCGGGAGGTGGTCACTTAGGCGAACTTGTAGTGCATGATCCGTAGATGGCTCGTGTTCCGGTTCGCGGCCTTCTCGTCTCGGTGGCCGACTGCCATCATGCCTTCGGTGGGGCGAACGACTCCGGTTGACTGGAGTTGGCCTTGGCGGACCAAATGGGCCTGGGCCCCGAGGCGGGCTACCTTCCGACAGCTCCGAGGATCCGGGCATTGCATCAACGGTCTCGCTCTCCTCATCCTCCTGGTTGTCCAATCCAGGGCCTTCAGAGTCCGAGTCACACTCCTCCGTAGGGGTGATAGTAGCTGTTCGGCGGAGATGGATCTCCACGACATCACCATCGTTTACCCAGATGTGTCCTCCGTCTCCATGTCGTCTCCCACCGACGGCGACTATTGAGAATCCCGGAATAACCTCAATTTGTAAGGACTCAACGAAGTCGCCTGGGTGGAAGATGTTGCCGCGAACAGCTGTCCACTGAGGCCAATAAGCGATGCCCCGCAGGTCGAGGGTAATGATCTGAACCGTCCCTCGGGCGTGGAGCTCCTGAGGAACCACAGCAACAAGAGAGTGGACTTTACAGCCACGCCAGCAGAGATATTGGGGGCGATCTGTGGGTGCCCTCAGCCAGAAATCTGTCGGGCGGAGATTGAATGCCCAAGCTGCAACAGTCTCCGGTGTGTTGTCATCCTGTCGCCTCGCACGGTGCAGATACTGCTCTTGCTGAGTCTGGAAGGCGATGTGCCTGCCTCGTGCAGTTGGCGGCGCCTGTGGGTGCTCTGTGTCCGGGTTCCATGCAGCAGGCTGAGACAGCCGGGGTTGGAGAGGGCTCGCCCAGTCTATAACCGCACCTCTCGCAATGATCTTCACCAGGAGACCGTTTTCTGGAGTGCGGCTTTCCTCGGGACCTAAGGGTGCCAAATCTCCTCCCACGAAGACCTCAAAGGGCTCCTCAGTGCCCTTCTCCGCCTGCTGTAGCATGTTGAACCGGTTGATACGACCATTGATGTAGGTGGCAAAGATTGGGCCCCCAATGTCTCGAGCATCAACAACAATAGCCCTTTTGTCAGTCTGATCAATCCATTCCGGAAGGAGGACAAAGCTCGCAAACTCATCATGGACCTGCGGGTTGGTGGCCACGACATGTTGCAGCCAAGGTTGTGCACTGGCATTGCGTGGGTCCCGAATCGCATCATAGAGGTCGTCGAGGTGGAGCGGGAAGGGCATCGCGACCTCTATGCTTTCTGGTTGCGACCATGGAGTGCACAGCCACAGCGAGACATGTACCGCATGATGCTCGTCATCAGAGGGGTCCTCGAGGAGTTCCGGCTCCGGCTCCTCATCGTCGACGGCATCCGGTGGTCTCGGTTCGACAATCGGAGGTCCAGCTGCATAGGCATGGCCAGGCAGCAGGCCTCCGCTGTGTAGTGGGCAGTCCCAAATCAGGCGTTGCTGTGCCCATGCATATTGCTCAGCCGGGGTGTAGTCATGCGCCCACCAATTGGAGGGTCTTCCAAGGCTCGGAGCCGTCGCCGAAGAGCTGGGGTTCATTGCTCCCCCTCCAACCAGCATCCCAAAAGCTACGAGCATCTGGAGCCAGGCAGGCTTCACTCTTTTCTTCCGGCCGCTTCCAAAAGGGGCTGCATACCTCCCGTAGGTGATCAACAGGAGGATCTCAGAAGCGAGGACAAACAACAACAAAGACACCCAGCTCGTCGGCCATGAGTGCTCCGTGCTGATGAGGTGGTCGCTGATCGTGGCCTCAAGATACTCCAGGGCCTCCTCATAGAAATCCAAGAGGTCCCAGTATCGTTTGCGAGGTTCCTGCTTGCCAAAGCAGGTTGGTCTTTCCATCCAAGATTGGCAATGCCGCGCCCAGTCACCACTGTTCCGCAGCAAACCTTGTAGAGGTGGGACACACCGACTAAGCCCACATACTCCACAGTCAGAGTTATAGTCCATTCCCTGACTGTCTGGGTGGCATTGAGGTCCACGCTGAACCGACATCAATTCGTCTCCTCCTGCTCGCCCTCGGTCCTTGACTTTTCCGGAGCAGGCGTAGGCGATTCGTCCTCGTCGTCCTCGATCAAATTGACAGCTGCATGCCTGGCAGCTTCGAGCTTGCCACTCAGTCCTCCTGATGGTCGCTGTCGCGAGGGCTCCCTGCCCTTCTCCTTGATTGGGGTCCTTCTGGTAATCGACCTGGATCTTGTGCGGGTCGTAGGCGGCGAGGGCATAGCGAGTCTCGTTGTCGGCGAGGTCTGGTAGGGGTCGTTCAGCACCGGTGTTCCAAGGGGACTCTCCCCGAAACCAGGAGGGCTGTGATTTCCCACCATCGCGTCCACCAATGGTGTCGACGTCGCCCTCTTCGGCGCTTTCTCCGTCTGGAGCGGGGTCAGAGGAGCAACGCGAGGTCGTTGTCGCGGCGGCGTAGTCGCCATCACCTTGCGAAGCTTCTCCTGGACATGGGCCACCACCGTATTCGCCATTTCCTCGTCGCTGTCCTCGATGTCTCCCAGTAGGGCATCCCATGCCTTGTTCGCCTCTTGGGGAGCCGGGGCAACACTCGGAACGGTCAGTCGCTCCGGGTGGGCCATCGCTTCCTGGAGCTCCTGGAAGGCACTTGCCTGGGCAGCTTGTCCATCGCTGATGGCCAGGTCGATGCGCTCCGTGTCCTTGACATAGAGCTCGTGGGCACGGACGAACTTCTTCTTCATGTCCGCCTGGAAAGCTTTCCAGTTCTCTTCGATCTGCTCTTTCTCCTCGCACAATTTGCGGGCCTTGACCTCCGCCTTCCTCGCCGTGGTCACCATTCGCTGAATGGCCTGAACCAGACCCGCTGCCTCGGATTTCTCCTTGGGCTTCTCCTGTGGAGGCATTCTCGGTTGACCACTGCCGGTCGATCGGGTGTAGGAGGGGTAACCCTGGTCGTCCCAGCCATATTCCTGCTCCCATTTGCCAGAAGAGGAAGGCTGCTGCCATTCGCCACCACGGCGGCTTTTGAAGCCTCCGTTCCAGTACGTCCATGACTTCTTTCCCATCTGCCGATGGACCTTGTACTTCGGCTTGGAGTGGTGTTGCTCCAGCAGGGCGATGTCTCTTTGCCAGGGCTTCTTGCCTTGTGCCCGGAGTACGCGAATCCGGCTCCGCGCGGCCGATCGTTTCCTCCGCAGGTGACGATGCCACGCAGGTGAGGCCGGAATTGCTTCGTGCAGCGATGCACTGGGGAATGGGCTATACTGACGGCGGGCAGCCGCAAGCTCGATCCCAAACCCTATAGTGTGTATATATATATATATATATATATATATATCGTCTTGAATGAAAAACTTAAAGTCTTCTGCAACAATGTGTACAACAAATAATATATATATATATATGTGTGTGTGTAAATACAAGACAGCAGACACTGTGCATTGCTACGCTGCGTTGCTGGCAGTTGGAGTGCCCTGGCAGCGGGGCTTCTGGGGTGCAAGCCTTACGGCTGCATGTGCCTATACAGTATATGCTTAGGCCTGAGAGTACCTAAAAGCCCTTAACCATGAACCGCTTTAAAGCAACTATGGCCTCAAGAGAGCCTTTGAGGCCTAAGTATATACTATGTAGGCAAAGACTAGGATGTGCGTTAAAGCTTTTGAAAAATGTTAAGATCCTCTTAAGCTCAAATATAGAACGTCCCAAAGCCCTACCTAGCGGAGCCTTTGGCAAGGATAGGGAGTTTGTGGCCTCTAGGGCCAAGGAGTCTTTTGAGCTTTAGGGCTTTAGGGTTTTCAACTCGGGTGGTTGTCAATATTAGGGTCCCTTTTGGGTCCTTATTATAGTACGGCACCTAATATTTAGGGTACCCCAAAAAGGGACCCTAAGTTTGACAAGCAGCCACCCAGCTTTAGGGTTTCAGGTGCAGGGTCCGAGGTTGAGGCTTCGAGGCTTTGGGGTTATGGAGTTTCTACTATTTGCTTAAGAAACCCCCCAAAAAATAAAAATAATAATCCCTATATTACCCCCATAAGGAATATATTTTTATTTTTTGGGGGTTCTTAAGCAAATAGTAGGTTTAAGGTGGAGGGTGTATAGTATAGGGTCAAGGTTGACGTGGGTTTAGAGTTAAGGGTGTGTAGGGTCTAAGGTTTCTATTAAACGGGTTCAGGGTTTAGGGCTTGAGGCTTAAGGTTTAGTTTAGGGCCTAAGGTTACCAGTAGGGTTTAAAGGTTTAGGGTTCGCGGATCTGCCGCCTTGTCTGGCAACTGTACAGCCAGTCGGTCTCGATAAACCGCAATTTTCTTGACGTAGTCCTTCCGGTGCAGGGAGCATTTGAGGTGTACCTATAGCGGTGGCTCTTCTTGGAGGTATGCCCTTGAGATAAGTGCGAGGGCTTGGGTGAAAAGTACAGTTCAGGGCGCCCACTGAGCTCTTCATTCACGACAGTTGCTGCTGGTCGACTCCACCTGATACTACGCCTGACGAATTTGCAAGCCTCAGAACTCTACTGCTGCACCAGCTTATTCATCGCAGGTCGGGCCTTTCAAGCGATTGAGCAAACATGATTACATGATCCTCACAACAAAACCCAGCGAGGCACCCCAAGACCGTACACCCCAAACCTCAGACCCAAATCCCAAAACCCAAACCCCCAAAACCCTAAACCCCTAAACCCTAAACCCCTAAACCCCAAACCCTAAACTCCACGCCACCGCTCTCCCCCCGAGTCGCTAGCGGAGGTATACCCAGCCGAGGTCCACCCGAGACCCCGTACAAACCCTAAGCTCAATGAACGGCCTAAACTTCCCCTAAACCCTACCAGTCCTAAAGCCCTAGAAACCCTACATAAACCCTACATAAACCCTACACGAACCCTACATAAACCCTGAACCCTCTCCCTGATCCTCTGTCCTTACACCTGATTCGGACCTTTTGCTCGGTAACCAGGTGCTGGATGATGACCTCAGGGCTTGGGCTGCGAGGGTTAGGCTTTAGGGTTCATAGGGTTCATACCTTGAGGACGACATGAACACTAAAAGGGCTCAAGGTTCACATACGATATAGGGATTCATACTATGCGGGTATAGGGCGCCTACTTTGAAGGGTGATTTGGTCCTTCAGGTAAGGTTTAGGGTTTATGTTTTGAGGTTCCGGGGCAAGAGTAGATAGAGAAAGAGAGCAGTAATGTAGGAACCTGATTAAGAAGCCCTGGGCCTATACCCCAAGATAGTAGGATTCACATTGTAAGGAGCCTAATAGAGGGCCCAAGGTTTCTTATTCGGGTTCCTACATCATTATAGTACCCTTATAGATCCCTTATAGTAAACCCCTATAGACCACTTTAAAGGAACCCTAGTAAAGTCCTACATGGTGTAGGGCTGGAGGGCTTCAAGATGCAGGGCGTCCGGCTTTCGGGGGGTTGCAGGCTCCGGTGTGTTGTGGCTTCTGGGCTTTCGGGTCACAAGGGTTCATATAAGGTTTAGGGCTTAGGGCTGCTTTAGGGTTACTTGGGCTCGTATTAAGAGCAAATATAAGATGTCCCAAAGCCCTACCTCGAGTAAGGTTTTGGATCCCATCTTCGGCTTCTTCGTGGCTGATGGACGGCTTCTCAACCGTAAGCTTAGTGTTTAGGGTTTAGGGTTTCCGGTTGTCCCAGTTGGTCATGACATGTGTAGGGCAAACCGTAAACCATGCCATCCCTGAAGGACCAAATGACCCATAAAAGTCGGAGCTTTATAGCCATATACGATGAATCCCTTTAATGGTATATGAACCTTAAACCCTTTTAGGGTTCATTTCGTCCTTAAGGTCCAGACAAAACGTTGTGATGCGGTTCAGGATCAAGGCAGACCCTGTCGTAAAAGACCCGGCAAGTACTGCGGGGCCCCAAAGAAGCACATAAGCAAAAATTTGGATAGGGATATCCCATATAAACCCCTTAAAAGGAAACCCAATAAGGTAGGGATATCCCTATAAAGTGCTTATGTGCTTCTTGGGTCCCTAATACTGGGTTCCCGGCATCTGTCATGACATCCCGGTAAGCGTACCGGTCCTCAACGGCGACAAGGGTTCCAGCTTGTCTTGTGAAGGACGGGTATCTTGGACAGCTTGGGTGTGAAGACTTGACGTGGCGAATATTGTATAATGTTGCCTAAAACCACAACCCAAATCCCGACTAATCCTGACCGAAAACAGTAACATATCCTCGTGCATCCTGAAACCTGAGCCCAAGTTTCCTGACTAGCACTGATCCTTATGCGCACGCCCCACGCCCTGACTGAAAGGCTCAAGTGTCCAAAAGGCTCAAGTGTCTACTTGTGGGGGCGGAATTTTTCAATAGGTTTCAGGTGGTCGATGCCCTGTACGGGTAGAGTGTTCGGGTACATAGTTTGGCCCGACAACTACAAGACAGGAAGCACTGGACTAAACATGTACGATATAAACCCAAACCTCGATTTCAATTTCATGGCGCTACACCGTAAACCAGAGGCCTAAACCCGTATATACCACCCTCATACATGACACGATTCAACAACTATTTGTTGGTAGGTTGAGCCCCAAACTTCCCGGCCACACACAGCAGGAACCCAAAGCCCCAAATGAAGGGAGATCTGTATGCTTCACAACACACATGCAACATCTCTAATTAACTGGGGCGTCACAAGGGTTGAGAGCTCCAAAAAGATCAAAGCCGTGCATGGGCCACCTAAAAATCCTAAACCGAATCTAGAGAAGCTGCACACCCCATTACAACCAACACAAAAGCCCTGAAGGGACACTCCCTGTAGCAAGGCCTATACCTGAAGGACCAAAGGAACCTTAAAAGGAGGGGCCCTGGGCCCATATATACTATGAATCCCTATAATGGTATATGAACCTTAAGTTCCTTTTGGGGGTCTATAAGGATTACTATAAGGGGGATTATGGGGGTTTACTATAGGAGCCTCAATACTTACCTATATGAACCTTAAACCCTTTTAGGGCTCATTTCGTCCTTAAGGTAAGCCACCCAAAACACGGGACACACCCCGATCCCCATGGTCCTGGTAAAGCCCATGCACAGTGGAGAAGACCACCTGTGGGTTCTGCCAGGCTGGGCTGTGGGTTTGGAACCCCAAAGGGTCCAAACGACCCAATCGGTTTTAATTTTAGGATAAAGCACTATCCCCAAGGGTCCAAAGGACCCAGTAATTAGGTAATCGGTTAGGATAGTAGCTATGTAGGTTAGGATTTTGGAGAGTATATGATTATATGAATATTAGGTACTTGGAACCTTGGGGGAAGAACCGGACCTGAGGATTTGGAAGTTTGGGAGTGCTTAGGGCCTGGACTTTTTAGGCTCAGGGTGTAGCGTTTACTGGCTTTGTGGTTTAGAGAGACTCATGGGCGACACTACAATCAGAGCAAATGCGCTCCTTGAACCTGCGGGTGCAAGGCACTGTTTTCATGTTGTCCTGCAAGCATTCTGGTTCAGTTTGCCATTTCTTTATCAGACTCCGGAGTCCGGCACATCATGTCCGTTTAGGGCTAAGTAAAGGGTGCAGGGCCCCCCTGATCTGCATTAAGAACTTATGCTTGAGATTCTCTTACCTAAGGGGTCTCCAAGAGCATTAATAAGAGTTTATTAGTGGCCTTTTTCGAGTTTATGGCACAAAGCAAGCATGCCTGGTACATCACAACGCTGCCGTCGTTGCATCCGATGACAACGTTGTTTTGCCTCACGGTGTGCTCTAGAATATCTGTACAAGAGCTTAGGGCAATAGTTGGAAGGGGTTTGCGGAGCATATAGTAATATGAATATCATCAGGAACCGAAGGAATGTTGTTGGTGATTCGTTGTGATTCTTCAGCCTTCTAATTCTAGATTAGCTCATGCTGCCGACATTGAACCAACGTTTGATAACCTGTCATAAAGGCAACCGGGTTTTAGGGTGGCATATGCTACGACTTCGAATCATGACATCTCATTCTTGTCATCAAACTCAAGTCCTATGCCGTTTGGATGATACGGCCCATGCTTGTAATGATGCATAGGAAACCTACCGCCTCGCAGCAAAGAATGACATAATGAGTCGGGATTTAACTGCAACCAAGGAGTGGCCGAATGTGCAAAATCCTCCCTGTGCACACCAAAATGCTCCACGAACCGCGGCCTGTTGGTGGAATGTTGGTTCTGTGCTTCTTGGCGGTATTAACGTGGACGTAGATGAACTTACATACTGACGCACTACGGCAAGGTTGATTGCAAAGCAACCAACCAGCTGCCCAAGCCCTGAACGGCAAGCTTTTGTACTGCTGGTGCGAGATAGCGCCTGCAGGGACACTGTGCATCCCGTTTGGGATGCCAGTGAAGCGGTCAGGCGTTGCCGGTTCAGGGCTCTCGCCGGATTAGGCACAGGTCTTGACGTTTAGGTCTTAAGAGTTTAGGGCTTCGCGACTTAAGGGTGCATAGGGGTTGAGAGTTTATGATCGTTCAGGCACCAGGTACGAATTTAGGGTCTACGGCTTCCGGTTGTGGGTTTGCAGGACACTTCGGAAGATCCTCCGGGACTTGAACTTGCCGTTTGAAGGTACAAGTCATATAGGGGCTTCCCCTTTTGTCTAGGGTTTTGGGGCCCATTATACTCCATATATATATATATATAATCAGGAACAACCAAAATAGTACCCCCAAAATAGTATAGGTGCTTTTTGAGGTCCCTGTAGTATGCGGGTCTCACTTCTTCCCTCAACAGAATGCCAACACCCTGCACATGTGGCTGTCTTGAAGCTTAAGTCAGTGCCAAGGGTCTGCATTCGTCCGTCATCCTAGATAACTTCCAAACTTGTTAGACCCATCCATCTGTCCGCCATCCATCCAGCCAGCCGGCCAGCCATCCATGGCGTGTAATCCTAAAGAGCCTTTGAACCCTAAAAACCCGAAACCACCCGAAACCCCAAACACCCCCAAATGGCTATCAAGCTGCTGTTCAGCCTTTATATGCCGTTGTACACATGTTATGAACCGTTAAAGGAGCGCATGTGTTAGCTGCAATGTACATTGCAGAACCCTTGTGGCAGCCTGTGTAGAAAACCTGGTGGAACCCTATAAAAAATATAGCCCTTGAAGGAGCCCTTGTGAAAACCTTGTTGTAGCAGAAAATTATGTAGAACCTATTAATGGTAGCCTGTGATCCAGCACCGCACGGCCGTGAAAGCCCCCGAGGTGCACTTTGAGCGCAGCCGGGAGCAAAAAAAACAAGCCACGAGGCTCGCAATTCTTGGGTTTAGGGTTTAGGGTTTAGGTTTAGGGTTTAGGGTTTTAGGGTTTAGGGCTTAGGGTTCAGGGTTTAGGTTGGGTTATGACGTACGGTAGGGGGTGCGACATTCCTAGGTACTTGTCAAAATGATAAAGTTGCTCGGGCTCGGATATTATGAAGAAGTCTTGGAAACTGCCAAACTGAGAACGACAAGTTGCTGCAAGGAAGAAGAGGGAGAAGAAGGTTACTATAACGGAACTAGGTACCACAAAGCTACTGTTTTGAGTGTGGGGCTTGCGAGCGCTCAAAGTACGAGGGTTACGGCCTACGACATCAAGTCAGGGTTCAGGTATACGGAATAAGTAGGACAGCAGTTAGATTTGGGAAGAGCAGTAGCTAGCCTGCTCCGCTTCATCACGGGTTTTAGGGTACAGGATCCGCGCCTCTATAGGGGTTAATTATCCCTAAGCCCTAAGCCCGGTTTTATGGCTGAGACGATTCACTACATCTTGGCTACAGGTAGGGCTTGTGAAATGAATGCTGTGTTCGATTGAGGGCTTGCAGGTCAGCAGAAGCTGCAGATCCAAAGGCTAACGCTGAGAATGCTATGTCTTTGCATGTGGACGGTCAGAACAAACCGCAAAACCTGAAGACCGTTTTTTGTCATTCATCTTCCCTTGACGCATCCCGAGCAAGGATCATCGTGCTGACGGTTAAGGCTTTAGGGTATAGAAGCCAGCAGTTGAGTCACTGCCTTAAAACGATACAGGCATGTCTCAAGATCAAGGTCCCACGACGAGGAAGTCTGAAAAAACCTTCATACACTCCAAGCCCTAAAATCCTAAACCTTATAAGTCCTAAACCCTAAAACCCTAACCCAGGGACCTTGTACTCTGAGAAATCATCCTTGTGCGGCATACGGGCTTCGCCCAGACTGTGACTGTCAAGCAGCAGCAATTTCCGAAACCGGGTCAACAAGGGTTCCAGGCTACTTCGCTAGCACTCATGCGGTTGGGTAAGGGCTCCGGAATTAGAGCGTATAGGATATCGCGTTGAGGGTGCAGGGTTTTAAGGTTGAGGGTCAGGCTGCCGAGAAATATCCTGCACCCCTGCACTCATTGACTATGTGGAGTCGGACGGCGTGGGTTTCAGTTTCACTTTTCCATATACATCCCTAAGGGTCCAAGTGCCCAAATAGTAGGGTTTCAAGGTCCAAAAAACCATTCAGAGTATGGATTTTGGGACCTAAAATCCTACTATTTGGCTACTTGGACCCTCTGGGCATTGACTCGGACAGTAGTTGGAGTTAAGCTTTCCAAGCGCTTCAGACCTTTCGGAGTGCTGAAAGCAACATGCAGCTGCAGCTACTAGCAATTCTGCATGCAAGGCGCGCTTTTCGCATTCCCTGCGGCCCTGCCTTCGAAACAGGGATTACGACGCATGGCTGACATGAAGGGGTGTCGGGATCATGGGTGTGCTGTTCACAAGTACAGGGCTTAAAATCATCCCTGCCCCCCTAAAACCCAATTTGCAGTAGTCGGAGTCCGGAACAATAGCAAGAGCAGGAGTAAGAGCACAAGCAGGGGCGACAGCAATAGTAGGCGCAAGACGAAGCAAGAGCAGAGCAGGAGGATGAGCAAAAACAAAAGCACGGTTTAAGGTTTAGGGCTTGCTGAAACAATATCAGAACAGAAGCAATAACAAAAGCAGGAGCAAGACCCGGAACAAGAGCAAACGCAGGAGCCAGGCTAGAATCAAAAAGCAGTAGGAGGAAGAACAGAAGCAGGAGCAAGACCAGGAGCAAGAACAAGAGCAGGAGGAAGATCAAGAGTGGGAGGAAGAGCAAGAGCAGAAGCAAGAGCAAGGACGGGAGTCAGAGTAAGAGGAGCAAGAGCAGGCGCAGGAGCGAGAGAAAGAGAAGCAGCAGCAAAAGCCAGCCCGGAAGCAAGAGCCAGAGGGAGCGAGATCCCTCAAAAGCGTCGGTAGAGAAAACAATGCTCCCTGTTACTAGAAACACCATCCGAGTTTTCTATTGGGGGGTGCCCCCGTTTAAAAACGGGAAGGGATTAATACGAGAAGGCATGGAAACAATGGATGGAAGGCCTTCAGGGACGCACCCCAAACCTTTAATCCGACCCCGGTGCACTCCAGACCCTCAGGGCTTAGGTATTAGGGCGCTCCCAGCCCGAGGCCTGAACAATTTCAGGTGGAACAGCAAGTAGAGCTGTTGGTGATCATAGCCAGAATAATGAAAAGGGTCACACCCATACCGAGAACGACAACAGACAGAGTTACTGCGAAAGAAACCCTGCTCCCTGCTATCAACGAAAGGCTTGAAAGGCCCAACGAAATGGCCCATCCGCCTTTCGGTTTACAGGGGGCTGGTCAACCAAGACAGGATCCTAAGCATACTCTCACACCCGGCGTCCTCCCAACACGGAGGGCCTCGACCCTTCCGAAAGGCGCGTGGAAGGCAAGTCCGCACTAAGAGACTCCAAAATCCATCTTTAAGGCTTAGGGCTTAGGGGTCAAACTTACAAGCGATATCGTACCTTCGCTTTCCTTCCTTATTTTTCATGTTGATCTCACCGTCCGTTCCACCTATCAAGGCCCTATACTACGCTGGGAAGGGTTCCTGATTTTTATAAAACCCTAAGGGTCAATGAACCTCTACAGCTTTTAGCTCCTTGCAGGGTTCGTTCAGCTCTGCTAAGACTACTACAAGCACCTAACTTATATAGACTTTGGTCTGTAGAGTTTCATTTAGGTATGCTATCTAGGCATGGGGACCCATATGGGAAAAAATATGACCGGAACCGAAATTATACCCACGTCGCTTAGATCATGCCACGAAAGGATTTTGGAGTCGCCGGGCATTTAGAGTGCCCGTCAACGGCTTGTGCCAGAAAGTGCCGGCCAACTCAGTTCTTACCTATGGGGGGTGAGTAGCCCTAAACCCTAAGCCGTCGGCACCAAATCCCAAAGTCCAGACATCTAGGAGGTGCCTTTAAAGCCTCTGAAAAATATTAGTAGGTAAGATCCTCTTAAGCACAATAAGAGCAAATATGAAATGTCCCAAAGCCCTACCTAGACATAGGGTGGAGGGACTTAGGGTGTGTGTGGCTGTTCGGAGTCTGCCTGCAGACGGAAGATTCGGCACACCCTAAGGCTCCATGTGCCCTTATATTATAGTATATACTTAGGCCTTAAAGTACCTATATAGGACCCCTTTAAGGCTTAAGTATCTACTACAAAGGTACATGGAGCCTTTGGGACAGGGTGTCCTCACTGAAGCTTCATGGCCCGCGCGAGCCGGAGCTCCGCCATGACAGTCCTCGGAGATCCCCGGTGCTTAGCCCCAAGGGTTTGGGTTTAGGGTCTAGGCTTTATAGGGTTTTGCAGTCAAGGTCTCTGCTTAGGGTTTTAGGAGGGGTTTAGGGGACTATGGTGCTTAAGCCTTAAGCTTAGGGCCTGCGAAGGGCTTAGGCCTGGAAGGGCTACCTATAGTTTTGCATTGTAGTTCCTTCTTTGGGCTTAACCAATTATATACTAAGAATCCTGTAAGGTAACCCAAAAAAGGAACTACAATTGAGACGATAGGTAGGGTTCTGTTTTCCCTTTTTTCTTTAGGGCGGGGAGGGGGGGTTGGGTTTCGGGTCCAGGGTTTCGTTGAGGCTTAGCGTGTAAAGTATGGCTTAAGGGACTATAGTGCTGAAGAACAGCTAAGGGCTGTTGAAAAAGCTCCATAATCATACGGTTCTAAGAGCACTCTGAAGCGCTCTACAGGCCGCAGATCACCCTGAACCTTACCTTTGGTTAGTAGGGAATGGAAGAATGGTAGCAATAGTAGCTATAATTCTACCCCATTCCTCCATTCCCTACTAACAAAAGGTAAGTTATAGGATCATTAAGGCCCCTACATTATGGTACCCTTATAGATCCCTTATATTAACCCTTATAGACCCCATTCCTCCATTCCTTACTAACCAAAGGTGAAGAAAATGGAGGCTTAGGACCAGACGGTTGAGGAGTGCTTGCGGTTTAGGTTTTCTATACTGAACTGAACTTAGAACCCTGGCAACAATTACAATTTTAGCTGTTTCTCAGGGATTATAATAACCAAAAAATTAAAAACTCTTTATAAGTACCCCTAAGGTTTAGGGCCTTTAGCCTTCGAAGGGCTTTCCTGAGTGGGGTGCACACCTGAAGGACCAAAGGACCCTCATAAGTCCGGGGGCCCTATACCCATATACTATGAAGCCCTGTAAGGGTATATGAACCTTAAACGCTTTTAGGGTTCATTTCGTCCTTAAGGCCCTTTTCCCCTGACCGCGGAGACCACCAATCACGATTGACACAAAAGTAATTACCCCACAGGGTCCATATATGCAACCATTATGGAGTTAGGTCTAAAAAGACCATTCCCCACTATGGCTTTGGAGGCCTAATTCCATAATGGTAGTATATATGGACCCTCTAGGTACCCTTTTCCTACCAGTCGGTTGTAATCAGGAGCCCTCAAAACCCGAGGGCACAAGGATGCTACTCGCCGGGAGACCTTGTTGTGATTAAACCTACATCAGACCCCTGAGGGATAGCATATACTTTGGCCCTAAATTACCTAATATAGGGACTAGTTTAAGGCCAATGTATATACTATTGAGGTACATGGACCCTTATACCCCAAACCCTTATAGAACCCTTACGGATCCCTTAAAG
Source organism: Symbiodinium sp. CCMP2592 (assembly GCA_905221615.1). Taxonomy (NCBI): domain Eukaryota; class Dinophyceae; order Suessiales; family Symbiodiniaceae; genus Symbiodinium; species Symbiodinium sp. CCMP2592. The sequence goes on along the minus strand of CAJNDT010000746.1, from coordinate 750,151 downwards.
GAACCCGTATGGAACCCTACTTCGGCGAATGGACCCTTAGGATCCCTCAAGGGCCCTTTAATAGAGGCCTTAGGCTCCTTAATAGTGGGTTTTTGGGGTGTAATAGAGGCCTTAAATTTCTAAGACTGGGTATTTGGGGTATAATAAAGGGTAGCTGGGGTCTCTAGATTTTCCAGGTTTGTTTTGTTTTCCTTTATTGAAGTAACCAGGGAGAAAAAAGTATAGACTTGTATTTCATAATGGTTCCTCTAAGGAACAGGCACCCAAAAAAAGTATTCAAGTATAGTAACCCAAACCAAGGTTACCGTCCCTACACTTTTAACCTGAGCCTGTAAACCCAGTGAAGAAGCTAAACTGCCCCGCAAGCCCGCAAACGACTTAACCCTGAAAAATGTTGCACGCACCCTGACCGCTTACAAAAACCCCTGAACCCCTAGCCCAAACCCCTAAACCCCCAAACCGCAACACCTAACCTCTACACCTCGAAACCCCTAAACCTCTAAACCCCCGAACCCTCAACCCCTAAAGCCCCAAACTGCCGGCCGCGTGGCAGCGCTGCTCCCCGGAAGCGTCGCCGTGGCGTGGACATGCGAGATGGATCCTCCCCAGACCCCAACGATCCATATTGGGAGCTTCCGAAAAATTCAAGGGTTCCTTTAAAGGGGCCCTTTAAGGGTTCCTTTAAAGAGATCTATGAGGGTTCTATAGAGGGTTTAGAGTTTCCGACAAATTCCAGGGTTCCTTTAAAGGGGCCCTTTAAGGGTTCCTTTAAAGGGATCTATGAGGGTTCTATAGAGGGTTTAGAGTTTCCGAAAACAGGGTGCTCCTCATTGTGGGGTCCTTGTAATCAGGATCCTACTGTTTAGGGGTACTACAGAAGGGTCCCTACTATACAAGGATCCTCGGAAGGCCAGAGACTCCAAGATCTCTTAGTTAAGGAAGGTTTAGGGTTTAGGGTTTAGGGGGGTTTAGGGTTTAGGGGGGTTTAGGGTTTAGGGTTTAGGGGGGTTTAGGGTTTAGGGTACTGAGGAATACCTAGGGCTCCTTTAAGGGATCTATAGCGGAGCCACAGGGTTGAGGGTTTAGGGCTTATGGGAGATTGGATCCTCCGAAACCCGAAAGGTCCATAGCATGGGGGGGGTTTACTTTAAGGCTTCTATGGGGTCCTTTGAAGGGCTCCTTTAAGGTCCTATGGGCTCCTATATACTTACCCAAAACCATGATAACAAATCCTACTACTAGTATACAAACCCTATAGCGTCTACCACGAGTAGGATCCTGCAGAAGCTTTTCTCGAAGTTCCATGAAGCTTAAAGCTTAGGGTTGATACGCCTGAATTCAGGAGGTAAGGCGGCCAAAGCTTTGCGTTGAAATGAATTTTAGAAGGCTTTCGTTTTTCAGGTGTCCTAGATATGCTTCACAAAGGATCCATGGCGCCTTTGAAGACTTTGGATGTACAGAGTTCATAGGAAGCTCCGAAATACCTGACCTAAACCGCCGAAACCCCCGAAACCCCGCAGCCTGAAACCCTAAATACCCCGACTCCTAATCTGGAAAGCTGCAGACTCCCTCCAAATCACCCAGAGACTCCCATATCCCATAATTCAGGAATCTTCCTTAAAATTATAGTAGGATCCCTAATATGATTTACGGAATATTCCTTAATTAAGGGATATTCGAGTCTCTGGGCACCACAAAGTCCATCCCTAGGGCTCCAGTTATCTAAATACAGTTGATGATATAAACCCATATACATCCTGCATTACCTTTAAGGACCCTAAACTATGGGTACTCCGGTATATTCCTTATTATGGGTCATGCAAATTTATACCATCAACCGAAGGACCTAAGAATTTGGGCATAAGGCTTCTTATAAGTTACCTAAATAGTAGGTTACCGGGTACACAATCGTGAGTAACCTACTATTTATTTAGAGTCCCGGAGCCCTAGGGCATCTGAAGTCCTGGAATCATCCCTCTGGAAAGGCAAAGCCGCAACAGTCTGTCGGCCGAATATTAATTGAAACGGTTAAACCATCATAAGATCGTATACTTAGGTGCCGAGTTCATAAGCCAAAAAAAGTTTAAACTTTCAATTTTAAGAGGGTTTCATTATCCCAAAATGTTTAAAGTTCATAAACTCAGCTACTAAGTATACTACCCTTGTATAAACCTTAGAAACCGCTTGTACTGAAAGTTATAAACACGTATTCAAGACCAACTGTGGTTGACACATCCCTAGCCCCAAGGATTACACCCCAAACCCTGTTTCAAAAAAAAAATTGCGGAATACTCTCGAAACCTAGAACCCTAAACTCTAGACTGAAATTCCAGCTATGTGAACAGAATGAACATATGGGTAGTTCTCCAAAGGGAGATGTCTGATAATGTCCTCTGTATCAGGGTGCCATACTACTTTGGGGACCTAGAAAGCGAACCTAGTTGAGAGAACTTCCCATGTAGTAGCCGTATAGAAACCCTTATAGATCGCGTTAAACAACCCTAGGCCCTAGGTTTCAAGATTACAACCCCTTGTGAACAATACGAAGCTATCCCCCAAGCCCTAAACTTCACTAAATCTCAGTCCCCTGAACCCTCCAAACCTTAAACCCCTATCCCGATATCCCCTAACCCCTCAACCCGAAACCTCTAACCCCGAAAACCTAAACCCCTAAACCCTAAACCCTTATAGTACCCCTATAGTAACCCCCGTATGGGTAGTTGTCAAAATCAGGGCCCCTTTTTGGGTCCTGAATATAATACGGCACCTAATATTTAGCGTGCCCAAAAAGGGACCTTAATTTTGATAGCTACCCATATAGATCACCCTAAACCCTGAACCCTTATAGGTCCCCTACAGTCACTTCTATATATATATATATATATCCCTTAAAGGGATCCCTAGCCAACCTGAAGGCTCCGGAAGCTTGGGGGCGGCCGACCGAAACTCCTCGTGCTCTTGGGGAATTTTTTAGGGTTTAATTAAGGTTTAGGGTCAAGGGTTTAGGGCTGAGGGCCTTACAGCTTCGGGTTTAGGGTTTTAGGGTTTAAGGTCTGGGGTCTAAGGTTTAGGGTTTTGGGTTTTACAAGGGCCCCTTCATAGGGGTATCTGGAGTACCCAAGTGGGTAGTTGCGGGGTCTAGGTAGGGCTCAGGGAGTTAAGCTTCAAGCTTTGGGGTGTTCAGCTAATGCTGACGTGGGGGTTTAGGGTTTACGGGAAGAGTTTCAGTGTTTCTACCAAGATTCTTCATTCGGTGTTTTTACCGTCTTCTACAACAACCGGGGCCCAATAAGTTCAAAGTTTCTAAGATAGAGCTACTGTCATATAGAAGGCCAAAAAGTTTAAAGTTCACCCGTTCGCTGTCTAAGTTAACGGCCCCCATTGGGGATTCAGGGGCTTAGGGTTCAGAGGTTTAGGGGTCGTGTTCTGGTGGTTTATGTAGGAGTTTCCGAGAATTTTTGGGTACCTTATTTTGGGGTCCTTATACTAAGGATCCTTACTATATCAGGGTCCTCTATTTTCGGAAACTCCCATGTAGGGTTTGGTAGTGATTGTACGGGCTTGACAAGGCTTCAAAGGGCCCATGCTTCGGAGTTTATGGGTTAGGATATCCGGGCTCTGAGATTACCTAAAACCCGAAAACAAACCCCAAACCCTAACCCTAAACCACGAAGCCTCTAGAGTGATTTTGGGGCTTGGGGTTTCGGTTAGGGTTCAGGGTTTAGCGACTAGGACTCTGGGGGCTCAGTTGGTTTGTACGGTTTGGGGGTTCCTTAAGGACGAAATGAACCCTATAAGGGTTTAAGGTTCATATACCATTATAGGGATTCATAGTATGTGGGTATAGGTCTCCTACTTTTAAGGGTCATTTGGTCCTTCAGGTTGGGGCTCAAGTTTAGGGTTTAGGGTCTAGGGATTTTGGTGCTTGGCCTTGGGCTTCGTGTTTTGGGGCTTGCAGCTCAAGCCAACTCCCCACGCCGCACGAGAAACTCCCACCAACACAGCGCCTAAGCCTTAAAGCTCAATCCGAAAACCTCCGCATCATGAGCTTCCCAAAGGCTCCATGTACCATTATAGTAGATACTTAGCCCTTAAAGGGGTCCCTATGTAGGTACTTTAAGGCCTAAGTATATACTATAAGGGTACATGGAGCCTTAGGGCTTTAAGTCCCCACCTAAATGCCTCCATGTAGAAGCCTCGGAGTAGATTTTCGAATGTGATACAGGGACACGACGGGGACGTTTCTGCTCTACTCCACCCAGCGTGCCTTTGCTTGAACGCTGGCGGCTTGGGCGAAGAGGAGCCGGACAGCTCCTGCGGTAGAGAACTAGACCCAAGAGTAACAGAGGAATAAAAAGGGTGCCCTTTTTGGTCTAAAGGGGGTTATAATGGAACCTGAACCCTTAAAAAGGGAATAAGGGCCTACTCTAGGTCCTAGAGAACATAGCTCAGGACTTCAGGGTTCAGGTTTGCGAGCCCGCATCATCGGAGAATATGCCCGCAAGCCGGATCTTAAAGTCGTATAACCCTGAACGGCCCTGAAACCCAACAGTAATCCAAAGCACTGAAGCAAGCACTGAACCCCAACTCTAAAACCTAAACCCAAAGTCCCTGAACCCAAAACCGCAAAGCCTGAACCCAAAACCCCCAAATGTCTAGCTGTCTTCAGCTTCCTTGTCGCCCTCTGCCGCACCCGCGAACCCCACATCCTGCCAGAGAACCTGATACCCCTTGGCCCAAGACTATATACGCTACCAAATATAGGGGCTCTATAAAAAACAACAGGGTTTTCAGGCAAATGATAGCTAGATGAAACTCAACACAAGAAGGAACCCCAAGGAAGTCCGGTACATACTAGATAACCAGGCTTCTATATATCATACCTGAAGCAAGGGATGCGGCGGGACCTGGCAGTTTCCGAAAATAGGGGACCCTAATATAGTACCCTCAATAGTAGGATTGTTATTATAAGGACTCCAAAATAAGGTACCCCTATTCTCGGAAACTCCCATCTGTCAGCTCCTACACTCAAAATTCCAATCCGGACCCGCAGTCCTTGGTGCTGGCGGTGTGGCCGAAAGCACGCGGTGTGCTTGCTTCCTTGGTGGCTACGTGGCAGCGGGCTGCAAAGCATGGCGGAGTTTGAAGGAGTCTAGAAAGGGAACAACAGACACCGACGAAGGTTTTTCCTGAATGTCCAAGGCCTTCTAGACTGGGCTGAGGGCTCCCGGAACCATTCACTGAGGAAAGGGTACCTCTAGTATCTATAGCACCATTAAGAAGTATCCCAAATCTCCACGTAGCAAATGGCCGGCCTCCAACAGTCGGATCATCTTGAAGTGACTTTCTGATCCCTACCTTAAAGAATGGCCCAAACCTATAAAGGGCTATTATTCTACATATTTTGGGGTCCTTGCACCCCAAAAACCTAAAACCCTAAGCCCTAAACCCCTAAGCCCAAGACCCTAAACTCCCTTACCCCTGATCCCCATACCCCTCAAGCTTAAACCCCTAGCCAGGTAAACCTTAGCTCCCGACGCTTTGTGCGCTCTGGGTCTGCGCCAGGCGGAAGTTCATGGCTGCGTTTGCCATGTTCTTGGCGGCGCCTGAGGCTACACAATTAGGGTTTACCTTACGGACGACATGAACCCTAAAAGGGTTTAAGGTTCATATACCATTATAGGGATTCATAGTATATGGGTATAGGGCTCCTACCTTTAAGGGTCATTTGGTCCTTCAGGTAGGGTTTACTCAGAGGCCCCATAGTAGTTCCTTTTTGGGGTTCAGAAATAGAACCCTATAAGGTAATCCCAACAAGGAACTACTATGGGGCCTATGGGTAGGGCTTAGGGCTTACCTAAACCCCCCAAGAGTGGCCCCAAACCTAAAAACGCCCTTTGTTTTGCAGACTCTTGGGGCCCAGTTCAGGATTTAGGGTATATCATAGGATCGAGATACGCAGGGTCGGCCGGGGGACACCCTTTCGGACCCTGTTTGGTGGGTCCGAAAGGGTGGTTCCCAGGGTCTCCCGTAGATCTGGCCGGACCCTTTCGGACCCACCCATTCGGACCGTGCTGGTAGTCATTGAGTCTGCGTCGGGCTCGGCTTGAATTTGGGTATGGCTCAACATAGTTTTCATGATATTCAGCATGGTTTCCGCATATATTTTTCCAGCACCCACGCAGAAGTTCACAGAAGTAGCAGGCAGCGGGCCTCGGGACAAGGCGCACACTCAAGCTTCCCAGGCCGTGGTTGTTTGCTCGGGTTCCTACCTAAGTTCGCGGGGCCTGCGCAAAAGCATCCAGAAACTCAAAATCCAGAATCCTTGGAAGAGCCCCTGAACCCATAAACCCCGAAACCCAGAAATTATTAACCCTTATGTCGCTTATGTCCCGCAGTAACCCAAAACCCCAAACGCAGAAACCCTAAACCCAGAAAGCCCTTGAACCCAGATACCCACCAAGCCCCCAAACGCAGAAGCATTGTACACAAGCGCCTGAACTCAGAAACTGAAAACCCAAAACCACTGAACAGAGGAACCGGTGAACGCAGAAACCCTACACCCAGAATCCCAGAAACCCTGAGCCCATATCCCAGAAACCCTAAACCCAGAATCCCAGAAACCCTGAGCCCATAGCCCAGAAACCCTAAACCCAGAAACCCAAAACCTTGTGCTCCAAACCCTTGAACTCAGAAGCTAACAACCAAGAACACCTAAACCCAGAAGTTCTGAACCCCCAAATCTGCGAGTAAGCCCAGAAACCCTGCACGCAGAAACCCTAAACCCAGAAAACTCCTGAAGCCAGAAATGCAGAACCCAGAAACCGCAAACCCCGGAAGCCGCAGACATCATAACCTGAAACCCAAAATCACCGAACCGAGAACCGCTGAACCCAGAAACCGCAAACACCCAAACACAGAAACCCTGTAGAACCCAGAATCCCTAAGCCCTTAAACCAAAACCTTAAACCCCTGGACGCTGCACCGAAGCACAATAGCGGCTTGAAGCAAGTCACATGTCGTGCTCGAATCGAGTGGCCGACATGCCGACGCCACAGGGGCGACGCCGGGCGTCGCAACAGGAATCCACCGAGCGGCGCCCGGCGTCACCCCGCTCCCACAGGTGTGGGCGACGCCGGGCGCCGCTCGGTGGATTCCTGTTGCGACGCCCGGCGTCGCCCCTGTGGCGTCGGCATGTCGGCCACTCGATTCGAGCACGACATGTGACTTGCTTCAAGCCGCTATTGTGCTTCGGTGCAGCGTCCAGGGGTTTAAGGTTTTGGTTTAAGGGCTTAGGGATTCTGGGTTCTACAGGGTTTCTGTGTTTGGGTGTTTGCGGTTTCTGGGTTCAGCGGTTCTCGGTTCGGTGATTTTGGGTTTCAGGTTATGATGTCTGCGGCTTCCGGGGTTTGCGGTTTCTGGGTTCTGCATTTCTGGCTTCAGGAGTTTTCTGGGTTTAGGGTTTCTGCGTGCAGGGTTTCTGGGCTTACTCGCAGATTTGGGGGTTCAGAACTTCTGGGTTTAGGTGTTCTGGGTTGTTAGCTTCTGAGTTCAAGGGTTTGGAGTACAAGGTTTTGGGTTTCTGGGTTTTGACACTCACACTCGGGCAAGCCTGGCGAGGTCTGTAGCGATTAAGGACGAACATACAGGATCAACTTCAAGCCGATTTCACTTGAAGCCAGGCTGTTCATGCCAGGGTTTCTGGGCTATGGGCTCAGGGTTTCTGGGATCTGGGTTTAAGGTTTCTGGGATATGGGCTCAGGGTTTCTGGGATTCTGGGTTTAGGGTTTCTGGGTTCAGCGGTTCCTCTGTTCAGTGGTTTTGGGTTTTCAGTTTCTGAGTTCAGGCGCTTGGGTACAATGCTTCTGCGTTTGGGGGCTTGGTGGGTATCTGGGTTCAAGGGCTTTCTGGGTTTAGGGTTTCTGCGCTTGGGGTTTTGGGTTACTGCGGGACATAAGCGACATAAGGGTTAAGAATTTCTGGGTTTAGGGGTTTGTGGGTTCAGGGGCTCTTCCAAGGATTCTGGATTTTGAGGTTTTTGGATGTCTCTGGATTTTGGTGTATAGGTTTCAGGGTTTAGGTTTTCAGGGTAAATGTTTTGTACCACTCGCCAGCACACCTATTCTCTCATATTCTATGACCCCCATACAAGGCACTCCGGGGGTCTACAAGGTATTTCAATGCCTAGTGCCCCCCCCCGTCAGCCACCCCCCAAAAGGCATTCTTTCGGTGCGGTGATACCGCAGGACTACCGCAGGCAAGTTAAATCTGGTTTTAACTGGCTTGCTTCTCTAATATCTGAGGTAGGGTCCGAATGGGTCGGGCGACCCTTTCGGACCCTGTTCCCAAGGGTACCCAGGGCCACCCTTCCGGACCCTGGATAAATCGAGGGTATGGTATATCTAAACAGGCGTCTCGGCCCGAGGCTTTATCATGGGGGAATTTCGCTGAATGCGTGTTCCCTTGTGTAAAGTTGACCAGACCCCAGCGGTAGTAGGTAGTTGATCTTCTTCATCTGCCATCGCCGCGCCGCATTCCAGCTTGAAGCTGGGTGCACTGGCACTCCGGCTCGAAGCTGGGTGCCTGGCGTCCTGTCTGGATGCTACGCTGCCTCATCCTGGTGCTGAGTCATTGTGGCGGCAATGTGACTACGATTGCTGCGATGTGGAGCTGTTGCGACGGTCTGTGGCAGTCTCTCAACAAGCTCGTGGTGCTCTCTGACCTGGTGACGGGATGTGTCGGTAATCCGCGGCGGGCAACTTTCGACGCTTGTGCTGTGGTTTACGGCTCATGGCTCACATTAGATCCTGGTGGTCAGCTCCTCTTGCTGTTGCCTGTTAGGCATCACCTTACTGCTGATGCCGCAGGCTCCGGGTCTGGCTTCGTAGTCTCCATGGCCACGGTGTGGGATAGCTCGTACATGCCACGGGTCTGCTGGGATTTTCTGTTCTCTTCGGGTGGAACATCTACCGTCAACAACTTCGTCGGCTGAGTCCTTTGACCGGGGTCAGGCACTCATCGGCCAGGCTGTAGTTTCGGATGCTGACTTTTCGTCCACGCATCCGTCCTTAATCCTGTTTACCGGCAGCGCGCTTGCTTGGCCAAGCACGTTTCTTGCGTGGTGCTTCCTTACCTGGGGCCCGCTGTTGCTGCAGCTTAGAGCTCTTTTCCAGACAGTGGTGTTGCCGGTCTTTGCCTCGTGCTGTCAGGGGCGACCGCTGTCTCGGGGTTAGCTGTTTGCTGGTCTGCCCGTCTGGGCTCCCTCCTTTCGATGGGGTCGAGCTCGGGGGGCCTTCTGTTTCACCTTGCATCGTCGGGCTGTTGTGCTATAGCAGCGCAACTTTTGAGCCCTTCTTCTTAGTCGCTCAGGACCTTCGGACCTCAATGCGAGTCAGTCAGTCAGTCAGTATATCTAAACCCTAAACCAATTAGGGTTCTGCAAGGGGTTAGCTTCTGAGGCGCAAGCCATGACATGCACAAGCTACGTCCACCATCGCCCTCAGCCCTAAACCCTAAGTAAACTGGAAGAAATATCTACGTACACCGAAACAAAGAGGGCCCTTTGGGATAAAACGGTCCCAAGCCCCGCACTTAAGATCAAAGCCGATTCCAAAGTTCGACTGTCGGGCCTTCATGGTGGGCTTCGGGTTTAGGGAATAGGATTCCAGTGAAACCTAAACCCCTAAACCCTAAACCCCTATACCAACCCCTAAACCCCTAGACCCTAAACCGTGCACTTCTCGGCTTACAGAGGCAAGCCGCAAACCCCAAACATCCTCCCCCACTTGCCTTGGACGGCACCAGCTACAGCGCCCACAGCATGTAGCTTGCGCCGCGAGGAACCCAGGATGGCCTCAAAATGGTTCGCCGTACCAGGACCCCCCAAAGGGCTCTTTAATAGGGGCCTTACAGTCCTTAATGGTGGGTATGGGGTATAACAGTAGTTGGAGGGTCTAGGTAAAAGTCCGGTTTAGGAGTTGCACTTTGGTGGACTTTACAGTTTATTGTTCAACGGATACGGGGGGAGAGATTAGGACCAAGGTTTACGGCCCAAGCTACCTGCATGGCATTTCGCTGTGCGTCTTACTTAAAACCCTAGCGACCCATGATATAGTCTGATAGAAGTAACAGGGCTTGAGAGCCCATGTAGGTTTCTACCTTGTTGTGGAGCAGTCATCACGGACCCAGCTAAACGAACCCAGTCATGCAGGGCCCGTAACAAATTAAGATGAATAGAATACCTGAAGGACCAAATGACCCTTAAAAGTAGGAGCCCTATACCCATGTACTATGAATCCCTATAATGGTATATGAACCTTAAACCCTTTTAGGGCTCATTTCGTCCTTAAGGTATGAATAGGGTTTCTGGTTTCAATGATAATACAAGAACCCAGGAACTGCATTCCGCACATTATTTGAACGATACTACGCCCTAAAGGGACTTCCAGAAAGTTGGAATATGGTTTCAGGGTAGGATACCTTGTAATTTACCATAGAAGGGTTAGGATAATCATATTCCAACTTTCTGGCTTTTACGCCCTAATCCCATGCTTTCCTGAGCAGGAAGTTGCAGATGTCATTGCTCTCAGGGGTTACGCGAAGAAGCCTAACCTAAACCCTAAACCCTAAACCTTATACCCTAAACCCTAAAGCCTAAACCCTAAGCCTTAAAACGGTTCTGGACACTGCAATGGCTGGGCTGCTCGAGACGGCGCTGGGCGACCTTGAAGTGTCCAAGCCGGTCGAGGTGCGGATGGTAATGTAGCCGCCGAAATGATAAGAATGGGGGTTTGCAGGGCCCATTATACTATACTCATAATAAGGACCCCACAGAATAATATTGGTACTTATTTAGGACCCTATAGTATGCCCCCAACCCATCTGCCCTCAGCAGTGTCATAAGAAGCCCGGTCCCTGCAGGAAGTGGCAAAGCTTGTGTCAGCAGACGTGACGTTGGCGGAGGGCTGTTTGAAGCCACAACGCCTGCACCTGCTGCACGCCCACGCCGACCAGCTGATTTTGCACTTCCGGTTTGAATGCCAGAATCTCGGCAAGAGCAGATACCAAGGACTTATTTCCTCAGCTACAACAACAAGGGAAACGTCCGCATTCGCCTCGGTCATGTACCCATATAGCGTCTCTCAAGTAATAGACTATGGCTTTTTGAGTGTATCATGGACTAAATGTAAAGGGCAGCTCAGAGGATGTCATTAACTGCTGATGGACAAAATCCGGCAGGACATTTAGGACTCTAGACTATGGGAACTATGGTATAGTCCTGATAATGGGTAATGCAGGATTTTGTCCAAAAGCAGTATTACTCATCATGCAAGCTACGACGATAGCACCTAAACCTTCCAAAATCTCTTCAATTAAGGAATATCCCATAAATCATATTAGGGCTCTCAATTATAATTTAAAGTCTATTCCTCAATTTAGGGATTTTGGAAGGTCTGGGCAAGCTACGACTCTATCAACCATCAGCCTCATACGACCCGGAGTCCAGGACTGAACTCGAGGTTATAATGTACTTAGAGGCTCATACCCTACCCCTTTTTAGGGCGCCTACGGTTAAGATAACAGGTCTGAAAAAGGGGTAGGGTATGAGCCCCCCTAAACAATTACCTATACCATTGTGGGGGTTCCTTAAAGGGATCCTTACAGGGGCCTACAAGGGATCTATATATAATAGAGTTCTATATTGGGGGCCTAAATAATTACCTATACTCTGGCGGGGGGGTTCCGTATGATAACGACAGTACAATGGCCCCAAAACCCCTGTTCTCATTACGGCCCCTACATCAAAGCTTTGGTGGTTGACGGGGCTTGGACCTGGACAAACGAAAGCCTGGCGATTCCTGAAGATACAGCACACCGCATTCAACCCCAAACCTGCGTTAATCCTAAGCCCTTTAGCCTGAGGACCTCTTCAAAAGTACTGTCCCCTGAGAGTCCTGATGCACCCCTTGGTATCACTTATAGACCCCTTTAAAGAGAACCCCTAAACCCTAAACCCTAGACCCTAAACCAGAACCCCAACTCACCTGCGCCGGATTCGAACTGACTCAAGCTCCGCCCGGGGCCTCCTTCAGCTTCGCAAAAACATCCTGGCAGTTTGTAACCCTAAACCCTAAACCCTAAACTCTCAAGAAAGTGATAAATAGAAATTGCTTGTCCTTGTTTGTAGTCACCGCTACGGCCCAACATACCGATGAACAATTGAACAAGCTTCTTGATAAACCAATTTCCTTACAAGCTTGTAACCGCCGCTACGGCTTGTCCATGTTTGTAATCATGGCTACGGCCCAGCATACCGATTAAAAATTGCCAGGCACTTGAAACTTGCAGAGTCTGTACCATACAACGATACGAAGTTCATGGGTGGACGTTGGCGTTACAAACTTACAGCGTAATTGAAATTTGCAAGCTCTGAAGCATGACACATTCCAGGCCGGAAATGTGTCATCTTGTCCGCCTTACAGAAAGAAGCATTTTGCTCTTGTCTGCGAAAAAAAAAGAAGTTTTCAAATCTGGCCAATTCCAAAACGCGGTCCCGAAGGGTTCAGGGAAACCCTTCAGATCTTGAAGGGTTTAGGGCAACCCTTCAGGTCCTGAAGCCCAGCAGCCCCAGCCTCGGGACAGTCAAAACGTCTCGCTCAAAAGCCTCGACTCGTCTACTCGTCTCAGCGCTTGCTGTCAGTACGAACATATACCTGCTCGCGTGATCCCGGTCAACCTACATTACCTTCGCGATGACGATCCTAGTAGCTACCACTGTTGCACGCCAGCAATTTCGACTCGTCTCAGCGCCTGCTGTCAGTACGAACATATGTTTCGTCCAAAACGTTTCGTTCAAAACGTTTTCGGAACCCAAATATGATCCTGCATGCAGCTGCGAAAAGAAAACTTTCGTTCAGAAGTTTCGGTCAGAACTTTCGGTCAAAACGTTTCGCTCAAAACGTTTCGTTCGAAACGTTTCGTTCAAAACGTTTTTGGGACCCAAATATGATCCTGCATGCAGCTGCAACATGCACGTTCTTGAGAATTAGGATTTAGGGACAAGTTCTGCAGCCCCAGCCTGAGCCCCAGCCCCGGGACGGTCAAACGTTTCGCAGCCCCCCAAGAAAATTGAAAACATGGTTCGAAAAAAAAAACTCGGCCAAACTTTCGGCCAAACGTTTTTGGGACCCAAACCCTTAACAATTTCTATAAACCCTAAACCCTAAACTCTAAACCCTAACCCAAAACCCTATTCTCTAAACCCTAAAACCCTAAACTCTAAACCCTAAACCCTAAATGTAATCGTCTCGCGGTTTTGTAAAAGCGTTTTATGGGATTCTCGTTGCCTAGAAGCTCCATATATGCTACCATTATGGACTTATGTCCCTGAAACCACAGCAGGAGGTCTTCCTAAATCCGTACTGGTAGTATATCTGGAGCCTCTGGGTATACTGCTTCATGAAATCATGACGGCTTGAACTTCGGAGCTCAGGACCTGTTTGGACCTCGCCGCTCACATCAGTCGCAAGGATCCATATCCAAAAGGGTCCATGTACTCATATGACTCATATGTATATACATTGGCCCTGAAGTGGTCCCTATATAGGTACTTTAGGGCCGAAGTATATGCTACATGGGTACATGGACCATTAGGGTATCCCATCCATCGGTTTAGGGAGCTTGGGGCTTAAGCGCTTTTGGGGCCACCAAAAAGCACATAAGCAAATATGGTAGGGATATCCCTATACTTATAAAATGCTTATGCATATGTGATTTTTGGGTCCCTGATCTTTTGATGTTCCTCAAATCAGGGTATGGGAGCCTCTGGGAGTGCTCTGCACTTGCAGGAGGACTCGAAGTCGTCTGAACCCCCCCCCCCGGGCCAGCTTTTCCGTTCTGAACCCACAGGCCCTCGAACCTGAAACCTCAAACCCTAGACCCAAACCCTCTAAGAACCTTTAATGAACCTAAACCCATTAACAAAAAAATCCTAAACCCTCCCCAAACCCTTTGACAACCTTTAAACCCTAAACCCATTAAAAACAAAAAAAAAACTAAACCCTCCAAACCCTGAACCCAAACCATCCCAAACCCTATGACCCCTAAACCCCACACCCTTGTAAGACTCTACAAGAACCAAAGGTACTGTCAAGGCCTAGTTGGGGGGCCTGCTAGCCAAGATCATGCATCCCAACAATCCGAACGGTTGATGATATAAATCCTACATTACCTTAAGGAACCTAAACTATGGGAATTATGGTATATTCCTTATTATGGGTAATGCATGATTTATATCATCAACCGAAGGACCTAAGAATTTGGGCATAACGCCTCTTATAAGGGCTCCAGAAGAGGAAAACAGCCCCAGTACACCCTACCGTCATCGAAATCTCTCCCTCCAATACCAGAGACCACGAAGTCAACCAGCAAACTTAAACCAACAAACTCCACATCGAAACCTGCACCCTGCCCTAGGGCTCCATAGTAGTTCCTCTTTGTGGTTCTTACGCAGAATCTCACAATGTATTCCCAAAAAGGAACTACTGTGGAGCCCATGCAGGGGTATACCCAACATTCAAGAAACTCTCCAGCCACCGAACTGGCAAACGTCCCCAAAGCCAATTTGAACTCCTGATGACACCGTTACAAAACCAGAGACTCCAATATCCCTTAATTAAGGAAGATTCCTTACATTATGGTAGGACCCCATATATGATTTAAGGTATATTCCTTGATTAAGGGATATTGGAGTCTCTGGGAAGCACACATGAAACCGCTATGATACCTTTATAGAACCTCGTAAACTCCTTCGAAAACCTGTCAAGGGAACCCTTCGAGGGTCCTTACCAAATCCATGTAGGATCCTTTTAAAACGACTTCCGGCCCTTGGGCTCTGCCTGCTTACCCAGCTTCTCGGCCAGCGCCAGAGGGGTCGGCGCGACCTCGCGCGCACGTCATCCGGGGTCATCTATACCCTAAGGCCCCAAAGTAGTTCCTTTTTGGGGTTCATATGTAGAATCCTATAAGGTAATCCCAAAAAGGAACCACTTTGGGGCCTATGGGTAGTTCGGGTTCAGGGCTTAAGGTGTCGTATGCAGCGTTTAGGGATTAGGGAACGGGAGCTGTCAGTACCTATCGTGTCTCATCTAGTTGTCGTGTTGGTCTAGCCGTCTCATCCTAAAACAGCAGGCTCGATATCCCAGCTGAGGCACTGCATTGGGAATTTCAAAGGTATAGTTATAAGCTTAAGCTTCTAAGTCATGGAGCATCCCAAGGTTGCGGGTGCTTTCACATGAATAAGGGTTGAGGACTCGAGGTTTAGGGTCGCTATCCCGACTATAACCCCTTGTACTGAGTCCGCAGATCCCATAGTTTGAAGTAAATCAAACGGCTCGTACTGGGTTTATATCGTAAAATAGGGAGCCTTAATAATGACTGACTATACTAATTTTTGGGGATTCCTTACTATAATTGCGGTATCATGGCCCCGAAATCCTGCCCAAATTAATAATGCCCCTACACTATGCGTATTCCTAGGGTCGGGTTGAGGGTCCCACACCGAATTCACCCGTGAAAGGATTCGGTTTACACGCCTAGGGTTTAGGGTTTAGGGGTCTAGGGTTTACGGTCTAGGGACTCTTGATTGCGGTTCCGTTTTTGGCTATCCAATTTTATGGTTAAGATCCTCGAGTGTAAAATTGGCTAACCTCAAACAGGAACGACCATGGAGACGAAAGGAAGATTCCTGAGTGGCCCCTCAATAATCAGGGTACCCTTTTTCCCACTATTTGGTTATGATATGGGAGTTTCCGAATTTAGGGGACCCTAATACAGCAGGATCCTTGTTATAAGGACCCCAAAATCAGGCACCCCGTACTTCCGCAAACCCCTAAACCCTAAACCCTAAACCAAAACCCTAAACCCTAAACCCTCTTAACCGGTGAAGCGGAAGGCCCTCCAAAGTTCCACTCCAAGCCCTACGTGAAGGAACCACTTAGCAAGTACCCTGAGGCTCCAAAGAGCTCAAAGTAGGAACTATTTGTCTAGGATACCCAGTAACCTAAGAATAAAAAGGCCTCTCTTTTTGGTATTGGGTAACTTTATAAGGAACCTGGGACTACAAAAAAGGAATAAGGGTACTACTGGGCATCCTAGTTGTAGACTGTAGGCACCAAAGTAGGTACTATTTGCATACTCGGAGTCTTAGGGGTATGGTTGCAAGAACCGTCATGTCAGCTACAAGTAACTCTCTGTGCAGTTCCCCTACTTATCACCTTACCTGCGAAGTCGCCCGACACCTGATGTCCCTAAGGGTCCATGTACCCAAATAGTATATACTTTGACCCCAATGTACCTACATAGGGACTACCCCAGTGTATACAATTTGGGTACATGGACCCTTATACCCTAAACCCTTAAAGAACCCTTATGGATCCCTTAAAGGAACCCTTCTGGTACCCTTAGAGGAACCCTACTTAGGCACATGGACCCCTAGGGAAAGAAGTTGGCCCTTGAAAGTCCTGTTCCTCCCCACCTCACATTTCTCGACGAGCACCTTCGTCTCCTCCACGCTCAGGGATTTCAGGCATTACAGTAGAAGCCCAAAAGTTGGAAACCGACAACCTCGATCACTAAGAGTAATGTATAGGGAATCCCAGCACTATTTGGCCTTAATCCGGTTTCCAACTTTATGGGGTTTACTGTAGGCGTTGCAGATCCGTGGGGCCCCAAACATACGTGGTGTGCCTACACACAAAGCGAGGCGCTTGCTGTTCAAACCATCGGTCTACGATGTTTAAGATGTAACTCTGGCACTGAATATGTACCGAACCTGCAACAACACAAAACATCAACAAGCCCTCAAATCCCAGAATCTTCAACCCTGCTAGCGATATCAATGCATCAATGCACTGAGTGTTTCATAGCAAGCCCTGAACCCTAAAGAGGAGAGAGATGCTTCGCTTCGGCATCTCGGGCTATGGGCTCTCTCACGGAGATGACATAAAACAAGCTGCGTTCGCTTCCCGATGCCTGAATCCGCAATTCGAAACCTTAACCCTGGCAAACAAAAACGATCCTATTGAGACGTTCAGCTCCTTTATCCGAGCCAGCGAGCCTCACATGGTGCCTGAAACTGAACCACTCGACCCGCAAACTCAGAACCCTGGCATCCTAGGTCCTAGGCCCTACCTTAAGGACGAAATGAATCCTAAAAGGGTTTAAGGTTCATATACCATTATAGGGATTCATAGTATATGGGGATAAGGCTCCTATTTTTAAGGGTCATTTGGTCCTTCAGGTAAGTTTGACAACCGCCCGAGACTAGACGCTCCGTAGCAATCAACATAAAGGGAACTCCAGAAAGTTGGAATATGGTTTCAGGGTTGGATACCTTATAATTTACCATAAAGGGTTAAGGATAATCATATTCCAACTTTCTGGCTTTGACTTTAACCTCCTAACAGCCAGTGGTCTCTGTGATACTAAGAGCCTGAGAAGCTAAACATTGGGTACGGCCCCTAGACAGTAACAGTCTATAATAGGGCTACTATTAAGGGCCTGATATATCTATATCATGAATATTATCCGGCTGTTGCTGAGTGGGGGCAGTATCCAAGCTAAACATCCAGAAAGAACCTCCCCCGGTGTGGGAGGCTGTCGGAGAAGGGCTTCATAAAGGGTCTTACACATGGTATTCCGCGTTGAAAGTCATGAAATACTTTCTTATCTCGGGCCCCTAAAACCGAAACCCTAATTTCTCAACCACTCAAGCCCTAACCCTAAAACCCTAAACCCCTAATTAAACCCTAAGCCCTATACCTTGGGTACGGCCCCCACTCAGTAATAGTTGAATAAGATTCATAATATAGATATAGTAGGACCTTAATAGTAGCCCTATTATAGACTCTTACTGTCTAGGGGCCGTACCTAACCTATACCCGACAGTCCTTGGCTCCGGCGAACTTCACCGTCAGGTTGTTGCCTGCCAGGCCTGGCAGTTCTCCCTTTAAAGGAAGCCTTAAGGGATCCTTAAACTAAACGGTTTAGGGTTTAGGGTTTAGGGATCCTAAAACCCTTTATAGAACCCTTATAGATCCCTTTAAGGAACTCTTAAAGGATCCTTACTATTTTAGGGTGCTGTATATTGGGGTCCCCTATGTTCGGGAACTCTAAACCCTAAACCCTTTATCGAACCCTTATAGACCCTCCTTACTATTTTAGGGTGCTATATATTGGGGTCCCCTATGTTCGGGAACTCTAAACCCTAAACCCTTTATCGAACCCTTATAGACCCCTTTAAGGAACTCTTAAAGGATCCTTACTATTTTAGGCTGCTATATATTTAGGTCCCCTATTTTCGGGAACTCTAAACCCTAAACCCTTTATAGAACCCTTTTAGATCCCTTTAAAGAACTCTTAAAGGATCCTTACTATTTTATGCTGCTATATATTGGGGTCCCCTATTTTCGGGAACTCTAAACCCTAAACCCTTTATAGAACCCTTATAGATCCCTTTAAGGAACCCTAAACCCTTTATAGAACCCATATAGATCCCTTTAAGGAACCTTACTATTTAGGGTGCTATATATTTGGGTCCCCTATTTTCGGACACTCCCACCTCGCACCAAGGCCAGTTGCCACTCTGCTGGGGCCTCCGATCCGCTTCGGAGCTTCCAAAGACTCCTAGTTTTCCTTTAAAAGGAACTCCAGAAAGTTGGAATATGGCTTTAGGGTAGGATACCCTATAATTTACCATAGAAGGGTTAGGATAATCATATTGCAACTTTCTGGCTTCTACCTTAAAAGGATCCTGTAAGGGCTCCGGATCTTATAAGGGAGCTAGAGGGTTTAGGGTTTAGGGGACTCCGATACGCCCTAATTAAGGAGTGTTCCTCAAATCATATTAAGGATCCTGCTATGATTAAGGGTGTTCCTCAAATCATATGAAGGATCCTGCTATAACTAAAGGTATGTTCCTTAACTTGGGGATATTGGAGCCTCTGGGCTTCGGGTTTAGGGGTGCGGGCAAGACGTTTCGGGTTGCGGCTTTACGGCTTCCGGTTCAGGGTTTATAAGGGAAACCCACGAAACCCTATAAACCCTGTACCGCAGATCGCAGCTACGCAGCAGGTTCTCTGCAGGGCAGATGTCGCGTTGATTCTGCAGGGTGCTTCTAGGGTTTATGCGTCGGTTCTTGCAGGCTCTTGTCAACTTCTCCTCAGAGCCCTGCTATCCATGTAGAAAGTTTGTTTGGGGTTCATATGGCAGCAACCCACTGGGCAGGCAACTGGGTTCTGCTTGTTGCTTCTACGGTGAGCTATCCAAGAACAATGTTTGGCTGCGGGGATGAGGGCCAACCGTTCTCAACACCTGACTACACAAAAGAAAGAGAGTCAGATACCTTGTCACAGTAGGGTGCGGTGAAAGCTATTAGACGGGATGATTGACGGTTCACCACCCCTTAACCCCAAAGCCCTAAAACCTTTTCAAGACCTATAAGGCCTAAACCCTGAACTCAACGAAGTGAGCTCCACGAAACATCCCCGAAATGCTACACCGGAACGTGCCATGCCATTCCAGCAAAAACTCTCAGGGCATGTGGCCTTGATAATTACGGAGCATTCAGCATTTTCTGAAGTTGATGGGGATTTATGAGGGCTCTACATGCTTGCAATGTTCTTTCCGTCGGGCTTGTTGGACGCGTCTCCGAAGGCACAGTGCGTGAGTTTAGAGCTTGAAGGCTTGAGGAGGTCTAAAGCTTCAAGACTCTGGGGCAACGGGATCTTGTGCGTACGGCGTGAGGTCCCTGAACCCCAAACCCCTGAAACCCGCAAAAACCGTTCAACAGCACCTCTTCCTCGGCTTCTCTCGTCTGGACGAGGACCACAGTACCGTCGTCCAACTTTGTTGGGCCTGTAGTCGGGTGGAATGGTTCGGGCTTCGGGTTCTGTAAGAGTTCTGTATTTCATGTGTGTATAGGGCATTCCATACAGGATTTGAGGGGGCATTTAGGTATGGGCTGAAATCGGGTTCCGGTTTTTTCGGGTGGACACAAAACCGAAAGGCCTATCGACCCTAACTACCCCGGAAATCGACAAAAAAACATCAAAAGCCCTGACCCGTGAATCCTTGGCAAGACCCACAAGAACCCCAACCCCTAAACTCTATAAACTCTATACCCCAAACCGCACACCCTGAACCCCCGAACCCTGAAACCCCTAAACTCTAAATCATAATCCCCAAACCCTACACCCAAAGCCCCAAAGCCCTAAACCCCAACAGCCGAGCTGCCCATGTGCTTGTCGAAAGGAACTCCCATCTCGATCAGCGCTTTGATTGCTTCCACGCCATCGACGGTGGCCTGGGGTCATGGTTTAGGGCCGGCTACTGGTGGATGGGATCAACTTGATGTGGCCCCAATGATTTGAGGCTTAGGGTTTAACGGGCTCGCTTTAGGTTGCGTAGCGACTTTGATCTTGAAGCTCCTATATAACCCGAGGCAAACAGATATGCACTATATGGGTACATGGACCCAATTGAATTTTGGATGAACTTGGGTCTGAAATTGGGAGTTTCCGGGACTTAGCGGTACCGTATTTTGGGGTCCTTATCGTAAGGATCCTACTATTTAGGGTCCTATATTAAGGTCCCCCATTTTCGGAAACTCCCAACTAGCTTCTGGTATACGAGCTCTGCCTGAGACAAACAACATTCTAAATGCATCGTAGCATATGCGTACAACTTCTAGCATAGCAGGGGTCGACAGACACTTGCTTGGATGCGCACACATACACATGCGCACAAGTGCACACATCTCTTTCGATCTGCCTGTATGTACATATATTACATATGAGTATACAACGTATAGACTGAAGAATGTGCGCATGTATGCACGTATGCATGTATGTCTGGATGTATTTGTGTGCGTAGGTATTATATGTACATGTACATGTGTGTACATATGTAATGAAACCTTTGAAAGAGTCTTGATATATCTAGTTGTGTTTATATGTATGTGTACATGTAGGTATATGTGTACGTATACATATATATATATACACACCTACACACAGGCACATGCATATAACTTTCCAACATTTTCACATGTTTAGTTTCAGCTTGCTCATGTAGGGTTCGCTTTTTGTGTGGCCACTACCGGCCGTGTGTGGATGTGCATGAAGTAGAGCTTCGACAGTATTCGATAAGTGCGTCTTTAGAGTTTGTTTGCGATGTAGGCACATGTTTGCTTCCTTCAAGCCGCTAGGTCTATCTGCTAGCTGGGAGAGAACTTGTCTAAATTGGGGTTAAAACTTGCATAGCATGGCATGCCGGACTCAGAGCCCAGAGCATATGAGTCCTTAGGGTTAGGGTGGGCCTCAACCTGCACTATACATATGTGTATGTATGTATGTATGTATGTATATACTATGCGAGAGAGAGGGGGAGAGAGACAGAGAGTCTAATCTCGTAGCCCGAAACCCTGACCAAGATGCGGTTGCGTGGAGGGTTATGTAAAGTTCAAACTATAAGTTCTAATTAAGCCATTTAATGAATGACAGCCATGCTTGTTAATTACCAAACTGTCTGAGCCTTGAGGTAAACACCCACTAATCCTGAACCCTAATTAAAAATGAAAGTTCCAAGGCCCGCCCAGCCCTCACCCCGCTCTTGCAAACAGGCAAGTGACCGCCAGGTGAATGGGAGTGTGGTGCCAGGAGTCCTTTTGACATGGGACTCTTTCGCTCGTGGCTTAGGGGCTGCGGCTCAGAACCCTAAACCTTCCACTAATGAACTTGTGGCATCGGGCTTTCAACTTTATAAGTCTATAAACCCTAAACCCTAAATGTAAGACCGAAAAGCCGTCACGCCCGAAATCCTTAGAGGAATGAGACACGTGCGATCCCGGCCACCGGCCCCTGCTCTGCACTACTCCATGAGTACCTTCAGATACCGTAGGGGCCTTAATAATTAGAATTGGGTTCCTTTTAAAAGGGGTCTAAGAGATCTATGAGCGTACTTTGATGTAGGGGCCGAAATAGTTAGAATTGGGTTCCTTTTAAAGGGGTCTAGAAAAATTGCTCTAAGAGATCTATGAGGGTACTTTGATATAGAGTACTTCAAGATACCCTGGCATTTCTGAAGCCTCACTAACTAAGGGGGGGGGGGCGGGATGTTCGTATCTCTGGTCAGGACTGTACCAAAACTTCCATCGTCGGGTCTTTGGTTTGGTGAAAGACCAAAATTTCATGCTAGAGCCGCGAAACTTCCCTCAAATAGGCGCCTTGATTGATAATCAGAACAAGAGAGAGCGGCACCAAAAAAGAGTAGCATTGGTAGTCATTCAGGCCTTATATAGGATCTCTACCCTCAGCTTGAACGTGAAGCCAGGAACTTGGAACACCATGATCCTGATTAACGTAGTACCCTAAACTAAACCCTAAACCCTCTAAAGCATACGGAACCATCCTAACTCTTCTGATCCTTCAGTCGTTTTCAAGCCCATCATTTCTACAGTGCATAAAGCTTGAACCGCTCATCCCAAGCCTCTTAGGAAATGCACCGGCTCCTCATCCTAAGTCGCTTGTTAATTAAATAAATTTCGGCTGTTTCCAGATTCTCCATCTGTGTTGGGATCCCTAGCCTCCCTAGCCGACAGGGGCGCTGTCCTCCTCAGCCAGCTCCAGAGGCGGTCGGGGGGTGAAGCGGATCACCGCGCGGACCTCAGCTCATTGGAAGCCAGGAATTCGAGGTCACTGGATTTCAGCGAAGTCGTACGACTTGCAATGCTAGCGGAGCATCAGATGAAGGGCTGAAAGACACTGGCCCTAACAATCTCGAGGATGATGGTGAACAAACCGATGATGACGTGAAGAAGAGGGCGGAGGGGCGGTCGTGGCTTCGTTGGAGAAATTCATCGCGATGGACAACATGGTGAAGACTGTGATATCATGGTGCTGGTGGTAGTCGCGGTGGTGATGATGGATGAGGACGAGGAGGACCAACAAGAGCTAGACTATCTTTGACTTGTCGCTCCTGCCACTGTTTCTGCTACTACTGCTGATGCTGCTACTGCCCCCCCTCTTCTTCAACAACCGGGCCCCAAAAAGTTCAAGCTTTCTAAGATAGAGCTCATATATAAGGCCAAAAAGTTTAAAGCTCCCAGTCTAAGCTCGTTTGTCTTTTGTCCTTCGCCTCCCTGGGTCACCCCTTGCACAAAAAAAATATACCATGGACCTGCAGCAGCCGGCAAAAGGCTCAGCGTGGTCCCTGGCCCTGCCATCGCCCCCACCAACAGCAAACCCCTGACAGTAAGGGTTTCCCATTAAAGGGCTCCTTTGAAGGGGTCTGTAATAAGGGTTCCATAATAAGGGGTCGAGAATAAGGGATCTATAATAGAGTTCTACTGTAAGGCCAACCCCATAAAGTTGGAAACCGGACTAAGGCCAAAGAAATAGTGCTGGGATTCCCTATACATTGCTCTGAAGGATTGACGCTATTGGGTTTCCAACTTTTGGGCTTCTACTGAAACCCTAAACTCGAGACCCTAAACCCGCCTGCAAACCCTTCCTTCTCTGGACTGATTTTGCTGTCCGGAAGCCAAAAAGAACAATAATCTTTGCAGGCCGATTAAAACTAAACGGCACCAACAACTTCTAACCCCCGAACGACTGAAACCCTAAACCCTGTAAACCCTATAAACCCTATAAGCCCTTTAAGCCCTAAACCCTAAACTCTTAAACCCTGAAGCGTCACATCCTCGGGTTCGGACGCACTCCGCATCGTTGGCCAGGGCGGCGTGGTGCAACAAACCACGGTTTTGGAGGTCCACAGCCTCGGAGTTTTTTTTAAGTGCAACGGACTTTTGATGATCTCAGAGGCTTCGGGTTCAGGGGTTTCTGAGTTTAGGGTTTAGGGTTTAGGGGCTTCTGAGTTTAGGGTTTAGGGTTTAGGGGTTTCTGAGTTTAGGGTTTCAGGTTTAGGGGTTTCTGAGTTTAGGGTTTAAGGGTTTCTGAGTTTAGGGTTTGGACTTGGTCTCATCACGGATATTGCGATTCAGAGTTCATGAAACACAGGCTTGGGGCCAACGCTTGAGTTGTAAGAGGCTTGCGTAGGGCTTCAGAGCGGATCTGCAAGAGATTTAAGCGATTTTCAACAGGTGTTCGGTTTTATAGGATTTGGTGAGATATGGCTACAACCTTACAAAGCTTCCTTTACAGATACTATATATGTGCTAGTTCTAGTGTTTGATGTAAAACCCTCAACATGTATATGGTTTTTGAATGTTTTTGGGCGAGTATATGACAACATGAACATATAGGGACAATGAGAGGGTAGTTCTGTATCAGTGATTCAAGCGACTGTTTGGCAATTGGCTGTCTAATGCTTCCTCAAGGATATGAAAGGTTCATGGCTCGTTGACGAGGGCTTTTAGAACTGCTTTACTCCTATGACGTCGGCAGAATGTGGGGGCCTTGATGATTACAATAGGGCTTTGGGGCTCAATATTCTATCCTTATTATTATACTAAGGAGCCCACGAACCAGTATTCGTAATTATGCAGGCCTCTATATTAGGTATTATGAAGGAAACTTCCAGATTCAGAGCTCTTCGGGTTTTGCCCATTATTAATTACACGCGAGTTTCCGGGACTTAGCGGTACCTCATTTTGGGGTTAGAATCCTACTATTTAGGGCACTATATTAGGGTCCCCTATTTTCGGAAACTCCCATGAAGGTAATTTTTAGAGGTCTAGGGCCTGTAGCATGAAGTGGAGGGAATGACGATTCATCAGTTGGAGTCCTAAAGTCCGCTCCGAATGTAGACGACGGCTTGGCCTAGGCCTAACGAATTCGTCTACGGTTAGGCCAGTAGTATTTACAGTAATTTAACTACCGCCTTCCGTTTCGTAGGCCCAGACCCAGTGATTTTGCCCTCGAAAAATATGCAATATCGGGGACTCGAAGAATCAGGTTCAGGAGTTGAATGGTTCTAAGATCCAATGCCAGGATCCAGGAACCGTACCAGAGTCTGAGGACGCAGGAGCTCTCCAAATGGAACCAAGCTTGACGCTAGAGTATAGTGGCCATAATAATGATGAACACGGGGTGTTGGGATACATTGTACAAGATACACGATAAGCATAACAAAGACTAAGCAAGAGTGGTGGGAACTATTGGGAAACCTAGGCTCTGAACCTTCTAGCAAAGGCCTGTAACACCTCATAAAGGACCTGTAGATCACCGGCCAAGCCAGAAGAACAACAGCTGCTGGCCTCGATCTGCTCGTGTGTAGCTCCGGACAGCTCCTTTTGGTCGGGACGCAGGCATTTAGGGTTTCAGTTTGGGATTGAAGGTTTAGGGTTGCTATAGGTCTCAATTTAGGATTTCCGGGCGTCGGGCTCTTGGGCTAGGGTATATCCTAGGGTTCGTGGAGTTGTCGGTTTTTTAGGATTCAAGGTCTTGATCGATACCGTTTAGAGTGGCAAGGCTCCACCTGCCCACAAAAACCCGTGGTGTACTGGATGCCGGTCTGCAACTGAACCCTGCAAGGTTATTCACTTGGGGATTTTCAGGAAGGCCACCGAAGCACCACTTCAATTCCAAAGAGAATTCCATTGCAGGGGTCCATGTACGTGTTCACGGTCAGCAGGTGTTATCAAACCCAAACCGCAACTTGCTTCAGAGATTCAGCCTGGCGCTCTTTGGCATTTTATTGAAACCTTCCACCCCCAAAGCCCGCTGCAACCTTCAACCCCAATCCAAAACCCCTAAACACTTAACCTAGGATACCCAGTGACCTAAGAATAAAAAGGCCTCTCTTTTTGGTATTGGGCAACTTTATAAGGAACCTAGGACTACAAAAAGGGAATAAGGGTACTACTGGGCATCCTAGGAACCCTAAACCCGAAACCCTAAACTTCCCAGTGAAGCCCAAAAAGCTCCACGGCCCCAAACCCAGAGCCACATAACATAGGGGCCTTAATGATCAGAGAAGGGTTCATTTAGTGGTTCCTTTGGAAGCGGTCTATACGGATTACTTTAAACGGTATTTTGGGTTCGTAGGACAACGGCTGTAATACGGGGCCCATACTATAAGTACAATAAGGAACAGAATAGTGTAGATAATTATCAAGGCCTCTATATTATCAGATGTCTCGAGCCCCCGTACCCGAAGCACTGGAAGCCTAAACCCTCAAAAGTATGCAAAAATGATGACCCCACACATATGGATCGGCTATGATCCCGGACACTTTCGGGGTCCAGGGAAACCCCTTCAGCAACGAACCTGGAAAAATGCATTTCTATGACCGCGATCCCAAAATCCATATCCCTGAACTTCCAAGCCCCCAAACCCCTAAACCTCACACCCCTAATCAGACCCTAAATCACTAAGCCCGAATCCCCGAAATCCTAAATTCCTATGGCACTTTGCCTGGGTCAAAGGGGAAAAGGAGTGACCTTTAATGGGGACCCCTACCCTATAATGGGCTATATAATTAATGGGTATATACTAGCTATATTAAGGGTATATACCTAGGGGTCCTTATTAAGGGTCCCTCCTTTCATTTAGGGCACCCAAAAAGCACATAGGCAAAAACTTGGATAGGGATATCCCATATAAACCCCCTTATAACGAAGCCCAATAAAGTAGGGATATCCCCAACAATTCTTATGCTTATGTCCTTTTTGGGTCCCTAATTATTTACACTTGCCCTGGGGCTCCTTCACTGCCAGCAGTACTGTAGCTTGACCGCTGCCCGCAGCACGGTGCAGTGCGGTTCGGCCCTGCTGGTCGGGCGTGAGCCTTGTCGGGTCTTACCCAGGACCGCCCCCCAAAAAAGGCCCTTTCAAGGAGGCCAGATGGTCCTTAATAGAAGGTACTTGGGGTATAATAGGGGGTATATAGTTGGGGGTCTAGGATGTCTGCGAGATGTCGTTGTCTTTGAGGTTCAGGATTTCGGGTTCCAGCTTTAGAGTGCGAGGTTTAGAGTTGCTGTTGAGGTTTAGGGTAATTATAGGGCCGTTTAGATCCAAAACGGTCTAGGCTTTGTCTGTGCTTTCCCTGTGCTGCTGTTCTTGAATAGTACGGCACCCTAACGTCCGTCACCACTAGGCTTGGCGCGGTAAGTTTCATTTTGGAACATAGGAATCTCAAGTAGGTTTAGGCTTTGCCTGACGATGCGTGCTTCCAGTTTCGGAGTCCACGGACATCGACGTACGTGAAGAACCCCAAACCCTAAACCCGAAAGCCTAAAGATCCCACAGTTGGGGTATGAAGGGTCACTGCAAGGCGGATCCCAAACAACGTTAGTTGTCAGATCCTAGGGTTTCTGGTGGTCTGTTGAGCCCCCCCCCGCCGATTGCACTTTCAAGCTAATGTTTCTGTGTGTGTGTGGGGTTGCTATTACATGTGCTTCATATCTAATTTACTCGGGGTGGCTATGGTTTGGTCTTCTGAACTACATCAAGAGCTTGCCTATCAAAAAATGATAGCCCCACACCTTAACCTTAAACCCAGTTAAGGGCTCCGTTAGGATCCTTGACCCCCAGAGACTCCAGTATCCCTGAATTAAGGAAGATACCTTAATTAAATTATAGTAGGACTAGGATCCTTAAGATATTTTCCTGAGTCAAGGGATATTGGAGCCCTCTGATTTCAAGCCCAGGTGGCAGTTCCTCTGTCGTCACGACCTGCCGTTTAACGTAGGAGCTTTGATGGTTTGACTATGGTTCCTTCCCCTGGGGCTCCAAAAAGCCCAAAGTAGGTAGTACTTATGGACGTGAGGCCCCAAAGTAGGTATTAATTATATATACTTGGAGCCCTAGGTTCATGCAAGGCTTCTGTACAGGTTACTATAAAGGTTCGGCAGCTTCAGGGCCTTAGTATTTAGAATTGGGTTTCGGTGTACACCAAACTAAGCTCATGAAGGAAACCTGTACTATTCACACATTTCGACTCGCATGTTTCAGGTCCAAGCCATTCAGATTTCCCAGACGGCGCAAGCGCGATACCCCGCAGTGAATGAACTTCGCTCATATCAGACCCCAAGGGTCCATGTACCCAAGTAGTATGTACTTGGGCCTTAAAGTAATCCATATGTAGGTACAGTGGGGTCCAAAGTATATACTATTTGGGCACATCGACCCTTACTGTAGGGAGAACAACACGCCGCCTGAACTGTAAGGGATACCTTGTACATGGTACTAGTCGGCCGTCTGTAGTAGTTGAAGGGATGTCATTGAAATCACAATACTGAGCCCTCCGTCGTTAAGCTCTGCTTTCCTGCATCAAGGGACCTCAGGTTGTTCAGTTTAGAGAGGACATGATCCTCGAAGTTCGAGGTTACCGCGTCCAAGGTCAAAAGGTTTAGTAGCTTAATTGTGGGTTGAGGTTTTTGGGAGCCAACATCTGGATCTTGTGGCTTAAGAGCACGCGCTATACTTGTTGTCAGATTTAGAAAGTCTCTCTCTCTATATATATATATATGTATATACATTAACGGCTAGGCTGTTGTCGAGTATACTTGTTGGTCTGGGATCTTAGGACCAGCACAGTTTCGGAGTGGTACTAGGGGCCTGCGTAATTACAAGAAAGGGCACATGGTACTGTAACTAGATAGGCGCGATGAGGGTACCCTAAACCCTAAACCCTAAATACTCCGACCTCTACATTCGGGTCTAGGCCCAAGAGTAACCTAGGAATAAAAAGGGTGCCCTTTTTGGTTTAAAGGGGCATATAAGGGAACCTGAACCCTTAAAAAGGGAATCTAGACCCAAGAGTAACCTAGGCATAAAAAGGGTGCCCTTTTTGGTTTGAAGGGGCTTATAAGGGAACATGAACCCCCAAAAAAGGGAAAAAGGGCATACTCCAGGTCCTAGGAATAAGGTCCTACAGATTTTGAGCCTCCAAACTCAGCAGCTCCTGCAGCAGCGCGGCCATACCCTGGCGCCACTGCGCTGTGTTTGGGGCTTGAAGGGTTTACGGGTTCACGGACTGAGAATTTCTAGGGTTGAGGATTTCTAACGAACGTCAAGGGCCCCAGCTCCAACATTGAAGAAACAGTCAGGAACACGCACACACCACCCACACCAACCCACACACACACACACACAAGAATAGAACCAGAAGGCTCTTAGCCCTGCACCTCACAGCGCCGGGCAACGAGAGCTCCAGCCGGGCGAGCGCCCTGCAGTGCCTCCTCACGGAAGATCTCCTCGACATCCTGGTCTTTTCAGGTTCGATGTTAGTTTTAGGACGTTCAGGGTTTAGGGTTGTGCTATACGGGACCCTTAGGCAGCAAGAATATCTTCCTCGTCCTGCTTTCCTGGGGTTGCTATAAGATGAAACTACATTCATATGGAGCTTCAAAGTTCAATGGTGTCTTGTTATGTCCTTTTTAGAGGTTGTTTTCGCTGCAGGCCGTTTATGACGATCTCGTCCACATCCTGCTTCCTGGGATATGTGTAGTGAATTTACAGGGTTTTGTAATCGCTTTATGTCGGTTGTTAGGATCATACGCGATTTATGAGAGCTTTGATAGGGCTTCCAGTTGATGGTGCATCTACAGGCGTTTGAGAGCCACATGCCCACAATGCCTTTAACCTAATGAAAACCTGTGTCAATCTTTTGCGGACTCTTTGTCACCTACTCTTCGCTCTGAACGCCGAAACCGTTTAAGCCCTAAACCCCGAATTGGGCTTTCGACAATCCTGCGTTGTTTCCTCTTGAGCCCCACTGCTGCTTTTGCACCGCGAGCCTGGTTTTGGGACAGTGATAACCAATTTCACGATTCTAAAACCCATGATGGAAACCTGAAAAGGCGGGATTGGTGTTGAGGGTCAGCCGCCAGTGCAATCAATAGAAGCTAGTAGGCCCCGGAGAAGACCTTTAGGATTCTCAATATCAACAAAACCTACCATGCATCAAGGCCTCCCTGCTCCCCCCCAACAAAAGAAACTGTCGAAACGTACAACCTCATGAAATCCTGACCAATACCAAAGAAATTCATGTATCGGCCTCCCAGTATCACAAACCGTCGAGCCCATTTTAGAATCCTTCAAACCATTAAACCCCCAAACCAAAGCCCCTATAAACCCGAACCCAAACCCAAGGCCCTCATGAACCCGAAACCCTAAACCCAAACCACCAAAGGGATAACATATGTGGATTAAAACCCTAAACCCTAAAAGCCTCTTAAATCAGTGACTCCCACTGCCACAAACCCTACCCCTACACCCCAGACATCCTAAACCCTACTTGAAGGCTCACGGGACTTGGTAAGTAAGGTTATAAGTAGGTTATAATTAGGATAACCCCACTTCTAGGCTTTTAAGTGTCCCGGGTGAAAAAAGTCAATACTTTTTCAAGCGTTTTGTGGTTTCTGCCCGCCATGACTGAATGCTTGCACAGCTCGGATCTTGTTTTCACACAGCCATTGCACGGCTTGCTCCGTCGCTTCGGCCGCTGCTGGCACTGCTGCTGGCGCTGCCGCTGCTGCTGCCGCTGCCGCTGCCTGGGGCCGCCTGCCTGAGCTTTGTCTGCAATTGTGAAACCGGATACTTGCCACTGCAATTGAAGAACTCAGAATTTCCAAGAACTACAGAGGATCTATCTATTTCTCCGAGCAACTGGCTGCTCCTCAACAGATCGAAGCACTTCGGCTTGCCCTTCAAATCGATGACATCATCGCACAGACCTGGGGCACCCAATCCACGGCACAGCCGAAGAAATTTGATTGGCAGGAAATGGCAACAATGCTCAGATGCGGCAAAGCAGCTTCCCTGGAACAAGTAGCCAATGCCAGAGCCGGGGTTCACGGCATGCTTAATCCAGATCCAGTGCTCCATCTGCTGCTCAGCCGGCGGCACCAAACCGCCCTTCGGCGTCGGCCGAGGCAGCTCAATCTCTTCGTCCCACCACGATGCCACCACTCTCTTCGAAGAGCTGCGCTGTTTCCAGGTCTTGCCCGTCTGCTGCCTCCTGTCGCTCTTGAGGTTGTGACCACGAGTGTTTCTCACGTCACCTTGGACCGGAAAAGAGAAAGGAGGCAGCGTCCACAATGCTTCAAATAGCAATGTTCGACAATCAAGGCACAGCCATTGCAGAGAGCAGGCGGCTTCCGCCGACTCGCAGCATTGCACTTGGGACACTTGTATGGACAGCTCGGCATTGATGTGATGGAACCTTGGATGAGCAAAGCTCTGAATCTTGAGAGTCAATCGTGTCAGCATGCCCGGCATGGAACACACAAGCAACGATCTCTCTCGACCAAAGTCGCTGTAAACGGATCCCCGAAGCAGCAACCAGCCTCACTGTCAAGACTCTCACACTTTGTAGTATGACGGAGTGCATGCAACCTAGTCACAGCAGCTTGTTGGCGCCCTTGCTCAGCACTGAACACCTGCATGTGTGTGAACGAAATCCGAGATCCAGAATGGTGCTGTTCACTTGGCTTCTTCCCACCCCAAGATACCATCACCACTGAACCCACACCAACAAACCTGACTGGGTTCTGGGCTCCATCGGACCCCTCAGGTCCATCTGGGGTCCATCGGACCCCTATAAAGAGAAATCAATATCCGTCCATAATGCCACCTAGCCAAGAATTTCGTTGCCACGACTTTCTGCAGAACGAACTATGCTCAGAACATCCCGTCAAGCTCCAGGCCCTCAAAAGCGTAAGTTGTATCACGTAGCCGCCGAGGAAGTCAACTCTCCCGTCACAACATGAATGGATCTTTCCCTTCGTAGCGAAACCATTGAGGGATGCCATGTTTAGAATCTTCTTTCTGCAAATATCATCCGTACAATCTTGCTAATGTAAGTAATGTAGGTATCTTTCCAGTCCAATGCAGATTTTTGGGTTTCATGTCGAATTGAGGTTGTCCTACCATATCGAATTGAGGTTGTCCTACCATGTCGAATTGAGGTTGTCCGGTACACTTTGGGGATCGAAAATTTTTTTCCAATGACACTTGCGGAATCAAACTGGCCTCGCCGAGTCCTGTCCAACGAGCTGGTCGCCATCCGACGGGAGGCTAGACAACCACAATTCAACATGGTGGAGGGTTTTGGGGTCATATGGAATTGAGGTTGTCTTAGGGTTTGCGGGCCCACTGTCGGAGCCTCTATTTCCAATTGAGGTTGTCCTAGGCCCGTTGTCCGAGCCTTTCTGTCATGTCGAATTGAGATTGCCCTACTGGTTGTGGCAGGCCCAAGCGTGGCCCAGAAATCTATTTCGAATTGAGGTTGTCCTTGGCCCGCTGTCGGAAGCAATGCCTGGTTCAGGGAGCTGAGCAACATCAATGGCACACAATCCAATAACACTCCCAGCATGTTTGTTGCACATGTTTCAAGCTGCTAGGTGACAGGCGTGCCGAAAGAGCAGGCCAGCAATGCTTTTTCCCCAAGGAGCAAGATCTGACCAGACAAAATCGGCCATCGTGGCGTATAAGCGGCACCCCAGGATTCTCACGCATCTCCTCGTCGATCCTGGTGCCTCTTGCGAATCGCAGCACAGCTGTCGCAGACACAGTGCTCGCAGTACTTGCTCACGAGGTCCTGAGCAAAGGCAGCAGCACGGCACAGAAGCTCTCGTCCAAGCCCGTCCTGCCTTCAGCGGGGCCGGGTGATCCTGTTTGAACTTGTTGGCAGCCAACTTCCTGGAAGTCAGGGGCTGAGGGAAGGCCAGAAAAGCACCGGCGGCAGAGAGCCTCATTATCTTCTGCCCAGAGTGCCACCGAGCTTCATCATCATCGAGCCGGTCGCCAATGCCCCCGGCAGCGTCGCCAATGCGGTGCCCTGGCCGACTGGAAATCCAGCCTTCTTCATCTCAGAGTTGATTTGGCTTGTGAAGCCGAGAGCCACGAAGCGACAAATGATGCACAGGGCCGGTGCGGATGCGGGCACCCACGTCCAAGGCAAGCGAGCGTCGAACCGCACAATTTTTCCGGAAACATCCTGTGTGTTCATCGTCCTGTCCTGGTGCTTCACGACTCCGTCCAAGAAGTTCCAGAGCAGGGGTCCTGCCAGTGCATGTGAACCCTTGAACCCGGGATGCTCAAGAACTGCCTGCCGGCCTTGTCCGCCTTCTGCCGGTGCAGGTGCCAAGGCATACCACGGCCGCGAAACCGGCTTGCCGGACATCATACCGGCCGCTCCACTTCGAGGCGCCCAAACGATCTCAAAGCTGTGGTACTTCATGTCTTTGGGCCCTGCCGCGATTATCAAGTGATTGATTGCCGTGCAAATCCGCGGGGCGTCGAAGGAGCTGAAGCCGTAGTGGATAATCTTCTTCGGCTTGTCCTTGGCCTCTTGTGCCTTCACAGCCGCATTGCGTCCTTTCTTCGGAGCTGCTTTCGGCTCTGGAGCTGCTTGCGGTGCCGGTGCAGAAGCGGGACTGCGAGGCGGGGCAGGCGGCCTGCATTCTTTGACACCACAGAACCTGCCAGAGGAATGAGTCAACCGTCAATGTGTCAACCCCGAAATCTTGCTGTTGAATCGAAATGTAAGGAGGGGGCAGACTCTGGGCGCTCCCCTTCTTCTTGGCGGGACTGGCCCTCAAATGCAACATCTGCAGAGCCCTTCCGACTTCCAAACTGCAATCGCTGGGGACCACTCGAATAGAGCTTGTCGCAGAGGGTCCACAGTGTGCCAAAATCGGCCTGACACTTTAATGCTGCAATCACGGCAGACACCCGAGGCTCAGAGCACCTTGCTGTTCGACAAAATGCTTTGCAGCTGCTCGGCCGAGATGTCCTCCACCTTCTGGCCTTAAGCTGAAAGCATGCAGACCACAAGAAACATACGGGCGACAAGGCTCCGACGTTTGGTGAGGCCCGTTTTGATGCTGGCCACAGCATTGGCATCGCTGGTCGTGTGGGACATGTCAGCAAAGACAAAAGCTGACAATCTGAACAGGCCCTCGATCAGCACAAAATCTGAAATGGCAGCCGCGGCGACGATTCTTCAAAGTTGAAAGTGTGAAGACTGTGAAGGGCCATGCAAGCCGTGTACCCGAGCACACTAACAATGCCAGCACGGAAGGAAGCCGACTTTGTTTAAGCACCGGCAGCAGCTACATGAAGAAACAGCTATGGCTGAGCTTCGTTCACCCGGGCTTTCTGTGCACGTGGACTGCCAACCGCAGTTTACCATGTTCAAAGCCCGGCCCCTTCAGCCGCACCGCTCTGTCTCACATGAGACCATAGGAAAATCAAACTGCACAGCACTGACTTACTCAAACTGGCGAATCAATCTCCTTCAGCAGGTCTTCAACATTGCCTCCTTCGCCCTCAAGCTCCTCCAGCTCTTCTTCTTCGCATTGGTCCTCTTCTTCACCCTGCATCTGAGTGTCCGTGTCTGCAGGCTGGATTGCAAGCGTTTCCGGCGGCGTCTGCGTGCAGTTGTCGCCGCCCTGACCCTCCTCAACCTGCTGTCGCAAGGCAGCTGCATGGTCCATGCCGTCGCCGGTGTCCAAGTTCTGGTAGAAGCGGGTGCAGCTCGCATCCAGCATCTTGTGGCGAAGGGCAGAAAACAAGTAGTCCTGAAGCTCCTTCATGTGGGCGGTGCTTCTGCAAAGAACAATGCAGGAGACTCGCATTTCCTTTGCAGGGAAAGGCGAGGGCAGCACAAACCTGAAGCACACAGCTCTCAGCAGCCAAAATCGACCAAGAGGCCAAGGCTGCCAACAGCAGAGTTGGGTCAGGACTGAAGGCCACGAGGCATGAGGCTTGAAGCAGGTGCAGCAATTCTTTGTAGCAGGATGGGTGCTTCGACCAGTAGTGCAATGGTACGAGCTCCTGAGTCAGGAAGCCAGCTCAGATGAAGCCTTCTACCACAATTCGCAGCGAAGCCTTCAGCCCCACATCATCGACAAAGTGTTGCGGCAGAGGCTGGTCATGGGAGACTTCGCCGTCCGTCTCTTTGAGGAGGAGCTGGCAGGGAGGAGGAAGGCAAGAACACCCAACCTAACGAGGCAGCGGCCTTCTCTTTGTCCTCTCGAGTGACGAGCGGTTCCACATCGCATGGGGCCAGCAAAGGCACATGAAGGAAGGGGTAGGACGAATCGATCCTGCAACGTGTCTGTCTGTGTGTCTGCTCCAATTTCAACACGACAAAGACGGAGTTTCAAGGTTACTAGCGGTCCCGATGGCAGACAAAAAGCGAAGGTCGCGAGCTTGCAAAGTGAAGCCGGCGGCCATCACATGTGCCCCTTCGGACCCGCCGAGTGCCGACAGACTAGCGGCCTTCTTGCGTCTTTTGCCGGATTGCCCAGTGGATGGCCTGAGGAGTCCGGGCAGTTTAGGGTTAAGGCGGAACTGATGTTCGCTGTCACTCAGTTTTCAAGCAAGGCACTCGGTCTCACGGAAACTGGCTCTCGCCTCCAGGTCCCGCTGGCTGGCAGGAAGCAGGGTCCAAGCTGTCTGAGTCCACGTGTCATGCTGCTTCTGCATTTTTGCGAAGCTTCGGCGGATCTCCGAGCCGCCTTTCGCTGAGCCGGAGTCAAAGGCCAGGAAAACATCCCGGGCATCGGTGGCCGTTTGACCGAAGAGTTTCAGGGCCGTCTGCCTCGGGCGCTAGTGTCCTACAAAGCTTACAGGCCCACGGCCCACAAGTCTCACGACGTCCTTCATTTGCAGCAGGGCGACAAAGCACCCTTTGCAAAAGGCGGCGTGCGGCCGTAGATATTATGGGTTTTGCTCCATGCAGTACCCGTCTCCATCAACATGGCACTGTCGAACACCCAAACCCGGTGCTCCTGCTCGCTGGCCATGCGGGGCTGCAGCATCTTCAACATCCTTAGGTCTTAGGTTCAGCTGTCGGAGAAAGCACAGACTGGACACCGTTGGCGTCGACGAGGTCGCTCACAACCAACATCTTGGAGTACCTCTGCATTTCGTGTGTAGCCGCCTCTCGCAGCCTTTGGTCACGAAGCACCGCCGTGGCAGGGGCCGAAGTTGAAGAACCAGGACCAGCAGCAGCAACATCTGCGTCGTTCCAAGCAGCAGTCTCCGGCTCCTCAGCAGGAGCAGGCGGGGGCTCTGTCACAGCCGGCGGTACGATCGGTCGCAGGTGCTCTTTCCCGTACCTGGGAAGCAAGGAACGTGAATGAAAGATGAAGCCCTGCTAACAGTGATTGCGGGAAATGCTGCCGAGCATCGCCTGGACCGTTTCGGAGACGATGCTTTGTTTGGATTCTGTGGTCGCTCCACTGGGATGACGAAGTGTTCACATAGGCCGCGACAGCCCCGATTGCCTTCAGGTACTTCAAGTTGGTCAGGTCGTTGAGCAAGGTCAGCACCCCGGCCTCGCTGTCCGTCGCTCCGAGCATCGCCGTCGCGAGGAAGTCGTCGGAGATGTCCGTCGCGGTGGAGACGTGTATCCTCTCAGGCGAAAGCATGCCGGCCAGGGAGTCCAGCCACTTTCTGCTCTGGCCGGGAGCACTGCATTCTTTCACTAGCCGTGCCATCAACCTTCTCGTGGCGAGGAGAGCCTTGCACGTCGTCTCGACACTTTCTTTGGTCATTTCCGCCACACTTCTGTCGAACTTCTTGTCGAAGAACTCGTTCCCAAAGGCCCTTGACCGGCTGCTTGATCAACCACTCAAAGTCGACTTTGTCGCGACTTGGGCCTAACAGTCGAACCGCGGAGCTCCAACGGCCAGCCCAAGTCACACCAGAAGGGCCTCGTTGCATCTCCCGCAACAATTCCCATGTCGATGCTTCCGTTGCCCTCTCTCGCAACCGCAAGAGCTTAGAAACCATATCCGACGACCGCACCTGGCATTGAGCAGCGTGCTTATGGACCTCTGGAGAACACTTGGCGATTACCAGCCTTGCTCTCTTCGCTCGCGAACTTGAGCTTTCCATCAGCAACTTTTGCCTGCGTTCAGGCGAAACTAGCAGGAATGAGAAAGAAAGCCCAGCTACCCCAAGTCCACCTACCTGAAACTCTTGGAAGATGTCTTCGGCCGTAGACCTTTTCCCCATGGACTTCAGCAGGAGCTGCAACCTCAGTGTCACAGGACAGCCGGAGTCATGGCAGCCATGGAATTTGAAACAGCCGAGGTGCTGGAAGAGGCGATCAGCCAGCCGGCAACAATAGGCATTGCTTTCCTGGCAGAAAACCGGACAACATCTTTCAAGACCGTTCCTAGCAAGGGTGACCTTGCACCAGGCCTCTTGGGCGACTTTTTCCATATTTTCGCCATGTGCGTGAAGATGCCAGAAACTGTCGGCCGAATCTGGGGACCCACGAAGAAGCATCGCCGGAACAGCCTGAGCAAAGCAGATCCCAGCACGACTTCAGACCTGCTTTAGCAGAGGAAGAATGGCAACCAAGCTACACAAGCCCGGCGGCGAAACTGTTCGGCACGTTCCCCGGTGGCTGCCGCCCATTCTAGCACGAATGCCGAGAGTTGTGCAAGCCGCGTAACAGGGGCCAAGCCTCCCCTCAGCAGGGAACAACACAAACAGCTCGCGAGCTGATGATTGAAATTTTGAAATCTACTATTGCGACTGCTGGCTTCTGGCTGTCGTCGCTGCAAAGGGCCGTCACTGTGGGCAACTCTGCGACCGGTGCGGCCGGGTTGTACCAGTAGGCCCTGGCACTCGCGACGTCGGTCCGCGAAAGGCTCATGGTCGAGAAATTCGGGTTGACGAAATCCAAATCCCCCAAGACGAGGTTGCACCGAAGACACCTCAGGAACTGGCACTGGGCCGCGGGAGACAACAGCAGCAAGACGACAAGAGCAGAATGCAGTCTGGAGTCTGATCAGCAGAAGGAATGTCCGTCCCCTTGAAATCGTTGGGCAGGGAGCACAACCCAGCCAGAGGATTCGGTTCAGTCTTGTGCTCAACCCACGTGCCGGCGGCCCTCAACGTCAAGATGGCTTCCTGCACGAGGTCCCAAGCCTTTGCGTACTCCTCAGTTGAGGCGGGTATGCTGCCTGGGACAGCTGCCTCAGTCTCAGGGTTGGCTTTCGCCTTGGCCTTGGATTTCCGCCCCGGTTTTCCCATGGCAGACTCACAAAGCAGGCGCCCGACAATCAGGCGATTGAATGCCTCTAAAACCTGCGGCAGCATTTTAACGAGTTAAGCCGGCAATGCTGCTCCTAGGACCTAGGATTTCAAATGAAGAGTAGCATTTACCAAGGCAGCTTCGCAACTCTGCAGCCCGACTGGCAGCAATCCCCCAGCCCCGAGAAGAGTTTACCCCAGAACAGACCGGAAACTAAAACAGCGACCCAGACGTGGGGCAGCATGGTAGCAGCGTTTTCCAAGGCAGTCGAAACTCCGCAGCCCGAGTGGCAGCAGTCCCCCAATCCCCAGAAGTTGACCCCAGAGCACAGAAAATGGAACAGCGACCCATTACAGCTGTACAGGAAAGGTGAAAGGTCGCGGCAGGAGAAGAGGTCAGATCCACCTTGGCCGACAAATCAGATTTAACAAGCTTTGGGAGTATCCGGAAATGCCGCCTGCTACAGAGCCAGGATATGGAGACGAGGTACTGGCTGAACTGCAAGAGGCAGTCCTGCACGGAAATCAGTTTCCCGGGGATCTTGTGCTTCTCCAAGTTCCTCTTGATACCCGAAAGAGCTTGTGGAACCACGATGAGGGTTCTCTTTTCCTCGGTTCCGATGAATGCAAAACAAAAGGGTTACGAACTTAGCATTCCTGTCGCTAGAAGCCTTCCGAGCCCGGATGGCTCCGGCCGACAGTGGGCCACAGGCCCGGCGTCGCTACAGAGGGTCCGAGCCCGGTGCTGCATTTCCGACAGTCATTCTGCTTCTTGACTGATGACTAGTACACGAGCGTCGCTACGGATGCTCCGGGCCCGGAGGGTGTTGCCCGACAGTGGGCCAGTGGCCCGGCGTCGCTACAGAGGGTCCGGGCTCGGATGGTCATATCCGACAAGTCTGGGTTGCAGAAAAAAAGTACATCCTTTTTGATGTGTCTCGGGCCCTGGGCTTGACTGAAAGAATGCAGGCGAGAAGCAGCTTGTGCTTCTTCTTGTCCCGTAAGACCATCGAAACACTGTCTCCCAGGCGACTGTTAAGAAGCCCTTTGTGAAGCTGCCACCAGAAATCCGAAGCATGGCCTGGCAGCTGCTTGCCCAAGTAAACCTGATGCGGCGTGAGCATAGCCGAACGGAGCTGCAGGATCGGAGCCTGGCCGGCGACAGACAAAACACCGAAGCTGCGGGCAGGAACAAGGGGAAGCACAGGACTGGCTTTGCCGACAAGCAGCTGGCAAGGCCTGTGCGGGGCTGTTGGCAAGGCGTTCCAACCAGCTCGGGCCACAGACATAACCGCCCAACAGGCGAGTAGCCAACACGAGGTGGGATCTCTTCTTCTGCTTGTCGGATTCGTCTTCGATGTCGAGCGTTGGGTCAGTGAGCCAGAGCAGAGTTTCATAATTGGAGCACAGGTACACTATCTGGCCGGGCAGCGTCTCGTAGAAACTGGCCTTGTGCAACTGAGTCAAGAAGGAAGTAACCCCGTGTATGACCACCTGTTGCTCAGGCTTGCAAACCTCCAGAACCCGTCTCTTGATGGCATGCTTGTCTTCCGTCGCCTCACCAACAATCACAACCCAGGTTGGCACGGGTGCCAGGGTCCTTGTGTCCTTGGCCATCTGTCGTTGCTCGACCTTGCACAGCTGCTCGGCATTCTTAAGAACATCCCTCTCCAGCTCCTTCAGCTTTGCAGCACCTTCGTGGTGCGGCCCGTGAATGAAGGCCTCCTGCCTCTCGCGGGCCTTCTTCTTCAAGCACAAAAGCAAATCGATTTGCTTCTGCGAAGTGCGATCCTGGCAAAAATGAGAATGAAACTGCACGAAGCAAATGGCCGGAGCGAAAGCAACGGTCCTTGGCGGCCTTCTGTACCACATCGTCAAGGCCCACGATCTTTTCCACGACCGAAGGGTCCAGAGCCTTCGACTGCTCCTCGGTCAAAGCCACGACCTCGCCGGTTTTGCGGCGATCGAAGGCTTGCAGGCCTTTTGCTCGAAGTCTGGATTTCATCAGCCTGCGGGGCAGATTCGTGGACTTGGTGTTCTTCCCCTGCCCGCCATTCAGCACACGGTATGTTTGCAACACCCGGTTGCAAAACGGTGTGGCTTCGTAGCATCTGCCGGCTGTGGTCGGCCTGGCGATCCTTAAGCTTAAGACTCAAGCCGGCACACTAAGAGAGGAGGGCACAAGACTCGACTAGACTAGACCAAACGGCTGATTCGCAGATGAAACTCATATCCGGCGGCGGAGCATCGCAGAACACTTTCATATACAAGTTGCGATGGGCCTCCGTGATTGAAGCCTTGGCGCCCTTGGTGAAAAGCCGGTAGGTGGAGAAGCTGCTTTCGATGGCGGAAGTCGAGTCGAAGATGCAGAGCAGGCAGCGAACCTGAGCATTGCGAGACAGGCAAGACGTAGTTCGTCAGTGTCCAGGAAAGACAACACAGCCGTTGGACATGTCGAAGATAAGGCAGGAGCGACTTTGCAAAGGACCGGCAACCTCGAGCCCCAATGGTTCATCGTCTGAGGCCAATAGTCCAAGTGGCCAGCCCTGGGCAAGCAGTGTGTGAATGGTCATGATTGGCCAAAGTCGCAATGCCACGTGTCAATTCAAGCAGCTTTCCCACCTCGCCAAATGCAAAGCAGTCGGCCGAGCCAACAGAAATTCAGCCTCTAGCTGGCCACCGTCCACCTGTAGCATGGCCGCCAAGGGGTCGAAGCAATGTTTCCTTGGAAGGAAGGGAATGAATGGGAGGCACGAATCAGCACGATATAACCTCAATGGCGGATTGCTCTGCAAACAAGAAACAGGCAGTCGTCCTTCCGCTTCTTATGCCACTGGAGTACATCGAAGGGGCACAAGCTGCCCGCCACACCAGTGGTGTGCCAACATGTGATGCTCTCGAGGAAGATCTTCGAAATGTTTCGAATACTGCCGAGTTCTTTGCACAGAGATTGCTCGAAGTTGCTGTCGCTGTGGCCTCTGGCACCACAAGACAGGATGAACAAGTTGAGGTGAGGCAGGGTTTCAGGGCAGGGGGGTGCACCTTCGTAGTGCAGCAACAGATTGCCGTGTGCAATGATTGCTCGCTCAGAACCTTGCAAGCAAATCGAAAGCAGGAAGAGGCCACAGGCACCATGCTTGTGTTCAGTGTTGAAAGTCCCAATAAAGAACCATGCAGGCTGGAAGCTGAACCTCATCGCTCGCTCTGCTACAGAAACATAGCCAGCCGTGTACTTTGGGTTCAGGACATGTGGCACCTGGGCTTGCCCGGTCAGGGTTTTCAGCTCGAACATGTCATTGAGCTCCTGTCCCATTATCTCACAATCGCAACTTGGAGCCAGGACTTTCGCAAGAAGAAGGTCCAGGCGTCCTTCTTCAGAAGATCGGCCAAGGACGAGGTCCGGGCTATGTTGGCTATGCAGGTTGTCGGCGAGGAAGCTTTGACAGGATCCTTGTCATACATATGCACGTACCTGGAACAGATGCTCAACCACTCCGTGAGCAGGGCCAAAGCCCTGATATTTGGAGCCGTGAACACCTGCAGACGTGGCCAGAAAATCTTCTGCACATGTTGCTAACCGTGAATTGCCACAAGCAGAACGACAGCCAAGGCACAGCCAGGAGCTTCCTAGCCCATTCTTGCTGGCAGTTCTGGAAGGAAGCCGTCTCCACGAGGAGTTCCAGAATACTATCCAGGTTCATGACTATTTTCTTGACAGCCGATAGTATGCTGTCGAACCTTTGGGGAGCCCACGAAGCCGAAGAGGCCTTTCCGACCAGCTCGTCCACAGCATGCAAGCTTGCACGGGCCTTTTCGTCGAACTTCGCTTTGAGGCGACAGCAATTGTGCAAGGCTCGGGTCAGGGAGCCTGGGTCCTTGACATTGTTAACTGCAGAGTAGCGGAAGACGAGCTGGTCCAGGAGCTTCGACAGGGCCGTGTCTGATTTCACGGCCGCCTCCAGCCCTCGTTGGGCTGAATGCATCAAGCACCGATGGGTGCATAGCAAATTTGGAAACACACCTTTCACCTCAACAGGCAAACGAGCGAATAATCACCTTAGCTATGCAAAGCAATAGGTCGAGGAGCAGCGACCATCCGTCCTGCCAGTGTCTCGGCAGATTCGCCGTCTGTTGTGAACACCTCCACACACCGAATGTCAAATCAACCTCAGACTCAGTACGGCCCGCCTGGACGATGGATTGAAAATGTGCACGTTCCCCTTCATCTGGGAGCACCCGAAGCAAAGCATCCTGGATGATCTCGCACTTTTCGAGGGTTGTCTGGCAAGGGCAACATATCAAAAGCCAAGACTTGGACCGAAATGACAGCCAGGCCTTCTTGCCATGGACACAGCTGATTTGAAGATGCCGGCAGTGGACATTGAAGGATTTGTCCACAAGTTTCACTCGCATAGAAGCGTAGTCTCCAGAATTATCCTGTCAAA
The DNA here is from genome assembly GCA_905221615.1 of Symbiodinium sp. CCMP2592. Taxonomy (NCBI): domain Eukaryota; class Dinophyceae; order Suessiales; family Symbiodiniaceae; genus Symbiodinium; species Symbiodinium sp. CCMP2592. Next base: position 707,685 of record CAJNDT010000746.1, on the reverse strand, counting down.
GCACAACAGCAAAAGGCAACAGAACGTAGCAGTCGCCCAGGCCATGCTGATTACAGGACAAACCGGGCCTGCGAAAAACCAGCTGCCACACATCCTTTGATGAGCTCGCGGTCCATGTCGAGAAGAGTCTGTGCAACGGCTTCAACTATTCGGGGATGTTCGCTAGCTCCGCTTCGGGCGAGTGGATAGTTGAGCGGGTCTCCCCGCCCTGCAAGTTCACACTTGGAAGCATAAGTGCCAATCTGGCCAGCGGCTGGCGACAGTACGACTTCCACACCGAGTCGCACTTGTGCCGGAGTGGGAACTGCATTATCCATCTTCTGCTGCACAGGATCAGTCGGCAGAGAGGCACAAAGTGATTCCAAGGATTGCCGATGCAAGTCGCTCTGAGCGTGTCGCCTCAAGTCTTCGAGCTGAAGCCGGTCGCCGAACTTGCAGCTGGAGGCTGCCTCAAGAAAGGCAAGCACGGCACTGCAGATTACCAGACGATCTTACGTGTTGGAACTCCGAAAGAAAGCCCAACAGATGCCAAGGGACATCTTGCTGTCTGCCTTTCGTCCCTCTGATGTAAGCAGAGCTGGCAGTGTCAGGAGAGGAAGCCGCCCGGTTGCAAACGATGCACATAAGTCCCCACGGCTGGGTCGAGCTTGTCTCGGCAAGCCACGGCATGACCACACCGTCGGGCCTGCACGTTTGCATTGGCAGTCATTCGCAGCATCAGAAACAACCGGGGAACGATGAAGGAACTGCCTCGTCCATGTAAGAGCTCGGCACCAAGAGGCACCGTTCTTGATGAACTTGCATCTGTTGCACATTCTCACCGCTGATTTGGCCTGAGGGCATGGTTGATTGCACGTGCAGTGTGTTCTGAATACGAGACATGTGTCCAGGGTAACGGCACTGCCGTGCTTCTCGATGCATCTCTGGCCTGCGGGGTATAACGATGATCGGAAGTCTTCATGTGTTGGCTTTGTGCATCCGAGCTGCCATCAGGGCTTCTTGGTCGGGCCACCGACATGTCTGGTCCAAGTGTCCGCGAACAATCAAATTGTTTTGAACCCCGATCCTGGATGAAACCCTCCATGAAGAGATGCTAAAATCTGCAGCTGCTATAGACAAGAAGGCCCCGAGCTTGAGGTCACAACAGTCTGGCAAGCAATGGTGAACACACTTCTGTCAAACATTCAAGTGCACTCTCCAGCCGTTTTGTTTTGGAGCTCCAATGCCGGCATGAAGCGGAAGGGATGTGCCTCAGATTTCGGGTTGAGGTTTCAGCATTCAGTGTTCAGTGGCCAGTACATTCACACAGTCGCAGCTGGGAGGCTGCATCTTAGACCAGCCTCTTGAGGAGCTCGAACCTGTGCAAAGCTTAGCGTGGCAACATGAACCAACGACCAACCCAGCCCGGGTCGCCTGATCGAAACCGGATGCGGCGAGGACCGTCACACCTGCGAAAAAACCAAGGCGTGATCGCTCAAAGGACCAACCTCACTGGCCCCAAACCCCAAACCAAAAAATGCTGCAAGCCTTGGGGACCATCGGTCCCCATTCTCGGGGTCCGTCGGACCCCCACCCAAAACCTGTGGTCCATCGGACCACCCTCAGGACCGTCGGTCCCGCCCTGAAGCAAACCTGAATTGAAGGGCTCAGGCAGACTCAGGCACAAGCAGCATCGAAGTCGCAGAAGAACATGGAGCAGCCTGAGCGGAAGCGGGACCCCCACCATCTCAAAAGACTTTCAATGCCAATTGCGAGACAGCATCCAAGACCAACCCGAATCAAAGGAAGAGCCAACATATCTGAATCCAGAAAACACCAGAGCTTTGCACGAGGCCGGCACGATGGCAAGTTCGGCATCTAACACGGCCTGGGCGAGACATGCCAATGGCGACTCGAACTTCAAAAAGAATCTCTCAAGCAACTCTTCCGAACGGCTCGGCGCATTTTTTTTATCCCCGGTGCCGCCGCTCTTCAGGACCTCTTCGGATTCGGGGTACGGCTTCGCGATCTCCCCCGCTTCGGTCCAACGGCATCGCCACGGCCGCGGCCCTTCACGGCATCGCCACGGCCACGGCCCTTCAAGGCATCGCCACCGCCGCCCTTCACGGCATCGCCACCGCCGCCCTTCAAGGCATCGCCACCACGGCCGCCCTTCACGGCATCGCCACCACGGCCGCCCTTCTTGGCATCGCCACGGCCGCCCTTCGTCACGGCATCGCCACCACAGCCGCCCTTCGTCACGGCATCGCCACTGCCGCCGCCCTTCGGCACGGCACCGCCCTTGCCCTTCGGCACGGCATCGGCACCGCCACTGCCCTTCACCCCCTTCTCCGCCGGAACATCGTCAAAGCCATAGCCAGGTGCCACCTGAAGTCCAGCACAACAGGAAGATCAAGCCAAAACCAAACAACGAATAAGTGCATCCAAACATAAATTATTTGCCCGAGGTGCTTCCAGAGGCGGATTCTGCATGAAGGTTCCAGGCATCCAGTGGGACAAAACATTGCGTGCCAATACCTTCGCCTCGACCACGGTGTCCTGTATCATAATCTCATTGAGCATTCCGCAAACTCTGCCGTGATTGTAAATGCCATCCGCACTTTTCACACGCCCGAGAACAACAAGCAGGTGGGCTCTGGCTCTCACCGACTTCGCCAGCCCAATCACCAATTGCTCCCCGAAGCGACGTGTCTGCACCACCTGCTTAAGGCCGTCGATGTGCATGTCCGTCAGGATAAACAAAATCTCCCTGAGCTGGCCCGTCGAGGTGCACTCATCCACAAGGCGATTGACATGGGCCACATCCTCGGTTTGTGAGTTGATACCATCACAGCATCCCAAAGCAGAAATGAAAAGTAACAGTAAAGAAAGAGCTTATGCCATCCAACAAAGCAAGGCTCTCTCTGGAGCTGGCGCTCTGCTTCCTGCTCATTCTTAGCCAGCAGAGCTCGTGCAGCAGCAGCGCCTTTGCCCTTAGCCACTCTGCTTGTTGGCAAGTTGCGAAATCCAAGTTACGAGAAGCCTCAAGCAACTAAGTGCAGGAAGGCGGCTTCCCAGGAAGAGGATGATGGCACCGACGATTCTGTACGAACCTAAGCAGCAAGAACTTCCACTGCATCAAAGCCTGCAAGCACTCACTGCTTTCGGGCAAGAAGCTGGAGCCGGTGCTGGCACTGGAGTCACTGGAGCTTGCGGCGGTGGTGCCTCAAGCTTTCACCAGACAGCAACGAAGAAGCTTCCAATCAGGCAAAAAGCCAAAGTCAATGCATACAAGGCGCTTTGCTCTGCTGCTGCTGCATGGCCAAAACCTCCGAGAGCTGTTGTTGAACAGCGGCCAATTGCTCCTGTCAGGATCCAAGCAGGGGGAAAAAGCCGGCATGATGCGAATCCGAGCCCGTCCTGAGTCTTGCGAGCAGCAAACTTCGCCTGGGACACAATCTTCGACTTCCGTGTCTCGCCCGGCATGGCTGCAACGAGGGTCGGCGATTAAATCCAAATCTGAGCTGCTGCCCTCATGTTGTGAGCTGGTGCCCTGATGTTGTGAGCTGGTGCCCTGATGTTGTGAGCTGGTGCCCTGATGTTGTGAGCTGGTGCCCTGATGTTGTGAGCTGGTGCCCTCATGTAGTGAGCTGCTGCCCTGATGTTGTGAGCTGGTGCCCTGGATTACTGTGATGAGCTGCTGCCCTCGAGTATTGAGCTGTTGCCCGGCATCCCATAATGCTGTGATGCTCTACGATCGTGGCATGAACATGGCATGTAGATTGAGCCAGTGCCGAAGCATGCGCACAACCGCTGCTCAACATGCCAACACCGCTGACTCAAGAAGGCCGGGTGCAGGCTGCTGGGCTCCTGACGGATGGCGCCAGGAGCAGCAGGAGGCCGAACCAGGCACCTGGCGGGGCAGAATCAACCCCCCAAATCTGCAGCTCTGCTCGTACAGCACTAGACCAGGCCTCTGGCACCTTCGGGGGGTTCGAGGGTTCAGGGATTAGGGAGTAGTGTGCAGGGCGTTTAAGGTCTTAGGGTTTCGAGCGGTTTAGGGGCATAGAGCTTCTGGGTATTAGGGATTAGGACACTTAGGGGCTCAGGACGTTCGGTGTTTAGGCCCTCAAGGGTTAAGGGTTTGCGGGTTTTCAGGTGTAGGGCTTTTATAGTTTATACGGGGCTTAGGGTTGTCCCCTAGCTTACAAGCGAAACCCTATAATCCCTGCTATAACCCACCCAAGCCACCCCCTCCAAAACATTCAAACCAGGAACTTGGGGACCATCGGTCCCCCACCCCGGGGTCCATCGGACCCCACCCTTGGGTCCATCGGACCCCTTCCCTGGGGACCATCGGTCCCCGTGAACAAAACCTGAATTCCGAAGTCCCTGAAAAACCCTATGAATCCTATAAGCCTTATTATAATAAACCTTACAAACTATTTATTTAGTTTAACGGCGCCAGCGCCACGTCGATGGCATCGTCGAAGAGGTCGTCATCAGGACACATGTACGGGCAATTAGGGGTGTGGGGGCTTAGGGTTTAAAGCTGATAGTTAGCAAGTGTTCAGGGTTTGGCAGTGGTCTGGGGTTTTAGGGTTGGCTCGGGGCGTAGGGTTCAGAGGTTTAGGACTCAGGGTCTTAAGGTATGGTGGGATTTAAGGTTCAAGATTTAGGTTTCAAGGCCGGGGGGTTTGGGGGTTGACCCTAAGTTCAGGATGGTTTCCGTGGTTTGGGGTTCAAGGTCTGGGGCTGTTTCGCTATACATCCACCAGTGCTATGCAAACGTCCCCTGTAAGCCATATACTACAGAAATACTATATAGAATTAAAAAGTATTAAAGTTTCCACACCAAAGCCTAGACTTAGGGGACTTATAACCCCAATTATAACCTACTTACTAAGTCCCATGATCCTCCAAGTAGCCAGCAAACCCTAAACCCCAAATCCTTAACCCCATACTTCTAAGCTTTAAACCCCATAGCCGCCCAAACAAGAGAACCCCAAACTTATAAGCTCTCAACCCTATAGCCCCCCCAAACAAGTTACCTTGGGTTAGTAGGGAATGGAGGAATGGGGTAGGATTATTATAAGTACTATTACAACCGTTCTTCCATTCCCTACTAACCAATGTGAAGCAAGAGGGTCTCCCACTCCCTAAACCCTAAACCCCTAAAACCCTAAACCCTAAACCCCTAAACCCTAAACCCTAAACCCCTAAACCCTAAACCCCTAAACCGTGCCTCCCACTCCCACATCTCCGGATCGCAGCCCACCGCCAGGGCGGCGCTCGCCACGGCCTCTGCGAAAGGCTTCCAGGCTGCCTCGGCGAGGAGTTTCCCAAAATTAGGGGGTACCTTATCTTGGGGCAGTTTAAGGTTCAAGGTTTAGGTTTTAGGGTTTAAGGTTTAGGGTTTGGGGCTTTTTTACACGCGACAACTTACGGCCTACTTGGAGGATCATGGGACTTAGTAAGTCAGGCTATATAATAGGTATAGTTACCTTACTTATAACCCCAGCTACCAAGTCCCATGATCCTTTAAGTAGTATCTTCGGGGGTCCTTATAAACGACAAACCCCAAACTCCGATGTACGTAAACTGACGTCCTAGCCCCTGCAACCTACAACCACCAACTTGAGCCCTGATAGCTCTAGAACGGTCAACCCCTCGGAACTTTAAACCCCTACCAGTAAATCCTAAACCCTAAACCCCAACCCTCAAACCCCTGAACCGCGGAACCACAAGCAGTTGGGATTTCGGTGCCTCCAGTAGAGCGCGCACCGCGGAAGTCCGCCCGCGCCTGACACGAGGCCGCTTCAGGGTCTGTAGAATCAATAGGGATAGGGGATCTTAAAAGGCCAACTGACTGTGTCGGTGTTGAATGCGGAATCCTGTGTTAGCAATGTTCACCGTTTATCCTGGCATGCCCTTACCTTGCCAATTTCACATCTCACGATTCAGCGGTTTGGGACTGGTGTAGCAGGACTTCTTTGGCCGATAAGATTAGCTCCACAGCAAAAGAGGTGACAAGGCCGAATACTGGCTTTCTCCAGGACCCTGCAAGGGCCCAGTAAGAGAGGCCTTATGGTCCTTAGTAGTGGGTAGTTAGGGTGTAATGGAGGGTAGTTGAGGGGTCTGAAGGGCATTCTGTGTCGGGAGGGGGCTTTGCAGGAGCCTGTGCATCGGTGATCGGAGTTGGAGCTGAAGGCTTCTCAGAAACTGGAGGAGCTGGGGTCCTGGGAGCCGGTGTGGCCACACTTGGGCTCGAAGAAGGCTTTGGGAGCTTCAGCCTGCGACTCGGGCCAACACTGGGCTTGGGGGGGCTTGGTGCCACCGGGGCACTGCACTCCCCTCTGCAAGTGGTTCATGTGTTGGGCAGCCGGAGGGGAAAACAAAGTCTTAGCCAAACTAGTCTCAATTGGGTCGGGAATCGTCTCGGGCAGCTCCCAAGTCATGGGTGTCGAAGGCACAACCTTCTTGTGAGAATAGCATCTAGTATCCAAGCCAGCACGTTCCCTGGCTTCCACATGCTGCTGCCACTCCTTTGTGTTTTGCGGGCATCTCTGAGCAAGCTCTGCATTAAACCCCGGTCAGCCCCGGAGCGATGCACAGTTGTGGGCGCGTATGTCGGCGGGATGCTCGGAAAGTTCACCGCCTCGATCGACTGCAGGGGCGGACCGTTGTCACGGTACCACTCAAATGCAGTTCGGTACTGCTCCAACAACGTCCGCGACTCCTTGATTGCTGTGGTCTTTAGAGGCACATAGTACTTCTTCCCTGCGGCCACGGTTTAAGGTTTGGGGTTTAGGGGTTTAGTTTTCGTTTGAGGTACCTCAAGGCATTTAGAGGATAGTACTTGAAACTTAAAACCCCTACTTTTGGGCACTTGGCCCCTCAAGTTTAAACCCTAAACCGAAACCCCAAAACCCAAAAGCCGTAACCACTGGACCGCAAAACCCTATACAGTACCGTCTCTGAAGTCAACTTCCGAGAGTCGCCAATTTAGTTTCACTTCCTTTTTTGGTTTAACAATAACTATACTAAGGACCCTACAAGGTAACCCCCAAAAAAGTAAGTATAATGGACACTATCGGCAGATTGCAAACCTGCGGAATTGTTAAGGAATATAAATTCAAGTTACCATAATAGGGATCTCTAGTAAGCAAGATGCTTTCCTGATAATGGTAACTTAAACTAAGTCCCTTTAACCCCTCAACTCTCATGGAATTTTTAAGGAAGCCTTAAAGATCCCTGAAACTGAAAGGAACCCTAAAATCTGGTAACTTCAACTAAACCCTAACAAGAATCCAGCAGTACTCAATAACGAATTTTCTTAACTTGTACCGAGGATGCAATCAGCCTGTCCGCGAGAACGATGGGCGTGGGGCAGAACCTCGAGGATGCCGCGAAGCAAGTGGGTCGTTTAGGGGTTTCGGGGGTGGGGGTTTCAGGGTTTAGGTGTTTAGGGTGCAGGGATTTCAAGGACTTGAGGGATTTAGGGGTTGAGGAGCTCAAGGGTTCAGGGTTTAGGCTTGGTAAACAACTAAAAAATTAGATTCATAAGCAATTCAGCCAGCGGTCGAGTTCTCGATTTGCTTTACAAGCCTTAAACATTGAATGCGGAATGCTTGCGCTAGCACTTTGGGTTTCGACCCGTGGGCCTCGCATATGTTTATGTACGTCGGTTCTACGAGTTCTGCGTCATCAGGTGTTGATTTAAGTCCCCTAATATGGGGTATACAATTATGGTTACCCTACTTATGAACCCACTTATAGTTACCCATGAACCTCCAAGTACTCGTATCAGGTCGACAATCCCAAGTGGCTGCTGACTGTTAATTTAAGTTGGAAGAACCTACCTTTTCAAGGACTTATATAAGCAAATCATAATAGGGAACCCTAAAAAGGTAGGTCATTCCGGCTTAAGGTAGGGCTTCAGGGGCTCAGCCCCTTGAGGCCTGTAGGCTTCCGAGGCTGAGTCTTAGGGGTCTTAGGGCTTTGTCTCTTTTTGCTTGCTTTTTGGTTGAACTCCTTTTGCCCAAGAGTGTTTGGGGTTTAGGGTCTCAGAGTTCAGGGTCTAGGGCGCATGTCGGCCGAGTCTTCACCATCGGGGTCCGATGATAGAACTCCAAACCTCTGCTGACGTAGTGAGGGACGCCAGTCTGACGACGAAGGATCGTGCAGATCCTTCGGAGCAGTTGCAGCTCCGACTCGGCTTTCTGCAGGGTGGCGTTGAAAGAGGAACCCTAAACCCTAAACCCCTAAACCCTAAACCCCCTAAACCCTAAACCCCTAAACTCAGATTGTGTCAGCTGGATAAGATCGGGCCAGGCCACCGGCGACCCGCCTCAGCGGACAGAACGGTCCACTCCATGCCCTGATGCACATAATATGGGGGGCCTTAATACTTAGGATTTTGGGGCCCATTATACTATAATCATAAAAAAGACACCCCCCAAAATAGTATTGGTAATTATCTAGGCTCTTATAGTAAATAAGGTTATAAGTACCTTAATTGGGGTTATAAGTAGTTATAAGTATAGCTACCCTACTTATAACCCTGTCACTAAGTATTCGCCGAGGGCAGGGTCTCTCCAATGAGAGGGAGCCGCTCACGGCGATCCTGTCCGACACGTGAGGGGCCCCATCGGCGACGAGGCGCAACGCGAAGTTTGTGCGCGGACAGATTTCGGGGTTGAGGGTTCAGACTCGGGTTTAAGGTTCATAATTTAATTAGTGCAGCTTCAGCGACATTCGCCCTCTGCTGGACGTGTCGCAACCGCAGAGCTCTGGGCAGATTATCGTAGTTTCGTATGGCATGATAAAAGTGCCAGTGTTGCTGCACCCTGGCATACGCTGAACCTATACCGCCCTAAGCCCTCCAAAGCCTAAACGCTAAGCCATCAACACCTTGACAATGCATTCCGAGATGCCCTCAACTCTCAGACTAGCTCCAAAGACCCCAAACTTCAAACACTACAGTTTAGGGTTTAGGGTTCATGGGGTTTAGGGCTTATTGTTCCTATCGCTTAGGGCTTATAGGGTCTTGGGGTTTTGGTACTTACTGGTTGAAGAGCCAAAGCACGTGCAGCGGTCCAGCTCGACGCAGCCCTCACGGAAGCCGCTCCTTCTCATGGGTCAGAGTTGCAAAAAGCCTACTTGTCGGGTATCATGGGGAACTAAATAAAGGCTAACCTTTTCGGTTATATAGGGATTATATAGGGACTATACTACCCAGAAAAGGCCAATGGCTACCTACTCTACGACTAGGAGACAAACTGCACAAAAGTCGGGGGGAGATGCCGTAGGCACTGTACACCCCAAACCCCCTACAAACCGCTAGACCCCCTACGACTACAGGCCCCCAAACCCTAAACCCCTAAACCCTAAAGGCCCTAAAATCCTGAAGCCAGGGTTGGGGTCTGGACCGTTAGGTTCTGAAAGGCACGTGACAAGAGCCCTATTTTGGGGAAGCCCCTTGCGGCATCAGCTTCAAAACTTCTGAATCTTATTGAGCTTACACCCAAAGGGTCCTAGGTACTGTTATGGGGGATACTTCCCCAAATCAGAACAGAAATTCCTAACATAGAACCACATTCTACTATAAAGGTACTTTGGACCCTTTGGGACAGGATCCTGCCTGTTGGTAGGAGCCGGGTCTCCACCCAGATTTTTGAAGACAATAAGCCTTATCCCTCAGCCTCCCCAAACCCCAAAGTTAAGCTTGGTTCAGGGTTCGAGGGTTTGGGGCTTATAGTCTTATAGTGTTTGAGTCTGAGGGATCGAATATGTGGAACTGCAGGTTTGCTTCGATTAAAAAGCTGTAGCACTCAGGATGATCAGTTCAAAACCGTACGAAACCAAGCAAAAGCAGCCAGACATAACAGTCTCCTTACGGGGACTCGTATTCCCAACCTGAACCCGTAAATCCCTGGTCTAAGGGCATAAACAACTGCCAGTGCTAGGTTGGAGTTCCTTAGTATTGTCTGTACAGTATCATATACCCGGAAACCTTATCCTTATTGTTAAGGCCCCTATATAAAATTAAATCCCGAAACCCTGCAGCCAAGGCTCTCATGCTTGATGCTCACCTGATCTCCAGCGAAGACTCTGTTGACGCGGCCGAGGGTGTAGCTGCTTTCGTCCTGACATCGAGAGCTTGGGGTTTGGAGTTGATTCTACCGGGTTCGGTTCTATGCGAGTTCTGTGCGGTTTTGGTTTAGGTGTATGGCTCAGGATTGAGGAATTGTTAATTTTTCGTGTTTAGGATTCTGATCCACAAAGACCCAAATTCGTTGAAGTGGGATCTGATAGGACCAAATTAGGGCAATTGTGAGGCCACAATGGGCAAGCCGGGCAGTGGGGGGAGATGGTCCAGGAAAGTTGCCTGATCTGCTTGGATTGCGGGCTGCTTCGGCTGTGGTGTTCAAGGTTCTGAAACACTTATCTGCAAAACTGAAGAAATCCTGCCCCGAAAGACACACGAAAGCTTGGCCGCATGTGCGCCCAACATGCATCTGCTTGAAGCTAGAGGGACGACTCAGTTGTCGAAGAGGCCTGCATAGCACAGCTGCACAATCTGCTCACATGGTGATCCCTGCTGTGGAAACATGAAAATCTGACAGATATCGGACCCGAGCAACGATGAACAATCAGAAGGCAAGCAGTACCATCGAAACCGAAACCCAAACCCTAAAGGAAGACCATACATTCCTAAACAAACAATAACCGCCTAAAACCCTAAACTCTAAATCCTAAGTACCTACCCTACTGCTATGGTGCAGTCTGCCTCGGTGAGGTCGATATCGATCTCTCCCATGGTCCGCGCGCCGACGGTCTGGGGGAGTGACAGTCGTGAATTACATTCTTGTTCTTCTTATTGTTACTTTTATATTAGTTACTAGCATTCTTATTGATGCTATGACTTTTCTCCTTCCTCATTGGTAATTACCCAGAAGAAACATGTAATTGGTATAACAATAGGAACACGACCTATTGCTATTGGTATACCAATTCAGTTAGTGGGAGTAGTGCGTAAAATTCAAGGTTGTAAGGCAATGTAGGGTATAATTTGGAACAGCATACGTTGTTAGGGGCTAGGTTTTGGAATGTAGAAGAGTATATATATATATATAAATACACACAAGAATCCAATGGGAACGATTCCGCTTGTAAAATTAAATAAAAAAGATCGGCAACTGCGCAGGGCGCGAATACTCTTACTGCTTGTTATTGAAGCTGATATCGGTAATTACTTGTGCAGTACTGATGATGTTCAGCCTTTTATCGTAGAATTCTGAGCGATGACGCGATCCCCCTTAACGGATGCAACAATCCGAATCCGACGACTATGGCCCGCAGTGAAAATACCTTTCTTTAGACTCCTCACCGACAACCCACCTGGGCGTCGCTTCGCCCGCCCATGCTCTTCACGTGGCCCATGCCGAAAGCGCCGGTGCCAGGACGGTCGGTGTTGCTAAATCCTGCACGTATCATTCCGGAGACTCCACGATCTCCCTAAAGGGAACTCCAGAAAGTTGGAATATGGGTTAATGGTAGGATCCCCTATAATTTTCCTTAAAGGGGTTACGATAATGATATTCCAACTTTCTGGCTTCTACTGTACTAAGGAATATATAGTCAACCACCAGTAAACAGCATTCACTTTTTTAAGGGCCGGGCAGCTAGCATGTTCTGGGGCATCGAAGCCTGCGTTTGAGCTATAGCAGGATTATATAAGCCCCAATAGGTTAAAAGGTTATCTACGCATCCCCGAAGAAGCAGATCTCAGGCGTCTTGTATGGGTAGTTGTCTACATGAGCGGCCCCCTTTGAGGGTCCCTTTTATAAGGGTGCCGTACTATTTTGGGGATCCAAACAGGAACCCTAATTTAGAAAACTACCCAGACCCATATCCCTGGAGCTCCCCTAGGTCACTGCCACGTTCTGTGCAGCGCATTCCGGACAGTCGCTCTTGTTTTTGGGGGAAGGATACTTGAAACACCGAAAGTGGAACATGTAGCAGTGTCATAGGAGCCATAGTGGGGACCCTGAATAAGGGGCCTCCGATGAAAGCATCTTGCAGTTTTCGGGTGGGCGTTGGTTGACCTAGAGCTGTAGACACAGGTATCCAGCTTTAGGATGTAGATATAACCAATCTAAAGCTCCGCTTCCCAACAAATCAGCAGTCGAAAAGCCTGGCATGGCTGCAACACCAATCGGACATGAAGCCCCCCCCCACCCCCCTCACCAACAAAGCGAAAGAAGCATTTAAAGTCCCGCCGAAAACAAGCCCTGAACCCTAAACCCCTAAACCCTAAATAGGCCCTAAACCGACATCCGTCAAAACAGACGACGCGACCTCCTCTCGAGCGGTTTGTCGCCCAGCCCCAATTCCTGGCGCCGCTCAGCAGGTTTTCTCTTTTTACGTGTTTTGGATTTTTCCATGGGAAGAGTTTAAGCAGTTTAGAAGTGTGAGGTTGAGAGTGTAAGTCTAGGGCTTTACTTTCGTTGTCAAAGGCTTCGCACGTTCGGGCTCTTTTATTTCCAATCATCAGCACAATCTGAGCATATTAACAGCAAGGCAGATAGTAATATGTGTATACATGAAGATAACTGTCGTCATCATACCGGCGCCTCCAAACCCGATACCCCCCTAAACACAAAAAGCCAGCCTCAACCTCAATACAGCCCTGAACCCGCCCTAAACCCTGAACCCTAAACCCTACTGAAACCAGATAGCACTCCTATGGATCCCTTACAGGAACACTGAAAGGAACCTTTAAACGAACCCTAGAGATCCCTGAAAGAAGCCCACCAAAACCCCTATAGTCCTTGTAGGCACCTTCAAAAGGAACCCTGTAGAGAACCCTAAACTTTGGCCCTAAACCCTAAACCCTACACCCTAAACCCCTAAACCCTAAACCCCTACACCAGAAACGGGACCCTCCCCCACAGCTCAGCCAAGGAACTCTCTGGCTTGAACTAAAGCGACCACACCATCCTGGAGCCTCGGAGTTTGGGGTTTCGGGGTTTGGGGTTTAGGGGTTCTAGGGGTTTAGGGGTTTAGGGGTTTAGGGGTTTAGGGGCTGGGGGTTTAGGGGTTTCGGGGTTTGGGGTTTAGGGTTTAGGATGCTGTTAGGGTTCAGGGGTTTGGGGGGTAAAGCTTAAGGGTTTGAGGTTTAGGATGGTTTAAGGGTTTGGGGGTCTAGGGGTTTAGGGTGTAGGATGGTTTAAGGGTCTGGGGGTCTAGGGTTTAGGATGGTTTAAGGGTTTAGTTTGGGGGGGTTTAGGGGTTAGGGAAGGTTTACGTGCAGGAGTTTTCGGGGTTTAGGATAAGGGCTAATGTGACACTACAAAAGCCATTAAGGTACCTGCAATGTTTCGGGTTCTGCAGGTCCTAAAACCCAAACCCAAGAGGGTTCCAAAGCGTCGCATTCTGTGATGACTTACGCAGACTCTTGGGCAGTCTTGTGGGCGTTCCTCGAGATCCCCATTTGACCTGTACAAGCCCAGGCCTTCGAGTGAAAGTTTACAAACATGTGACATAGAGGTCGGAATAAAAAGTGGCAGTGCCCCCTTGCAGTCCCAATGACACTGTATAGAATATGACGCACCTCCCAAGCTTAACATCACCATTCTAATATTTAAGGTTTTATAATATGCCCTATAGTATACCCAAAGGGTCCAAGTAATGGTATAGTAAATACTTTAGGGGCCAAAATACCTGCTATAACGGTACTTGGACCCTTTTGGATAATTGATCTAGTACCGGACGAGCTCTAGACCCAAGAGTAACCTAGGCATAAAAAGGGTGCCTCCAAAAGCGAGTTTCAGCTTGGCCGTTCACGGTTTTTGTGGCGAGCTGTAGACCGGCCCCCTCTCCCCAGAGAGCCCAATACCCCCTGAATTAGGGAATATACCTTGAATTATAAGGGGATTCATATTATGATTTAAGCCATATTCCTTATTTCAGAAGTATTGGGCTCTCTGGGTCCTGCCTGCCTTCACCTTTATGTAGGGTTTCTACATTAGAACTTACTATTATGATTTAGGGAAGCATCCCCCATAACAGTACCCAGGACCCTTTGGGTCAAACTAATCATTCTTCGGCTGAGCCCGCAGTCAGAAACATGGATGCCGCAAAATAATTCAGCTACGAGGATTACATGCTGCATGCCGAACCCTGAATGCCGGACAAGAACCGCTTAAAAACTCTGACTGCCATTTTATGAAATTTTGATTGGATTGAGAGCTGCCAACCCTGAACCCCAAACCTTAAACCCAAATAGGGCCTACGGCTTCTGTCGGAGATGCCATGGGGGTTTCCGAAAACAGGGGACCCTAATATGGTACCTTAAATATTAGGATCCTTATTATAAGGACCCCCATAAATAAGGTGCCCCTAATTTCGGAAACTCCGCCATCGTGCTAGGGGCAGATCGAGGTTGAATCAGATACTGTAAGGAATCTGAGTAGCAGGGTCTTTTTTTGGCAAGGAGGGCTTTAGCAAGGCTTCCATCCCGTCGCGTCGCTCTAAGGTTTTTTGTTTTTTTAGGGCCTTAGCGGCTGTAGATCGCAAAATAAAATGCCCCTACCTCGGAAAAAAAGAGCCCCAGCTTGCTGCATCGAAGAAGCACGGGCTCGCCCATCGTCTGGTGCATGGGCGCCTGGTGCTTGGCGAGAACCTCCGGAGTCGAGGATGAAAACTTGCTTACCTAGGACGACATGAACCCCAAAAGGGTTTAAGCTTCCCCCAGACCTTAAAGAACTCTTATGGACCCCTTTAAAGGAGCCCTTCTGGCACCCTTAGAGGAACCCTACTTACGTGCATGGACCCTTACCTTGAGGACGAAATGAACCCTAAAAGGGTTTAAGGTTCATATACCATTATAGGGATTCATAGTATATGGGTATAGGCCCCCCACTGGTCATTTGGTCCTTCAGGTAGGGACAGTCGGGGGGAAATTCTTGCAGACCCTGGCTCATGAGCGGCACAGTTTTTCGGATCTTTGAGGATTGCTGCCGGATATTACGATGCTCTTGTGGCTGTTGACGGGGGTTCAGAAAACAAGTCTTGCATAAAGGTTGAAGCTTCTACACCCTGGACCCACGCAAACTCACACGCTAAGGGAACAAGATGGCCCTGCAAAACCTCACAACACAAAGCGTCCAAGTACCGTCATAGCAGGTATTTTGGCTCCCAAAGTATATGCTGTACAAAAATTCCTTGACACAAGCACAGCCAAGCGCCAAAAAGCCCGACCTGTGTCCCCAAACCCTACGAAAGAGTCGGTTCTGACCCCTGAATTGTAGGGCTTAACCCCTAAAACCCATAGGTTTTTGGATCTCCAGGAAAAGGCCGAACACCCAAAAAAAACCCACAACCTAAAACGCCTACAGTAAACCCCACAAAGTTGAACACCGGGTTAAGGCCAAATAGTGCTGGGATTCCCTATACATTACTGTTAAGGATTGAGGTTATTCGGTTTCCAACTTTTGGGCTTCTACTGTAAAAGGCCTTGATCACTTCTTCGGCGTCAAACTCGGCAGCGACGTGTGCCGGCGTACGGCCCCAGTTGTCGGGGGTGACGAGGAAGCCTCTGGCTTTGGCTCATGGGGCCTTTTGATCTTCATCTCTGAGTCACTTGGTTTGTAGGGTTTGGGGTTTAGGATTTAGGACTTTGGGGTTCAGGCTTTTTACAAAGTTCCTCAGCCCTAAAAACTGAACCCCCAAACCCTTTTAGAGGTTTTGCGGCAAAACGATCGGCCAAAAACCAAAAACCATAGATAGTGCAGTCGAGGCTGAATAAACTGTCGGCTCTTGATGCCAACTATGACCACCCCCTACACCCAGAGACTTCAATATCACTGAATTAAGGAATATTCCTTAAATTATGGTGGGATCCCTTATATGATTTAAGGTATAATCCTTAATTAAGGGATATTGGAGTCTCTCTACAGAGCCTTAGGAACTATAGACGCGCGCACCATAAATCGAAAGCCAAAGACCCGAACCCTGAATCAAAGGGGAAAAGGAGGGACCCTTAATGGGGACCCCTACCCGATAATGGGCTATATGATGGGTATATAATAGCTATATTAAGGGTATATTACCTAGGGGTCCTTATTAAGGGTCCCTCCTTTTACCGTTGGACTGAATCAACGGAGCCCAAAACCTGCTCGAAGCCTTAGGAAACCTGCGAAAGACCCACACAGATGTCAAGGAGCTGTGAGGCAGCTGGCACAGTTCCAGGATCACCTGCGGCACTATCAAAAGAGCTATGTCGTAAACACACTTTGAGGGTACTTAAAGGATCATGGGACTTAGTAACTGGGGTTATAAATAAGGTAACTAGACTTATAAGCACTTATAAGCACACTTAAGGTACTTATAACCTGACTCACCAAGTCCCATGATCCTCCAAGTAGGCCGTAAGTTGTCGCATGTTGGGTTGGGACTTCACCTGGGTCCAGGCCTCGAGACACGCGGCTTTGCCGGCGGCTGCAGCGTGGTGCACAACACTCCAGCCCTGCTTGTCAGAGGCCTCGGTTTAGGGTTCAGGGTATAGGGTTTAGGGTTTAGGGTTTAGGGTATAGGGTTTAGGGTTTAGGGTTTAGGGTTTAGGGTTTAGGGCTTAGGGTATAGGGTTTAGGGTTTAGGGTTTAGGCGGCCTCGGTTTAGTTTAGGGCCTGAGCTGATTTCCATATCTTAGCAGTTGCAACAAGGCTCGGGGAAAGAAGATCAATACAATTCTGTGGCTATGTGGGAGTAATGAGGTTAATATCACTAATCACTCCAACCCCTTATCAAAATCAGGGTTTCGGTGGTTTGCAGCTTCGGATTTCGGGTACATCGATTTCAAAGGGTTCAGCCATAAGAGGGTATCAGAAGGTCCGGGAATTTTGGGGTTCAGGGTTTAGAAGTTTTTGACTGCAGGGTTTGTTTTGCGGGGGTTGGGGTTTAGCTATCTGGAGGGTCAGATTCCCACTGCATCGAAAGCTTCACGGCAAACGAGACGCAAATTATCACGAGCATGAAAGTAAACCCTACAACTAGTCACCCGGGCTGTAAGAAAAGTCTTCACAACTGTACCGGAAACTCTAATTACAGTCCCAATTTCGGGGGCTCCCCCGATCAAGCAGACCCCAGCACGCAAAAGACCAGACAAACAGATAATGTAGGGGCCTTAATAGTTACAATAGGGTTTTGGGGGTTCCATGATTATAACTATAGTATAATATACCCCAAATACCCTACTCTCCTGATTAGAGCCCCTACAGTACTAGGATACCCAGCAACCTAAGAATAAAAAAGCCTCTCTTTTTGGTATTGGGTAACTTTATAAGGAACCTAGGACTACAAAAAGGGAATAAGGGTACTACTGGGCATCCTAGAGTATACCCTAAGCCCTAATCTCTGGCTTCCCAACCCTCAATATCCCTAAACCCTAAACTCTGGTTTCCCATCCCTTAAACCCTAAACCCTCCGCCCAAACCAGCACCGGGTAACCTTTTTGGAAATATGGGGATTATATAGGCATAAAAAGTTTAAAGATTACCTACTCTACTTGGCCGATAGTGCTTGTAGGAACCTTGAAAAGGAATCCTGTAGAGAACCCGGGACCCTAAACCCTAAACCCCAAACAGAGACCCTGCTAGCACCAGAGCCGAGGCTCCTTCATGCCCTCTTCAGTAAACGGTAGGGTTTAGGGTTTAGGGTTTAGGTACTATACCCCAAATACCCTATGCTGCTGATTAAAGCCCCTACAGTATACCCTGAACCCTAAAATCTGGTTTCCCAACCCTTAAACCCTAAACCCTGGCATCCCAAGGCTCCTTCATGTCCTCTTCGGTGAACTGGCCCACGTGGAGGATGGAGTAAACGGCCTCTCATCGGATTGCCGACTTCCCGGAAGCAGCAATTTTCAGGGAAGTTTAGGATTTAAGGTTTCGGGGTTCAGGATTTTGTTTTGGGCTTGGGGTTTATGGTTTTGGGGCTGGGTGTGTTTTGAGCGTAGGGTCTAGAAGGATCGGGGGCTTGCTTGTGAGCTGGGGCATGCGGTCTGCAAGGTATGACAGTCTAGGATTCGAAACAGCATGCCCGCATAAAATGCGGCTTGGTTTTGGGACTACTGACAGGTTACCGTTTAGAAACTCCGATAAACCCAAAACCCGATGGGCCCCAACACAGCAGAGGCCTGACTCATCACAACAAGGTGTTTTGGGGTATGTTCGACTATCAAGGACTATGACATGAAGGAATAGTATGACTAAAAGCTCCGACCTCGAACCACCCTAAACCCTGAACCCAAAGCCCTAAATCCTAACCCTAACCCCTAAACCCAAAACCTCTACACCCTATACCCTATAAGCCCCAAACTGCCTTCTTAAGGATCTATATAAGGAAATCATAATAAGGAACCCAAAAAGGTAGGTTAGTCAGGGTTAAGGTATACCCTATAAGCCCCAAACTGCCAAGAGCGCCGCTGACCATTCCCTAAGGGTTCATGTACTCATATAGTATATACATTGACCTTAATGTAGTCCCTATATAGGTACATTGGGGCCCATGTATCTCTATATGGGTACATGGACCCTTAGGGATTTGCATGAGCGCTGGAGGCTCCGACCGAGGTCCCCTGCTGAGCGTCTCGACAAAACGGTGACCCTGAGGCTCCATGTGCCCTTATAGTAGATACTTATGCCATAAAGTACCTACATAGGGACCCCTTTAAGGCTTAAGTGTCTACTATAATGGTACATGGAGCCTTTGGGTGAGGGAGTGCAAAGCCTCCCCGTAAACGGACTCGGCTACGCCTCACAAAATGAGGAACCCAAACCCACAAACATTGATGTGTTTTTGGGGAGGTAACCCTTGGGAGGGTCTGACCCGCTGCCCAGATTTCCGAAAAAATGGGGGCCGGCTGCCGTAACAATATGGTGCAACCCTTAGTCAAGCGAGGCCCTAAACCCTAAACTAAAGCCCTAAACCCTAAACCCCTAAACCCCTAAAACCTAAAACCTGTAAACCCTAAACCCCCATAAACCCTAAACCCCTAACGTCAAAGTCTATACACCCTGAACCCTAAACTCGAAACCATCGTTTCTAAAAGGGCCCCCTAAACTCTGCCCTGCGCCTCGGCCACACCAGTGCGCGCCGCACGGTGTAGGCAGGAGCAACCGCCCGCGTCCCCTGGGCGAGAGTATAGTACAGCAGGGTTTCGGGGTTAGGGTTTAGGTTTTAGGGTTTTCGGGCTATACTGTTGTATACTGTATGTATTAAGGTTTAGGATTTTAGGGTTTGGGTTTAGGGTTTACTTTTTATATTGTTCTATACTGTATGTAAACTGAGAAATCCTGAAGGATGATTTGGGAAGGTATCAGGCTTCTGTATGGGTTTACAATGAGGGCTTTGGAGGAAATTGATAGATTATGCAGGGTTTCACAAGGGTTTCGTGTTATGGTCCATTGCGTAGATTGAGCTTGTGCTTGCTACCACAGAACCATGGACTCTAACCAAAAGCGTGATCGATCAAAAAAGAAGTACACATTGGAGACTACACGTACCCTAAACCCTAAACCCTAAACCCTATCATAAGGAAAGCACTGGCACGCCCCAACTAGCCTCTATTTATACCCTCAAATGAGGACCACGAGGGCCTTGGTGGGTGCTGGCATGCTATCTACTTTTGGGCTGAACTCAACAAACCCAAAGGCTCCATGTACCTTCATAGTAGATACTTAAGCCTGAAAGGGGTCCCTATATAGGTACTTTAGGGCCTAAGTATATACTATATGAGTACATGGAGCCTTAAGGAAACAGGGAAGGCCCTCTCGTCGCTGAGTACTATTGCTAAGGTTGTGACCATGCTGATGATTGTCAAGCTCATGGCAACCATGGGAGCCTGAATAAGTAGGGTTAGGGTTAGGGATGTACTGTAGTATAACTCTCTATAACTCCCAAAACCCTAAACCGTGGCTAGTCTATGACTTGAGGCATGTTGCAGCATCGCCCTTAAGAGAGGCCGAGTCTCGCTTTGCAAGCTCCTTGACGTCCAAGAGTCCTCAGGACATTCTCGGAGTTTGGGCTTCGGCAAGACATCCCTCGGGGGCTTTACCAGGCTTCGGAGTTTTGCGTCCTGGTTTAAGGTCCGGGGTTTCGTAAGGCTGTGGGCTTATAGAGCTTTCACCATTAAGAGTGTCGTATTAGGGCCCCCCCTATTTTCGGAAACTCCCATATGGGTGGTTGTCAAAATTATGGTCCCTTTTGGGGTCCTTATTATAATATGGCACCTAATATTTAGGGTACCCAAAAGGGACCCTAATTTTGACAACTACACAGAGAAAACCTACAGGGAGCATGAGTCCATGCAGAATCCCTAAACCCTAAACCCCAAACCCTAAACCCTAAACCCTAAACCCCAAACCCTAAACCCTAAACCCTAAACCGTCTCTGCGATCTTTGCAGCGCCTTTGCGGGCATTGAAACCTTTGTGGGCCTTAGAATCTTCAACCCTGGGATCCTTCTCTAGGATACCCAGTAACCTAAGAATAAAAAGGCCTCTCTTTTTGGTATTGGGTAACTTTATAAGGAACCTAGGACTACAAAAAGGGAATAAGGGTACTACTGGGCATCCTAGTAATTCTAGAAATTCGATCCCCTAATTGGGGCCCTATACTACTAAGAGTCCTTTATAGGAGCCCCTATTAAGGGATCTACTTTTTGGATCCTCCCGGGGGGTCTGGGAAGGTATATTCCTGTAAGGAGCTTGAGGGTTCATAGTTTGGCGTTAATTCCCTTAGAGAACCCTTACCCAGAGGGTCCATATATACTACCATTATGGAATTGGGTCCCCAAAAGCATAATAGGGATGGTCTTTTGGGACCTAATTCCATAATGGTCGTATGTATGGAACCTCTGGGTTATAGATGCCTTAAATTTAAAGGAGCCCTTGAGGGTATATTATATTCTGACAACCCGATCTAAGCAACCTCGATCTTAAACCTTATCCCGAAACCCGACACCCTTTCGGGGCCTCCCAAATGCCCTTAACACAGCCGCCCCTTTTGATCCTAGCTATGGGCACTTAGGCAGGGCATACTGGGAGGGGTGTTAGCTGGGGAGTTCAAAAACCAGAACATGATGTTGTGCACTAAGCGCTGCAACCTCAACACTACATGCAGCCGAAGTTCCAAAACCTTAATAGGATTCCTTAGCCTGGCTTCTATCAAGCATGTCCTTAACGCCGTAGGTTACTTAGCCACAGGTAAACCCCTAAAGCCCAAACTCTCAGTGGTAACCCTAAGCTGGCTCTAAACCCAACCTAGGATGCCCAGTAACCTAGGAATAAAAAGGGCGCTCCCTTTTTGGTAATGGGTAACTTAACAAGGAACCTAAGACTACAAAAAGGGAAGAAGGGTACCACTGGGCCTAGCAAACCCCAAGCCCCTGAACCCAGCCCCCTAAACCCTAAACCCTGAACCCAGCCTTTCTGGAGGAACTTCTCCACAGAGGCGTACGCACCGTGCGAGACGAGGACGCCTGAGGGCAATGCTCCTCGACCTGGGTGTGCCAACCCTTGGGGTGTTATAGTGGATTAGGGTTTAGGGGTTTGGCTTAGGGTTTTAGGTTTAAGGTTTAGGATTGTACTGGGTTTCATATCACGGTTTCTTTCGGTCTTCAGAGCATGTGTCTTTTCACAGAGTTTTAGGGTTTGACAGGGTCTGAGAGGTTTTCTTTACGGCTTCTTTTATGGGGGCTTTCGACTTTGGGATACGGAATCAATCAATTCCCGGAGGTTGGCCAAACGGCATCCCGATGCTGAGCTTTTCGAAACAGTCGGTACAGTCATTGGTGGGCAAAGCTCAAGGCCACAAACATCTCCCTCGACCCCAAACAGACTAGCTCTGCGCAGCTCTGCTTTTTGTCTCAATACCCAAGCCTCCAAAAATTCAAACTTGCTATATAAGATAGACCAGATTTATCGGGCCAACAACTTTAAAGTGCTCCCCCTGGCAAATCAAAAGTCTGCAAGGTGAATGCATCAGCTACCATCGCCCTCAAAGTTTCGAAACTCTTCCTTCAACCGCCCCACATGTGATGGGAGGCCAATAGGGAGGTTTAAGATTCTTGGGGTAAGGATTCCTTAATATGAACCTTATTATGGGAACCCTAATCCCTACTAAACCCCTATAGGCTAAAACCCCTTTTGGCCTTCTATGAACATGACAAAGAACATGGGAGGTGATCAAGTCCAGAGCGTGTAACGTATGCGGCAAAGTGCTCTTCGCTCCCAGCCCGGCAAAGCCCTAAACGGCCTGAGCCCTACTACAGGGGCCTCAATATTTAGAATAGGGCTTTGGGGGTTCCTTAGTATACTTGTATTCTATACTTGTAGTCTAATATACTCCGAAACCCTAGTCTGCTGATTGAAGCCCCTACAGTATACCCTAACCCCTAAACCCTACTTTCCCAACCCTTACCCAAAGGCCCCAAAGTAGTTCCTTTTTGGGGTTCATATATAGAATCCTATAAGGTAATCCCAAAAAAAAACTACTTTGGGGGCCGCTGGGAAAACCCTATGCAAATTATCAAGGCCCAACCCTAAGGGGAACTCCAGAAAGTTAGAATATGGTTTCAGGGTAGGATACCTTATAATTTACCATAAAGGCTTTAGGATAGTCATATTCCAACTTTCTGGCTTTTACTTTAAACGTTTCTCGCAAGCTCTCAGGGCTTCCAGCGTGGCGTCGGACTCCAAAAAGCTTCCAGGCTCAAGGATCGGTACTCTTTGATGGACAATATCTTACATGACCCTAAGGACTATAAACTATGGGAACTATGGCATACTCCTTATAATGGGGTTAATGCAGGATTCTTGTCCATGAACAGTAATATGCAGGCTTTTTTGGCTTTCACGGCCTTGATATATTACGACCCCGATGATCTACAAATTGTTCTTAATACTAACATTACCAAATTCTTACTAATTCCTATTGCTGTTTCTATTCTAGTATGAAAACTGACAGTAGTATTAGCACTAACAGTAACATTACAATACTATGAATAGTAACTCTCACATTATTGTTAAATTTGTGTTAACACTGACTCTTATATTCATACTAATGTTGTTAACATTGATGTAGCTATTACTGTTCTATTACGGTTACTGGTCTTGTTACCAGGTTATTACCACTATTACCAATACTACATGTAGTCTTATCGTTGTTGTTATTGATAATCATCAATAGCAGCAGCAGCAGCAGCAGCAGTAGCAGTGGCAGAAGCAGAAGGAAGTAGTCGTCGTCGTAGTCGTGGTGGCAGTAGTATTACTGTTCTACATTCTGACTTACTCTTAACTTGAGCTTAAACCTTCGTAGAGTAGTGATGAATCAAGGCATCATTTTGGTCGGAATGGAGTCTGTCTTCCACGCCGTGGTGGGCTGGTCTCACGTTTAGGATCCCAACAAGGGCCGCATCGCAACATACTGCGTTGCTGGAAGATATTCCCAGAAACTCCGGCATCCATTTAATGCCTAAATAGAGGCATGCACATGTCGACAAACGGTCCGGCACAGGTCTTGCAAGCACCAACTTTTCGTAGAAACGCTCTTGGGCCCTGTTTAGGAGGAAGAAACCATCAACAAGGATAAAACTTGGAGCGACCCTTGACAAAACTTGGAGCGACCCTTGGGGACTTACACTGACCCTAAGCAAGTTTTCTATGTAGCTGGTAGACGGCTTTTACACGATATGTAAGGTTTACGGAACAGTAGCCCGCTATTGTGGTAACTGGGCTTCTAAGTTACCGCCCGAAGCCCTTAGCTGACATTGGAGATTCTGGGTGATGAAAACCGCGGGACGATGACCCTGCGGTCGCAACGACAACTGTCGATCCTTTGGGATATGACCCAGGACCTGCCCCCGGAGAGTCGAGAAGCCCGGAAAGGTGGCTGAGTTTAGGCTACAGTCCCCATTGTAGTTCCTTTTGGGGGCTACCTTGTAGGATCCTAAGTATATAACTGGTGAAACCAAAAATAACCCCTGGATCCCCAAAGGCGCTTCTAGTAACAGGCTCTCAGACAAAGCACGTTCCCGGAACAGGCGTTCGTGATTCACGGTAGGGTCGGTTTCTGTACAAGATAGCATCAAAAAGCTTGCCATCGAAAGCGTATGCACACATAAGATAGGTTAGGGCGGTCTGTGCACGATCGCCTTTGTTGGGTGTTGGGTTTCATGTGCACGAGAAACTAATATGGTGTTAGCATCCGTTGCGCCACATGTGCACGGAGAAAGGTGTGCGTGCCGGTTCAATATCGTTTGGTCTTCTTTTCTTTTCATACTCATGATGATCTGCACATACTTGTTGAGATGTGTGATTACAGTCTTCTTCTGCGTCTTGTCACTTGGACCGTCTCCTTGAGACAGAAATTTGCACTCCACACCCCTCAGCATTCTTATCGTGTCGGGAGCTCATTCCAAGTGATTGAGACTTCAAGTTCATTGGATTTCTGGCAACAAGTGCGAGCACAACTTCCAGGCTGTTTCGCAAAGTGTTTGCAACCGGGCACAAACTGAAAAACTGCACGAACTTACACTACTTCGTGATATAGTTCGTTATTGTAACAAAGGAGCGTAGTGGAGAAAGGTATATAGTTTGAGCTTGCATAAACGCTGATTGAGGAAGTGATACATTCGAACTACGACTGCTACCAAGATTGCTTTAGTAATGGCAGTGTCGTTCGCATGATCATGCATGGATATAGAGCCACTCTGATAATGGTGTGCTGGTGACAGGGTCTTCTGTTGATGATGGTGCAGCTGCTGATGCTGCTGCGGCTGCTGATGTTGATATTGTCGATGATGCTTCTTGGTACCCCCTCTCTGATTTCATATGTTAGCACTGCAACAGTTCTGGTATCGATATGTCATTAAACCACGTTTCTTGTCAACATATGATAGCTGTTGTGATCAATATCTGTAGCTTTGTCATCCTTACCATCTTCATCTTCATCATCATCTTGGCCACGTGTTCATCTTTTCATTCCTGTTGCCACCACCAGCCGTAGAAGTCATCCCTGTTGTTATCGTCATCATGCAGAAACATACTCTGCATCTTCACATGTAGCACTGTTCGTATTTGCACCTTGCCTGCTGGCGACATTGCCGTCTGTGCGGGCGGTGTTGTCGCTTTTGCTATCATCATTTTTGTTGCTTTTGTTGCTGCTCCAAGTAGCATGATGTTTTCCAGCACTCGTGTTTACAGTACAGTAGATATGCACATACACCTGGTGTATATGTGTAAAGTGTAGACATATAAAACTATCTATATATGTATATGTATATATATATATATATATACGTAGCGATACACACTTCCCTAGACATTCACAGATTGTCGTTGCTGCGTGGGTTGGCTTGTTTCGTGATTGCTTCTGTTGTTGTGGGCACACATACCACGCCCCGAATACCGCCGACAGTGTCGTTGTTGCTATGTTTTGCTGTCATGAACGATATCATTGTTTTGTTGTTGCAGCTGGGGTTTGCAGTTACTTCTTACACACTCCATGCTTAACTATGGTGTATCTCTTTGTTGCACTGATTTGTGGTGATATTCTAATCATGGTTGGGCTCTGTTGCGTTTCTGACTTTCGTACAAATCAAATTTCCTGCTTCTCACAACTGTTGGTAAACCTTGTGGCACTAGAGCTAATTCCTACACTGTAATTCCTCTGCAATTGAGCAGATCAGGCCCCGTCAACCGTTAACTCGGTATATCACTTTTTGATGCGAAGAAAGTCTCGTTGTCGATATTTTGCCTATGGCGTGCTGTGGTTTTCTTGAAAGCAGCACCGTGATTCACGCTGTTTTTGGGCCTTTGACTCCAGGAGGCTCAAAAAATCATCTCGGGCGCAAAATCAAAATCCCGAAACAGGCGCTCACGAATCTAAACCGGCTTTCACGGATCCAAACCGGTTTTCACGGTCATTTCACGCGTGATTCACGGTGTTTCACGGCGCTTCTGTGCAAAAGACACGCTGTCGTAGCTATGCTCAACTTTTGACCGATGCAACCAAACTGGTGTGAATCACGCATTTCTGTGTCGTGAATCATGGCTTGTGTTCTTGTGCATCGCCTGACCCCAACCCCTCCTTAGACGCGCCGAAAGTGGGGGTTGGACATGCATTTGCATGCGTATTCCCAGCCTTACGTCAATGAGTCAAGTCCCGTGTACATCTCGCATCGTTATTGTTCCTATGATGCCATGGCCCGTGCCTTCATAACTGCTCAGGTTAAGAAAGTTGTTAGTTGGAGTTGTACTGATGCTAGTACTGTTCAGACCACGACTTGATACCACATAAGTTGCTGTTGGCCGTGGTAGTCGTCATCGTGTTTTTTGTGTAATTCTTGCAAATCCGATGTTTCTTTTCAAGCGGTAACGCAACCTTCAAAATGTCAAAGTCAAAACCGTGTTCGCGCATACCATCATCACCATCATCAACCTCACCATCATCACTATCGTCGTCATTACGGGCACCATCACCTTGTTCATCACCAGGACCAGCAGTATTCGCCATCCTACGTGGTTGTAAATATCTTGATGTGGTGCCGATGATTCCGCGCGTGTGTCTGTGTGTGCTGTGTCGGTGGGTGTTGCTTATGATACCATCAAAATGACTACGATGGTCACAGTTTGCACAACAAACATCATGATTCCTCTTACTGGCCACTGTTGTTGTCCTATTGTAATGGCCGTTAATCTGGTTGCATGATGTTGTGTTCTTTCGTATGTTGATCGCTGCTGTAATTGGGAGCATGAATATGGCATAGTAGACGGGAGTAGCACCATCGTTGTGCACACGAGTTTCAGTTGCGCATGCAGAAGTGCTTGCTAATGTGTTGCATATGTTGGAGCAAAGGTCTCTCTGCAGGCTCCAAACTCCAAACGGTGTCTAGTATAATTATGGTGGATGAATAAACACGCATTTCATGCTAACACAGCCTGTGTCATGTTTGTTCTGTGACGCTTTATGCTGCGAACACTGTCTTACAGAGCACATACAGCAGCCCGCTCGCTCTCTGTCTCCTCTCTCTCTCTCTCTCCCTCCCTCCCTCCCTCTTTCAGTCACACGCACACACACTAAAGTCACTAAAGAACAGACAAACTAGACTTACACACTCTCATTGTAGGTTGGATATGTAGAAGCGAAAAATTAAACATCTTTTTCTGCACACACGTATTCTTGCATGTCATATGTATACTGTGTGTATATCTATATATGTATATGTATGCCGTATAACGAAAATCTGGGTCGTACAGTATGATGTACATGCGCCACCGTCTTCCTTGCCAATCTAGCTCCATATACCCTGCCTACACATATTTGCTGACTTTGAGTTTTGTACCCTCTACGGTTCTAAATCCGCCTTCTTAGGGCTACACTACATCAGGTCACCATGCATTGTTTGCTTCCACTGGAGCAGTATTGCTGGCGGTTGTTTTGCTCAGACATGTTGTGTGACAACTAACTGCATTGTGGCCTTTCCCTGTTTTGTTTTGTTTAGACAACATACGAAAGGTTTGCCATCCAGGTACAGCACAATATAATTTCGTGGAGTTGACATTGGACGCTTTGACAACCAATTAGGCGATGACATCGTGTAGATTGCTTAGAGATGGCAGTTGTCCAAGGGCACTGCTTTCGGACCCCGGCCCCGTACGGTTGATATGCTATCGACGGTTTTGTGCGCTCGACGGTTTCTAAAACAGGCGCGGACGCCCAGGGTAACTACAATGGAGACTATAGGTAGAGGCCTTAATTAATAGAATAGGGTTTTTGGGGAGTTCCTTATAATACAGTATACCCCCACACCCTGTTCTAATTATTAAAGCCCCTAAAGTATGGGGTCTGACATGGGGACCTGAAGCAACGGACGCAAAAGCGTGAGGGGGGGGGGGGGGGGGGGGGGGAGTTTCCGAAAACGGGGGACCCTAATATAGCACCCTAAATAGTAGGATCCTTATTATCAGGACCCCTAAAATAATTGGTACCCCTAAATTTTCGGAAATCCCAAAAAACCCTAAAACCCTTTATAGAAGCCTTTTAGGTCCCTTTAAAGGAACCCTTAAAGGACCCCCTAAATGAAGTTACCCCTAAATCTTCGGAAACTCTCCGATCTCCAGAGCGAGGGGGCCGTTGAGGAGTTCACTCCTCGAGCCCCAGAGACTCCGATATCCCTTAATAAAGGAATCTTCCTTCAATTATATGGTAGGACCCCTTATATGATTTAAGGCAGATCCCTTAATAAAGGAATCTTCCTTAAATTATGGTAGGACCCCTTATCTGATTTAAGGTATATCCCTTAATTGAGGGATATTGGAGTCTCTGGGAAACCTCGACCCTAAACCCTCAACCGCTAGCTGGCTGTTGGGTCCTAGGCTTGAACATGCTAGCGCTATAGGGGTTCTAGGGGCTCTAAAGTTTCCCTAGATCATGCTGACCCTGATTTTCGGATTGAAGGTTCGTGGCGAGCCCTCCCAGAGACCCTACCTCCAGTACTGTTGGGGCCTCAATAAAATTAGAATAGGTTTTGGGTTCCTTTATAGTATACTTATATTGGGGAACCCTGATGAATAATGTTGATCGTTGTCTTTACACTTCAAGGCTATACTGTGATACTTGTGATACTTGTCACGAAAACATGCCAACCGGTCCCCCAATTCACTTCTGTTGAGGGTGCACGGTTTCGGGTACGCGACTGGGCCCCAATCCTAAACGGTCCCAGTCACGGGGGGTGGGGGGTTGAGGGTTCAGGATATCATCTGAAACACGCGCTTCGAGAAGAGACACCCTGTTCGGGAATCTGTTGAGCCACCCGTGTCCATCAGACGCAGCGGCTTCATGTAAATAAAAAACTCAGCGAGTCTACAGATGACAAGGCGGAACTACAGCATGTCATGCTGCACTTGTTTTGTTTGTTGCTCCTGGCCCTTGTTTGAGGGGCCTTGCAAGCACGTAGCGGCTGACTACTGCGAGGCACAGAGTCACGCCCCAGAATAAACCGGCTGCGATCACTGGCTCTTGAGGAATGACTTGGTATAGCTGCGCTTGAAGGGCATGCCTAGTTCATGGTTGGGATAGGATTAAAAATGTGCGTTTTTATTCTTTATTGGGTCTAAGTACCAATAAAAACGCAAAATGTTATCCAACTATGACAAAGATGCGGGAAAAATGCAGACGCCCCAATGGCAATGTAGCCGCAACAAGTGGCAACAAAGCGAACAACGAGTGACTTCGTTTGACAGATCTCCATCCAGTAAGCAATCCTGAACAAGACCAAATAGTGCATTGGCACGACCCACAGAAACCAAGCCGTCGTGGTAACCACAATAGAGGCTGCCAAACTGTGGGCACCACCATGTGCCCGGGCCGCGATTGCATCGAGCTGTCCCCAAACAATACACGTCGTCACCCCAACCTGGATCAAGCCGAGGCAGCTCTACTTCACTACTGCTGCTGCCTCCTACTCCGTCTCAGACTCGTACTCCTACTCCTGGTCCCGCTTCTGGTCCTAACACAGCAGCAACACCAACAGCAACAGCACCAGAAACAGCAGCAACAGCAGCAGCAGCAGCAACACAGCAGCACAGCAGCAACCGCAACAACAGCAACAGCAACGACTACCACTACCACTGTACACAACACTAACATTATCACCACCACCACCACCACCACCACCACCACCACCGCCGTTAACACCCTAGCGCACATACTCTCAAGCAAGCGACAGTCCACCGATACCCGAGAGGAAAGCGGGTCACCTGTTCAATGAAAGCATCGTGCACATGGGTGCGGACACTCCGCTCGAACTCTTCCGCGGAGCCGTACCACTCGACAATGCAATCTTTGATTATCTCCTTGGCAGATCTAGCGCCCGATTGGGAATCCTACGACATCCTACCATGTGGGGCTCTATGTTGCGGTCCCTAGTCTCCGAAGCTCCCACAGTAGCCCAATGAATGCTGAATCACTATTATAGGCCTCAGTTAGCCCCTGCTCAGACAAGCCGACCTTGACGACACGTGGAGGCTGTCAGAGCTAGTATCCGCCAAAATGAAACCTCCCGGAAACACTCACAGGCATTCCTCCGAAGTCATATATGCACCCCAAACGCCGCGCCATAAGCCCTGCCCTGATATATGACCAAACAAGGCTCCATGTCGCAGGTGATGGTATTGCCTGCCTCGTCCAGGTGGTTGACGGAACAGCACCAGCACTTAACCTTCTGCAAGCTGAAGGTGCGAAACTGCCTCTCGGCATCCACAACCGCTCGCCAGAGGCGCCGGAGAAGATAGACGTTAGGAAGCTGAGACAAGGCAAACAGGAATATCCGCAGAAAGGCAACCACATCTGTATCAGGCAGGACGGTTTCAAAGAGAAGCAGGAGGACAACATTCGCCACGAGCAAGAAAGTCACTGGTACCAGCACAGAAGGCTTGATGACCAAGCGCTTCATGAGCAAGCTGGACTGATCTTCACGATGGCCGTGAAGAAATGCTGCAAGCTCGAAAACGCACCAGAGCCTCCAGCGGCCGATTGCGATCCAAATCAGACTCACATCGTTAAACCTTATGACCTTATACGCCCTAAACTGACAACCACCATGTGGTTCTAGAGAACTTATACCGGGAGACTTCTCAAGCCTATGGAAATAATATTAAAAAGGTACATAGACCCGAAATCTCATAGTTTGCTCTTGGACCCCTCAAAGGAGCCTTGTCATATGTACATGAACTCTTCAAACAACACCTGAAATTCTGAAATGAACGTAGTCCACTTTAAAGGGATCCCTACAGGAAAACATGACTTCCAGAGCTCTAAGGGTCCATGTACCCAAATAGTATATACTTTGGCCCCAATGTACCTATATAGGGACTACTTTAAGGCCAATGTATATACTATTTAGGTACATGGACCCTTAGGGGAGCTGCGGCCTGGAGAGATACGACGGATCCCACACGACCACCAGCGTCTGAGACTTCTTCAGCAACGCCCCGAGATGTAGGATGCCCTGTAGTTTCAACCTTCAAGGATGTACTCAGGGTTCAAAATTGAAGAACCTACCTTTTTAGTGTTCCTTAATATAACTTCCTTATATAAGTCCTTAAAAATGTAATTCTTCCGGGTCAAGGTAGGGTTTAGTGATGCTCTCTGCTTTCAACCTTCTAGGGTTTAGCGTTTAGGATGCCCTGTAGCTTCAACCTTCACGGGTTTAGGACTAATGTGTCTATAGTAGAAGCCAGAAAGTTGGAACATGGGTTTAGGAGGAATAGTGCTAGGATCCCTTATATTCTACCTTAAGGGCATGAGGATAATGATGTTCCAACTTTCTGGCTTCTACTGTAGGGCTAGCACAACCCAGCCTCAGATTCCAAAGGTCCGGGTTGCAGCATTTGAGGCCTGCTTTGCGCTTACCTTAAGGACGAAATGAACCCTAAAAGGGTTTAAGGTTCATATACCATTATAGGGATTCATAGTATATGGGTATAGGGCTCCTACTTTTAAGGGTCATTTGGTCCTTCAGGTAGAGTCTTATGAGTTTCTGGCGAAGTCTTCGGCGCGCATAGCTTGGGGAATGCAGTACCCTGAAACCCTAAGGCTCCATGTACCCTTATAGTATATAAAGTACCTATACAAGGACCGCTTTAAGGCCTAAGTATCTACTATAACGGTACATGGAGCCTTTGGGAAACCCAATAAATTCCCGTTTGCAGCCTCAACCCTGAACTCTGAACTCCAGACTCACAAACTCCCATGCGCTACAACACTAAATCAAAGGGGGAAAGGAGGGACCCTTAATGGGGACCCCTGCTCTATAATTAATGGGCTATATAATGGGTATATAATGGCTGTATTAGGGGTATGTACCTAGGCGTCCTCATTAGGGGTCCCTCCTTTTACCCTTTGACTAAATGCAAACACACCCTGGGCGCTAGAATGCTAGAATTTACCCGACTCATCTCAAAGTACCGGGGTACTAGACTGTGGCCAAAACGGGAGAGAACCGTAGGCCCCAAAGCCAACACCCAAAGGGTCCTAGAGATTGTTATGGGGGATACGTCCCCAAATCATAATAGCAATTCCTAATACAGAAAGTTGTTATGGGGGATACTTCCCTAAATCACAATAGTAATTCCTAATACAGAAAGTTGTTATGGGTTATATTTGCCTGAATCATAATAGTAATTCCTAATACAGAAACCCTACAATCCACTGCAAAGGTACTTTGGACCCTTGGGGACAAGCCATAGGTGGCTCTAGCTGCCCGCCTGTCATTTCCTTGGTGGATGCAGGCACGATCCAGGAAAACCTTCGTCTGCAAGAAAGGGTCATGTGGGAGTTTCCGAAAATCGGGTACCTTATTTTGGAGCCAAAAATAGGATCCTACTATTTAGGGTACTATATTGGGGCCCCCTGTTTTCGGAAACTCTCATGTCGGTTTAGGGTGCAAGGGTGAAGGGATGTTTCGGGATTCAATTCAGCACCAAATTAAGCTCTCTAAGCCTTCAACATATTCTGTCTTACCACTGCCATTGACAAAGAAACTACCTCTCCCACTGGCCTTCAAACAATAGCAATAGCACTGCCGCCAAAACTACCATTATGCCCTTATGCCATATACATGCACTAACAGTGAACAAGCGTCACAACGACCATGACGACCAGTGGGACTACCACAAGACGACCACAATCAGGATACCACGCGGAGGCCGCCAGGAAACCGAGACACTACCATCAGACCACCAGGAGACCAACAAAAACTCAAGAGACCACAAGCGCACGGCCAGATGGCTTTCCAACATGTACTGGCGGATTCGAAACCACAGCCACAATCCTTCCCTGAAGTACTGGCGGATTCAGGGCACGTTGACAAGTAATTGCTGGGGAATCAGGAGCACAGGTGCCACTGACAACAAACATTAAAAAAGCGTAATAAGCGAACACTATGTGTGAGGATAGAACTGTTGTTGCTAGGATTACTGGTGTCTCTTCTGCTTGTTGCTGCGACAACGATAAGGTAAGAACATGGAGGAGCAGGACTGGACTCGAAGTCTTGGCAAAGGCCCACCATAGGGTTTTGCGGCTTAAGAGTCTTGGGGGTTCGGGGTTCAGGGTTTGCCTTAACCCTGAATAACCTCCCTTTTTAGGGTTCCTTATTTTGATTTCCTTATATGTAAGTCCTAAAAAGGTAGGTTCTTCGGGGTTAAGGTGCCGTTTAGGGGTTAAGGGTTTAGTGTCTTGGGGTTCGGGGTTTTTGGTTCAGGCACCTTGCTCGAAGACTGCCAGAAGAGCAGGAGGAGCAGAGCTGAAGCGCATCCGCTCAAATTCGCCCATGGACTGAATCTGAACCTTAGTTCCCAGAATGTAAAGTAAATCTTGGGTACGGCCCCCATACAGTAACACTCGATAATAGGCCTACTATTAAGGGCTTTATATATCTATATTATGCATATCCAACTGTTACTGAGTGGGGGCCGTACCCAAAGTAAATCTATTTTCGAACAGGGGCTGCCTAGATGACGACTTCTTAGATTCTCCAGTGTCGGCCAGCAGGCTCTCCACTGTAACCCGGTCCTTGAAGTCGTGGTTCCTTGTACCTGGCGATCCGAGAATTGTGGAACAACATCCCCTAAACCCTAAACCCTAAACCTTACAAACCGGCACAGTAGGAAGACAAAAGGGCTGGAAAGTGTGGCAAATGGTAGTGGTGGTGGTATTGACAATCGCGCTTGTCGTATGAGATTCATGTCATGAGGCCGAATAGGGTTTCAGGCTTTAGGGTTCGACACCCTAAAGGGGGTATAATTTACCTTAAAGGGCTTACGATAATGATATTCCAACTTTCTGGCTTCTACTGTAGTGTACTGGGCCGAAACAGAAACAGAATGCAGACGGTCCCAGGCACCATCCAGGCAGGACATCCTCGTACGAAAGGTATGCCAGGAGCAAGGCCACCTAGGATACCCAGTAACCTAAGAATAAAAAGGGCCCTCTCTTTTTTGGTATTGGGTAACTTTAGAAGGAACCTAGGACTACAAAAAGGGAATAAGGGTACTACTGGGCATCCTAGCCACACATGTACCGCCCACGCAAGCAGCGCGACCGTTTTTCAGCATGAGAAGAAGCCACACCTCGGGGGGAAGCTGCCGATGCAGGTGTAGCCTCCGCCCTGCGCTTGTTTGTGACAGTAGCCATGACGGAATGTTGCAAGCGCCGACTGTGAGAGGAAAACTACTGCACTCCTATACCCTCAGCCTTAAAACCCTAAGGGTCCATGTACCCAAATAGTATATACTTTGGCCCCAATGTACCTGCATAGGGACTGCTTTAAGGCGCAAGTATATACTATTTGGGTACATGGACCCTTAGGGAAACATTAATCCTCACAGTGCGAAGCCCAACATCGCCTTGAGGAACAGAACGCTGTGCCAGCTATGCGACCAGAACTCATCGATGGAGTCCACCTGCACACCAAGACCCACTCCCGCTGCACTAGCTACTCATTGAAGCATGATACCGGGTAAATGCTACAGATTCTACAGCATGGTAGATTTATGATCCCTTAAGTTATCCTCAATGCAAAAGTTCTTGGAGCAAGAGACACTGCCTACCCACCATACTACAAGCCAGGTGCAAACTACCTAGAACTACTAAACCCTACTTTTTGTAGGTTCTTATTGTAAACCTTCATAACAAATCTATAGGAACCCTACAAAAAACAGGTTTTGGTAGCTTGAGGTACCCATCAAAAGAGCCACCAGCATCTCCGCAAACATCGTGTCGCCAACGTCATCACCACCACAAAAAATCGAGCTGAAACGGACCTTCTGAATCGGGACACCCCTACATGCGCTGATACTATAGGACAGGCAGATGAAGTTCGGAATGTATATAGTTGTGGATTGTACCAATCACGAAAACACGAATCAAACAACACTGTTCCGAAGACAGCTGCCTGTTGAATGCACGTGTGCTATATTGGCTACTGCTGCATCCCAGCGCAACCTGTACAAGTCAGATAGACACGATGAGGACACCACCACTAAGCTTATTGTTTCGCCCCACAGTCAGTAGTAGCCAATTGTGGCCATCGCTCATCACCATCAACATCAGCATCAAAAATATATTGATCGTCGTTCTCATCAAACACCACACCATGCTGATCGCCATCAACTGCACCCGCATCATCACCATCATCACAATCACTGTCGCCAACAGCAACAGCGTCGTTCAACATGGTCAGCATGGACATCGACAACACCGCCAGTAATTATTGGCATATCTATCTGTCTCCTCGCCATCACGAGCATTGTCAACAGACATCACCATTACCACGCTGTGATTGCCAAATTAGTCAGTGACAGGCTCTTAACTCTTGAAGTAACACTTCATTGTGCCTTGTCCGTCCAGAACTGAGAAACCACGGCTGGAGTGACATGTATGAAATAAGTGTAGAAATCCCGACAACAGTGGGACACACTAAGGCCAGTAGCAAGGATCTATCTAGGGATGCGAGGAGAGAAGCCAAACAAAGCGCAACGTAGGATCCAATCATAGCCGTGATTAAGAGAACTCCTCAAAGAACTACGTAACTTCTACGTAACCACCTCCCAGAATCATCAATCATCGGCATAGTCGCGCTGTTAGTCCGCACAGTGAAACGAGATCTTCGAAGCTGAAGCGACCGTTACGAATACAAAAACAACGAAGACGAGGCCGCAACCCAAAACCCCAAAACCCCAAACCCTAAACCCCTAAACCCCAAAACCCTGAAAACCCCGAAAGCCCAAACCCTTAACCCTAAACCCTAAACCCCTAACCCCCAAACCCCAAAACCCTAAACCGAACCCCCGAACCCAAGACCTGAAAACTCATCGAGTAAAGCTCATTTGCATCCAGGCCTAGGCTGTTCAACAACGCACTGGGTAAAAGTATATGTTTTAGGATTCTTCTAAGGGCAAAAGTATATGTTTTCGGCTTCTTATAAGGGCAAAAGTATATGTTTAGGCTTCTTATTTTAAAATAGGAACCTAGAAACCTGAAAGTAAAAGAGTGTACCACTGAACAGCCTGGAGGCGGGTGTTTCGGAGAACTTGGCCGAAGCTCCGGAGCACGGCCCAGGCAGGCACGGCGCGGATGAAGCTGGCATCAGTACCTCATAGGGATCCTTAGGGGTGTAGGGGGGAGGGGTGTAGGGGACTATATTTCCTTAAACAGGCCTTATTAGTCCTTATTATGGGCCTTAAGGCCCCCTACCCCCCCCCCCCCTACACCCCTAAGGATCCCTATGAGTACCTAAGTAGTCTTCCGGCTTTAAGGCTTCGGGTTTAGGGGTTCAGGGGTTTAGGGTTTAGTGTAGTGCCTAAGTAGTCTTCCCTTAAACCCCCGGCTGCCTGTGCCCGTGTGGTTATAAAGGCACAGTCTAGAAACGACCGTGTAGTGAACTGCACCTGCTCCTTCTTGGCGGCTTAGCTCATGGGCGACGGAAGCTGTCTCAGCTCATGCTTGTCATGATAGGACTTACGATCCCGGCTGTGAATACAGAATGCCAAATACAATCTAGGTAAACCCTGAACCTTATAAACCCTATATGAACCCCTTAGCAACCCCACAAACCTTATAAACCCTATATAAGCCCCTTAGCAACCCTACAGTCTGGGTGCATTCCATGGCAGAAACGGCAGACACAGCCAACTGCCTCTCCTGGACTTGGAACCCACCAGGGAGAAAAAAAAGTGCAGACTTTCATTTCATGATGGTTCCTTTACCCTAGGGCTCAAAATGGCCCAAAATCCTTATATAGTATGGTCTTTGGGCCCAAAAGCCATAATAGATGAGTCCTTAGAGCCTTAGGGTCAAGGAACAGGTATATAGCAAAAAAAGTATTCAAGCCTAAACCCTAAACCCTAAACCCAAGTATGGTAAAACCAGGTCTCCCTTTCCAGGGAAACCTCCGGCTGCAGTTCCTCAGGAGCTTCCTCTGGCTCTATCCTTGGGTTTAGGGCTTCGAGGGCTTCTAGGGGTTTTAGGGGTTTAGGGCTTCTAGGGCTTCTAGGGTTTAGGGGTTTTAGGGGTTCTAGGGGTTTAGGGTTTAGGGGTTTAGGGGTTCTAGGGGTTTAGGGTTTAGGGGTTTAGGGGTTCTAGGGGTTTAGGGGTTTAGGGGTTGGGGGGTTTAGGGGTTTAGGGGCTGGGGGTTTAGGGGTTTAGGGGTTTAGGGGTTTAGGGGTTTAGGGGTTTAGGGTTTAGGGTTTAGGGGTTTAGGGGTTTAGGGGTTTAGTGGTTGGGGGTTTAGGGGTTATAGGGTTTAGGGGTTTTGGGGTTTAGGGGTGTAGGGCTATGGGTTTAGGGTTTAGGGGTGTAGGGGCTATGGGTTTAGGGTTTAGGGGTGTAGGGGCTATGGGTTCAGGGTTTAGGGGTTTCGGGCTTATAGGGTTTAGCGGTTTAGGGTTTAGGGGTTTAGGGTTAAGGGCTATATCCTGGGCCGAGAAAACGGCGTGCAGTCCTGCACGGTCTAGGCTTTATCCTGGTTTCGGGCGCAGGAGCCGGGGTCCACAAAAAAGAAGCCAAAGCAGGGTGCGTTGTGCCTAGTTGCTGAGTTCTTAAGCCCCCAAAGGTTTACACTTTCAGTTGTATAGGGGGTAATAATATCCCCAAAAGTGTAAAGTGTATCCACTCAGCTACTAAGAAACAAAGGTTTCCTGCCCTTGTAACACCACTATAATTAGATTCGATCCCTTAAAGGAACCCCTTATCGTATCCTGAATCCGTCGGGAAGCGGATCCGGTGAGCTTTCCCTCCAGCTTCGACTGGCGGCTGGAGATGCCATGGCTTTGCTGGATTTGAAAAGGGCTTAGGGTTTGGGTTTAGGGGTTTAGGGTTTAGGGTCGTCGACGATACCTTACTCTAACCCTTAGGCTCTAAGGACTCATATTCGGAGGCTTTTGAGCCCAAAGACCACACTATTTACGGCTCTTGGGCTATTTTGAGCCTTAGGTTAAGGGCCCATGTCCCGATGTAGGTTAAAAGTATTCCTGTAGGATCCACGCATGCATTATACAAGCACATGGGCCTCCTGGGGTTAACCAGGTAGGCCACAGCGACTCAGCCGAATCTGAGAGTATCAGAGAAATGTGTCAGAATGGATTACCTTATAACCCTGAATAACCTGCCTTTTCAGGGTTCCATGCTATGATGTTCCTTATATAGGTCCTTAGAAAGTGGCCCCAAATGTTGGCAGTTCAGTGATTTAGGTTGTCAGGGTTAGGACAACCCAAGACTAAACCTGGAACGGTTCAGGGCTTTGGGTTGTAGTACTATCCACTGCAAGCCATCTTCAAACTCAGCCCTCCGGAGGTGGTACTTGGAGATTCATGGGTAGTTATAATAAGGAGGGTTATAAGTAGGTAACTATACTTATAACCCATATTAGGGGACTTATACCCATGAACCTCCAAGTAGGTGTTGGCGAAGGCCTAAGCATGCCTGACGAAACTTCCGGTACAGCCACAAGCGGACAAAGCCCAAGGTGGCCAACCTTCCCTTTGACTCCAACGAGGCTAGCTCTGCGTGATGGAGGCATTAACCATAGTCCGCAGAGTTTCGAACCTTGCAATGTCTCCTTCTTCAACCCCCTAAAAGAGTGCAGGGGAGACCCTAGCCGGACAAACTCAGAGCTCTGTTTTCGTACAATCTCGAAGGTTTCCGGCTTGGCGACAGACTCCGACAGCCTTGAGTTGACCTCAACTTGTCAACCCCAAATAACCTACATGTTTTAAAGACTTGTGCTGTGCAAGGAAATCAGATTCAGGAGCCCTAAAAACCTACCTGTTTAGGGACCTATACTAGGAAATCATGCTCAGAAGCCCTCACAAGAGGTTCTCGATTTCTTGTTCGGTGGTGAGGGTTTGAAGTGAGAGCGAGTGCCTGACAGGTCCGTGGCGACACACCCCCGTCCTTCTGAATCTCAGGAGCTATACTATCTACCATACTTTACCGTCCATCTGTCACCCGGTCATCATCTAAGGAAGCAGCACTTCATAACAATCTAGCCTTCAACCCTTTCATACTCTTCCCTTCTTAGTCGAGGCTTCAAGGTGGTCGGAATGGTGTCTGTCCTGGACATCGTGGTGGGCTGGTCTCACGTCCAAAGCCGGGCTTTATAAACGGATTCTGCATCAACCAGCGCAGTGCTCCCCAACAAAGGGCCCCACGCTCAGCGTGCTGCATTGCCGGAGCGCAGTTCCAGAGACTCCGAAATCCGTAAGGTCTTGTAGTTTGTGGGTTTAGGATAATCCCTCTGCTGAATGAAGCTATATTCGTGTCGAGAAATGACAAGCACCAACGTGCCTTTGAGAGGCTTCTGGGTACTTCTCTGGTGCCAGAAACCATAAACAAGGACTTGACTTGGACCCACCTGCCGGGGATTCACAGCACCCTAGCAGCTGGGTCACGGGCAAAGCGTGCGGCTTAATGATCAATAGCCCAGCAACTAGACGACTAGGCTCCTAGGTTGATTATTACTCTATACCCCCCTGAGAACCATAATGAAAATGTTAATTAAAGTTTATGGTTTCTTGGGTGTTGTATGAACAAAATATTTAACAAAAAATCCTACGGAGACTGTAGTCTTATTGTGAATGCTACTGCATTGGAGTCTCTGGATTAGGAAAAACCGCGGGAACTGACCCAGCGGTCACAACTTCGGCTTTTGGCACCAGGGCATGTCACGTGACCCCACCACCCGCCCTGCCAGATGGAATTAGGGTTTAGGGTTATAGGGTTATAGGGTTAGGGTTTAGGGTTTTGGGTTATAGGGTTATAGGGTTATAGGGTTATAGGGTTATAGGGTTATAGGGTTTAGGGTTTTGGGGTTTATAGGGTTCGGGTTTCGGGGGCTGTGGGGAAGAAGGGTGTGGGCCTGAGGGTTCAGTGGGAGCCACTTCGGAGACCCGGACTACACCGCGACCCGTTGACAAAGAACCCCCGAAAAGGTCGCCCAAGCCAATGTATAATACTACTAATGACTCGTGGTACTAGTGGCCTTATATTAGTACTAGATCTAGTACTACAACACTATAAGGATTTGAGGCTGGGGAATCTCGGGCTGTGACTTGTGGCGCAGGAAAGGGGCCATGAGTGTTCAGTGGTGGGTCTCAGTCTGGATTTGCAGCTGTATGGTCTTGAGAGTAGCCGCTTGCTTGGGGCGCAGAGACGTAAGAGGGGGTAAGTCGCTTGAACCTTGTGTTGTCCGCAGAGTGCACTGCACACCATGCATATATATATATATATATATATATATATATATATATATATATATATATATATATATATATATATATATATATATATATATATATATATATATACATATATATATATGTATATGTATATGTATATGTATATGTATATGTATGTATATATATATATATATATATATATATATATATGCACATATTTTGAGGGGGGTTGGACGACATGTAAAAGATCTTTGTCTTTGCCACATTGATTCTAAAACCCATAAACCCTAAAACCCTAAACCTTGGACCGTAGACGCTTAATCCTCAGACACATTCGGGGTTCCCTCGCGGATGAGCATGTGGTGAGGGCCTGGGTCTGTGCCCAGTCCGGTTGTCACAGGCACAGGCTTTGAACCTTTCACCTGAAACTCGCGCTTCGAGAAGAGACACCCTGTTGGGGAATCGTCTGAGCCACTAACGTCTGCTGACGCAGCGTCGTCTTCAAAACATGGCAACCGCCCACGCTCTCAAGGCGCAGCGAAAAAGCATGTCATTTCGAAGCTTTGGGTTCTGTTCTCCCTGGCCCTGAGGCTCCCTTCCAGGGCCTGGCAAGGAAGTAGTGGCTTACCCCTGCAGTGCACAGAGTCACGCCCCAGAACACACCGGCACCGACCAGAGGCTCAGGAAAGGCTTGGTAGAGAAGCGCTTGAAGGGCGTGGGGAAGAAATGTAAACACCCCAATGACAATGTAGCCGACGCAAGTGGCCAGTGAGCTGAAGAGCAGTGACTTCGATTGACAGGTCTCCATCAAGTAGGCGATGATCCTGATCATGATCAAGAAGT
Organism: Symbiodinium sp. CCMP2592; assembly: GCA_905221615.1. Classification (NCBI taxonomy): domain Eukaryota; class Dinophyceae; order Suessiales; family Symbiodiniaceae; genus Symbiodinium; species Symbiodinium sp. CCMP2592. Next base: position 666,560 of record CAJNDT010000746.1, on the reverse strand, counting down.
GCGTTGGCGTGACCCACAGAAACCAAGCCATGGTGACAACCACTACGGAGGCAGCATAGCTGTAGGCGCCACCATGTGCCCGGGCTGCGATGGCATCCAGCTGTCCCCAAAGTATACACGTCGTCATCCCAACCTGAATCAGACGGTTCTTGAATACTGGTTAATCTAGGGGCCTTAATTATAGTTCCCTAAACTATTTTGGGGGCTTCCTTATTGCAAACATAATACAATGGGCCCCAAAACCCTATTCTAATTAATGAGCCCTAGGTTACTGCTCTGGTACTACTCTGGGGACCTCACGCGAAATATTGGATCCTGTATGCATCAAGGATCTGAACCCCCTCCCGCCCTCTCGGTATCTCCTCCCATGGGGGCCCATGTGACAGCATTCACGAACGACGGTGGCCGGGTTCCGTTTGTGGCCCGCGACAACATCAAACTCTAACAGTAGCGCTTATCTTGAGGAGATATGTAACCATCCAGGCGCTCCAGTATGAATCAACTCACACATTTTCCTACTACGAGTATCCTCCTGTAGGAAGGATACCCCAACACGAAAAAGGTCACAGGGTACTGCTGTCATTTCTGTAGACCATACCTGTCGCGGCAGTATCTACAAGCAACGAAAACCAGCGAGAGCAGGCTGTAGCAATAGCCCAGTGGCAGCAGATGCAGCAACGACAGCAAACACCAACGCACAGAACACTGATGCGACTCTTTAGCACCTCTTTACTTTTGCTATGACCACTTTTGCTGTGCCACTACACCCCTACCATCTCCACCGCAACCACCACCACCACCTCCTTGCCAGCGCCCGTCAACGTTCTACTCTACATTCTTCTCAAGCAAGCGGCCGTCCACTGATACCCGAGAGGAAAGCGGCTCACCTGCTCCTTAGTGGCTGAGTTCATAAGCCCCCCAACAGTGTACACTTTCCGTTTAATAGTGGGTAATATTACGCCAAACAGTGTAAAGTGTATCTACTCAGCTACTAAGGCTCAATGAAGGCATCGTGCACATGGGTGCGGACACCAACCTCGAAGTCTTCTACAGAGCCGTACCACTCGACAATGCAATCTGCGATTATCTCCTTGGATGCTTACAGAACATAGTACGTTTAGGGGGATGGTTAGAGATCCCACTAAGTCTTATGGGGTTCTGAAGAGATCGCGTCTTTTCTCAAACTCCCGCATATGAAAGTATGAAAAACACAAAGCTTACACGTGGCTCACGCAAGCAGACCATGGTGAAGTAAGGCCTTCACTGCCAGCATCGGGCAATAGCGCCCTAGTTAACAAACGCATGAGTATTGCTCAGAAGTTTAGGGTAGGGCCCCCAACATGCGCTCATGAAAACAATGGTTTAGATCGTACCCCATTTGAGTAAGCCAAACCAAGGCTCCTTGTCGCAAGGCATGGGTTTGCCTGCTTGGTCCAGGTGGTTTACAGAACAACAGTAGCACTTGACCTTCTGCATACTGAAGTTGCGAAACTGCTTCTCGGCATCCATGACTTTTCGCCAGAGCCGCTGGATAATATAGATGAGCGGAAATTGAGACCCTGCGAACAGGACAATCCGCATGAAGGCGACGACATCTGTATCAGGCAGGGCAGTTTCAAACAGCAATGTGAGGGCGGAATTCGCGCCGACCAGGAAGGTCAGGGGAACCAAAACAGAAGGTTTGATGACCAAGTGCTTCTTGAGCGAGCTTGACGGATCTTCGCGATGACCGTGGATAAATGCTGCAAGCTCAAAAACGCACCAAAGCCTCAAGAAGCAAACGCATAAGTCTGAGACCGAAAAGCTTGTGGAATCTTCTTTGTGTTGGTACTTTCGCCCTACGAAGGCTTGACTTCATCGCTTGTTATTCGTCGGCCTCAACCCTAAACCTTAAATCCTATAACCCTAAACCCTAAACCCTTAAACCCTAAACCCTAAACCCTTAACCCCAAACCCTAAACCCTTTAAGAGTAGGTACAGCGGAAGGCTGACCAGGCCTGGAGAGGTAGGACGGATCCCACACGACCACCAGCGTCCGAGACTTCTTCAACAAAGCGCCGAGATTTATGATGCCCTCTGCTTTCAACCTTCCGGTGGTTACCCAGAGGCCCCAAAGTAGTTCCTTTTTGGGACTACCTTATAGGATTCTATAATTCTATAATATATGAACCCCCAAAAAGGAACTACTTTGGGGCCTAAGGATTTGGGGTTTTGGATCCCCCCTGCTTTCAGCCTTCAAGGGGCGGAGTTTGAAAGTCTGCGGCTTTGAAGGCAGAGCTTTATGATTTCATGTAAACCCCGGACTAACTACCACCTTCCTTCATGGCCCCAAAATATTGGGATTTCTGCTATCCCTGGAAGAGGAGAGGGTTTATAAGAATCATGGGTTTACATTCAGGTTCATGCCTGCAGTTTCGGCTTAATTTAATTAAGTGCTCCGCCTGGGCTTGAACCCCTGTAGGCCTTGGAACCCTCTGCTCCCAACTCCATAAACTATAAACTCCAGACCTTTCTGAACCCCAAGCTCCAAAACCCCAACCCTAAATCCTAAACATCAACAACCTAGAGTCCTAAAGTCTATATAGGTCCTAGGTCCTAGACCCCCGCAACTACCCTCTGTTCTACCCCAACATACCCCAACACCCGCGATTCATGACTATGAGGCCTCTATTAAAGGGCCCTTTAATAAGTCGGGGTCCTGGAAAAAGCAGCCTCAGAGACCCCCTAAACCCCAAACCCCTAACCCCTACCTGAACCTACCAAAACCTACTTTTTTTGTAGGGTCCCTATAACCTCCATATTAGGGTTTTTAATAAGAGCCTCCAAAAAAGTAGGGTTTAGTAATTTAAGGTAACCCCTACCAACAGAACACCCTCGAACCCGAAGCCAGAACTTCCTGGAGAATTGCCCGGCCACCTGGACGACACCTCGCTTAGAACCATATTCTCTTGGCCCAGCTGACTTCTGAACCCCTCCTAAAAGTTCAACTTTTCGTCTCCTTATTATAGTTCATACAGAAATCCAAACAGTTAAAGTCCTAAGAGTCAGCCAGAAGAACGCCAAGTTGGGTTCTATATGAATCAAAAAACCCTAAGGAGACTATTGTGGAGAAAAAAGATGGTGAACTACAGAAGGTCCAGTAGAAGCAGGCTCTAAACCCAAACTTTCCAACCCCCATCCTGCACCCAAAACCCCAAACCCGAAAGCTTAAACCCTTAAACCCCGAAACCCCAAACCCTAAACCCCAAACCCGAAACCACTTCCGGCTCCCACCTGCCATCACCTTGGTGGATGCATGTACGATCCAGGAAGACCTTCGCATGACACAAAGGGCTGCAGGTCTGGTTGCTACTGCTACTACTGCTACTGCTACTGTTGGTGATATAAATCCTGCATTACCTTAAGGACCCTAAACTAGAGGAAATATGGTATATTCCATATAATGGGTAATGCAGGATTTATATCATCAACCGCACCACCACTGTCATTCCTGTTGTTACGATGAACTGGAGGAAGCCTAAACCAAAAGTCTTGGCAAAGACAGACCCACCTTGCTAAGAACAGCCAGCCCCGCCTTGCTGGAGGACTGCCAGAAGAGCAGGAGAAGCAAGGCTGAAGCACATCCGCTCAGATTCGCCCATGGGCTGAACCTGAACCTTAGTTTCAAAGGGTGAGGCTGGATGAGCGGAAAATCTGTTTAGAGCATGGACTAGATGGATGGCGGCTTGTTATAAGCCAAACCCTAAACCCTAAACCCTAAACCCTGCATATCTAGGATCCTACTCAGGGTACCGAAATGAGGAACTACAATGGAGACAATAGGTTCCTAAACCCTTAACCCCTAAACCCTAAGCCCTTATAACCCCTAAACCCTTATAAGCCCTAATAGGGCTTATAAGGGTTTAGGGGTTATAAGGGTTTAGGGTTAAGGTAAACCCTTACAAGCCCTAAACTAAACCCTAAACCCCTAAACCGGCTTATGATCTCCGCCCGGAGGCTCTCCACTGTAGCCAGGCCCCTGGAGGCGTGGCTCCTTGTACCTGGGGTTTAGCAGTTTCAGGGTTTGGGGTTTAGGGGTGTAGGGTTCAGGGTTTGGGGTTTAGGGTCTAGGGTTTGGGGTTTAGGGTCTAAGGTTTAGCAGTTTCCCAAAGAGCTCAATGCCCCTTAATTGAGGAATATAGCTTAAATCATAATGTGAAGCCCTACACAATTTAAGCCATGTTCCTTAATTGAGGGGTATTGGACTCTCTGGGTTTATGGTTTGGGGTTAGGGGTTTAGGGTTAAGGGTTTGGAGCTTAGCAGTTTAGGGTTTGGGGTTTAGGGTTTGGGGTTTAGGGTTGGGGGGTGAAGGGTTTTCGCTCTTCTTCAACAACCGGGCCCCAACAAGTTCAAACTTTCTAAGATAGAGCGAATATATAAGGCCAAAAAGTTGAATTATCGTTTTAGGGTTTCGGTTTGATTCGGTTTGGGGTTTAGGGATCGGGGATTCTGAAGAACAACATCGCAGGGTCCTTGAAAGGCACAACACAGCTGCTCAGAGCGACGCTGATGACAAGAAACATTGGGGCAAAGCGGCAGACGAACAGAAGACCAGAGAGGAACTGTTGATAAAATAAATCCTGCATTACCTTAAGGACTCTAAATTATGGGAATTATGGTATATTCCTGATTATGGGAGTTTCCGAAAACAGGGGACCCTAATCTAGCACCCTAAATAGTAGGTTCCTTATATTATACGGACCCCAAACTAAGGTACCCTAATTTTCGGAAACTCCCATATCATCAACCGAAGTAGTAGGACGAGAAGCCCAAAGGGTCGAAAGTGGTCATGGTCCTAAGGGTTTAGGGTTTAGGGTTTAGGGTATAGGGTTTAGGGTCCTAATATACCTTAACCTACCAAAGCCTACAAAAAGTACATTCCCTATAGATTCCCTAGAGGGTCCATATATACTACCATTATGGAATTAGGCCGCCCAAAGCCATAATAGGGATGGTCTTTTGGGACCTATAATTCCATAATGGTAGTATTTATGGACCCTCTGGCCTCTGGGTTCCATATTAGGGTTTAGAATAAGACCCTACAAAAAGGTATGGTTTGGTAGGCTAATGCGGCTAAGGTAGTGGTCAATTAACCCTAAACCCTAAACACCCTAAACCCTAAACCCTAACCCTAAACCCTAAACACCCTAAACACCCTAAACCCTAAACCCTAAACCCTAAACACCCTAAACCCTAAACCCTAAACACCCTAAACCCTAAACCCTATTATGGTTTGATCAGGTTCAAGTCCTAACTGGTTTGTTCGCGAAGCATTATAGGATCCTTAAGGGGGGGGTGGTTCAAGGGGGGAGGGTACTAGGGAGCTTTGGGGAACCTTAGGGAAGCTTAGGGAGTATTGGGGAATAATGGGGATTACTAGGTTACCTACCCCCCTTGGACCACCCCCCCTTAAGGACATCCTAAGCAAAATCAGAAAGGTCCCAGGCACCATCCAGGCAGAACGTCCGCATACGAAAGATATGCCACGAGCGTGGCTATCATTGTACCGCCCACACAAGCAGCCCGGCCATTTTTCAGCATGAGGAGCAGCCACACCTGCGGGGCTTAATGAAATCTCGGAAACTGCCCACGAAACCTCTGCCCCACTGCCGTATGAACAAATACCCTGATCTGAAGACTGTTGCAAGGGCCGGCTGCGAACGGGAAAACCTGCATTCCTTTTCCCGGAACCCCTCAACTCCAAGCACTAAACATGGTAATGTAGGAACCTGATTCAGAAACCGTGGGTCCTTATTATTAGGGTTCTTGAATAAGGATCCTAATATATTGGGGTTATAGACCCAGAGTTTCTTAATCCCTAGTTGCTGAGTTCACAAGCCCCCCCAAAGTGTGCACTTTCAGTCTTATAGGGGGTAATATTACCCCCAAAAAGTGTAAAGCGTATCCGCTCAGCTACTAAGAGTCAGGTTCCTACATTTCTACACCAATAACTCAATATCGCCTTCAGGAAGACAATGCTGTGCCAGCTATGCGACCAGAACTCATCGATGGAGTCCACCTGCATAATAAAAGGGTCGCTTTAAAGGGGGGGGGGGTCCTTTAAAGGGTTCCTTTATGCGTTCCCTGAAGGGTTCTATAAGGGCTACGATAAGGGTTCAGGGTATAGGGGGCGCCCATTATACTATACTTATAATAAGCAACCCCCAAAATAGTATTGGTAACTTTTTAGGCCCGTATGTTTCCCCGACCCACTCCGGCAAGGCAAGGCTGGGTAAGAGAAGCAAAGTGTGGTGCCTTTTCTACGCGGTGAATATTAGTAGTGGGCTGGGATGTAGTAGGGTTATCAATACCATTTGGATCACTGTAAAGAAAAAAGAGGGATACTAGCCTTTGCCATGATAGAGTTAAACCCTACACTCTGCACTTATCTAACTTCAAGAGTAATGCTCTATTGCATATGCCAGGGCGCCCAGGACAGCGGTACGGTACAGAGTCACGCATGGTCAATGGTACGGTACAAGCGGCAAGCATGGTACGGTACGGAGGTACGCATGGTACGGTACAAGCAGTGCGCATGGGTACGGTGCGAGAGGCACGCATGGCACAGTACAACAGGTTCGGTACAATGATACATGACCTGTACCACATTTAGCATGACATGCGTGCGACTGTACAGTACCATGTACTGCACCCCATGTAACATCGTACCGTACCCCATTTTGCATGACATGGACCCCATTCAGCATAACATACGTTATGCTAAATGGGGTCCACGTCATGCTAAATGTGGTACGGTACGATGGTACATGGGGTACGGTACGATTGTACATAGGGCACGGTACGATGGTACAGGTACCCTCGAAGCGTCCCTTATGTACCCTCGAAGCGTCCCCGGCGTTACCCTCGAGCCGTCCCCTATGTACCCTCGAAGCGTCCCCTATGTACCCCGGAAGCGTCCTCTATGTACCCTCGAACCGTTCCCTATGTATCATTACGAAGCGTACCATGACGCATCTGGTCAATAGAAACCATATGTTTCGTTGCTCTTGAGGGTTGATAACTCTACACCCTAAACTAAAATGTTGTACACGGTGCGGCAAACCCTATCCGGCAAGACCCAAGGCCCCAAAATCCTAAAGCCAACGCTGTACTGGCAGCAGTATTCGGACTGTCGGCACCCCAAGACAAGAGATAAAGCCAAAGCCAAACAAGGGCAGTTACACTACAAAGCCAAACGCAACACCTAGGGGAAGTCTTGACACAACCAAGCTTCACCGCTCTTCCCTCACATGCAGCCTCTCGTTGTCACTGTCCTTCATCATCACCACCATGCTCACCATCACCATCATAATTCTCGTTTCCAACGTCAACTCCGTCGGTGCTCATCATCACGCCACTCGACCTTCACCACCCCCAACTCTTATCATCACCATCTTCAAGAACACCACCACCAACATCATTCTCGATAGTCACCGACATCACAGCTATCATCCTCAGAATAGTTCTCTGTCTCCTGCAATCCTCATCTTTAATAAGATATGCTTGTCGTAGTCATCTCGATGATCCTGATCCTCACGATCAGCATGTGTCATGGCGCTCACCATCCTCATCCTCACCGTCATCACAACCGATGTTCTTCCCTCATAAGGACGCTTAGGGGGTAGAGGGGAGGGGGGTAGGACCGTAACACCCATAATAAGGACTTCAAAAGGCCTAGTTAAGGCAGTATAGTCCCCTACCCCCCTCCCCCTACCCCCTAGGGGTCCCTATGGCTCCCCCCGCAGCCAACGCCATGGTCATTGTCATCAGTGCTAGTTGTTCAGCAGCAAGCGCATGCAATACCACTGCAGCCACAAAGAAACCAGAAGCAAATGTTTAATTCAATGTACAGTTTCCTCTTTGCCTTTCACCTGCCCGATTTATGAGAACCCAGGAGAAGTGGCATTTTGTGAGAAAGCCTGCAGGAACTCCAACAACAAGAGTAAACACGCAGCTAGTAGTGGAGATTCAGCTGAATTCCAAAAGGTATGAAAGGATCGAAGTACAACACATGACATGGGATCCAAAAAGCAGACAGACTCACAGTGCTGCTCAAAAGAACGGCCGAACTGCATGGAATGTGGTTTGGCAAAAATGGCTGTGGTGCTAAAGCACCCTTTCGGTTTAGGGTTTAGGGCTTAGGGTTCAGTACAGCAAAACGCTTTACCCTAAACCCTCAACCCTGCTGAACCCGGCCTGGAAACTCATAGAGTAAAGCTCGTTTGCATTCATGTTGGTCCCTCGGAGAACTTGGCCAAAGCTTCTCAGCACCGCCCAAGCAGGCACGGCACGTACGAAGCTGGGACAGGTACCTAAGCAGGATTTTTGTCTGGAAATCAGCTACAAGTACCGCCCAGAGGGTCCATACATACTACCATTATGGAACTAGCTCCCAAAAGACCGTCCCTGTTATGGTTTTCGAGACCCAGTTCCATAATGGTAGTACATGTGGACCCTCTGGGCCGCGATAATTGTGACATGGGCACAACACTGACCACAGAGAAGAGGCCTCAATCATTAGAGTTAGGGTTCTGGGGTCCATTCTACGATAGTTACAATAAGGAGCCGCTCAACAACAGTATTGGTAATCATTTGGGCCCCTATAATAACGGAGGTTTAGGATGATAGTATAGTAAGGAATTTATTGAAATCTTTTTCTTATTATCCAGGCCCCTACATTACCTGTTTCCAGACCCCTAAATCCTACACCCCAAACCCTAAGCCCTACACCGCCGAACCCCAGATCCTAAACCCAAAAATTCCATAAACCCCTATAGAACCTCAACTCCCAACTGTGTTTTCAAACCTGGGGATGAAGGGTTTAGGTTGCACAGATTCAGGGTTAGAGGGGTTTAGGGTTTACGGCTTCGGGTGGGATTGCAGAACCCGTCATACCCGGGGTTTAAAGCTTCGGGCTTACATACCTTTATCATATCAACCCTCGACCCCAAGCCCCTTACCTTAAGGACGAAATGAACCCTAGAAAGTAGTTGCCCTATACCCATATACTATGAATCCCTATATGGTATATGAGCCTTAAACCCTTTTAGGGTTCATTTCGTCCTTAAGGTACAAAGCCTGCAGTCTGGATGCATTCCATGGCAGACACAGCACTGACCGCCAACTGCCTCTGCTCTTGCAGCTGCAGATGCTCTAGCATAACTTCAGGCTGTGTCCTTGGCCGAGCAAAATAGGCAAGCATCTAGCACAGTCACCCTACCAGTCGGGGTCTAGACCCAAGAGTAACCTACGAATAAAAAGGGTGCCCTTTTTGGTTGAAAGGGTGGTTATAAGAGAACATAAACCCAAAAAAGGGAATAAGGGCCTACTCGGGCCTACTCTGGGTCCTAGGGGTTAGAGGCTTAGGAACCCGGATCCGAACCGGAGTTGAAATTACGGTGCTGAGTGCTGTGCTGCCTGGAGACGGATCCGGTGAGCTTTCCCTCTGCAAGCTTGGAGAAACATCGTCGACGGTGCCGGCTGGCGTTGCGAGGGGCGGTGAAACATCACCGGCTGCCATGGCTCAGTGAAGAAGATGATATGCCTAAGGCAAAAAGCCTCTCCACAGCTCCTCAGCCGAATCTGAGTAACCCGGCGGAGCGGCCTCCCTCCCTCAATCTGTTGAGATGTGTGGTTGAGGGATATGTGGATGCCTTTTAGGGCTTGGGGGATATCGGGCTTTGTTAAGGTCTAAAAGTGGAAGCACACGTTTAATCTACTTGGAGTGCAGCTATGTGAAACAGACATACGTAAGTAATATAATATGTTATGTCATATTGTTTTATGTCATACTATATCATGTTACGCTAATTTGTAGTATATATGATGTATACATACTACATCAACAATCGATCGCCGATGGAAGCCCTCAGGCTGGGCTCGATACGCGCTTGCAGCATCAGCTCCTCCTTCTGAATTTGCCCGCTCACCTCACGGTTTAAGGTAAAAGCCAGAAAGCTGGAATATGATTATCCTAACCCTTCTATGGTAAATTATAGGGTATCCTACCATGAAACCATATTCCAACTTTCTGGAGTTCCCTGTAGGGTGTAGGGTGCTAGGGTCAACATGTCTTTTGGGGATTAGGGGTTTTTGGGTTTAGGGTTTAAGGTGTGGTGTTTTGCAACAGGCCCTAAACCCTAAACCCTAAACCCTAAACCCTCAAAGGCTCAGGGTCTGGAGATCACAGGTTTGGGTTGAGGGTTTGGGGGGTTTTGCAGTAGCGTCCACTCAACGGTTTAGGGTTTGGGGGTATGGGTGGTTGTCAAAGAGTCAAAATGATGGTCCCTTTTTGGGTACCCTAAATATTAGGTGCCCGTATTTTATTAGGGACCCAGAAAGTGACCAGAATTTTGACAACCACCCATATGGATCTGGGTTTATGCTTTAGTGTTTTCGGGTTGGAAGTCTAGGATTAAGCGATCAGCTGTTTGGGGGAATTCGGGCTTATCGTAGAAAGGGCTGGCATGGTTGACTTTTAGGGTTTCGGGCTTCGTGCTTGGGTTCAGCAGTTGCGGTTCGGAGGCTAGGATTGCAATACCCTAAACCCTGAAACCCCAAACCCGAACCCTCAAACCCCAAACCCTCAAATCAAACCCTGAACCCCAAACCCTATGATCCCTGCACCGAGAAACCCCAAAGCAGAGGTCAGTCTTGGTTGCAGGTCTAAGGCCTCAGGCTCAGTGGCGTGACTTCGGAGTGGAAGGTCCGTGGAGTAGGCATCCGGCTTGGGAGTAAGTATCGCACGGTTCAGAGTTTTCAACTAGATCGAGCTTTGTTGTAAACACCGTCTACCTCTGAGCCAAGCCCTTGGCAACTTAACCGTGCTAACCCTAAACCCTAAACCCTAAACCCCTAAACCCTAAACCCAAGCTAAGCTCTGTCATAGCCCGGAAACTGAAACCTGGCCCAACAAACCCCAAATGCCCTCCACAAACCAAAGGAACCCTCAAAAACACCCAAAACCGGCTCCCACCCCTATAAACCCTGCAACCAGGGTTTAGGGTTTAGGGGTTTAGGCGGTTTAGGCGGTTTAGGGTTCCCAGAGACTCCAATATCCCTTAATGAAGGAATATCCCTTAAATTATGGCAGGATCCCTTATATGATTTAAGGTATATTCCTCAATTAAGGGATGTTGGAGTCTCCTACTATAGATCCCTTGTAGATCCCTTAAAGGAACCCTGGGTATTCCTTGGAGTCTCTGGGTTTAGGGGAGCCCGATTGGGCCTCTGCGACGATGGGCGTCCAGGCGTTTGATAGGAACTCCGAAGCCTGCCGAGCTCAGGACTTAGACGGTTTAGGGTTTAAAGTAAAAGCCAGAAAGTTGGAATATGATTATCCTAAACCCTTTATGGTAAATTACAAGGTATCCTACCCTGAAACCATATTCCAACTTTCTGGAGTTCCCTCTAGGGCTTAGGGCGTTTATCCTAAAACCTCCTCTAAGTATTAAGGCACCTTAACACTAAAATAGTATACTACCCTTGTAGATCCCTTCTAGTAATCTCTACACACCCCTTTATCTCGGATGCCCAGTAACCTAGGAATAAAAAGGGCCCCCTTTTTGGTATTGCGTAACTATATAAGGAACCTAGGACTACAAAAAGGGAATAAGGGTACTACTGGGCATCCTAGGCTATATGGTGTTCTCGGGGGCTTTCTTGAAGGGGTTGCTGGTTTAGGGTTTAAGGTTGTATGGTGTTCAGGGGTGCTTGGGTTTCTTAACGGGTTTTGCTGGGTTAGAAATTAGGGCTTTGCGGCGCTTAGGGTTTTTTGGGTTTTCTGTAGGGCTTGATGGCGTTGTTCAAGAGTGGGGCTTTAGAGATACTTGTATGGATGAAAACCGAAGATTTGGCAGGCTGTTGTACGGTTTTTTGTAAGTCTTAGTAGGGTTTTATGAAGGGCTCGATGAAGTAGTACCGGTGTACATAGAGATCACGACTACAAAGACGTAAGAGCTGGGAACAACGGTAGGATAATTTTTTAGGGGCATAGCCATAGCGATGGTTATAGAGAGCTCTGCGGGGATACTGCGACTAATATATCCGATCGCTACGGGTTTAACATGATTTAATCTTTTGGCAACAACCCCTGAGGGTCCGTGTACCCATATGTATACACATTGGCCCTAAGGCAGTCCCTACATAGGTCCTTTAGGGCCAAAGCATATGCTACAGGGGTACATGGACCCTTAGGCAACCATAGGGGCCAAACAAAGCACATAAGCATAAGCATTTTATGGGGATATCCCTGCCATGAAGGGCTTCATTATAAGGGGGTTTATATGGGATATCCCTATCCGAATTTTTGCTTATGTGCTTTTTTGGGGCCCTAAACCAGAAGAAGACCGCCAACTACGTACCACGGCCTCTTTCCGGCGGAACTTCTCCGCGAGGACCAGCGGCGTTGGTGCTAGATCACAGCGATCGGCCTCCACGCCCTGCCGGAAGCCAGGCTCCCAGAGACTCCGATATCCCTTATTTAAGGAATATGCCTTGAATCCAGAAAGTTGGAATATGGATTTATGGTAGGATCCCCTATAACTTACCTTAAAGGGGTTACGATAATGATATTCCAACTTTCTGGCTTCTACTGTACGGGATCCTACCATAATTTCAGGAATATTCCTTCATTCAGGGGTATTGGAGTCTCTGGACTTCGGGCTCTACCTAGACCCCAAGTGGTACTTCTTGGGGGAGGGGGTATTCTAAGTAATCTATTCTGTGGCAAGAGATAGGTTTGAAGAACTATATAAATATAAAAGTGCTTAGTTCAAGGGGTGTAGGATTCGAGCTACAGCGATTCATTCAGTAGGAGCTAAGGTTGGTCCAAGAAACCTGGTTCCTCGCGCTTCGTCGCTTTTTTTGAGGCTGACCCTGAGGGCCCAAGTAGTCCTCACTCCTGGTTTCCTGTGCCTGAGATGATCCCAAATGGAAGCGATAGCTGCCCTTTCAGGAAAGCACGATAATTCGAGCATTTAGGGCTTCAGGGTTTGGGGTTGGATAGAACAGTTTGAAGCTTGAAGTCAAAACCCAGTGCTCACCTCCCTTCTGGGGCTCTAAAGTCTAGAGCAAGCCTAACATGAAATTACAATTTAGCAAAAAGCCCAAAGCTCTTCACCTCTGAATCCGTCGAATACCCACCTCGTCTCATCAAGCAAACACCTAAACACTCAGAATAAGGCCCTTCCACTGGCCTCCGTGTCCTTGGTTCCTTTCTCCTGGGCTGTGGGCTGTGGGGCGTCAAAAACGAGCCTGCGACAGAGCCTTGTTGATCTGCTTGTTGTAAGCAGGGCTCAGCGTTGTCTGGGACTTAGGATTACTTTAAGGATCATGGGACTTAGGAACTGGGGTTATAAATAAATAAGGTAACTATACTTAAAACCACCAAGAAGCCCACTTATAACCTGAATTACTAAGTCCCATGATCCTCCAAGTAGAGGCTTGCTCTGAGTTAGGGGTCCCTTATGCCAGGCCGAGTCGCATACTCGAATCGCATTTTCTGGTGTCGGTCTACCCAGAGCACCTCGTGGGGATCGGCTGCAGAAGGCACTCCGAACACAAGGTGTCACCTTCTGCTTGTAGTAGCCAGCTTAAAGAAGCCCTTGCAGAGTGTAAACGGCCAGATACTCAGACAGTATGAGTATGTAGGCCTCCTAGGGAAGCAAGAGATGGCGAAATCAGGGCTAAGGGTCCCCCCCAAAAAGCCTAACATCTAAAACCTGGCCTAGGGGTTTAGGATTCGGTTTCAGGGTTTGGGATTTGGGGTTTAGAGTCTAGAGTTGTACAAGAGTCAACCCTTCTGCCGGCAGGTCACCTTGCCGAGCACATAGCCTTGGCACATGTTAAGCGTTGGACAGTAGGCGGGGTGTCGGGCTGAAGCGCTTCGGGCTCGCAGAATAGGACCCCCAAAAAGCACATAAGCAAAAATCAGGTTAGGGATATGCCATATGGGTGGTTGTCAAAATAAGGGTCCCTTTTTGGGTCCCTATTATAATACGGCACCTATTCTTTAGGGTACCCAAAAAGGAACCATATTTTTGACAACCACCTATATAAACCGCCTTCTAGTAAAGCCCAATATGGTACGGGTGCTCCTATAAAATGCTTATGCTTGTGTGCTTTCGGTGTCCCTGACAGAAGGACACTGCGGTTTAGGCTTCGGTTTAACGAGTCGGGGCGGGGTGAGTGGGCTGAAGGAGCCGATCTCAGGTATCATTCTGGCCCTAGGATGCCCAATAACCTAGGGATAAAAAAAGGCTCCCTGTTGGGTATTGGGCAACTTGATTAGGAACCTAGGCCTGCAAAAAGGGGAATAAGGGTACTACTGGGCATCCTGGGGCCGGAAGTCTTGCCTACCCGAGGGCTCCAAAGTAGTTCCTTTTTGGGTTTCATATTTAGAATCCTATAAGGTAATCCCAAAAAGGAACTACTAAGGAGCCTCTGGGTACAAACCCGTTGAGCAAAATCTTGGCGAGAGGCGATCGCCGATGTGGCCCCGTACCACCTGGCTTGGGGATTCCAGGAATCCCAGAGACTCCAATATCCCTTAATCAAGGAATATACCTTAAATTATAGTAGGATCCTTATTATGATTTAAGGAATATTCCCTAATTAAGGGGTATTGGAGTCTCTGGGATTGGCGAGGAAGCCTAAACCATCTGGGAACAAAGCACCAAACCCTAAACACTCTAAAACACAACCCCTCAACTTTTGGGAGGGTTTAAGGCTTCAGGCGCTTTTTTCTACGGCTTCAGGGCTTGAATTCGAGGGTTTAGGGCTGACGGCATAGGACCCAAAACCCCAGAACCCCAAAACCCTCCGAGACCCCCCCACCCACCCCCCTAGGCGCCTCGTTGGATTGGTTGACGACGGCCACTGCGCCGATCTGGGGCTCCAGTGGGCCCATTGGCAGATGGAGGGGTGCACCCAACTCCTGGCCGTTGGTAACCCGTAAGGGTCCATGTACCCAAATAGTATATACTTTGGGCCCAATGTGCCTATATAGGGACTTTTTTTTTATTTTTTTAAACCCAAAGGGTCCAAGGACTATTATAGTAGGTACTTAGTAAGTATTTGGGCCCCCAAAGTATATACTAGACAATTACTTGGACCCTTTGGGAAAGGGCCTTTCTGAGGTCACGCTGTCACTAGGCTCTCTCAGCCCTTTCGTTAAGGGTTTAGGGCTTTGGGTTTAGGGTAGAATGGTCTCTCTCCTTCAATAGCCGGGCCCAAAAAAGTTTAGACTTTCTAAGATAGACCAAATGTATAAGGCAAAAAAGTTTAAAGTTCCCCTATTGGCTATCTAAGTCTTAGTATTCAACTCCTGGCTGTTGTGGTTTGGGATATAGTGATGGGAGGCCGAAAGGGGGGTTTAAGACTCTTGGGGTAGGGATTCCTTAATATGAACCCTATTACGGGAACCCTAATCCCTACTAAACCCCCATAGGCTAACCCCCCCTTTTGGCCTCCTATGATATAGGGTTTAGGGCTTTTGGTTCAGGGCTTAGGTTTAGTTTAGGGTTTCAGGCCCCTAAATGAAATGCAGCAATCTTACCGCTAGGCTCCATGGACTCACAGTTTGGGGTGCTTGGCAGCGTTTTCGATCTATCTTGAGCCTTAGGGTTGGGCAGGGTTTGGGATTTTGGGTTAGGGGCTCATGGTTCAATGAAGGGCGTGCTGTTCCGTAAGACTGGATACTCGGGCCACCATAGAAGGGAGTTGGCGGATCGAAGGAGGCCGTTCTTCTTCAGACAATGACCGATGTTATTGATGTTCGGGTCTAGGAAATGGACTAGGGCTTGTGGTTTAGAGGTCCAGAGCATAGTTCTGAAAAGCTTGGGAGCATAGCAACTAAAAGATACCAGCATACGGTGGAAGTATTCTTAACACCCTCCCACCGAGAAAGCAGTGCAAAGACAAAGCAAGCATGGCCAACTGTTTCCTCAATACAGAACAAAAAATTCCAAGACGCCACAAAAGCTCTATCCAAAAAGCCCCAATAACGAATCGTCAATTCTCTAAACCCTAAACCCCAAACCCTAAAAACCCTCTCACTCGCCAGCTTTCTGCAATAACAACTCTATCCGAAACGGCTAACTAAGGAATCGCCGACTCCCTAAGCTCTGCCCAGACCTTCCAAAATCCTTAATTAAGGAATATACCTTAAATTATGTTAGGATCCCCAATATGATTCAAGGCATATTCCTTGATTAAGGGGTTTGGGAAGGTCTAGGTGAACCCTCTTAAGCTATACTCTAGCCCTTAGGCTCTAAGGACTCATATTTTAAGGCTTTTGGGCCCAAGGACCATATAAGGCCTTTTGGGCCATTTCGAGCCTTAGGTTAGACCTGAACCCCCCTAAACCCTAAACCCCTGAACCCTAGACTCCCTGGACCTGACAAGAACCCAATGAATCCCTACTAATTATGATTTTCAAGGCATATTCCTTAATTAAGGGGTTGTCCCCTCTTAAGTTAAACTCTAGACCTGAACCCAATGAAGCTTTGAAGGCTCCTGCAGCAACGCCAGCACTTCGGCCCTTAGGGGCGGCACGAGGGGTGTTGGTCAGTACCCAGAGACTCCAAAATTCCTTAATTAGGGAATACCTAGGGTTCCTTTAAGGGATCTATAAGGGATCTAGGGTTTAAGGTTTAGGGGACCCCGATATTCCTTAATTAGGGAAATATATACCTTAAATCATAAAAAAGGATCCTACTATAATTTAAGGTATGTTCCTTAATTATTAAGGGCTATTGGAGTCTCTGGGTAAAGGGCTTTTAGGGTTTAGGAACGCTAAGGTTTAGGAACGCTTAGGTTTAGGATTGCTTCAGGCTTAGGTTAGTTTCGGGTATGGGGTTTCAGGGTTTAGGAGTTTAGAGTGCTGGCGAATTACTGTTGCAGTTTCGTTTTTTTGTTTGTTGCTTGACACAGTTTTTAAGCCCAACAGTGAAAGCAGGGTCTTTCATGAGCAGGCGTGAACGACACCAAACACCAACGTCGGAGGCATAGGGTTTGGGGTTTGAGAAATTCAGGGGCGTGAAGTTCGTGCGATTCAGGGTTTGAGAGGGTTTGCGTTTCAGGTAATTTGGATGTTGGACAGGTGTTCGGGATCATTTTGGGAGTTGTATAGGCTGCTTAGACCTATATACCCTCAACCCTCAACCCTAAAACCCTAACCCCAAACCTGTATAGCTAAGGGTTTCCGTGCTGATCATCTGGAGAAACCCCGCCCCTTGGGCCATGACACAATCTAGGATACCCAGTAACCTAAGAATAAAAAGGCCTCTCTTTTTGGTATTGGGTAACTTTATAAGGAACCTAGGACTACAAAAAGGGAATAAGGGTACTACTGGGCATCCTAGCAATCGACGCCTGCTCTCTCGGTTCCTCGAATCCTGGGTCTCCTTGTCGTGTATTGAAACCCTGGACCCTAAGGGTTCTATAGGGGATCTATAAGGGCTTAGGTGTTTAGGGTACCTTATTTTGGTGTCCTTATAATGAGGATCCTACTATTTCGGGCACTATATTAGCATCCCCTAAAGGGAACTCCAGAAAGTTGGAATATGGATTAATGGTAGGATCCCCTATAGTTTACCATAAAGGGGTTACGATAATGATATTCCAACTTTCTGGCTTCTACTGTAGACCCCGAAACCTACACAACCCCATGAACCCGAAATCCGAAACACCGTCACTGAAACCCTGAAGCTTTAACCCTAGACGCTAAACAAACGTGAACACAACCTGCAAAGGAACCCTGAACCCTAAATGCTAAAGACAGTAAACGCCATAAAGTTGGAAACCGGAGTAAGGCCAAATAGTGCTGGGATTCCCTATACATTACTCTCAAGGATAGAGGCTACTGGGTGTCCAACTTTCAGGCTTCTACTCTAGTTCCTTCCTTTCTGATACAACCAATGTTATTTTTAGAACCCTATGCCTATATTTAAAAAGGAAACTACAGTGAAGACTGTAGGTCTAAAGAAGCCTTAAAGCCTTTAAAGGACCCCTGAGCCCTAAAACCCTAAACCTAAAACCCTAAACCCTAACCCTAAACCCTAAAACCCTAAACCCTGAACCCTGAACCCTAAACCCTAAGGCCCTTCAAGGACCCCTGAGCAGCTGAGACCGTGATCCCCCACGAGTCTGCAAGCGCTGCATGGTGTGCCGGGGTACGGAACCTCAGAGTTGAAGCACAGCGAGGCATGAACAAATTTGTTCGATGATTAATGTAGGGGCCTAAATAATTACCACTACTATTTTGGGGGGTTCCGTATTCTAATTATAGTATAATGGGCCCCAAACCAAATTCTAATCGTTATTTTTTGAAGGATTCATGTAGGGGCCATTGCCTAGACCCAAGAGTAACCTACTAATAAAAAGGGTGCCCTTTTTGGTTGAAAGGGGGGTTATAAGAGAACATAAACCCAAAAAAGGAATAAGGGCCTACTCTGGGTCCTAGTTGCGAGTCTTGATTCCATCTTAGGTAAGTTCTGAGAGTGGCCAAACTGCTACCAGGCTCGTTCGACTCGCTTCTCTGACCGACAGATGTCCGTGAATAATAATGTAGGGCCTAAATATTTTTATCAATACTATCCTGGGGGTTCCTTATTCTAATTTATGTAATTCTAGCGGTCACCCTCCCATTTTCTCAAGCTGCTCACATACTTTGCCGGAATCGTTCTTTCTGTCTGTCGGTGAAGAGAACGATAGTTTTGAAGAGTGTGAAAGTGTGAAGAGATTGGGGAATATCAAAATCCCGGCATTTGCCCATTCTCTTCACACTTTCACATACTTGCACGGTGTCGTTCTTTCTGCTTGTGGGCGAAGAGAACGAAAATTTTCAAGAGTTTGAATGTCCCTATATTAGGCTGAGGATTTAGGGTTCAGGGTCTGGGGCCAGGGTCTATAGAGCCTTGGTTTAGAGTTGGAGTTTGAGAGATTGAAGAAGGTGGTTTGGGGGTCTAGTAGGGTTAAGGGCGCGCGGCTGCTGCAGATGAATTTTGAATGACTTGAACGAACCTTGTGGATTTCATGATATTGCAACTTTAAACCATACAGGGGCTAGACGGTGGATGTCCTAGATTTTTGTTCACCCGCACATATTTGGAGTTTATAGGTTTTAGAGATCAACAACAAGTTCCGGGTCTAGCGTTGCAAGTGTGCCGGCTCAAGGAACTCGGTTTTGCGGTCCCTTGTACGGTGCAGAAGGTGCTTGTCCCAATGTGCTTTGGTGGGCCTGTAGCTGCAGTCTATAGGGCGCTGGAGGCGGCCTTACAGACCACCACTGAAAAGTGTCAACTGCCTCAAACGAAGTAGGGTCCGAAGAACGCACGAAGAGTCGGCCCAAGAAAACCCAAAACAATTGGGCACCGTCTGCAACAAGAGATAAGGCCGTCCAAAGTGGCGGTAGACTGAAATTGTGCTGCAACTCTTCATCTACGGTAGAACAGAAGGCCTATACGCACCGGTAAAAACCATACGACTGTTGCGCAAAATGGACCCTACAATAAGTCCGCCCTTCAACCCTAAATCCCCAAACCCTAAACCCTAAACCCCTAACCCCTAAACTCTAAAAGAACAATTTCAACCTTAAACCCCAAACCGTAAAAGAACTCTTCAACCCTGAACCCTAAGCCCCAAAAGAATCCCAAACCCTCGACCCCAAACCCTAAAAGAACCCCTCAACCCTAAACCCCAAACCCTAAAAGAACCCTTCAACCCTAAACCCTACAAGAACTCTTCTCCCCTAAAAGAAAAGGCCCCTCTTTTTGGTATTGGGTAACTTTATGAGGAACCTAGGACTACAAAAAGGGAATAAGGGTACTACTGGGCATCCTAGTCCCTAATTTTCGGAAACCCTAAACCCTTTATAGAACCCTTATAGATCCCTTTAAGGAACCCTTATAGATCCCTTTAAAAAGGGAATAAGGGTAAAGAACTCGGAACCCGGCCAGTGGTCTGCTTGCTCGAGGGCGGAATGGGGCAGCCTGCACTTCTCCGCCAGGTACCTGCAAAGGCTGAGGGCTCAGGGTTTAGGATTTAGGATTTAGGGTTTAGGATTTGGGATTCAGGGTTTAGTTAGGGCTTGGGATTTATGTAGGATCTAAGATTTGGGATTTAAGGTTTGGGTTTAGGATTTAGGATTTAGGGGTGACGGCTCAGACGGTTCAGGTCAGATGGTTTCGGGCGTACGGCCCAGAACTTCCCCAACCATCAACCCATGACCCTAAACCCTAAACCATAGCGCAGAACATAGTGACTCCATAGGGACCCTTAGAGGGGGGGGGGGTGAGGGGAAGGGGGTAGAGACTATATTTCCTTAAATAAGCCTTATGAGGTCCTTATTATGGGCATTAAGGCCCCCTGCGAGCTTGAGGGCTTGCAAGTCGTAAGTCTAAACTGTCCCTAAGGGTCCATGTACCCAAATAGTATAGGGCCGTAAAGCAGTCCCTATGCAGGTACATTGGGGCCAAAGTATATACTATTTGGGTACATGGACCCTTAGGGTGAAAGCTGCAGAAAGCAAACTCAAGAGATCCACGGCTCACCTTCCTAGAGCCTAGGATGCAGTACGCATCGTTTTCTTTTTTTGGAAAACCTATGTAATCGTGGTTGAAACCCTTTCATAAGAAACTGCCGTAACCACAAAACGTAAACCTCTAAACCCTGTTGAAGCTTCTGGGTAGTCTATGGGAGGACGGCCGAGACGGCTTAGGATTTCCAAAAGGGCAGCTGTTACTGTTCCACCCATATACGGCCAGAATGTAGGGGCCTTAATACTTAGACTAAGGTTTTGGGGCACATTCTACTGTATTTCTAACAAGGAACCTAGGAATAGGAAATTATTCAGGCCCCTATACGAACTCGCTCTGACTCCCTGGGGATCTTGGGTGTAGAGGAGGAAGCCTGCGGAAAAGTGCGCTGGAACGAGCTGAATAGACAAACGCCCCATTATATACATGCAGGGCAAGACTAGTTCTGCGAACCCGAATTGAAACCCCAAACCTTGAACGTCAACAAACAACCCTAGCGTAATAAACCTATACTAGGATACCCAGTAACCTTAGAATAAAAAGGCCTCTCTTTTTGGTATTGGGTAACTTTATAAGGAACCTAGGACTACAAAAAAGGAATAAGGGTACTACTGGGCATCCTAGTATATAAAGCTCTAAAGCCTCAAAGCCTGAAAGCCCTGAAGCCGTAAGAACCAAAGTAAGGTCCCCGTCCACGTCTCTAGCGATGTTGGGGTCATATCTACGATGAACTTAGGGGTTTAGGGTTTAGGGTTTAGGGGGTACTCATAATAAGGGACCCTGAGAAGGTAGGTTTTTGTCGGTGGAGAGGGGCTTGGAGGGGGCCATACTCACAGGATCAGGGGACTTAGTAGGTAAATGTTTACAAGTACCTGGGCTAGGGTCTTTACCCTAAACCCTAAACCGTCTTTAAGGATTCAGAAGTGTAGTTACCCTAACTATCCAAGGGTAAAAGGAGGGACCCTAAATAAGGACCCCTAGGTATATACCCTTAATATAGCTATTATATACCCATTATATAGCCCGTTATAGGGTAGGGGTCCCCACCTTTGAAACTACTTTGAACCCTACTTACCAAGTGCCTGGTCCTCCCGGGGGATGGCTCTAGGCCCTCATTGTTCAGGGGTTCCGGTGGATGCTTTCAATCCTCACTGTACCCCCCTTCACCCAACACCTTAGGTTTAGGATGTAGAATTGCAGAGCTTTAGGTTTTGGGGCTTTGCAGATTCACGTTTCGGGGTTTTGGTGTTTTGGGCTTGGGGATGACAGAAAGTTCATTGAAACCCTCCTCCAGCGGCACCTCAGGGTTTGAGAGTCGCCGTTCGCCGCAGCCAAGTGGGCCACATTGCGACCGTCCGTGTCACCTCGGGTTTCGGGTTTAGGGAACAGGGTTTAGTGTTTAGGGTTTAGGGTAAAGGGAAAGGACAGATCAGTACGGAAATCGTGCGGATGTGCACTTCGATATAAACTTACGTGCCCACCCGCCTACCTACCTGGAGCCACCGCCTGCCTGCCTGGCTGTCTGCCTGATACATGCATACCTGCGTACCTACATACAACACGCAAATGCCCATAACAATCACCAACAAATACAGTCGTCCCGCTCCTTTCATGCACATGAGTGTATATGTAGTTGCCATCTGTAACTGTCTATCCACATCTATATATATATATATATATATATATATTTGCATGCACACGTATATACACATAATATATGTGTGTGTATATATATATATATATATATATGTGTATATTTATTTATTTATTTATATATATATATATATACATACATACATACATAACATACATACACTGTATATGTATATACATGTCCACATCTATACACATGTAAGGTTCAAGAAACACACATGTCATGCATTCATATGCATGCACGTATGTACGTGCATAGGTGTATATAATACACACATACACACACAAATCATTTACATGCATGTAGCAAGCACCAGTCCGCTGCAAGCAAAGAAGAGATGAATGCATGACTATGGCAATGCAAAGATGGCCGAGCTTCCTGTTGATAATATAAATCCTGCATTACCTTAAGGACGCTTAACTATGGGAATTTTGGTATATTCCTTATTCTGGGTAATGCAGGATTTACATCATCAGCCGTTCTCAACCGAGATTCCCATCCCCGACTCTCCATGCGACTCCCACAGACCGGACTTCCACGCCGAAAAACAATCCTGATGCCTGAAATGCGAAGCCCTGACCCCTAACCCGAAAATGGACCCCAAATGCTGGGACATTGATCGAAATAGAAATAGAAGTAGGATATACGCTCCACATCCAAATCGTAGGAAAGAGTATGGCATAAACTCTGAACAGAAGGATGTACACGAAAAACAAGACTATAAATCCGAAATAGTAGCTGTTTGAAGCTTCTTAAAATAGAATAGCCCTAAATTCAAAACGAAAACTAAAACCTGCCAATGTCGAAGGCCAGTGGCGCAAACAAAGGGCATCCACCGAGATCCCGCAATCATTCACCTCGGCAACAGCAAGAAAGAAGCAGGCAGTACATCTTAATAGACGGTAAATATAACAACAACTATAGCAAAAATGTAATCATCATGTGGTACCGATAAGAGGTCATAGTCCACTAGGCTGAGTGAGGGTTTCTGGGCTTGGGAAGCTTTAGATGCTTAAGGATGAATGGTTTACTGTAGGTTGGACAAGGGTACCTATTCCCGAGCGCACAACGAGCCGACCAATCGCTACATACACAAAGTACCTCCGAAATCAGAAAAGAACCCTTAACAGGACAAGGTATAATTACAAAATAATGGGCAATGGGCTCTCTGGGTACAACCTGCTGTAGATGCGTCCCGGGTTCGGGTTCAGAGCTGCCCCTTGTCGCGTTCAGTTTAAAGTTTGAGGGGCTCAGTTTCAAGGTTGAGGGCTTGAGGGTTTCCCCAAGGGTCCAAAGGACCCAATAATCGGGCACTCGGTTTTAGGATAGTAGTTATGTAGGTTAGGATTTCGGAGAGTGTATGATTATTAGGTACTTGGACCCTTGGGGTTTGGGAGTTAAGGATTCAGAGCCATAGGGGTTGAGGCCTAATTAAGTCTTTGAATGCTGAGGCTTTAAGGTTCTTGCATTTGGGGCTGAAGGTCTTGGGAGTTTTGGGGGCTTGCTTCGTCCAGTGTTCTACGTATAGTTCGATTTTTGCGGGGCTATGAGGGTCTAGGGTTTATAAGGCTTAGGGATTAGGACAATGGTAACCCTACCTGGTCCTTCAAGTGAACTTCTATGCTTCAAGTGAACTTCTATGCCAGGGTACGAGGACCCCCAGAAATCGCCAGTACTTTCGTGCTGTGGCCAGGTGGGCGGCATGGCTGCCGGTGTTGTCTGGCGATGTCCTGGGAGCAGTACGAAGGTTTCAACACGGGACGTAGAGCGCGGTCTTAACATTGAGAACTTGTATTTCTTGGGTTTAAATTTCAGGGCTGAGGCTAAATGGGAGTTTCCGAAAATAGGGATACCTTATTTGGGGTTCTTAGAATAAGGATCCTACTATTCAGGGTACTAGATTAGGGTCCCCATTTTCGGAAACTCCCATACATGATTCAGTGATATCCAGGGTTTGTAGGGTCAAGGGTCGTGAGGTTTACGACTTCCCGGGCGCGGCTTGAGGCTATAGGATTGAAAGATATAGGACTTACGCCGTGACAAGAACTCCTTCTTCTAATAAGGGACTACCCGAATAAGGGACTAATCACCTAAACAAGTCTCTGACATGGTAGACTGTTCCGCAGCCAACTAGGAAGATTGCGCTAAGCCCTTTGTTGGGGATGTGGGCACCGTGGATCCTGGACAACACAACGTCCTTGCATGTTGGCGCCCGGTGCCTTGTTTGCTCTGCGTCTGGCTTCGTCACGCAGGGTCAGCGAACAAAGCGCAGGAGCGCGAGGAATTTGCAGAGTCCCCTTTGCTGGAGGATCCTAGAAGATTGAACGAATTTGAACGGACGTTTTGCTAAGCCCAAAGGGTCCAAGTACCGTTATAGCAGGTATTTTGGCCCCCGAAGTATATACAATACCATTACTTGGACCCTTTATTGGGTATACTATAGGGCGTACTACAAAACTTTAAATACTAGAATGGGGATGTTAAGCTTGGGAGGTATGTCATGTTCTATACAGTGTCATTGGGACTGCAAGGTGCCATTTGGATGGAAGGTCCCCGTGATCAGGCCATCGCACCAACCGAGCCATGCGACCCCCTTCCGCAAATTTGGGGAACACAGACGTTTATGATGAACGAGGTAAACAGCCCTAAACATCCCTACTTGGAGCTTCATGGGTGGTTATAAGTAGGGTAACTATACTTATAACCCATATTAGGTTACTTATAACCCTACTTATGGCTACCCATGAACCTCCAAGTAAGCCCCCAATCCGCGAGCGTGAGCACCCTAAACCAAGCCATCCTGCTCTTGAATTCCGAGGCCTGACATGAAATCTGAAGTTTCCAGTCACTAGAAGTCCAGAGGGCCCTAGGTACTGCTATGGGGGATACTTTAAGGGACCTGTAGTAGGGGTCCCTTTAAGGGTTCCTTTAAGGGATCTATACGGGTACTGTTGTGGGGGATACTTCCCCAAATCACAATAGTAATTCCTAATATAGAAACCCTACATTCTATATATACTATATAGGTACTTTGGACCCTTTGGGAGTATCCAATGTAAACCCATATCCGAGGCCGCAAGCCCCAAGATGGTTCTGGGTTTATTAAAGTTTCAGGTTTTCTGAACTCCTTGAACATGCCAAAGGTAACACACAGTTTCAAAGCCAGGTAACTGGAAGACCATTCCTTCGGGCTCATTCTGTTGCAGATGATACATCAATTACAAACATCTCTCTATTCTAATCGATGCAGCCCTCAGTTTCGTACCAAGCCTTCCATCCCTTCAAGCGGATGACCTCCTCTCATCCCTAATCGTCCGAAGGACACAATAGCTAGGTCAATGGGTTTGGGGTAGTAATAAGCTATGCAAGTATACAGACCTGAAACCCTGATAAGCCCCTTGCAACCCACGTAAAACCCTTACGGAAATCTTTTTAAGTTCCACCCTGGGCACAGCTCCCCCGGCGTCAGGCTTGCAAGATCTACGAACGCCCGCAGGCCTGAGTGGTTTGCGTTTTGGGGTACTGCTTCTCGCTTTTCTATCGGAGTATCTCTTAGTTGGGTTGAGGGTTTAACGCGAAGTTTCGGATTACCCTTGGCAGTTTGCGGCATTTCCACAGGGGTCACCAATCTATGTGAGAGCTCATATACGTGCATGCATACAGATATACCTACGTAAGTGCAGACGGACATACGAGCATCCATCCATCCATCCATCCATCCGTCCATGCATGCATGCGTACATTACGTTACAGTACATTACAATAGCACATACAGACAAACAGGCGTACATATGCATACATACATTACAACATGAAAACGTTCATGCAATAATACTGTAACACAATAATTTAATACATCAATACACTGAGACATGGATACACTAAAAATACATTACATTAAATACCATACCATGCCATGCATGCAAACGGCATATCACGGCTTCCGGTCCGGGTGTGCATGCCATGGGAGGACTCCATAAAGCAGAAAAGGAACAGATAAACCGGGTCTGCTGAGCTGCTTACACAAAGTGACAAGACAACTTAGAGGTGTAGGGTTTCGGGTGTAGGGTTCAGGATTAGGGTTTAAGGTGTAGGGCTTTGGATTAGGGTTTAGGCTTGAGGTTTAGGGTGTAGGGTTTAGTATCATGCTCCCTCCGTGCGGGCAGTTCTGAAGGTCCCATGAAAAAGTCAACGGGTTTTAGTGTTCGCAGGGGCCCCTGGCCTGCTCAAGTTCATAACACGGTTTAGGGTCTAGGGTTTATTTCATTGCCTGAACAGTTCACATAGGATGTCCGGATGTAAATATGACTCTATGAACTCATTGCAAGGCATTGTGTTCCGAATCCTGCAGGAACCTACACAACATTTAACTCGCAACCCTTTATGTTGCCCAACTTTCCAGGTTCTGGAAGGGGATCCTGGACGCTGAAACCCTAACTCAAACTTCAGCCCACATCCTAAGTTACAGCAACTATAAACTACATCACCGGGTTTGTTTGAAGAAGCCTCGAACTATTGTTTTTCAATGGTTTGCAGCATACCTATGTACATATCTATATACACATACAAGCATACATACACATATCTATATAAAAATATACATATATACATACGTAACTTATATATATATATATATAGATAGCATGTATACGAACCTGCACCGGTAGGCTTTGTGATTTCTGCAGGCTGGCCAACGAGGCCTAAGAGTGAGTGGTGTGGGCATCGCTTGAAGCAGCAGCAAGCATATTATGCGAATCGCTGCACGCCAACCCCCATACCCTACACCCTAGATCCCTACTACCCGACAAGCCACAACTCCGAACCGTAAAGGAGTCCCCATCATGGCCATGACTTCGGCTGGAGGGCGGTTCCTATTTTGCTACATACTTTAGGACCAGCATCTACTCCTGTATATGTAAGGCTGAACGGACCCTCAACCCTTCCTAGAGGCTCCATAGTAATTCCTTTTTGTGGCTCAGATTTAGAATGCCATAAAGCAATCCCCAAAAGGAACTACTCTAGCGCCCTAAACCCTGAAGGTTGGAGTAGAGTGTAAGGCTTCTATAGTTGAAATTATCATCATGATTTGGGCAAGTATCCCCCATAAAAGTATCCCTGTAGATCCCTTAAGCTTCAAGGAACCCTTAAAGGGACCCCTACTATAGGTCCCTTAAAGTATCCCCCCATAACAGTCCCAGAGACTCCAATATTCCTTAATTAGGGAATATACCTGAAATCATACTAAGGATCCTACTATACTATAAGGTATATTCCTTAATTAAGGGATATTGGAGTCTCCGGGGTACTTTGGGAGACAAGGCGCTCCCCGAGTCGCCATTTAGAGCCGCATAGTGGACCGGCGTGCGCCCTGCCAGGGGTGCGTGGCTGGGTCAGGGGCTTAGGGGTTTAGGGATGTAGGTTTAGGGTCTTTTCAACCCCTTCTTCCACCAGCCGGCAGTCCAGCCAGTAAAAAACAGCACAGGCTTCGGCTTCAGGGCTTTAGGGCATGGGGTTTTTTTGGGTTTTAGAGCTTAGGGGTTTGGGGTCCAGGGGCTTGGGCGCAGAGTCTAGAGCATCTTGGCGGCATGAACCTGCTAGAATCCGGCATTTTTGCCGGCTTCAGGCTCAGGCATTCTGTTGGGAACTTCCGAAGATATAGTCAAGGACCGCAATACAAATCCTAAGAAACAGGACCCTTGTTCTACTCATCCCTGCAAAGAGGAGTCTGAACAACAGTGGACATCTCAGCTACATCACACGTCTAAGGATTTAGGATTTACACCCTGAACCTTCTGGAAGAAAGCGGTGACCTGGTAGAAACCCCAAACCCTCGGCTTTTTGCTGGGTGTAGCTCAGCGACCCTCACCATACACCCTACACCCCTAAACCGAAAAAACACAATCACGAATAGGCACGACAACTGCACACAGCTACACTAGGATGCCCAGCGGCCCAGCAACCTACGAAGCAAAAGGGCTCCCTTTTGGCATTGGGTAACTTAACAAGGAACCTAGGACTACAAAAAGGGAATAAGGGTAGTACTGGGGATCCTAGTACAAGTCCCCATGGGGCTCTAAAGCCCTCAAGCTCGCAGCCTCAAACTCAAAAGCGCTAAGCCCTATAACCCCCCCCCCCCCACAGCCGCAAACCCTGAACTAAAACCCAACCCTTGAACTCAGCCCCAAACCCTAAAGTCGTAAATCCTTGATCAAACCCTAGAACAAATCCCAAAGAAACGTATCGAGCCCTGTAGTTGCAAATCCTTGGCAATCCCCCCAAGCCCCTAAACAACAGTAAACCCTGAAACCCTACAACCCTAAACCCTAACACCCTGAACCCCTGAAAACCCTAATTACACCCGAAACCCTAGACCCGTTCTAAAGCGCGTAGAGATTACCCTAAATTGAACCCGACGGCTGCCTTCGGAGTCCTTGAGCATCAGGCTCGAGCGAGGAAGCTTCTGCTCTCCAACCTGGCATTGCTGGGGTTTGTAACAAGGAACTCCCCCAAAAACAGTAATAGTAAAACTTACCCAGAGGCCCCATAGTAGTTCCTTTTTGGGACTACCTTGTAGTATTCTATACATGAACCCCAAAAAGGAACATCAACGATATAAATCCTGCATTACCCATAACAATGAGTATACCATAATTTCCATAGTTTAGGGTGCTTAAGGTGATGAATGTTTATATCATCAACAGTAGGGTTCCTTTTCCTTTCAGGGTTTAGGGTTTGGGGGCTCAGGCCGTAGGGTTTAGCATTTGGAAGTGCTAGGAGTGTTTATAGTTTAGTGATTGCTTTCCTGCTGTAGGTCGTAAAGGCCTTTTATGTCTGTCTTTCGAGATCTGGGCTTATTTATATTATGGTCAAGCCAGACCATCAGGTCAGTATTTTGCTCCAAGAATCTCTTACAGTCCTTCGTCTTGAACCCTGCCCGAAGCCTTCAACCTGAAACCTTAAACCCCAAGAAACAAAGCTTAAGCCTTAAATCCTAAGTTAGGGTTTTGCACTCCGAAACATTTTCCTGAGCTCTGAAACATACCGCTGACCCTGCAAAGCCTAATCTCTAAGACAGAGGCTTTCGAGATTTAGTCGGTGTGAAGTGTAGGGCGCCCGGCCATCATAGCCAGGCATTCGAGGTGGCCGCTCTTAACCTTGGATGTGAGTTGGGAGGCCAACCGTCGACGGCAATGGTGGGGGGCTTAAGGGTTTGGGTCTGCCTTTTATTTCCCAGATGGTCCATACATACTACTACCACTACAATTATTGAATTAGGTCCCAAAAGACCATCCCTATATTATGGCTTTGGGACCCAATTCCATGATGGTAGTATATATATATATATATATATATGGACCTTCTGGGTTTGGGAGGGGGAATATAATTCTAAACACTACATCGTTTAGGTTTTGGGGTTCGGGATCCGGGTTTAGAATTACAAAATAACATAACTAACGACCCAGTGGCTGCCAGGTGCGCGATATTTCTGCCGAGCCCGTCTAAGGCCCTGAGAGCCTTTGGCTCCAGAGCCCAGTCGACGCCCGTCGCGAGCCTTTGATGAGGCTTCTTGGAAGGGCTTCTTTTTTTCATTAGCAAGGTCTTTGCGATCATAGTCGGGTCATTGCAAATTCCTTATTAACAATGTCTTACAGAGTGGCGTAGTGGCTCTTTAGGGTTTTTGTGTCTATGCGTGTGCTTCTGTTTTAATTCAAGGGTTCCGTTGAATTCGGTTTTGCGAGGGCTTCTATAAAGGGCTCTTTGAAAAGTACTGCAAGCGCTGCGGGACTGAGGTTCAGGCTTTTTCCCCTATATAGCACATATGTAGGCTCTGAAAGGAGTTCCTGCGTTGTTCCTGTGCGACCGAAGTACATACCGAATCCGTATTGGTGGCGGCATGGGCCAAACGCTGCTGTCTCGTGCCCAAAACAATGGGCTTAATGCCAACGACTGAACCTCGAGGGCGATGCACCTACATAGAAGATACACAGCCTTAAAGATTCCTATACAGGTACTTCAGGGGCACAATATATGCTATCTAGGTCCTGGGACTACTGCTGGAAAGGGGCATGTACAAAGCGTTGGGGTACGGCTGCATCGCGGCAAGGTGGACGACCTGGCTTCATGTGGATGGCAAAACAAATGCACAGGGCTGCTGTAGAAAGCGCCGCGGGATGCTCCTCCCAACACTGACTGTAAGCAAAGACGACGGGGGTTTAAGGTGGCTCTGGTGAAAGACAATCATCTGCATGGTACCAACTGCCAAGCGGCATTCAGCTTCTCAGATGAGTTGATGACGATGTGAAGGTCGTCCTCCTGGATCATCCGCTTGGGAACCTGAAACAGAACGGACCGCGGTGGAGCCAAGGGGCAAAAGACGTGGCTCTTGTGGACTGGTGCGGACGATTCTGCTGTCCTAGGATACCCAGTAACCTAAGAATAAAAAGGCCTCTCTTTTTGGTATTGGGTAACTTTATAAGGAACCTAGGACTACGTTACAAAAAAGGAATAAGGGTACTACTGGGCATCCTAGTGTCATACCGGGGGCCGGTTTTGCTCCTGACCAATAGGATCTTCGACTGGCAACTCTTCCCAGACGTTCCGTCGAGGATATGCTGACGACTCAAACGGGGCTGCTGCTAGCGACTGGCAACGCACCAGGTCCGAAATCCACGGTTTAGGGTTTAGGGTTTAGGGTATAGGGTTTAGGGTCCAAATCTCACCCTGAATTTTGCACAGGAGACCCGCATTTTTCAGCTCCTGACTGTCACCTTCTCATATATCACTGAAAAGCGTAATTTGATTGGCTAACGGTGAATTTCAACGTCTCAGAGTTCCTGAAACTATCTTGTATATCGTGTATTCTGTAATTACATAACTATGAAATTACAGATATATGTATATATATATATATACATATGTGATGGTGCTATATGCTATGTTTTTTTGCACCTGTAATACTTGTATGATATGTTGTATCATATCCTAAGCCTCGCCCGCCTTCAGGCAGGAGAGGTCGAAGGCCTTGATGCTTGTGACGGCTTCCACCACCTCAGTTGGAAGTCTCTACTTGGAGGATCATGGGACTTGGTAAGTCAGGTTATAAGTACCATGATCCTTTAAGTAGGGCTTAAGTAGGGCTTATTTACTGTTGTAGGGGTGTGGGGTCTCAAGGGTGTTTTGGGTTTATTTGGGTTCAGGGTCCATACGGTTTGGGGTTTAGGGCCTGCAGAGTCTATAGGGTATAGTATAATGTAAAACCCCCCCAGACCCTACTCTAAGTTTTAAGGCCCCTGTACTATGCTCTTATAGTAACCTTATAGAACCCTTCAAAGGAACCTGTTTAGGTTGTCTATGGCAGTTTGGCTTATGTTGTGGAGGCGTCGGGCGTGGGATCGGGTTTCAGGCTCGGGGCTATGGCCTTCGGAACTGGCCTGATCAAGTTTAGAATGCTATTCTCCCAGGCAGTATTGCCCCACTGCTTTGCCCGTAAATGTCCTAGCCCTTAACCCCCAAACTCTACACGCAATCAAAGACTCCTGTGAAAGACAGGCATTCCATTGGCATACGGGAGGTGAGGGGCTTAATCATTAGAGTGGTTTGGAGGGATATTATGCCCTAGTTCATAATAAGGACCCCCCCTCAACAAATAACAGTTCTAATTAATGAGGCCTCTACAGTAACCCACAATTCCGACCAGATAAAACCCAAGCAACATCTGCATGCGACCTCAGCACCCACCTGTGGAACCCGACAAAACAGCTTGCCACTCCTCTAGAATACGTCAGTCTATTTGATGTGTTGGTTCACTACTATTTGCTTAAGAACCCCCCAAAGAATAAAAAATGATAATCCCTATATTATCCCTATAAGGAATATATTTTTTTATTTCTTGGGGGTTCTAAAGCAAATAGTAGTTCAACTATTGCTTGGACTGTGGAGTAGTTCATTTCGGAATGGTCCGGCTCTAAGGCTCTAGGTTGTGGTGCGAAGCCTAATCCTAAATCCTGATAAACCCTACAGTATGTGGCTTTGCACCTTATCCCTACCACGTCGTCGATTCATGAGTGCATACATGCATACGAAGATACGACATTCATGCTTCAGTACTGAAGCCCTTGATTACCCAATCCCAAAACCCCTAACCTCATAACCCTTCACCTTCACTTGCTAAACCCCTAAACCCAAACAGAATCTAATTACATCCTAACCTCTGAACCCCTCATTTCAACCGATACAGAATCCTCCTACGATGTACCCCTTGAAGGAACCCTTAAAGGCATCCGATTCTGAGTAGCAAAACCCAGCCTCAAGTTGCTAACAGTCCGAGCTGCGGCGATGCGAACTCTTGGATCGGGATCCGCCATGTACGGTGCGAGGCTCCTTGCCTGTCGTGGGCTCGGAGGTTTTAGACTATGCTATGTATGGTATGATACCATGTCACATAATGTCATATGATATGACAGGATCTGATGTGATAGGGTATGATAATGATACGAGATAATGTTGTATTGAAAGGGACTATAATTGAGTCGATGCAATTACCTAACCCCCTCAACCCTACACTACAGGCAGATCCCGAACCCTGCATGACTCCCGAAGCCCTCCACCGCAACATCTTGCAGAGATCCGTTCCGTACAGAAACCTGACAGCACACTTATAAACCCGTAAGGGATCCCTTAAGGGATCTGTTAGCGGGAACCCTTAACGGAGCCTTGAAAAGGAACTCTTGAAGGGATTCTAAAGGGAACCCGTAAAGGATCCCTGAAGGGAACCCGTAAAGGAACCCTTAAAAGGAACACCTAAAGGGAACCCTTACAGGAACCCTTAAAGGATCCCTGAACGGAACACCTAAAGGGAACCCTTTAACGGATCACTTACTGGAGCCCAAGGTGCATGGCGCCCGATGGCGATTCGCTCGTCCTCCCCAGAGGCGGGATCCTCGGGATCCCGTGCAGCCGGATCCTGGTTTAGGGGCTTTGGGCGTTTTGGGTTTAGTTTGCTTGGTCAAAAACGCCTCTTTTAAAAGGCTTTGGGCCTGTATAGGGTTTAGGATTCTTAGGGTTCTTGCGGTTCTTAGGGTTTTGGGCTTAGGGTTTAGTTTTCTTTAAGCGTCTCATTTCCAATGTTGAAGACTTTTAGGGTTTAGGGCTCTTAGGGCTTTTGGCTTAGGGTTTACGGTTCTTAGGGTTTTTCGGGTTCAGGGTTCTTAAGTTTCTTAGGGCTCTTAGGGTTTTTAGGGCTTACAGGGTTTATGGCTCTTAGGGCTTTCAGGGGTTAGGGTTTAGGGAAACCACCGCCTCTTCCTGACCCCTAAACCCTAAACCCCAGCCTCTTCCTGGTCTCGCATGAGCTTGTTCCGGTGGTCAACCAGAGCGTGCAGCAGAGATCGCAGCTCGCGCACCACCTGCGCATGGGGAACAGGAGTCCATCTACCTGCAGTGTAGGGTTTAGGGTTTAGGGTTTAGGGTTTAGGGTCTAACAAAAGTAAAATAGTAAACTAATGTAAAATAGTAGAAATAATCGTATGGTAATTTGTGATAACACAGTAATAATGAGAATCCCAAAGCAACCCCAAATCACACACAAAGACCCTGTATTGTCAGAAATGACTACTTCTTGTCGATGATTCTGAACATATGTATATATATATATATATGTGTACATACAAATCACGTATACCGTCGTGCACACCAAAAGGACTTAAAACGGCTACTTGCTACAGAACCCAGCAGACGGCTTCAGGGACGTGCTAGTATATCTCGCGTCTGTATGTATGTGTATATATGTATATATATATATATATATATATATATATATATATATATATGTATATATATATATATATATACATATATATACATATATATATATATATATATATATACACACATACATATACATACCTGCCTCTAGATATATATATATATATATATATATATATGTATATATATATATATATATGTATACACACATATAAACTACAATTATTACATATATATATATATATATATATGTACATACATGGTGCTTTTGTTCATACTTGTATTTACACATACTGATCTGTGTATTCAGATGTTTCCTTTTTCGTTTGTTATTGGCTAAGTCATTCAGCAAGGATAGTACTCCAAATAATATTGTTGTCATCGTGTCACAGCTGTTGCTATTCTTACGACGGATGTATACTTGCATTATTCGGAACCTCCAGCCGCAACTCCGCGTTATCGGCATCGAGTGCAGATGTGAGATCTTGACATCGGGAGGTGGTGTGCCTCAGCCAGCATTTGCAGTTTAGAGGCTTGGGGGTGTATGACTAGGATACCCAGTAACCTAAGAATAAAAAGGCCTCTCTTTTTGGTATTGGGTAACTTTATAAGGAACCTAGGACTACAAAAAGGAATAAGGGTACTACTGGGGATCCTAGATGAAGATTTGGATAGTGGGTTGACACCAGGAAATACGAGAAACGGGGTTGGGGCAGGGAAGCAGCTTCGGGTGGAAAGGGCTCGGATTCTGGTGCTGCAGACCCTAAACCCAAAGCCCGAACTCTAAAGCCGAATATCTTAGGTACGGCCCCCATACAGTAAGAGTCTATATTAGGGCTACTATTAAGATCCTACTATATCTATATTATGAATATTCTTCAACTATTACTGAGTGGTGGCCGTACCCAACGAATATCTGCATCTTGTAGCTTGCAGCTTCATAGGTTCAGGGTCTGATTTTGGGCGGAAGGAGCTTCTTAACGGCCGATGCATTTATGACGCGGGGCCTTTTTGAGGTTCGCTGTGCAATAAACATAAACCCCCAAATCCAGAGGGTTTTCAGCTTACAAAACCTCAAAGGTCAGAGCGTTGTCCATAGCATGGCCTGCTCCGTTCCATAGAGTGGCTGCGCAAGAATAGCGTTCTTGGGTGTCTCAGGGAAGCACGAGATACAGCATAAACATCGACCGTATAACAAGTACTGTACAGGTACAAAGACCCTTGAGGCCAGTCTTTCCCCTTGGAAGGGCTTCATTGAAGGGGCCACTCTGCAGCTTGCATGGCTCAGACATCTCCGTTTGGGGTTCAGGGTCCCCGAACATGAAAGAGATTACAGGGTTCCCTAAACCCTAAACCCTAAAAAGTCGCTCCCGCTTCTCAACTCTGAAAACCCCTCAACCCTTAAACTCTTGGCTCAGCCAAAGCTGCTGGAGCAACGCCCTGCTAATTGCCTGGCTGTGCACTCCGCCCGTTTCTGCCTCGGCAACGGGTAGCTTGGAGCCTAAAATAGCCGACTAGTGCCGACTCCTGGTTCCTAAACCCCTACCGTTAAGTTACTAATCTTGGGATCCCTCGAACATATCCCTATTAAGGGGACTGCATTTCTTCAAATACTCGGATATTGCGGTCCGTATGATGATCCCTGTGAAGGTTGGAGGATTCGCGTTTCGGGGTGGACCTAAACCCTAAACCCTACATCACGGTTTGTCTTTATTTAAGTGTGGGCATCCCACAGTCCAATAGAGATGCCAGCCTACGGCTTCGGATTGAGGTCAAGTCTGCAGGAGGGGGGTTAGGGAATCAGTGTTTAGAGTATGAGGGTGTGAGGTTTGAAATATTGGGTGTGCAGAAATACACTTTTGCCCTGCTCGGCAGGCTTTGATGGGCTGTAAGCGTGGCTTTGTTTCGCCTTCTGCAGCCGTCCTACCGTAGAAGGCTCCAGGCCCTCGAAAATCGCGAAACCTACAAACCCCTCCGAACCCATGAAGCCCCAAACCGCAAAACCACGAACCCTAATGTAGGAACCTGATTATGAAACACCCCCCAAAACAGAAAGATTCAAATAAGGAGCCCCAGTGAAGGCCCAAGGTTTCTTCATCAGGTTCCTACATAATAATGATAATAATAACAATAATAGCTATTATTATTTTAATACTAACCCTTATGGTTCTCTTATAGTAACCCTGATAGACCCCAATTAAAGAAACCCCAATCAAGGCCCAAGGCTTTTTTTATCAGGTTCCTACATCACCCTAAGCCGGTGAGGGTTGAGGCTAGGGTTTAGGGTTTAGGGTTGAGGGACCGAGGCTCTGGACCCTTCATTGCTATGTCTCCGCTGGGCAACGGAAGCCGAAGCACCCAGATCTTCCAAAATCCCTTAATGAAGGAAAATACCTGAAATTCTAAGAGGAGCCCTAATATGATTTCAGGTATATAAACATATATATATATATATACATATATTCCTTAATTAAGGGATTTTGGACGGTCTGGGGCACTACTAGCAATAGCGGAAATACAACAGCAGAAACTCAAGAAACCAGGGTCGAACCATGGAAAATACAGATATATTTGCGTGTAAATAGAGAGTTGTTCTTTTAAATTTTTAGCAGGGAGAACCAGAAAGCAGGCAATACGTACAGTATGGCACAGGAACTTGCGGATGCGGGATCCATGGGGCAAACAACCTCCAAATGCAATTGCCACAATTCACACTCTCTCTGTTCAGAGATCCTCATCGGGTTAACCGCCGCAACCTAAGCAATATAGGGGGCCTTAATAATTCCAATAGGGTTTGTGGCCCATTACCCCTATAGCAATCTGCATGGTCAGAGCAAGGCCTCATCCAACGCTCGCACGAAGTCGATACATCGTCGCCGCTCTGCCCGGTTCGGTGAAAACATGGCCAACACCTCGCCCATGGGACCCAGACCTTCCAAAATCCCTTAAGGAATATACCTTGAATTCTAATAGGACCCTTTTTATGAGTTAAGGTATACTCCTTAATGAAAATAGAAGAATATATTCGGAATATACCTTAAATCATATTAGGGTTCCTATGATAATTCAAGGTATATTCCTTAATTGAGGTATTTTGGAAGGTCTGGGAGGTACCATGAAGGAGCCTCAACTAGACTATTCAAATGGAGCGAGCGGGGTATAAACAAGATTCCAAAACGGACCAGCGCAAAACATAGTTAGTCTATCCATGATGCACTTCTTTATACGGGTAGCAGCCGTCTCTTGCAAGAGCGATACTTGTTACGATGCTAGCTGGTTGATATTGGGCTACAGGGAAGGAGAGGGAACACCACCTGAACCAACAAATGGCCAGCTCATGTTTGTGCACATGGTTATGCGAACATCAGGCATCAAGACGGTATTGACAACGGTGGTGGTGTTTTTTGCAATGAAGGTGAAAATTGCTCTACTGAACTAAGATGACGGTGAAAGCCGCTATAAAATTAATGAAGGTGAACATGGCTACAATGAACATGACGATGATTGCTGTGTAAAACTCACGAAAAAGATGATGGAGCAATGATGTTCATGCTGAGGATGCTGTCAGTCTGCCTTACTGGCCCTGACTAAATACTACCTGGAACCTGGCTTTGGGGGATACTGCTCAATACTGTAGTTAATGCATGAATTAGACAAGGATGCAAAAAAAGTGGCCGTAGAACGAGTTTACTCCGAAATCACTGAGTAGCCTGTAGTACACATGGATGAAACAGGGTTGGGGCCAATGAACAACGAACTCACATCCGATGCCTCGTTGGCACCCCTCTGGGCACGCACGTCAGCCTTGCCGGCGATAAGCGTCTGAACCACCTTTCAGGGATAATGTAGGGGCCTTAAACGGTTAATTATGAAGAGGTGGTGCTCCTCATTAGAATTATAGTATGCTATACACCCAAACCCTATTCTCATTATTAAGGCCCCTGCATCGCGGGGTGCAGCTGCTTGTAGAATCCGGGGACCGAGCCAGTATGGAGAGACATACCTTCGTAGTTTTTCCCTCAACCCCAGAAGTACCAAACAAGGTGGTTTATTAGTTTACCCCAATTAATGCCCTCAACCACCTGAGCATAACCCTATACTGTACTAGGCCCCAAGATCCTTCAAGTGGGGAAGACAAGGATCCTACTGTTCATGATATAAATCCTGCATTACCTTAAGGACCCTAAACTATGGGAACTATGGTATATTCCTTATCATGGGAGTTTCCGAAAATAGGGAACCCAATATAGCACCCTAAATAGTAGGATGCTTATGATAAGGACCCCAAACTAAGGTACCCTTACTTTTCGGAAACTCCCTTATGGGTAATGCAGGATTTATATATCCCTAAACCCTAAATCCCCTATAGATCCCTTAAAGGAGCCCCTTAAAGGTACCCCCTATAGATCCCTTTAAAGGAACCCCCAGGATTTATATCATCAACCGTAGGAGCATCAGATTTGGGGTTCGCTGAGGCTGGGCTCCGCGGTTCGAGGCTTTGGGGATGAAGTTCGAGACGTGAAGCAGTAAACCGTTAGGGTTTAGGGTTTAGGGTTTAGGGGTTTAGGGGTTTAGGGTTTAGGGGTTTAGGGTTTAGGGGTTTAGGGTTTAGGGGTTTAGGGGTTTAGGGGGTTTAGGGTTTAGGGGTAGGGTTTAGGGTTTAGTTAGGGTTTAGGGGTTTAGGGGGGGTTAGGGGTTTAGGGGTTTAGGGTTTAGGGGTTTAGGGTTTAGGGTTTTAGGGTTTAGGGGTTTAGGGTTTAGGGTTTAGGGGTTTAGGGTTAGGGGGGGTTTAGGGGTTAGGGTTTAGGGGTTTAGGGGTTTAGGGTTTAGGGGTTTAGGGTTTAGGGTTTAGGGTTTAGGGGTTTAGGGTTTAGGGTTTAGGGGTTTAGGGTTTAGGGTTTAGGGTTTTGGGGTTGTATTACCTAACCTTAACCTACCAAAACCTACAAAAAGGAGGGTCCCTATAATTCCATATTGTGAAGCAGTAAACCCAAACGGTTATACTGGTGATGGAAAAAATCCTGCACTACCCACTAGAAAGAATATACCATAGTTCCCATCGTTTAGAGTCCTTAGGGTCATGCAGGACCTTGTCCATCAGCAGTATTACCTATAGTCGCCATTGCAGTTCCTTTCGGGGGGTTACCTTATAGGATCCTAAATGTATGATTGGTTTAATTAGCCAAAACATGGAACTACAATGGAGACTATAGGAATTTCTAGCCTTTTTCGATTCAATTCCGTTTTTGAGGACCTGCACGCGTAGGATCATGCAATGTAATTGGGCGGCAGGCCTTCTGCCGCTACAGCTAGCACAACCCACCATGAAACCCTGAACCCTCAACCCAAAACCCTGAACCCTCAACACCCAGTGCATTTCCAGACTGTGGGACATACCCAGACCCTCCAAAATCCCTTAATTAAGGTATATATACGTAAAATTATCGTAGGATACCTAATGTGATTTAAGGTGTATTCCTTAATTAAGGTCCGGGCACTAACAGGGCTGAAGGAACAGTAGCCCAACCCTAAATCCTGAACCCTGAGCCGTCCCTTCCAGCTCGGCAGTATAGAGTCCATGATGATTAGACTAGAGCTTTGGGGCATGTAAAGTACAGATATGAAAAGAAATCCTAACGAAATAAAGTTTGCAATTTCTCCGGCACCGGGAATCTTGCAAGGACGTCTTCTGCTGAAGCCCCTGCAAGGGTCCCCTCTCTCCAGTAGCACCTCGTCATGGCCGTTGCCGGCAGCGTACGTGAGGGGTCGGATCCCCAGCGTGTCAGGGATATTCGGGTCAGCGTCCAGCTCCTCGCTTGAAGCTGCAAGCGCAGAGCCACCAACCATAAAACCCAACACCAACAACCGTGTTTAAAGATAACGGAAGTTCCACGGGGGCCTGAATGATATGATCTGTGTTACAGTGTTTAGGGCTCCGGGCTGTCATTCTCTAAGCTTTCGGGCACTGATATCTTCGTCGCCTCCTTCTACTGCACCCGAGGGCGGGGGGGCGGGGAAGGGGGCAGCAGTGGGGTCAAACTTCCATTCTGAGTATGCATCAGAGTATAACATGTAATACTATATTCCTTTATACCGTATTCTAATAAGTGAAAGAATATCATTATATATATATGCACATGTGTATATATACATGTGTATATATATATACACATATAAATATATATATATATATATATATATATATATATTTAGTATACTGCCTTTTCTGATCTTCTTGATTCAGGTCGCCAGCGCCCGGCGAACCGCGCCCATGTCGCCTCGACGTGCCAGGGTGAAGATGGCCTTGAAGGACAGCTGCATGCGATCTGGTATTACTTTTTGTGGCTGACATTTGGAACCCCACCCTAAGGGTCCAAAGCACCCAATAATCAGGTACTCGGGTTTGGGATAATATTCTTTATGTAGCTCCTGAAAAAGGGATCTGGGCTTAGGGGTTCTGGGTTTTAGGGTTTTAGGGTTTCAGGGTTTTAGGGTTTAGGGCTTAGGGGCTTACGGGTCAGTGTCAAGCATAGCAACAGCAAGTGTAGAGCTCAAGCCTTGCACTTTGAAGCCTAAGCCGGAACCGGTTATAGACTAGACCTAAGAGCAACCTAGGAATACAAAGGGTGCCCTTTTTGGTGTAAAGGGTGTGAGAAGGGAACCTAAATCCTAAAAAAGGGAATAAGGGCCTACTCTAGGTCCCAGAATACTCGGGTCGTGACTATCAAAAAGAACGCCTAAACAAGCCAAGGTGGAGGTCTGGATCCACTTGTGGACCCTGCATCATCTTAGCACGGCCCAAAATCTTGAAATTTGAATAAGGTTTCGGAGGTAAAGTATACGATGGTTATAGTAGGGAAGCCCCCAAAACAGTATTGGTAATGATTAAGGCGCCTACATATCAGCCCTTACGTCCAAGAGATGCCTAGCCCGAAACCCTAAAACCCTAAACCTATAGTTCTACCCCTAAACCCTAAACCCCCATAAGCCTTAAACCCTAATCCCCCCATAAACCCTAAACCCCCGTAAACCCTATAAACCCTAAACCCCCGCAAACCCTATAAACCCTAAACCCCCGTGAACCCTATAAACCCTAAACCGCTAGTGGCCCGAAGGCCTGTGATCCGAGCATGGCTTTCACGATGCGGTTGAGCGCCTGCTGGCTCGGAGTTCTCCATGGTTTAGGGTTTAGGGTTTAGGTTTTAGAACTCTTGATGGGCAGTACAATCCCTACTGCTGATGGACAAAATCCTGCATGAACCTAAGGACTCTAAGCTATGGGAACTATGGTATATTCCTTATAATGCGTAATGCAGGATTTTGTCCATCAGCAGTAGGGCTCCAAGTATACAAATAATGCCTACTTTAGGGTCCTACAGTCGATAAATACCACTTACTTTTGGCTTTTGGGGGCCCCAAGGATTTTCGTTGTCTTGGAGGCCATTCTTCAGGGCTTCGGGTTTAAGGATCCTTCATCTTGGTTTGGAGAATTAGTTGGGGCCGCGCCGAAAGAATAATTTTCTATCGGAAACACGTGAACAGTGTGGAATTGCACGATCCCAACACCTGAACACTGA
This sequence comes from Symbiodinium sp. CCMP2592, assembly GCA_905221615.1. Classification (NCBI taxonomy): domain Eukaryota; class Dinophyceae; order Suessiales; family Symbiodiniaceae; genus Symbiodinium; species Symbiodinium sp. CCMP2592. Next base: position 624,989 of record CAJNDT010000746.1, on the reverse strand, counting down.
TCACGGCTCCCGACCAGAGAGTTGTGCTTAAACGGATATTCCGAAGATCATGGTTCCACATCCTACTGGTTTCCCTAGTTGCTGAATTCATAGCCCCCCAAAAGTGTACACTTTCAGTTTTCCAGTGGCTTATATTAGCCCAAAATGTGTAAAGTGTATCCACTCAGCTACTAAGTTTCGGTTATGAACTTTAGGGTTCATGGGCTTGACGGTTCCCAGAGAGGCCAATATCCCTTAGATACGGAAGACAGTAGAAGCCCAAAAGTTGGAAACCCCAGAGCCTCCATCCTTAAGAGTAATGTATACGGAATCCCAGCACTATTTGACCTTAATCCAGTTTCCAACTTCATGGGGTTTACTGTATACCTTAAACAATATTACGGATCCTACTCTAATTTATCGCCGTATTTCTTAAGGGAGCTCGGAACGTCTGGGAAAAGCCTAAACTCCTATAAGATCCTATGCGACCCTAAAGAGCTTTAACCTGGTATTAGAAATATATACCTTATAAACCATATTAGGGATCCCACTCTAATTGCAGGTATATTCCTTACTCAAAGGATTTTGGAAGGTCTGGGGGGTTTGCGGGCTTTACGGTCGTAAGATTTGCGATCCCAAAGGCTCCATGTACCATTATAGTAGCTACTTAGGCCTTCAGAGAGTCCCTATATAGGTACTTTACAACCCAAACCCTAAACCCCTAAACCTTAAACCCGAAACCTTAAACCCTAAACCTTGAACCCTAAACCCTAAACCTTAAACCCTACACCCTAAACCTTAAAACCTAAACCTTAAACCCTAAACCTTGAACCCTAAACCCTAACCATAAAACTGACACCCTGAACCCTAAACCTTAAACCCCAAACCTTAAACCCTAAACCTTAAACCTTAAACCCTGAACCCTAAACCTTAAACCCTAAACCCTATGTATATAAGGGTACATGGGGCGCCTTAGGGGATGATCTCCTATGATTCCGATTTACTCGAAGCGCTGACCCACGACTACCCGACGAGATCCTGGAGGACCTTTGGGTCTCCTTAAAGGGCCACTACAAGGCCAACTACAAGGGCTACTATAAGGATTCGTTTAAAGGGGTCTACATGGGCTACTATAAGGGTTCCTTTAAAGGGATCTATAAGGGCTATATATAAGGACTTGGTTTAAGGGCCTTAATAATGAGAAAAGGGTTTTGGGGGTTCCTTGTTATACTTAGAGCATACTGTACCCCCGAACCCTATTATAATTACTAAGGGTTTGTAGGGTTTAGGGCTTAGGGCGTGCCTGGGGCCCGCTGCGCCCGTCCCGGCTCTGAAAGTTTGCGATTTCTCCCATGATCCTTGCGCGCTCTGGATGGGAAGGAGCCAAAAAAACGACAGAGAAAAATAACTCAGGACAGGTGTGGGAGTTTAAAAGAATCGGACTGAACTTGCGATTAACGCCCTGTAGGCTACGTCGCAGCATAGTTCCTTGCAGAGATGGGAACCTTGCTCAGTTGAGTACGGCCGGTTTTGGACAAGATCCTAGGCAAGCCCGAAGTTGCGCACCGAACAACAACCGTTGCTGGGTTTTGAAGAGTTGAATGCAGCGGCCTAAACAAGCAGAAGAGCTTTTCGGGCATCAAACATTGTAAAGATGATGCAGTGACGAACAATGTAACGAATACTAATACCACTCGGACCTCTGTCTATACTCAACCACCAGATGGTGAGAACACCGACGGTGTCGACCGTGTGATCATCATAGCTTCTTTCGGGGTGTACAATATCAGCCATGTTGGCACAGTCTCCCCCGTGCCAAAGGCACAATGACGAATCTTACACAAGCTTGACAGATGTCGAAACCTCCTGGGTGAAGAGAAATCACGCAGCCTCAAACCGAGTCAGTTTCTCGAGATACTACAGTGCAGCCAGTCCAGCCTTCAGGGTAGAGCTATCCTTCCTTTCAACTTCCTGCAAAGTACTTGCCTTCCTCTATACCTAAATCTCAGGGTTCAAATCTCGGAACACGTGTGCTCAATAAATGCGAGGGTCTTGCGGTAGTCGTCTGGATTGGTAGCATCGGCCTGGCTTGCGCGTAGAGTCAGCCAACACAGCGTCAAATTGAATCCCATGAATCAGAGAGATCTTCTGCATCTTTCCACGGCTTATATAGCGGTAGGAGCTCCTGATTAGGATAGTTCGGATTCTTGGGCGGACCGATAACTCAGTAAATTAGAAGGGCATCCGAAAATTACCAGTGCCTATTGGAAGTATTGAAGTCGCCGCATTTCAACCGGTGCCACTACAGCTAGTCTGCTCGGAGCTCTTGCAGAAGCTCGTTCAGAATCCTAGATCCATAAGCCATAAGCCTTGCAGCGCAACTCCTGAACTCTGAAGCAGTTCTGCTCTGTGCCAGGAGTTCAAGTACCTGACAACCATATGCTCTCCTCAATGGCTACGTACAGTATTGCTATCCTAAACCCAAGTGCATATTTCCCTTAGGTAGCAGCGTAGCACACAAATGGGACAGTTGGCCTGCTGGACGTCGATGTGCTGCAGCATTTTGAAGATGTGGAAGACCCATGAATCCTTTTCTTTCCTCGGCTCTACAATACCTACTTGTCGGGAACTAAAGGTTAACCTTTTTGGTTGTAAAGGGAATACATAGGGACTGTACTACCCAAAAAAGGTTAAAGGTTGCCTAATCTACTACGGGGAAAAACAATGTATTTGCTATGGGTCGGGTTTAGGATCGGAGACTGAAGCACGGCTGTGTGGGCAGCAGACTTTTGATCTTTGTGCAGCCTGCTTTTCAACCCAAGTCTAGACCGCCCCCACACGAGATCAAGGCCCTGTACCCTACAGACGTAAAGTGCCCTTGTCTTGTTGTAGGGTTCAGGAATTTGGGAGTTCAGGGTTTAGGGTTACCGGGGTATACAATATATAATTAGTAACCTACTATTTAGGTAACGGGAGCCCTAGATGATGCCATGTGTGCCATCGGAGTCAGCCGCTTCGGGGTTTGAAGTCCTTCTCATTCCCTGGGAGTCTCGGGGTTCAGAGCTTGGTCAGATGGGTGGTTGTCAAAACTCCTTTTTATAGCACGGCACCCCTTATATCGGATACTCAAACAGGGGCCATAATGTTGACAACTACTCACATGATAGTTTGGTGCTATCAAAGTCTCGTACAGGGTAATGTAGGAACCTGATTAAGAAACCTCGGGCCTTTATTAGGGTTCCTTATTTATGAATCCTAATATATTGGGGGTTATAGGCCAGGGTTTCTTAATCAGGTTCCTACATTACCTTGAAGGTCCTATAACGGCCAAGGCATGACAAACAAATCAATCAAGTCCTGTAGCCTGGACCCGCGAAACACTCCGCACACTGAGACTTGATCCTGCGAAATCCGCGCACTAAACCACACACACACACACACACGCATATGTATACATAAATATACATATATATATAGCAATAAATACCTAATTACAGAACCATATGCATCTACATGCATACACACACATACAGGCAGACAAAACCAAACACACAAACACAAAAACTGACAAACTGACAAGCAAACAAACACACACACACACACAAACAAACGATCAAACAGCCAACCAAAACAAAACGAGCAACCATGCATGCATACACATGCCTACATGCTTACACACATGTACATACCCATGCATACACATGCACATGTGTGTGTGTCCAATGCATTTCCCAGACAGGTAACGTTTGGGTTATGGTTTCGCTCGTGACCTTATAGAGCTCAATCAATAGTCCCCGTTTGGCTGCATGTTCAATCCTTGAGAGACAAATGGGAGTTTCCGAAGACAGGGGACCCTAACATAGTACCCCAAATAATAGGATCCTCAGTACAAGGACACCATAACCAGGTACCCCTCATTTTCGGAAACTCCCAAACCCCAACCCAGGCCGGCACTCTGAGTGCACCCCGGCGTCGTTTCCTGAACCACGCCCACGAGAGGTCCCAGCTTGAAGTTCAGGGTGAAAGGCTTCTCCAGGCTGTGGGTGAGGTAGACCTCCGCCGGCTGAGCGCGGTAAGGCTATAGGGTCTACCTTTTGCAAGATATAACATCACTTATGCACATCTTGAGAATCCTAGAAACATACAAGTCGTTTAAAGTTTGTTAAAGTTTGGGGTTTCGGGTTCAGGTCATTAGGGTTGAGGGCCCTCACCTCCAAAGACTTGGGCAACTGACTGCCTGCCCCCCGAATGCAATACGGACTGACAGCCACGTAATGTAAGGTCGGAAGAATCGGAATCGGTATTGGTATCCCCCGAAAAGCCCCATAATTGCCCAGAGTGGTTTATTCCTAGCAACTTTATCAAAAATACTGCCCCCCAATAAAGCCGCTCCAACTATGCATTATATTCAGGCCAGTATAACAAGCCCGAGGAAGCTGCGGAACACAGAAGCGCAAGAAGAACGACACACAACGACTTCAACAGAGGAATATGAAGAGGAACAGAGATGCCCACGACAAAAACAAAGCTAAAATTATGAAGCCTCATATCTTAATTCTTAAATCCCAACCTAAACCGTTATCTTAATTCCTAAACCCCAACCCGAAACCGTAGATCCTCAACCTGCAACCCGAAACCTCTGACCCTCAACCCCTAACCCTAAGGGTCCACAGGACCCAATGATCAGGTACTCGGTTTTAAGGACCCTCTAAGTCCTAAAGCCCAAGCCCTATCTGGCATCATAGATTCCTAAACACCAGAAGACCCGACAAAAGCCCTGAGCCTACACACCATAGGCTCTACGGCTTAACCCTTCGAGTTTAAACCATGAGCCGTAAGCCATATCCCTAAACCCTATAGTTTTGGTACTGCCCCCATACAGTAAGAGTCTATAATAGGGCTACTATTAAGGTCCTAATATATCTATATTATGAAAATTATTCAACTATTACTGAGTGGGGGCCGTACCCAACCCATAATGCAAAAACTCTTAAACCCCCCAAAACCAGAAAGCCTTGAACCTAAATCCTTGATCGTAACCTTACGCACCCTTGGAACGACAACAAAAAACAACAATAGTGTAATGATCCCTTGGAGTTGTATTGCTATGCAAATGAAAGATAGGTAAGAGCACTAGATTAAGTGAGTTCAAGATGAAACCGAGCCCCTGAAGCTGGTAAACCCTCAACCCCACAATGCCCAAGCCCTCAAGCCTAAACCCTAAACCCCTAAACCCTAAACCCTATAAACTCGCCTCATAGATGCACCAGATCCGGTCAAGAGCCGTTGCAGCCTGGTTGAGGTTCCTCGGCGTTGTCAAGGCTTCATGTAAGGGTTCCTTTAGAAGGGTCAGAGAGACACTAATCTCCTTTATTTGTAGAATACACGGGGTCCTCGAGGAACAGCAATGCTAAGTCTTCCGAGGCGACTGGCTACGAAAAAGGTTTTCCGCCGTAAGCGACGGGAGTTTGGGGGGACTTGACTGTTGCGGCCCTGGACGTGCAACCCGAACGAAAAAGGGGAGCCTGGACATTCAATCGTAATACTTATTTCCATCCGGGCCTAGTTTGTAATGCTTTTGCTGGCATTCGCGTGCTTTCTGGGGCTCGCGTACTTTTACTTGGGTTCGCGTACTTTTGGGTTTTAGGTTGGTTCAAGGGTTTACAGTGCCTGACATGCAATCTGACTCGTTCTTCAGCTTAAATGGCTCATATCGGGTCGCCGTGATCACCCTCCCCGCCGTGCGCCCTGATATGTACTGTTTGTGCACGCATGCCCTCATTCTCGAACTCCAGCAAGTAGTTCCTCGGATGGCCAAACAGGTACTGTGATGGCATCGACTTTGTCTTGCTGGGGGGAGAAGGACCGAAGCCCTGCCGTCTTTCTTGAAGGATGGAAGTTGATTTGGCCGAGTTGGCACATGATTGCACACAATCGAACTTGCCTTGCTCAAAGCGTCACTGCATTTCGGATGACATGCATACATGCATGTGTCACATCTGATCGACATCAAATCCACTCTAAACGGTATACGTGTGAGCAGTGCAGTCGCACTAGATCGTGCACAGAACAGTTTGGGCCTTCCTAGGGTTCCAGGCTTCGGGGCCTTGTGTTGACTAGGACGGTCAGACCGTCTAGTTCTGAGCTGTTGCCATGGCCAAAGCTCTTGAAGACAATGCGCCCCAAGCCGATGTCGATTGCCAGTGTGATGTTTTGAAAGCTTGGCAACAAAGCGAAACCGTGATGCGCAGGCTTACCCAGGGCATGCTTGTGCATTTGCCAAACGATGCGAAGAAGATTAAGCGAGAACACTTGGGTGAGAATGTTGATCTTTTGGCTCCCATTCTTCAACACCTTGGCTCCTTGTTTAACTTAGCATTGCTCCTGCTAGCCTATATGTTTTAAGCCCCAATAAATAGAAATCCTCAGCCCAGGCTTACGCCCCTCGGTGGCTATGCTGGCCGAGTTCTTCCGGAGGCTGTATATGGCCAGCCGGCCAATGCATCTTCGAATGCCCACTAGCTGCTCAGTCCGAAACCGCTAGTTCTCATCCTAGACTCATGCAAAATTTCGATACAACAAGGTTCTTTCAGCTTCCTGCATGAGGTCATGAAATCCAGGTACAAGCATGGATGGCAAGACGGCTGGTTACCTGCTTCAGTCAGTGTGCAAAGAGGCCGCATGAGCCCAGACAACCAGGCGTGAGGCAGCTCTTTAAGCAAAGCGGGATCCCCTTGCCATCGAACTGTGCCCTACCTGCAACCTACGCATGCAGCATCTTGAGTGATTCGTTCAGCCGATGGTACCTATAATGTACATTTCCCATAAACCCGGCCTAATCCCATCCAAGGTGGCTCCGTCCGGTCGGAAGACTCCGAAGACGAAGGGCTGGGTGTTGAGGAGGGGGGCGAGGAAGAGGCACCCGAAAATGATGAGCCGGTCGACATCCCCTGCTCCCCTACTGTGAAAGCTTCTCTGCTAAATAGATCGATACTGCTAGCATTATAAAGCATGACCTTGCCACGGTGATGATGTGTAGATCGTGACAGTCTAGGATTCACCGATCCGGAAGCTCGAGCTGCCAGGTCTCAGAAGCTTACCAGCATATTAGTTGCCCCAGTTCCTTTGCACCTCAAACCCATGGTAATCCCTCTGATCGTCGGTTCCAAGGCTCTGGAGCTTCATCCTCTTCGGACCCCATCGTGACTCCGCCTCCACGAGACAGGGGCTGCAATTATATATGCAAAGGACATGTGATCGGAGGTGTCGTTTCACGCATATCCTGTGCTATTTATCATTCGATCATATGCAATGCTATCAGCCCAGGAGAGATGCCACTGAGTCCCAGAAGCCAGGCCAAAGCCCGCAAGGAGCATCATCTTCTGAAGAACGAGACATGGGGCTTTCTTTGTACATTGTGCGGCAACCACGGCATGGATCCACGTGACTTCAAAGCAAAGCCTTGCTTCCCCCTTCCCGAAGTTGGCAGCCTCCCCTGCACCCCAGTTGAAAAAACACCGCAGAAGGGAGTGAACAGTATGGCTGCAGAGGAACAGGTTCTTCGTGCAGAGCTAGCACAACTGGAGAAGGAGGAGAAGCAGTTGGCCCTGCTTGTAGAACTTCAGGAGTTGCATGAGCAGGAAGCTGCACTGTTAGCCGAGGGCCTAGATGAACGGGAGGCTGAGGCTGTGCAAATGGCCACAGCGCTGTCGTTGTCCGAAGCCGAAGCACTCGAGCGCGAGGAGAGTGAAGCGAGTGAAGTGAGGAGTGAAGCCAAAGAGCATGTGAGAGCAGACGAGGAAACACATGAGAACATGAAGCTGGCTTCGGTTGTTTCAGCTGAAAATCTCGCAACGAAGATGTTGGAGACAATAGTTGATGCCGAGCCCAATGCTGCTGGAGCTGGTTCTTTGATCGCACTTCTGTTTGCTAGTGCTTGTGTGTGCATGTGCATTCCCATCCAATCCCTTCCTTAATTGGCTTGTTGCCCAGGCCTGGACAACAACGACACGTTGGCCTATGATCTGGCCCCCGAGTTTGATGCCGTGTCCGAGTTTGAGGCAAAGGCTGGGTCGGAGGCTGTGGATGCAAAGGAAGATGCTGGGCACATGACACTTATGCGGTGTGTTCCGTTGGCCTCTGGTGCTGATGATCTAGAGGAGAAGGAGGAAGAGGAGGAGGAAAGTGATGAATGTGTTGAGCCTGAGGGTCAGGCTTCGGTGGTGCTCGGGGAGGAGACCCATGCAGATGAGAAGGAAAAGGAGGATCCAAGTGAGCCCCATGCCACAATCCTAGGGGAGGAGACCCCTGCAGATGAAAAGGAAAAGGAGGATTCAAGTGAGCCCCTTGGTGCAACCCCTGGCAAGGAAACTGTGCACTATGATCGTAACGATGTGCTCCCTGAGTGTCCGGTCAGTAGCGATGCTCCAGCCATGACAGCAGCCGAGCAGATGTCGCTGACATCCGCCGGAAAGAAGGGTGGACGGGGTAGAGGAAGAGGTCGAGGACGTGGCCGAGGAAAGGCTCGGGGAAGGGGCCACTCTCGTGGCCGTGCACGTAGCAGTGGTGATGTCCAGGAGGATGCTGAAAACGATGATGGTCAGGACAGTGAGATTACCTCGAACGAGGAGGATGAGCCGGAGGTTGATCCCATTCCCAGCAAGCCCAAGCCTGGGACACGTGCGAAGAGGAGCCGCGATGATTCTGAGCATGAGGAGGAGGATGAGGCTTGCAAAAGCAAGAAACCAAAGAAGGAGACACGCAAGCGCAAGCCAAGCCCAACAGCCGCCCCCGAAGCCACAGCAGCAGGCAAGAGAAACACAAACAAGAATAAAAAGGAAGCTGCCGAACCCAAAGCACGTGCCAAGTCCAAAGCATCAGCAGCCAAGCCCAAAGCATCAGCAGCCAAGCCCAAAGCAACAGCCAAGGCTAGCGCAAAGGCCAAAGCCAAAGCAAAGGCCACTGCAAAGGCCAAGGCCACTGCAAAGTCCAAGCCGAAAGCAGGTGCAAGCAACGACGAGACTGAGCGCAAAGCAAGGCTGTCACGTAAGTCGGTGGCATACCACCGTGCGATGAAGGAAGGCAAGCAACAGGGAAAAAGTGATGAAGATTGCAGGACAATGGCAAAGGCAGCTCCTAGGCTGTGTGTGCAATGTATACATGTACCCATGTGTGCAGTGTGTTAAACATGCATATTAGCTATGGCATGCAATGTGTAACTGGCACGCATCTGAGGCTTATGCTTCGACGAACTAGATCGACTTCTTGGGACCAGTACCAGCCCGATTTTGAGCAGTGACTTCTTTTGGTCAGTTTCGGACCTTCTGGGGATGCAGTGTGCGAGGGAAAGGCCTCATTATCATGCTGCAAGGGGTGGTGGCATACATGTTTAAATGTATGCATCGCAACAGGCCCGTTGCCTGTCACTGGGGTGTTCCGACATCACGATCCAAGCTTATCAGCACTGCTTCGAAAAAGAGCACTTCAGTGCACATGCAGCATGTGTGCATCTTGCAAGAGCTAAAACATTATACCATGAAGTACATATTCTGTCTCCTCAAGCTACTCTTCGCAGGATTACCATGCCGGAGGCATGGGCCGTGCGGGCCTCCATCGCGGGTGTGCCCTCCTTGCCCTCTTGCAGCTGCCCTGACCGGTTGATGGTGCATGCTGGGGCTTTGCATGAAAGTCGACCGTAGCCTACGCTAGCTGGTTCTGTTCAAGCTCATAAGAAAGCTTGTCAGCCTGGGACTCCAGCTATGGTGCTTCGTGGCCATTCGGTGGTTGTGAATTTAGCACAGCTAAATGCTCCGAAGGTGCTTTGATTGCAAATAATACTATCTGAGATGTGCATATCTCTAGCTGGCATTTGACAAACTGGCCCGGCTATACAGCTGAGGTGTTCATTGCCACAGCCTGGGCTCCTGGCTGACGCTTACAGTATATACATGTTCTAGTTCTAGCCTTGTCCTGTATCCGGCATGAATGTAATACTGCAGGCCCTGTGTCTTCGCTGGATGACCAACTTAACCTTCGACGAGCGCTACCACTTCTTCGAGGTGTTTGCTGGGGAGGGGGCCGTGACAAAGTATTGGCTGCTAGACTAAAAGCTGTTTCGAAACATCATGCTTCGAGCAGAATGCTAGTTGATCCGAGGCATGAACAAGGCTTCAAAACCGCATCCTTTGACTGCCTCTACGGGAGCCCCATGGATATTCTATCCCACGGTGGCTTCGCGTGGCTAGCTGGATGTTTGGAACTGCATGCAGGTGTAGCCTATCACACATCATGTATGTCGGGCATGATTGGGGCCGTGCCAAGATCCACATCTGAGGCTGGCCATGTATGTCATTATGTGCCAAGCTCCCGATGCCATGAACCTCATTGCTCCCGACTGTGGTAGCTGGGTGGTCACTACACGTGGAACATCAATGAGATCAGCTTTGAACCCTGCCGGAAGGCAAGCCTTACCCTGGGTAGATAACAACAATTGCACTGTTTCTCGGAGCTTCTGCTGCAAGTATTTATATCCTGCTAGCTCAGGCATAGATATCAAGTGCAGTTGATGAGAAACCCGGATGGCCTCTGCTCTAAGGTGTGTCCTACTTGTGCTGTTGGTTATGTGCCAGAACGGAGTCTGGCTGCTGGAGCAGCCACAAGGCTCTTTGCTGTCGGCTTATAGTCGGTGGGAGTGGCTGTGCAACCGGGTCGCGAAGGCTGGTGTTGGAGCACGAACACACCCACACACCCCCATAATCTCCATTATGATCTGTATCTGTATCTCTCTCTCACTTGCTCTCTCTCTCTCTCTATCTCTCTCTCTCTCTCTCTGTCTCTCTCTCTCTCTCTCTCTCTCTCTCTCTCTCTCTCTCTCTCTCTCTCTCTCTCTCTCTCTCTCTCTCTCTCTCTCTCTCTCTCTCTCTCTCTCTCTCTCTCTCTCTCTCTCTCTCTCTCTCATACACACACAGACACACACGCACCCACCACCCTAAACCCGAAACTCCCTGAACCTCAAACCCTTAAACCCCTAAACCCCCCAAGCCCCTAAACCCTTAAAGCAATGATCGGTTGCCTTTCTCTCCCCGGCAGGTTTACAAACAGTCGCTTTGGATGGCCTTACATGATGGGCCTTGTCCGAAGAGAACAACACTGTTCTCGTCGATGGCCACAATTTCTGAATTAGATCTGGGGCAACTGAAGAAAGCCGAGCGAATGAAACGGACGACTTTACAAACCGTTCGTGGCTTTGGTGCATTAACCAGACCCTATATAAGCCCTGAAGCCAGAAGACAACTCCAAACTTCTACAGTCAGGTAGATTCATCGACAAGAAAGGTGTGCCGCGATTCTCTGGTGACAGGGAGGCCTTGAGAAAGAGTGGGAGTCTCGACTAAAGAAGCAACGCCCGAGAACTATCAAATAGTACGTGTATCCCTAGACTTGGTCAATTATAGCTAGGCTACGGATCCCAAGTCCAGCAACCATCATCTGAAACCATGACCCACAAACCGACTTTCCTCAGGGCCTACACCAGAACCTTTGGGGCGAACCTCTTGAAGGCCTACGAATCTTGGCGAGCTCTGCCGCCTGCAGATCGAGCTGATGCTCGCCCAAGGAGAAGCCTCGACCTTTCACAAAGTGACAAGGAGATTTTTCTGGGGATGCCGTTGGGTGATCTTTGGGTTGACAGCAGAATACATGAAGTATTTCTATACCTGTGCCAATCCAAGCACTGTGTGATCCTTGTCTGCATTAAAAGCCGTTGCCGACATATATATGGCAGTCTGTCCTAGCGCCTAGCATGTCCTATCTCAGGATTCCTGAATCCTGGGAGCCGGTGATGATGTCGTTCAAGGATGAAGTTCTACAGAATGCTACCTAGATTGCATATTAGTGGGTCTTCCACTTGACAGCTCCGGGCTTCAGTGTTTCAGCATTTGGGGTCTCAGAGTTTCTTGGGTTTGGGGTCTCAGAGTTTCTTGGGTTTTGCTATGGTTGGTTTGGAGGTGTGGAGTAGGCTCGACAGCACTTGAGTTCAGGGTCTGGTGCTTGGCTGGGCCCAGGGCTTAGGGCTCCCAGGGTTCATAGGTCAATTAGCCAGGGTGATGTAGGGGTCACAGGGACAATGAACCACACCCCACCCCCAGAAACATTCTTCCTATTCGCCAATCACATCCTGAAAGCCTAAAACCCTTCCGGCGCTGGGGGGGCTGGATCCCAAAACCCAACCGCAACCAAGGGGGCCCGAAACCCTTTAGCCCGCAACCCCAGAAACCCGGACCCTAACCTAACTATACAGCAGATCTAGACAGAAGCTCCAGGCTTGTGGCTCCAAAACCCTCCGGGCTGCCCTGGATGCAGCAGCTCAGGCTCCCGGCCCCTTCTGAGAGGCCTCTGAAGGGCCCACCAGGTCCCTGAGGCAGGTTTGTGGCCAGGGTCTTGGGGCTTTAATTAGAAGGCCAGGTAGGTGTCTTTGGGTGCCGGCTGGCTGGTTTAGCTTCTGTAGATGCTTTTTTTCGGTTTTGGGTGCTGGATCCTGTTTTAGCAAAAATGCTCGAACAGATTTACCCGCAATCCGAGCGCAAATAACCGCAACCCGCGCGCAAATACCCGCAACCGTGCGCAAACCCAAAAACCATAACAAACCCAAATCCTAAAACTACTCCAAACTCACCAAATCACCCGAAGCCCTAGAGAATCGTGCAATTCAGAGCTGTTTCACTAGTCTGGCTGTATAGAAGCTAGGGACAGACTGGAACGGCTTGATTCTGCTTGCGGTATCCAGCAAAGAGCACTTTGATGCAGGGGTCGACGCTGCCTGTTGATTGTATCTATGTGCTAGCTACTATATGCCTTACATGCCAGGATCTTGCTTGTTGTTTGTCTGTTCGCAGGATCTAGATTTTGCAGCTAAGACTGCCTATGACTACGCGACAAGGTTCGTGTGGCACCCTTTTAGCAGGGATTCCTCTCTTGGCCCAGAACACCATGGCCCCAAATGCTTCCCAAGATGTATCTGCTATGATTGCTGTCCCCTGTCTGAATTATGTCCTATACATAGGCTTGGCTTTGTTTGGGTTATGTGTGGGGTATGATCCTAAACAGCCCAGGCTGCCAGAGCCCGGATCAATCAGCTGCAGAGCAAGATTGCAGCACGTGAGCCCAAGGCAAGATCGCCCCGGAGTGAGGCAGCACTTCCAGGCATTGGCAGCACAAGTGGTGGGTGTTTGTTGAGCACATGTACGTTACATATATGCATTCTATATATGGTACCGCTTAGGTCCCGCTATTGCCAGAACGACCTCCACATATGAACTTGCTGGGAACCACGAGGTGGCTTTGGGTGACACAACGGGAGCCCTCAACAAGAGCATCACCACAACATCAAGCCTCGACTCTTATGACAGTGCAGTGGAGGATGCGCAACGCAGGGTGCCGAAGGGTACTTTCGTGACACCGGAGAAGCCACTGCCGGCTGCTGCTGAGGAAGCTGTTCCTGAACCTGGGGTTCCCTGGCCCTCGAAAGCTGCCAAGCTGACCTCCCCACCGGCTGCCAAGGCCCCTTCCCCGAAGCCCACCACAGGCCCTACCCGCCTCAACTCCCATGAGTCGAGCCCCGGCCCAAGTGCGAGTGACGCGGCCCCGCCGGCCCCCGCAACCAAAGGAAAGCGCTCAAAGTCTCCTACTTACTGGAGGACACAGAAGTACATTATAATCTATAGTACGTGTACATCATCGGATCCAAACGATAGTCGATCTGTAACTTCAATCGCAGGATGCGGCGGTACTTTGAACCCAAGGCATGCGGCTCCCTCAAGTGCAGTGAGCAAGCCTTGTCGATGTACAAATCCGAAGCCGGCCGCCACACGATCGCAACACCTGGCTGTGTGAAGCAATTCTGACATGCACTAACTAGTACGTGTAGTGTGCTTCGGGACATGAGAACACTGAGGGGAGCAACTTCGTGAGCTTTTGAAGAAGCACGGGAACTTCAAGGTTCTGGAAATGAACCTACGCAAAACCCACCTGAAGAAAAAGAAGCTCGCCAAGCACGGTAGCTATGTGACGAAGTCCTATCTGATGGGGCACTGCCACTGGACGCGGCAGTTTGACTTAATTAGCTCACTGCTAGCATGTGCATCCAAATGCAGCTTTGTGTATACATACATGAAGTCAGGCCCATGGTGGAGAAAGCATGGGTCTGGGCACATGAGCACAAAGTTCTTCGAAAGAACGAAATCCACGGTGAAGAAGAGGCGAAATTGGTATTGTCAGAAGATTTCGAACTTCTCGACGAAGAGGGCCAGGAGGTGAACATGTCGGGGACAGTGGAAATGGAAGTGCCCAGATTATGATTCTAGTAGTACATGTACTATATATGATAAGTCTGAAGGCCTCCCATATAAAGCCCACGGTGCTCAACTTAAGGCTACACTATTGACCTTTGCTAGTGTAGCCTCTACCACAACCTTCGTAAAGCTCAACCCCTAAATCCCACAACTCCGGACTAATTCTCTCAGCATCAAACCCAACTCAGGACGACAGTGGCTTCCTCCTGCAAGACGAGCTTCCCTCGGTGCACGCCTCCCACGCGGATGTCTTGGCTGGCAAAGTCGGTGCTGCCTCCGCAAGTTCAGGGGATGCAGGGAAGGCTCTCGAGTCTTTCAGCTCGGCTGCCAGCTTTAAGTGTCTTGGCTCCACTCCGCTCCATGCATTAATTGGTTTCGTTGGAGTCATGCTTCTGATCGAATGACAAACTTAAGGATGACTTTCCCCAGCTTGCAGCAGAACACGTCTCCGTTGGCGATCCTCTCCGGGTACCTAGAGGTTCTTGGCAAAAAAATCGATTGCAGTGAAGATGCCTTGGACCGTGAGTTCAAAAACCCCTAAGCCCCAACAGCTTGCACCATACACGTGTTAAGCCCTAACATAGCTTCTAAGCCCTAAAACCGGAAAACCCCAAAACACACTAAAACCCCAATCCCCCCAAGCCTTAAACCCAGAAACCTCCACACTCAATTGCTCTGGAACAAAGCCAATTCAAGTTGCATTATCGCAGGAGAAACTGGCAGCCGCTGATGGTGCACGAGCTACCGGGTTCCTCTCCAATATAATTATATTATCTAGGATACATCATGCGAGCTTGCATAGATATGTAGAAATCGAAATATCGGCCTGGAAACTAAGGCTCAAAGATCAAATCAACGAGTCGCTCAATGCTCTGAAAGTCTTCTTCAAGGAGTTGCAGAACAAACAAGCAGATGCCATCAACCGGCACCCTGATAAGCCCGTGTCTTAATTCGTACCGATATTCATGGCTGGGAAGCGGACCTATCTAGCACCGTACAAGTTTAATCCCGACCCCGACCCAGCCCAGGGCTTTCAACGATTCCTTGCTCAAGCTCTACGCCAACATCACAAAGCAAGATCTTGTGATGAACAATCTGACGGTACGTGCCAGGTATCTTACCTGCAACTATGGCGATCTCGTTTGTGCATTGAACAGGCAGCATGTGCCCCCCAAGGAGCATCAAGGGTGCAAGATCTGTTGCTGGTGTTAAGCCCAAGCCCAAGAAGAGCCCCAAGAAGAAGACTGCTGCTAAAGGTGGTAAGAAGTCCCGCGCTTAAAGTGCTGGCTTTTTCTGCGATGCAATAGGCATCACGAGGCGGCCTTGCAACGATAAAGATACAATCACAAGCTAGTCGTGGCATTCAGCTTTATGTCGTTGCTGTGCAAGTTGCCTCTAATCTGCTGGGAGCACCAATCGTGTGCAAGTGGAGGGCTCTAGTTTCGAGCTGATGGGCAGCTCGAGTTCGCAAAATCTGTCGTGAGAGCTAGTGACTAGTGGGCCGTGGGCCACCTGATATGGAACCTGTATATACAAATTTCCCCCACGCAGGGCTGCTGGCACGTGGCACCGAGCCGGTGAACGAAGGACAGTCCAGTTTGCATGTTTCTTAACCCATAAACCTACTCCCCAAACTTCCAGCTAGCTATACGCAGTGTAGATCCTCCTATATAGTGTCCAGTACCTCCAACTCGGTAGCTCGATTGAAGCCCGAAAGCTTATCAGCTACACTTAGTCCATAGCCCAAACCTTGAAATTCCCAAACCAAACATTCCGAGGCACCCAAACCTTAAGCACAAAAAACCCATCACTTTCCCCGGCCTGTGCCTCGCAGGAACGGACGACGATGAGTCGAATGATGATGACCTGGTGGATGAGCTTTTTTATGGCTTCGAACAGGGTGCTGCCTGGCTCAAAGGCTTGTCCTATAGGGTTCCTAGGCTATATGCTAGGCTTATGCATATATATGATCGAGGTTGACAGCGCCAAGCGGGTGGTTCGTGTGGCACAAGTGGCTTCCAGAGCTTTGAAGAAGTATGGTGTCTCGATTCGAATGATGATTTTTTAATAATCGTGACTGGTTATATGATCTAAATTATATGCTCGATAGTTAGGTACGGCTTTGCTTGCTTGGGCTACTCCTGGCCTCATATCGTGCAATCTAGCAGCAGATTTATAGATAGGGTTTTCGTGCATGCCCGGAACCTAAGACCAGATTTAATTATATTCCAATCCGAACCGAAGGTGCCACCGACCCTGCCTTGAACAAACTTGCTTCTTGTGGCTCTGGTGGGAGATCTCAAGCAAACTGCAGCCGGAATCTCCACAAGCTGATGCATCAACAGGGGAGGATTCTTCCAGTGCAAGTAACACCAATACCTACGCGAGTGAGACTGCTCAAGGGAAAACCGAAAGTTGAGACCATGCAGTATCCTACGCTACAAGCATCAAGTTGGGCCCAGTACATGTTGGAACATTGCAGTGAAGTGTTATTGGGTGGAATCAATATCCGCTTGGTCGCAGACTGGCAGCGAATGTTCGAGGACTTCTGGCGCAAGTTCCAGAGGTCTCAGCCTGGGTTCGAGATTCCCTTTCCAAGGACATCCATACCAATCGCAATCCACGGGGACGAGGGGCGAGGGAAGGCTAAGCGGCCTATTATGTGCATCGCTTTGCAAACATTGATCAGCTACCTGGGTCCGGCAGTTACAAATACATCAGGGCCGGGAGCAGAATTTAGCACAAGCTTGTTTAGCTAAAGTTTAGCTATAGTGTTGGATTTTGCCTTTGGGTTGCTGGGGCTCAATTGTACTTTGGTACTTGACTTTGGCTGGAGCAGAACCATTCTATCACAGGCACAGCTATTGCACCAGGTTTCTGTACACGGTTGTGCCGAGTGAGATGTATGCCAGCGACACTCTGGATACACTGTTGTATGCATTGTCCGAAGACCTAGAGAACCTCTACAAGGAAGGCCTCGAGGTGGCTTGTCATATTCTCGGTATACAATGCAACATGTCATGCATATATTATAAGACGTACTTAACCTAGATATATTGCAATTCAGCTAGTATATACTGTACACCGATCGATAAGTAAGGTGACAATTGATGGGGTCACGCATCGGCTCTACCTGGTGGTCACCGCCATCAAAGGTGATTGGCCGTTTTTACGCAAGAGCTGTCACCTATACTCTGGATTTACTTCCAAAAGAGTGTGCCATCTATGTTCCTGCGACGACTCTCGTTCTTATTTGTACGAGTTTTGCTGTTGTGCACAGATAGAGTAGTGTTCCAGGGTGTGTCCTGTTTTGTTTTATGTGGTGCCCCATGCCAGAACTGGGCCGACCTCTCCAAACAAAGCCCAGTGCGATCCATTCGTTGCGATGACCCGATCGATGATCCTTTCTGGCGAGGACAGTGGCCTTTGCAAGGTTTGTCAACAATCGGTACTAATCCTCGTCGGATCAAACCTGATCCTGCACACACGTATGCAATCAGCGGGTGGGGTACCTCGTTGGGCGCTTCGAGCCTGCTACTCCTTCTTCGTTTGGGTGTTTTCCAAGACGCCACGATTCCATCCTGCTTGGACCGTGCTTTCGAATGGTTCCGTGGCCATTGCCGATCTCACGGAAAAACCACTTCCATTACGGAGTTTAGCCTGAAGATGCTGAAGATCGATTCGTTCCTTGTTGCCAGCATATATATGCATATTCATGCCCTATATATGCCCTATCGATCATTACCGTTCAGTGTAGCAGTTGGCCGGTGTTTCCTACTTAGGCTGAATCAGTTCGCGGCTGGAATGGGGAAGGGGCATGATTGCTCGATCATGCTGGGGTGGTTGGACAACCTTTGCCTCGACATCGATATCACTACGATTGTGCCGGATCTTAATTATGTGGCAGGGGAATGTACTTAAGCCGAATTTCAAGCGATTCGTATTTCGATCTAGAGGCTCCCATCAACCATGAAATCTTCAAGCTGCTGCGATGGACCTTGCAAGCCGTGAACACCTACTTTCGGGTGCTTTATCGGGGTGGACTTTTCCTTCCAAGATCTGAAGCTGTGACGGCAGTAGAGTGTGGCTGGAAGATGCTAGACCCTTGGATGGTTTATGTGCATGCAAAATGACCCACAAATTTGATTCTCTCTCCTCCTCTCTTATTCACGCCTCTCACTCAGCCATCTAAAGCTTGTCTGGCAGTTTCCCAGGAAGGCTACCACCATTTGGCAAGAATGGCGGCAGAGAAAAAATGGTGTCTGTTTCGGCTGCGGCCGAAGATGCATCTTCAGGCACATTTGGTGTGCCTTCGTTGCAGTTCAGCAAACTTATCGGTCTATCGAACACTAGGCCGTTTAGCATATCGATCATCATCGAGTGCAATAGATGGGCGATGGGCTTCGCTCTTTCTGGTGCATCTAAGTCTGGAGCTCCAATGGCCGATCGACAACGGTTGTGAATGGGTCTTCAATACGATGAGCCCCTTGCCAATTATAGTGCATGCATGAGCATCGATGTTGACATCATTAGCATCGCTCGTCACTTAGGCTGGAGTTGCTGGACTGATGAGGATTGGGTCGGTCGTGTGTCAAGGTCGTCTAGACGATGTCACCAGTGGCTAGTGGTTCCCCGAACGATTGCCCGATGTTTATCTCAATACCGAAGACAGTGGCTGCGCTTTCTGGAGTAAGCTCCGGGCGTATGAAGGTCGCATCGACGTCGCTGTCGTGGAAAGAGATCGTGTGCACTGTGTGCTGTGAGGATTCCAGGGGCGATACGGGTTTAGGGTTTAAGGAGTGTTTAAGGGATTAAGGGGTGACTCGCTCGGACCGGGCTGCTGGACAACGATGGACAACGAGGCCTGCTGCAAAAGGGTTTAAGGGATCTATACGGTTATCTAGGTTATGGTACCGCCTAAGATCAAAATAAACCCCCAGGGCCAACAAAGGGTTCACGGTTTAGGGGTTGACAGGCCTTAGAGCAAACCCCCAAGCTTATTTGTAGAGATGTAGGCCTTACATTGTACGATGTCATATGATCGTATCTAGTACTCTACTCAACCCCAAGGTATACTAAATCTAGCTTGCAAGCCACCCATATGCCCGAGAACATACTGGCAAAACAACCTCGAACACATTTCCTGGACTCCGAGTACTTTTCTAAGCCCGCGTACTTTTGCTGGACTTCGCGTGGAAATAGTTCGTTATGTTTATTTCCATTACGAACCATTCTCCAGGAGGGTTTAGGGTTTGGGGGTTAAGGGGTTTAGGAGTGCTGCAAGAATCGCACAGTTTGTAGGAACGTACGAAAGAAATCCCGACCAGAACTGTGAATAAGGCTTTGAAAAGAGCTGTGCTTTGAACGAGTTCTGGCCAAAAACCGGTCCTAAACCCTTAAACCCTGAAACCCTAAGCCCTAAACCCTAAATCCTGAACCCTTAAACCCTGAAACCCTAAGCCCTATACACCCTAGAAGCCTGCAAGACGCAAACCCGTGTGGTAACCCATCATAGAGTGTCCCTTCCAGCGACCCGGCGGATACCGACTATAGAGGCCTTAATCACCAGAATAGGGTTTTGGTGCCCATTTTACTGGCATTGCAATAAGGAGCCCGGACAGTAGTATTGAAATTACCTTAATTAAGGCCCTTACATTACCTGTAGTCTCCAGCGGAGTTCCTTTTTCTAAAACCAGTATATACTTGGGATCGTACAAGGTAACCCCAACAAGGAACTTCTTTGGGGACTGTAGGTATGAACCAGTCTCCTCCAAAGACCGGTCCCCCAATGATCATGTAGGAACCCGCCCAAGAAACGTAGGGCCTTTGCTAGGGCTCCTTTTATGAATCCTACTATTCTGGTGTTATAGGCCCAGGGTTTCTTAATCAGGTTCCTACATTAACGACTCTCATGTCTGCAGGCTGTGAGGCGTAGAACTTGCGGGCTCAGGGGCAGCACGATGGGACGGTGTGGGCGGTCGTGTTTAGGCTTTAGGCTTCGGGCGAAAAGCGAAACTTTGAAACCCCAACCTTCCTAAACCCGAAACTTCCTAAACTTCCTAAACCCTACACCTCCTAAACTTCCTAGAGCCTAAACTTCCTAACCTTCCTAAACCCTATACTTCCTAAACATCCTAAACCCTAAACTTCCTAAACACTAAACTTCCTTAAACCCTAAACTACTTAAACCTAAACCCCTGCAGCCGTGGCTCATCACGGTGCCCCTGCAGTTCTTCGAGTTCAGAGCCAGGTAGAAGGGACTCTTCTGCAAGGTCTCGCCCAGTTCGACCTGGTGCCTCCGCTGGACAGAGAGTTTATAGGGTTTAGGGTGTAGGGTCTAGGGACTATGGGGTTTAGGGTCTAGGGTCTATAGGGTTTAGGGTTTAATAGGGTTTAGGACTCAAGATCCCTAAACCCCAAAAACGGATCCCTGAACCATATCAGCCCTTAAGCTTAACGGGTTTAGGGTTTAGGGATTGAGCCTTAACCCCTAAACCCTAAACTCTAGTTTCTTCTGGATGAAGATTGAAATGCGCAAGTCCGGCTGCGTTGGCCGTTCAACATCAACAGGCCAGAAAACTGCTCTTACGGCTAACCTCAAGTTCAGTGAGCAAGTCTGCACAAAGAGACTCCACTTTCCCTTAATTCAGCAATGTAATTACCTTGAATCATATCAGGGCTCCTACTATAATCTAACCCTAAGGGTCCATGTCCTCATATAGTATATACATTGGCCTTAAAGTAGTCCCTATGTTGGTACTTTGGGGCTCATGTATCTCTATGTGGGTACATGGACCCTTAGGGTAAGGTCTATTCCTTTATTCAGGGATATTGGAGTCTCTGGGGACACGGCCTCAAGATCCCTAAGACCTAAGCCCTAAACCTTAACCCCAAATAATCTACCTTTTCAGGACTTTTATAGGGAAATCATAATACGAAGCCCTAAAAAGGTAGGTTATTCAGGGGTAAGGTTACCCCTAAACCCTAAACCGTCGGTTCAGGATTTTGGGGGGTTTGCAGATGCTCTTTCACTTGTCAGGACTGTAAACTGATGGAGGTTCCCTTTACAAAAGGAGGCTCTCAACTTGTGCCGTCCGCACCTCGGCCCTTGAGCTGTGTTCGTGGGGGCCACGGCCACTGTCCAGCATTTGGGGTTTAGGGTTTTGGGGTTTAGGGTTTAGGGTTTAAGGTTTAGGGTTTAGGGTTTAACGGTTTAAGGCACATTCACCTGGATTCCCAAACTCTACACCCCAGCCCCTTCTTAAACCCCCTAAACCCTGTAGCCCCTTTGAGAGTGCCGCGGTGCTGGTTGTTGGCAAAGGCGCAGCACCAATAAACCACTGAAGTCCACTCCATGAGCCCACCCATCTCGGGAGCTGCGACGATGGCGTGCCGCCTGAACCCCAGTAGGATTTAGGGTTTAGGGGTAGTAGTTCCTTTTTTGGGATTACATTATAGGACTCTAAACAGTATGAACCACAAAAAGGAACTACTATGGAGGTCTCGGGTAGGGCCCAGGGTTTAGGGATCGAAACTTCGCAGAGTTCAGGGTTTAGGGTTTCGCAGAAGCCGCTATTGACACAACAGCGCTGGGACCTCGTAGCCCACGCAAGCCACGCACTAGACCCAACAGCAACCTAGGAGCAAAAAGGGTGCCGTTTTTGGTTTAAAGGGGCTTTCAAGGGAACCTGAACCATAACAAAAAGGGAACAAGGGCCTACTCTAGCTCCTAGCACAAGACTCAGAAGATACGAAACGAAACGAGAAACCCAAAGAGGCCTAGCCGAAAGATGCACAACCTGAATCCAAAACACGGAAGCCACATCATCCCACCATAAACCGTAAAACCTAAACCTTGTTAAAGCCTGCAAGACCCAGCCAGCGCCTGCTAAAGCGATACAAACCCTCGGCACCTGACGTCCATCAACTGACAGAAGAATCCAAGCCCCAAACTTCAAATCGGGCGGAGCTGCAAAACGCTCTGCACGAACTCACCGAAATCTTCTGCCCAATGGTGCGAGATGAAGTAGTCCACTTGCAGGCCATCTTCCAGGGATCTTTAGGGTTTAGGGATGGGTTTAGGGTTCAGGCCAGTCAACCCATACCCTGAACCTTCCATCATAAATCTCAAACCCACTTGCGCCCTGAGGAGATAAGTAACCAGGCAAATACACTTCGGCCTGGGAGGGGTTCCTCTTTGTTCAGGCTACAGTATGCCCAGACACCCTTTAGTTCAGGAATGTATAATCATGTTGGAGCATGAAACGAATTTGCCGGTTACTTGTTTGTCTGTTTACTTGTTTGTTTGTTTGTTTGTTTGTTTGTTTGTTTGTTTGTTTGTTTGTTGTACCATTGTTTAGGGGTTTGTCAGAACACCGCTCCCAACCGGAGACTGCTAAGCCGCGAAAGCCAAATGTCCGAATCTCGCTTGACACAAGGGTCGTCCCCCAAGTACCTTACTCGGGGGTATAGCTGCTAACCACGACCCTACTTTCTAAGTCCCCTGATGTTCACATGTTCGTGCATCCCGGAAGATAAGTCGGTAACCCCATGGGTCCAAAATACACACGACTTAGCCACTTCGCTTTTGGCATGGTGACGTGGGCTAGTATTACGGGGCGAGTATTTGATTAAAAGTTACTGTACTTATACTCGTACCCATAGGCTCCATAGTAGTTCCTTTTGGGGGATTACTGCACCTTATAGGAGTCTAAATACGAACCCCAAAAAGGAACTGCTATGGAGCCTGTATGTAGGGCAATCCTGAAACCTTCATCGGAGGGCCTGGGTTGATCAGCTCAGAATAGGACACGCCCAGCATCGCAGTCTCTGGCTTGATGATGAGCCTAAGGCTTAGGGGTATAGGGGTCTAGGGTTAGGGTTTGGGGTTTACGGGTTTAAGGTGGATTTCAAGGTTTAGTGTTTAGTTTAGGGTGGGTTTAGGGTTTGGGGTTCAGGGTGGGTTTGGGGTGTAGGGGTTTAGGGTTTCGGGTTTGGGGTCTGAGGGCTTCCAGTGGAAAAACCACGGGAAGAAGGGTTCAGGGATTCGAGAGTTTTCGAAAATGAGGGGTAGCATATTTGAGGGTGCTCATAATAGGGATCCTACCATTTAAGTTTTTTTCTTAGGGTCCCCTATTTTCGGAAACTCCCAGATTAGGCCTTGGGTTTAGGGGACAAGGGGGGTCAATACTTGGTGAGCAACACCCCAGGATAGAACTTCACTTCGTAATCTTGATCCTACTGACCATGAAGCAGCTCATGAAGCAAACATCAAGGCATGCGTTTCCAAACACGCTGCCCGGTATGATGCCCTATAAACCCCTGAACTACTACCCACAGTCTCCATAGTAGTTCCCTTTTGGGATTACCTTATAGGACTTTGCATATGAGCCGCAAAAAAAGAACTACTATGGAGCCCTAGGCTATTGCCAAGAAGCTCGGTGACAGCGTAGAGGTTCGTCTCCCTGGGAGCAATGCTACAGGTCGCTTTACAGGGCTCCTTACAGTTCCTTTAGAGGGCTCCTTGAATGATTCTATGAAACCCTAAACCCTAAACCCTACTAGGGTTGAGGGTATAAGGGGCCTGAATAGTTAGAACGGGGCTTTGGGCTATACTTATAAATACGGAACCCACCACAATACTGCTGATGGATAAAATCCTGCATGGCCCTAAGGACTCTATACTATGGGAATTATGGTATCTTCGTTATTATAACAGGTAATGCAGGATTTTGTCCATCAGCAGTAGTATAGGTAAATTATTAAGGCCCCTGTAGTACTTGACTCTCAGGTTTGGGGCTCCGAGCTCGAGGGCTTCTGGTTTTTTGAGGTTTGGGGGGGGGGGGGGGGGGGGGGACTCTTTGAGGTGCAGCGTAAGGTTCTACATTGTGTCGAGAACCAAAGACCCCTAGAAAGTAGGCCATGTGCCTGTATACTAAACTCTATTTTCTCTCTCTCTCTCTCTCTCTCTCTCTCTCTCTCTCTCTCTCTCTCTCTCTCTCTGTGTATCTATCTACCTACCTATCTACCTATCCGCCTCGGTCTATCTTGTCTGTCTATTTCTCTCTCTGTCTCTCTCCCTCTCCCTCTCGCTGTCTCGCTCTCCATCTCTATATATCTATCAACCGACCTGTCGATCTATCCTATCCATCGATCTATCCATCCGCCGATCTAACGATCCATTGATCCATCGGTCTGTCCATCTGTCAGACTGTTGTTTCAGCCTGTACACTGCATGATTCGGGCTTGGGACTTGCCAGTCTCACCGGCTCAAGAATTCTCGCCGTTGGTTCAGAGCTGTGGGCTTAGAAGCACCAACCATCACGCAACAGCAGCAGCAAGGGCGCATCTCTGCATGAGAAACTAGTTGTCGTAGTAGTCAAGAGAAGAAGCCTATAACCCTAAACCGCTAAATCAAAAAGCAACAAAAGACCAGTGAGTCATAACCTCATAAATAACCCCTGATGAACCCGCATGAAACCGCTACAAGATCCTGAAACACAGCCTGTGCAAACAAACCACTTCCAAGCCCGTATAATCAAACACAACTTTAAAAAATGTCGGCGCAGCCTTCAAAACACCATGAAAACCTTATACAACTGCCCCTGCCATAAACTCTAATCCCTAAACCCTGAAAACAATCCACTACCCTTGTAGTACACGTTAAGTCCTCTAAGGACGCCCTAACCCTAAACCCTCCCCCGAAGGAGCCCTTTAAGGAACCCCAAAGCCCCAAGAAAAACGCGCCTGGGACGGGCTTGAAGATTTCAGAGTTTGTGATGTAGAGGGTGTATTACGCAAGGTCTTGGGTTTTTGGTGTTCAGAGCAAAAGCCGTGCCTGGGACGCTTGCTTCGATTCTTCACCTCCGGGTCCGCACGATTGGCTTGCACGCAGGCCTGGCAGAGCCTCAGATGTCAAGGTTCCTTTTCGGATACCTACTTGCCAGAGACTCCAATATCCCTTAATTAAGGAAAAAGCTTGAATGAGAATAGGGTCCCTAATATGATTTAAGGGATAATCCTTAATTAAGGGATTTGGGAAGGTCTCCCTTTTCTGTGATATTACACGGTTACTCTTGATTATGGTGCTGTAAGGATACTGTAATTGTACTACAAGGATAGCATACCGGTCGGGATGCTTCAGGAGCGTTTTGAGGCTACCAAATTAAGGGAGTTTGAAGGTTTACGACTGGGGGTTTCGGTTTACTAGACCTGAACCTACCAAAACCTACTTTTTATGGGTTCTTGTCCATAGGCTGCAAAACAGCAGGTTTCGGGGGGCTATGGTAGAGGTTTATAGCTGCAAGTGGAGGTAGTCATTGGAGGTAGGATTGGTATTCGTGGTAGTAGTAGTAGTAGTAGTAGTAGTAGTAGTAGTAGTAGTAGTAGTAGTAGTAGTAGTAGTAGTAGTAGTAGTAGTAGTAGTAGTAGTAGTAGTAACAGTAGTAGTAGTAACAGTAGTAGTAGTAGTAGTAACAGTAGTAGTAGTAGTAGTAGTAGTAGTAGTAGTAGTAGTAGTAGTAGTAGTAGTAGTAGTAGTAGTAGTACTAGACGGAAAACAGCGCCAGAAATCCTATATCCAAACCGCCTTCATGCCCCACCGAAGTCAACAAAACTGAGCAGCGTAGTCGGCAGGCACAGTGGCTTCGGTTCTTCCAGATCCTTTGTGGATCGCTTCAAGGGCTTAGGGGTTTCATGTCTCCAGTCCGGCGTTTGGGTTTAGGGTTTAGGGGTTGGGGTTTAGGGTTTAGGGGTTAGGGTTTAGGGTTTAGGAGTTTAGGGTTTAGGGTTTAGAACACCGGATTTTGGTTGTAAAGCATGAGGCCTCAAGGGAGGTGGGTTTAGAGTTAAGGGGTTTAGGGTTCCGGTTGAATGAAAGGCGGGCTGGCTGCCTTTATGTCGACTCTGTACACCTTAAGGTAAAAGCCAGAAAGTTGGAATATGATTATCCTGACCCTTCTATGGTAAATTATAGGGTATCCTACCAAGAAACCATATTCCAACTTTCTGGAGCTCCCTTTAAACCCCAAAGCATAAGTCCACTCTTGCCATCGTTTCAAGGCGGAGCAGGCAAGGGATAAAATAGCCGTGATCCTCCGTTCCTGTCTGCTCCCCCACCGTAAGGGCCTTGTATATAATTTGGCCTTAAAGGCGTTCCTACTATTGCTGCTTCATAAACCCCTCCGAATAATTATTCTTGCTTTCCCCTGAACAAGTAACACATGAATTAAGTAACAGCCCTGAAGCCTTCATAAACCCGAATGAGTTGTCCTCGTAGATCACATCACCACAGAAGCGGTTGAAGAAGCGCTCGAACTGCATCGCGGAGATCCCGCGCCGTTCCGGTTCCTGAACCCACCTGGGTCTTCCGGCATTAAGTTCAATGCCTAAGGGAATTGACATTGGGATTTAGGGGCAATCCGGCAGTGACGCTTTGGCGTCGAAGCCAAAGAGGCGTTTGCTATCTAACTTCCACATGCCCTAAAACAGTGGAACCCGCTCTGGAGCAGCTATCAAACATCGGGTGTCGAATGCTCACAGCGTGTATGGGGGATGGGGCCTGGAAAAGCAGGATCGCAGGGTTACTTCGACGTGGATGTAGTTTGCACAGGTCATGGAAACAAACAACAACCCCAAAAACCTAAACTCGCAATAGGTGGTTCTCCAGCCGGGATGCACGTTGATCGTCGTGGCGTGGCCGTTGTTGGGAGAGAGCCCATCGAAGGCGTCGAGCAAGCGTGTGGGAGAGGTTGGGTCATCTGCCGCTGAGCTGGCACTGTCTGGCCAAGCGATGCTGTCACCTGAGCTTTGGCCCTAAAGGGTCCTTTGGCCCTAAAGGGTCCTAAACACCTATATGGGGATGCTTACCCGAAGACTAGTAATTCCTAAAGTGGAAACCCCGCTTGCTACTATGTGGCTACTTAAGACCCTGTGGGTTTCTTCAACTAGGTAGAAACTATCGGACACTGAGGGTTGAGGCTGCTAGACGGAGGCTACGGGTTCTTAGCTTATAAGACACGGTTTAGTGTTTAAGGTTGAGGGCGTCTGAGGTTTCGGCGTAAGGGTTGGGAGTTTTAAAGACTCACGGATCGCCCAGTTTTGACAGCTGGGAAGAAGAAGCACAGTGACCCCACGGTCGTCTTGAGCCATCCCTGGGTCTCAGCATCATGAGCTGTGCTTACCCTAAACCTCCACAGTAGTTCCCTTCTTGTGGTTCATACTTAGAACCCTATAAGGTAATCCCAAAAAGGAAATACTACTGCTGATGGACAAAATCTTAGAACCCTACAAGGTAATCCCAAAAAAGGAAATACTATGGAGCTTATGGGCCGATGTTCGTTAGTATCGCAAGCAGAAGAACCGTATCTTCGGATCAAGCCCTGGCAGACTATCCGAGGACCTAACTCAGCGGCCTTGACATTGAAAGTATAGGAGTATAGGGCTTAGGGGTCTAGGGTTTAAGGTTTAGGGTCTAGGGTTTAGGATGGATGAACCGCCAAAAGGAACCACTGTGGCAGCTTGTGACCAATCTCGGCCCTGCCGCTGGGTGCCTGCGACAGGTGCGAGACCACACGGTCCATAGGGGAGTGGTTCCTTGGCTGCTCATGACTTGGTCTCTGGTCCAAGGGAAAACCGAAAAGTCCCAAGCCCTAATAACTCTAAACCCGTAAAGCCCTGAACCCTAAATCCTAGACCCTGAACCCAGAGACTCCAATATCCCTTAATTAAGGAATATTCCTTATATCATATTCGGGATCCTACTATATTTCAAGGAATATTCCTTAATTAAGGGATATTGGAGTCTCTGGGAACACCCGAAGCCCAAGGCCAGGAGCAGGGTTTGCAGATGGGGGCCTTAGCAGATTGTCAGTCTCTAGACAAATCCGTCTAAGACAGGGGCCTCAGAATGTGCTTTTAGTCCGGGGTTTTGAGCCTTATACAGTACATATGAGACGGAACTGTCAGGAAAAGTACAGTTCAATTATCTCTAAACCCTAAACCGTAAGCCCCAAAACCCCACACGCCTGATCTTCGAATCGAGACAAGCGTCGAGGAAGGGGTGCGCTGCAGAGCCGGCAGGACGTCGCTATCCGTGCCAAGCCTCGCCAGTTCGAACCCTGAGCCCTTTGGAACCCTGAGCCCCTTGGGGCTTACAGTTTAGGGCTTAAGGGCTTCAGGGGCTTAGGGGTCTAGGGTTAACCTTAACCCCGAAAAACCTATATTTTTTAAGGACTTATATAAAGAAATCATATTACGGAAACCTAAAAAGGCAGGTTCCTTAGTTAGGGTCCAGGTAGGGTTTAGGGGTCTCGGGTTAGGGTTTAGGGGTTTACTAAATCCGAAGGCCCTGGAATCCAAAGCTTGAAAACCACGGCCCTTCGAAGCCCGAAATAGCCTCAAGGTTTCAAAAACCTGAGCTTACAACCGTATCGTAAACCCTACCTTAACCCTGAATAACCTACCTTTTTAGGGCTCCTTCTTATGCTTTCCTTCTACAAGTCCTGAAAAAGGTAGGATATTCCGGGTTAAGGTAGACCCAAACAGCCTAAGCCTTAACGGCCGGAGCGACTAAACCCACCCTGAACAATATCGAATTTGCTTGTCCTTAGACAGGCAGGTTATTTAGGGGTTTAGGTAAGCCCTGAAGGCCTCCGTCCCCAAACCCGACGCCCTAAACCCCTAAACCTCTAAACCCTAAACCCCTAAACCCTAAAACCACCAAACCCTTAAACCCCTAAACCTCTAAACCCCCAAACCGCTTATAGAACCCTTATAGATCCCTGTAAGGAGCCCTTGTAGATCCCCTTAAAGGAGCCATAAACCCCCAAACCCGACAAGCCTGGTCAGCTCGATCGTCGGGATGCCCATGCTTGGCCTCAGCTCTTGCAAAGCACTGGGCCCAAAAAAGGGTGTGGGGTTTAGGGGTTTAGGGGTTTAGGGTTTTAGGGTTTAGGGGTTTAGGGCTTATGGGGCTAGGATTTAGGGGTCTATAATTCAACCGGGGCCATAAGACTTCGAATCAGAATGGGGGTTTGGGGGTGTACTATACTTTAACTGGCCAAAAGAAGGGTTTCTGTAAGGGCTTTAAAGTTTTTTTGGGTTTGAGCTGAGGGGTTTAGGTGTGTAGGGCATCTGGATGTGGATTTGGTGCTTAAGGGTTTCGGGGCTTTCGGTTTAGC
This sequence comes from Symbiodinium sp. CCMP2592, assembly GCA_905221615.1. Taxonomy (NCBI): domain Eukaryota; class Dinophyceae; order Suessiales; family Symbiodiniaceae; genus Symbiodinium; species Symbiodinium sp. CCMP2592. Next base: position 595,484 of record CAJNDT010000746.1, on the reverse strand, counting down.
GCTTCAGGGCTTGCTAGTTTTGGGTTGAAAGCGTTTAGGAATGAGGATAATCTCCAGGGCTCCATGAGAGCTTGCATCAGGATTCGCAAAAGGGCTCTAGGACTAAGGATGCTAGCGCGGCTCCCGCTAAAGCTTAAGGGCCCCTTTAGAGTTTCTAAGAGGGCGTTTCACGGCCACAGATCGGGTTCCTAACCTAGTTGCTGAGTTCATAGCCCCCAAAGTGTACACTTTCAGCTTTATAGTGGCTAATATTATCCCAAAAAGTGTAAAGTGTATACACTCAGCGAAAAAGCTAATCAGGCTACTACAGTACAACGAGTGTTCGATCGCGAGTTCAGACCCAAAGTCGTAAGCCCAAAGCCACTACACCCTAAAACCCCGAAAGCCCTAATCTCTAGAGGGCCCTAAACCCTAAACCCCTAAAGCCCTAATAAAGATACTACCCTTGAAAGTACCCTTTAAAGGAACCCTTCAAGAAGCCCTTAAAGGAACCCGTCAAGGGCCCGAAAGGAGGCCCTGTTCAAACCCAGCCTTCGCAGAGAAGTTCGCTCGGAAGTGATCTGGTTGATGTGCGGCAGAGGCGGTCTGCTGGGAGGGCTCACCTCCAGGATACTACCTATATAAAACTTATATATATATATAAGATATAGATAGCACTTACTACATTCTCAAGTATCTCCAGGATACCTAATCCCTGAAGCGTAGGAACAACAATGGTGCAATACCTATATATACAAGGCGGTTATTCCACGTACTTTTGGGGTCCAGGTAGTACTTACATATTGCCATCAGTTAACATTGCTACAATGTTGACGATGATTGTTGGGACCCAGAAATCGAACACCTAAAACCCTGAACTCCTACCTTAACCCCGAAGAACCTACATTTTTAAGGACGTATATCAAGAAATCATACTAGGGAACCCTAAAAAGGCAGGCTCCTTAGGGTCCAGGTACACGTACTTGCAGCTGCAACTGAGGCCTTGGCTTGCGTTGAGGTGTTGAGTGGGGGTAAGCCTATGACTGCCGAAGGCCAAGAAGGCTTAAGGCGTCTTATGTGAATACTGACCATGAGCTGGCTTTGCAGCATAACTATAGCAATGACAACGGTTGCAAACAAAATTACTACTCCCAATGCCAATATACCCGTATAGTATACAATCGAATCCGAAGCTGCCTGTATTAACACTTCAAGGAACCCTTCAATGAGCCCTTTGAAAGCTGTGTTGACCCTTGAAGACAAAGCAACCGACCACCAGCTCACCTCCTCGACCTCTTCGTGCTGCGGCTGCCGGCGCCCGAAGCGCTGGCGATTCACAGCGGCCACAGCCTCCTGGTAACAGAAGGTGCTCTTCAGCGTGTTGCAGCTTCAGGGTTCTGGGAATCTTTGCAGTCGGGTGTTATGGATTGGGCTGTTGGGGTGTTATGGTGGTTAACTTTTCAGGTCTAGGCCTACATCGACTCTGGTCCACATAGTCTCAAATATTTACATACTTTGCACTTTCAATTGTACCTGCATGTTTAAATCACTACCTGGCAGTGGTTGTCGTAGTAGTCTGACTACGTAGTAACAGACTGTCGACCATAATGGCAAGTGCTATTGTAGCCCTACTTTTGTTTGTAATGCTCGTATGATTGCCGATTCTCCTGGTGTTTACTGATATATCTCTTACTGGTAGTAGTCGTCGTCGCCGAGTACTATATACTATGATGGTTACTATTCGCACGACTAGAAGAACAATATGTGCATTACTCTTGTTATCATATTGGTACTGTTCTATTGGTATAGTTATTGGTAGCATCCGGGCAAAGAACGCTATGCACCATGTTGAAGCCACTTTGTTGGCTTCGTACATACACACACATGCATACAGACGGACGGACGGAGAGACACATGATTACATACATGCATGCATACATCTGCATACATGTATGCATAAACACACATGTAAATAAATAAATAAATGTATATATACATATATATGTATACATACACATCCTGCCTGATCACCTTCACCGTGATTTTTTATTCTCATGATCAGAATGATTCGAGAGTTTAACTTAACCATTGTTTTGATGGCACATACATACATACATACACGATACATACATAAGTACATGTATGTATTTATTTATGTGCATTTATAAGTGTAGTATGTATGTGTGCATATATATTCCTTATAAAATATATATATATATATATATATATATATATATATAATTTAATACATCTACGGAGAGATGGGCAGCACTAGGAAGGGCCTGTGTGGCAAGGCCGGCACCCTTGCGCAGGAAATGCCTTGGGCTCAGCTTCAGCGCCGGGGACTCAGAGCGCGCCTTCTCCTGGAAGTTTTGGAGTTTACCCCAAGGCTTTAAGGACTCATTACGGTTTAGGGTTTAGGGTTTAGGGTTGGTTTTTGGGCCCAAAGACCATACCATATAAGGCTTTTGGGCCATTTTCAGCATGTACCTGCTGTCTCCATTTTGGTTCCCTTTTTTGGTTTAACTTTAACCAGTGTCATAATTAGGGTTCTATAAAATAAACGCCCCAAAAAGGAACTACAATGGAGACTACAGGTAGGGTTCAGGTTTTTTCATTGAAATGTGGGGCTTTAGAGCTTAGGTTGCGGGGTTTAGGATTTGCAGGGCTTTGGCTTTACAGGCGTATATGATGTGCTGTGTTCTCCTGGAAATGGGTGTTCGGCGACTAGCCATTAGGGTTCTCAGCATTTTCATTTAAGTGCAAATTTGTTTTTGGACCGGGGTGGAAAGGTTAAGCATGTGCCTTAGGGGTTGAGTTTGAGGGTCCTGGTTTGGTTTGGGTTCTGGTTGGGGAGTTTGAAGCAATGGATCCCTTTCAGTCGAAACACTCAAGCCTCAATTCAGAGAAGTGGGAGGGCTAACTTAACACATCACTAAGCCACAGAAATGAAAGGTTAAACTTTCCGATTCCTACTCAAATACAAGAACCCAAAAAGTTTAAAGGTTAAGTAATGGTATAGTCTATACTCTGGGGGCCAAAGACCTACTATAATGGTACTTGGACCCTTTGGGAAGGACCACAGCGAAAAACACAGAGCACCCAACATCAGCCAAGTCTCCGCAGCATTGGCGGTTGGAGGAGGGGTCAAGCTTGGAAGGTTGGATTCCGGGGTCTCCGCCGTCGTCCGGCCCTCCGTCCGTTCCTTAGTTGCTGAATTCATAATTAGCCCCCAAAAGTGTACACTCTTTGCTTTATTGTGCGTAATATTATCCCCAAAAAATGAAAAGTGTATCCACTCAGCTACCAAGGTTCTGCTCCAAAGGTGATGGTGGTGATCAAATCCCCATCCGGATCTGGACCCCTGCGATGGCGGGGCTCACCTGGGCTGTCCCCTCAAATATCATCGAAATATTTGGGAGTTTCCGCAAATTAGGGGTACCTTATTTGGGAGCCCTTATCATAACGGTCCTCCTATTTAGTGTACTATACTAGGGTCCTCTATGTTCGGAAACTCCCATTTTAGAATACACAACAAACCAACCCTATAAGCCGTAAAAATAATGCAGCGATACCTTAACTCTCTAAACTTGGAGAAGACATGAAGCATAGTAGTGATAGTAGCAGCGGTAACAGTAGTAGTAGTAGTAGTAGTAGTAGTAGTAGTAGTAGTAGTAGTAGTAGTAGTAGTAGTAGTAGTAGTAGTGTGACGACCCTTTAGAGGACAATTACTTACTAGACCCAAGAGCAACCCAGGAACAGAAAGGGGTGTCCTTTTTGGTTTGAAGGGGTTGATAAGGGAACCTGAACCCTAAAAAGGCCATAAGGGCCTACTCTGGGTCCTAGTTTGCCCCAAACCCTATACCCGAGGGCTCCATAGTAGTTCCTTCTTGTGGTTCATATTTAGAATCCTACAAGGTAGTCCGCAAAAGGAACTACTATGGAGCCTATGGGTAAAGACTAGCACCCTAAACCCAAAGCCGGACCGTTCTTCTCCCATCACCCAAGCCGACAAAAGCTCAAGAACTACCATGTAGATACCTAATATAATACGGTACATACTATTTAAGGTACCTAAAAAGGGGCCATACTTTTAGCAACCAGCCTTTTGTGGTTTAGGTTAGAAGCCGCCCCCACGCTGTAATAGTGACTATAAGGATTATATTAGGGCCCTATTATATTCCTATTATACCACTATTACAGGGTGGGGGCAGCTTCTAACAGATAACGGAACCCAAAAAGTTTATAGCGCGACGTGAGAGAATCTGCGTCCCTAGCACAAGGCGTGAGACGAGATTCGAAAACTATAGGGGCCTCATTAATTAGAATAGGGTTTGGGGGCCATTCTACTATAATTCTTATGAACAACCACCAAAATGGTAGCGGTAATGAATGATTTAGGCCCCTATATTACAATTGTTCTGAGGGCTTTGTAAGTGCGAGCAAAAAACACATCTATACTGAAAATAGAACCCCAGCAAAAATTAACATTTTAGCTGTTTCTTGGGGATTATATTATCAAAAAATTAAAAATTATTTCAAATTTCTAAGTCCCCCTAAGAAATCCAAGTCACGGGCGGTCAAAGGCAAATTCTGCCGGCCGCGGAGAGAGTTCCGCCGCTCTCGGCTTGGATCCCGCCTGTTGGGGGAGCCGTGCCTGCAATGGGATTTTAGGTTCTGTGTTGCTTCGTGTTTGGGGCTTAGGGGCTTAGAGCTTTATGTATTTTTTTAGTGCTTCGTGTTTGGGGTTTATGGGCTTAGAGCTATAGGTGATTTTTAGGGTTTGGGGTTGTGTTGGGAGGTGTCGGGTTTTGAGGCTTGGGATCTGGATACAAATGTCTAGACCGTCTCGACCTCCACCTTTCCAGGATACCTTTTGCTGGCGCTTCTTAGGTATATCCTCAAACATGTAAGGGATGTTTGGACAGCAGGTAACATGAATTAATACTACGATGTACCCGAATGTACCCGAAACCGTGACTATAAACCCCACCGCCATCAGTAAACACCACCTATAACACTCGACTACTTTCTATACACCCTGTTGCAACCCGAGTAAAATCGTATAAGCACCCCTAGAAACTAATAAGACTCGACTACAACCCATGCAACATGGCTGCCATACCTACCGGAGTTGTTCAATCTCCGAAAATCAACCCTACCCCCTACAACCGAAGCCCCTTATGGAAGCTATAAACACTAAACCCTAAGCTAGGACCATAAGGCCATAAGGCCTCCGTTCACGGGGCCGTGGGGGGGGCGGGGGGGGGGTCCTGCTACATTATAAACCCTATACAACAAACCCTAAAACCCTGAACCCTAAACCCTAACACCCTAAGCTAAAAGAAGCGGTAAAGGAACTCCCATTTTTGTGAAGCCCGTCATAGAAGCTATAAACCCTAAACCCTCAACCCTTAAGCTAAAAGAAGCGGTAAAGGAATTCCCACTTTGTGGGGGGTTCGTGATCGCGCCTGGCGTGGTGGCGCTGGTCATCCCAGTCCCGGGAGCTGCTACCCTGGCTGTAGCCTCAAAAAGGGGGAGTTTATTGGCCCAAAGGCTCCATGTACCTTTATAGTAGATACTTAGGGCTTGAAGGGGTTCCTATGTAGGTATTTTAAGGCCTAAGTATATACTACATGGGTACATGGAGCCTTAGGGTGGGGCTTTACCTGGACCCTGTAAACCCTTAAACCCTACACCCTAAAGGTTTTATGTGTCTAAAGATTTCGTTAGAAGAACAAGGAGAGCCAAATCGTTTAGGGTCTAGGCATGCTGTTGGGCTTTAGGGGTTTAAGGCTAAGGGGGCTAAGAGCTTAGGGTTTACGGATTTGGGCTTTAGGACTGAATTCGGGAGTTTGGGGCTGAGGGTTTCGGGTGTAGGGCCACAGGAGCAGATTCTTGTTGGTTGAGGGTCTGGGGGGCGTTAGGGGTTTGGTGCTTTTCAAGAATTCAGGGTTTCGAGGTTTAGGGTTCCACCTTTGTTGAGGTTGGCATAAACATCATAGAAAGAACCCTGATAATGAGAAGAAAACACACCAGGGACACTCAGGATTCTGAAACGTATGATAAGCATCGGGCAGAAACAGGCAATTGCTGTAGAGAAAGACTGATTATGAAGGTGACGCTGCTGATGATGGTGATGATTCCGGTTGCTGCCGGCATTGTCGTTATCCTTGCAGTGTCGTCTTGGTCGTTGTCTGTCGTCCTTGCTGCCATCTCATTCCCACGAGTGGAAGGGATGATAAACACTAAGTCCTAAACCCTGACTATAAGCCCTTAACCACTAAGCCCTACACCCTACCCAAAGGCCCCGAAGTAGTTCCTCTTTGGGGTTCATATTTAGAATCCTACAAGGTAATCCCAAAAAGGAACTACGATGGGGCCTATGGGTAGATAGTGGCTGCAACTTCACTGGCACGCAGGGCAGGCCATTCCTGCGTATCGCTGCAGCAAGTGGAAAGTTTTGTTTGTGCTTTCAGCTTCTTGGGGCTGATACTAAAGGCATTCTATGGCAACTCCAATGAAAGTATGGGGAGTGTATAGTTTTCAATGGGGAGTCTTGTGGTATACTAGGTTCTAAATCATATCTAGGCACCCTCAGGCCTAAGGAAAACTATGGGTAATTGCTGCGACCTCTGTGACTCTGGGATAGTTGTCAACATTATGGTCCGGGTTTGAGGTACCCTGAATGATAGGTGCCGTATTGTTATGGGGACCAAAAACCCTGGGCATCAAAACAGCACCAAACTCGAGGGCGCCCGTAGAAAAAAGGACACCTTTGCCTTTTGAAGGAGCGTCCTGTAAAGTACGGTTGATGATATAAATCCTGCATTACCCATAATAAGGAATATACCATAAATCCCATAGTTTAGGGTCCTTAAGGTAATGCAGGATTTATATCATCAACAGTAGGGCACTTTGGGCCTTGAAGGGGCTCCTTTAAGGGAGTCTCGGGGAACCCTACACCCTCAGCCCATTTTTTTGCCAGATCCTGAAACCTAAAGCTCAAGAGCCGTCATGAGGTGAGGGAACCGACTCCGACTGCTCTGAGGAGCCCCGTGAAATGTACAGTGCTTTGCGAAGCATCGTATATTAGAATACCCTTCTGGATCCCCTTGTAGTAGCCCTTATAGACGCCTGTAAAGGGAACCCTACTCTAATGTGGATCCTTACCCTAATGCTCAGAATAGCCCAACAGCCTTATATAGTATGGCTTTGGGCCCAGTAGCTTTAGCATATGAGACCTTAGAGCCTAAGGGTTAGGGACCTAAACCCTAAACCGTAAACCCTAATATGGACCCTTAGGGGTTATTGCGCCACTCAAGGAGCAGCGGGCCTCCAAGACTCGCAATGCTTCCCGTCGTGTCTCCAAGGGACGTCGTGCTGCTGACCTTCCCAGAGACTCCTAAGGTTCCTTTAATTCAAGAGGATCCTATAAGGGCTCCTTAAAGGGATCTTATAAGGGATCTATAGGAATTAGGGTTTACGGGACTCGAATATCCCGTAATTCAGGAATGTACCTTAAATCAGCTTAGGGGTCCCACTATAGTTTAAGGCATAGTTCTGAATTCCCTATGGAACGCCTATAGATCCCTTTAAGGAACGCTTAGGCTTAAGGCATATATATTCCTTGATTAAGGGATATTGGAGTGCTAAACCCTAAATCCTAAACCCCAAACCGCTCTGGCCTTCATAGCTTCAGAGCTCCACGTCTCTAAGCACTTGCTATGGTTTACGGTACTATAGGGGGCCGTAATAGTTGGAATAGGGTTCCTTTAAAAGGGGTCTATAAGGGAGGGCTATTCTATGGGATCGATGAGGGTACTTACTATACTATAGGGGCGTTCATAATTCGAATAGGGTTGTGGGGCCCATTAGACTCTCATTATAATAAGGAACCTCCAAGATAGTATTGGTAGTTCTTTGAGCCCCTATATTAGGGGCTCAACCATTTTGAGAGGTAGTTGGGCTCTGCGGGACTGTAAGGGTATATCATTTTCTGTATCATTTCTAGGCTATTCTGAGGGGCTTTGTAGGAAGCCATGCCCTACTTTAACCCTGTGTAACCTACCTTTTTAGGGCTCCTTATTATGATTTCCTTGTATAAGCCCTTAAAAAGGTAGGTTAATCAGGGTTAGTTAAGGTAAGCCCTAAACCCCAGTAGGGTCTCAGAATCCTTATGAGCACTTCGCCGTCTTGATCGCTGTGACTTCGAATCTTGATCCCGGAATCCGCAACATCCACGCCAAGATGGGTAGTTGTCGAAATTATGGTCCCTTTTTGGGTCCTTGGTACAATACGGCACCTATTATTTGGGGTACCCAAGAGGGGACCATAATATAGAATTGGAGGGTTCAGGGTGTAGGGGTTTAGGGCCTTCTTCAAGTAACTCCCGTACCTTACCTGAACACGAGACCCCTGACTCTACACCCCTTTACTAAACCTGTCCACTCAACCTGCGCCATTCAGTAATCTTAATACAAACTTGTTTGTCCAGTAAGCTTCGGGAAGATGTGCGGATTTGCCCTCAGAATACATAAACAAATGTTACTGCCTGTCCTACTAAGTAACTCCATACTCAGAAATACCAAGGCCCCAAACACTAAACTCCAAACACTCTAATGTAGGAACCCGATTAAGAAACCCTGGGCCTATGATCCCAAAATAATAGGATTCATACAAGGCGCCCTTTCTTAACCAGGTTCCTACATTAAGCCCTAAACCCCTCAACCCCCAAACACTCCAAACCCCAAAGCCCAGCCTGTGGGGTTTTGGAAGGAAGTCGTCGTGCTTTGTCGACAGAGCGACCACTCCTCGGTCGCTGAGAGCTGCGGTTTAGAGTTTAGGGTTTAGGCCTCGGGGTTTTAAAGTTGAGGGTTTCGGGGTTTTAAGTTTAGGACTTAGGGTTGAAGGTTTGGGGTTTAGGATTCTGTTTCAGGATTTGGTGTTGCGGCTTACCCCAAGTGGCGGTATTTCTGAGGTAATGCTGCTGGACGGATGGCGGATCCGGCACCCTAAACTCACTGGCCCAAAACCCAAGGAAATAAAAGTTGAAACTTTCAGAATCGACCACCTTACAAGAACCCCAAAAGATGAAAAGTTGAGTTTACAGCCACTAAGCAAACCCTAGACCCCTTATCCCTAAACCTGTCTAATTATTGGGTCCTTTGGAGCATGACGGTTGGGACTGAAGGTTTCGTGCTTTGCGAGTGTTCAGGGTTTTGGATATGACGGGATAGGGCCTATGCCACTCCTACACTAAGACTTAGAAATACACACCGCCAGAACCAAAACAGTCAGAAAGCAGACCACGCAAAGCAACAACCACAATCAGAATCCTAACTAGTAAGGCATCTGGAACCCTAAACCCCAAAACCCTAAACCAAAGCGAACTTAGAGGAAGGCAGACAGCAACAACATCGACATGCAAAAGCAGCAGAGTGCAGACATCTGAAAACAAACAAGCAGAAAGGAATGCGCACGGAAATCAACACAACAAGCACTAAGCAACGTATAAACTTTCAATATAGATTAATATCGAGCACAGATGGCCTAAGACAAACTGAACTGAAGGTAGGAAAACCAACAAAGATAAAACTACTGCTGATGGACAAAATCCTGCATGGCCCTAAGGACTCTAAACTATGGGAACTATGGTATAGTCCTGATAATGGGTGATGTAGGATTTTGTCCATCAACAGTATTACCTTCCAAAACAGATCTTCAGGTGACCCTGGCACGACGAAAAGGGGCTCTCCTTTGTTGCCCAGCTGGAATCAGGATCCCAAACAAACCCAGGGAAAACGGCAGCGTGGGCGGCCTCCCATCATACTCCCAAAATCACAAGAGCCCATGAACGGGTCTAGGGTATTCCTAGTTTACCTGAAACCTCCAAATTTAAAGCCAGACCTGCAGTAGCCTGGGCTTTAGGGGTTACCTGTCGCCGAATAGACATACCTGTTTAGGGAAGTATATATAGAAACCATAATAAGCAACCCTAGAAAAGTAGGTGATTTTCAGGGTTTAGGGTAAGGGCATGCAGGCCGCCGGAGATGATGGGACGGCATAATGGGCGGCAGCATCTCTTGCCGGTCATGCCTTGCCAACAAAGGGAAAGGATCAGGACTCTTCCGATTTGGGTTTGGGGTTTAGGGTTTGCAGGGTTTACTTCAAGGGTCCACGTACCTGATAATCATATACTCTCCGAAATCCTAACCTACATAACTACTATCTTAAAACCGAGTACCTGATTATTGGGTCCTTTGGACCCTTGGGGTTAGGGGTTTCGGGCTTGGGCTTTCGGGCCAAGGTTCGGGTTTAAGGTTCAGGGCTTGCTGGAAGATCCTGCGGAACTCCATATGGGAGTTTCCGAAAAATTAGGGATACCCTATTTTGGGGGCATTATAAGGATCCTAGTATTTAGGGTAGTATACTAGCGTCCCCTATTTTCGGCAACTACCATACAACTTTATGCAACCTTTGCTAGATTCCCTTCCCGGCTATCTCTGCGGAATGGCTACGGTTGAGGGTAACACCCCTAAGGGCTCCTCCAAGCCTTAAGAGTTCTATCCCAAAGGCCCCATGCATCTTAATAGTAGATACTTAAGCCTTGAAGGGGTCCCCATATAGGTACTTTAAGGCCTAAGTATATACTGCATGGGTACATGGAGCCTTAAGGTATTATGGTACTACGCCCTAAACCCTAAATCCTACAGGGTACCATCAGGGCTTAGGGCTTTCAGTCCATGTATCATCTATCTGGGAGTTTCCGAAGATTCGGGGTACCTTCTTTGGGGGTCCTTCTAATCAGGATCCTGCTATTTGGGGTACTTTCTTCCAGTCCCCTGTTTTCGGGAACTCCCATATCCCAAAACCCTAAACTCTTAATAAAACCCTATAGATCCCTTAAAGGGAGCCCTTCTGGTACCCTTTAAAGGAACCCTACAGGGTCCCCTGTTTTCGGAAACTCCTATATTTAATCCTCTGGCCCAAAACAGGCTCTTATACTACTGTAGATAGGGGTTCCTTTAAAGGGATCTATAAGGGTGCCTTTAAGGGGTTCCTTTAAGGGATCTATAGGGGGTTTAGGGTTTAGGATGATATAAATCCTGCATTTCCTAATATGAGGAATATACCATAGTTCCCATAGTTTAGAGTCCTTAGGGTCATGCAGGATTTTGTCCATCAGCAGTAAGAAACTTTTGCCCCAAGTAAATACTCTAGACCTAAGAGTAGCCTGGGAATAACAACGGTGCCCTTTTTGGCTTAAAGGGGCCTATCAGCGAACCTGAACCCTGAAAACATGGAATAAGGGCCTACTCTAGGTCCTAGGTAGATAAGAACGACTTTTACCCCAAGTAAATAAAAGAAGGACACAGTAGGTGGTTGTGAAAATGAGGGTCCCTTTTGGGGCGGTCCTGAATGGAATACTCCACATAACATCTAGGGTGGCCCAAAAAATGGACCCTAACTTTGACAACCACCCATGTGGGTGTTGGGGGCAGGTGCAGGGTTCGGGGGAGATGTTGGGGTTGATGCCTCTTGAAGTGTGGCGCTTCAGGACGTGAGGCCGTGCATTCAAAATTCGGGCCCTGTAGGGCATTTCAGATAATAGAGCGGCCGAAGGTAAGTTGATGGCAGGGGCGTGGCGAAACAAACTCTACTATGCTTCTGCAGTTTTCTACGAGAAGTCGAAGGAGACCGTGGAGGAACTCTCGTAGCTCCGGCATGCTTCCTGAAAGTGCCGCAACGACCTCAACTCCGCAGCCTTAGATCTGGGTTCTCTAAATTAAGGTCTTTTCGGGTACTTTTTAAAGGGCTGCGGTATTGTTTGGGGGACCGGAGGAGGGACCCTAATTTAGAGAACTGCCCATCTGCAAATCTGAAGGCTCTAGGAAATCATACGAGCGTAGCTTGTGTCTTACCTGGTGAACCCAACCATGACATTATGTAACTAACTAACAGCTATTCTCTAATGTAGAAACCGGAAGAAGCGGTGCTCCCGATGTTGGGTTCAGGAACAAATGAGGTTGCAGGAACTATAGGGCAGATGGCTTAAGTGTTCGAGTTGGCTGTAAGGGCCCCCCAAACATGCAGCCTGATATCGTGGCTGAATGCATGTCACCCTCAACTCTAAGCCCGGAACTCCAAGCCAGGCCGCGTTTCGGAAACCCCGAACCGCCCGTGAAATCTGAGGTAAGCCTCGTATGCTTGCTCGAAAATCCTGGCACTTACTTGTTCTGCCAAAAGATGACGAATGAGCTTTTAATTAGAAGATGAATTAAAGAATCTTTCTTGAGTTCTGAATACGGTAAACCCCATAAAGTTGGAAACCGGATCAAGGCCAAATAGTGCTGGGATTGCCTACACATCAATGGCCTTTTGGGCTTCTAGTACATGGCGTTTCTGAGCCTCTGGGAAACAGGACTAGGAATCTTTCTGGCCTGTGAGCAAAGTACATCAGGTCTTCCGCAAAGGCATCGCAGCTGATGTGAAGCGTTCAGTTTCTATACCCTAGGGCCCCATACTAGCTCGTTTTTTGAGATTACCTCATAAGATCCTAAATATGAACCCCAAACAGGAACTACTATGGGGCCTTAGGGTAGGTCTCAGGGCTTCGGGCTTAGGGGTTTAGGGGCTTAGGGTTGGGGGTTTAGGCATGGCCTACCAAGGATGTAAGGTGTTCTCCGTGGTTTGACTGGTGCTTTTCACTGACGCAATGGTGCTTGGCCGCAGTTGCATGTAAATGTAACAGACGTTCTATAGGGCCTTAAATTGGAACGACAAGGCGCCCTAGTGAGACATGATAGTAATTTGTAGTGGTTCCAGCCCCTATACTATGCTCCAGTGGTTCTTCCGACGCGCCTCTGCCCTATGCCTCATGAAGCCAAAAACACCCAGGCCGGCTGTGAACATTTGGTGGCCTAGTGTAGCAAGGGGTACGGTTTAGGGTTTGGCCTTGATACTTCGGACAGGGTTTCGGGGTTTGCAATGTATGTAACTATTACATAGGCTACTATATAGGGAACCAGGGGGCTTATAACTCAGGGCAGAAGCCAGGCGAGTTCGAAGAGGACAATACTCCTAGGCTTCGAAGCCTCGAAGCTTGAAATCAACATTTTCAAAACTACACCCAGGACCCTAAATCACAGGAACGCTTAGGGGGTCAGGGGTAGAGGGGTGGGGGAGTATACTTCCTTGAAAAAGCCTTAAGTCCTGATTACAGGTATTAACGCCCCCTACCCCCCTCCCCCCTAGCCCCTTCAGGGTCTTTGTGACTGAACCGTAACCGTACATGACCCCCAGACCTTCCAAAGCCCCTTAATTAAGGACTATACCCTAAATTATGATAGGATCCCTGATATGTGTTAAGGTATGTTCCTTAATTAAACCGAAGGATTTTGGAAGGTCTGGATAGTGCAACCCAAATTACTTCAGGATTTTTGGTGGGACTTCCTGACCGATCAACATGTGATGGCTTAATATAGGTGGCCTTCATTCATAGGGGCCTTAATGATTAGAGTAGGGTTCCTTTTAAAGGGGTCTGTATAAGGATAGGGGATCTATAAAGGTACTATCATGTAGGGGCCTCAACAGTTTAGAAGATGGCTTTGGGGGCCCAGTATACTATAAATATATCAAGGAAACCTCACAATAGTAGTGTTGGTAATTAATTCAAGCCCCTATATTAGAGCGTTTGGAGGACCGGAGGGAGCGGGGGGAGGGGATCAGCACAGAAGGTCTCGATTAACACGTCAAGAAACTCAGTAATTACGGTTACAAGTAACTAAAGCAAATCGCAACTACACTTGTCATGAGTCCTCATTATAACTGTAAGGGGGGGTACTTGTAAACATACGGGCACTATAGCTACTTATGAAGAGTCCAGCAATGCTTCGAGTCAGCTACTTACATCCTAGACCCTTCAATTACTTAGAAACCCTCCGGGTCCTAGTCCGTCAATCCCTTGCAACAAGCTGTACATAGCCGTCCCACAGATTCAGCACCCATAACGGCGTGAACAAGTCGAAACGTGTTTGGGGTCTAGCATAGTATACACCTATGTAGGGACTAGGACATACAGAACATCGGGTCATGGATTAACTGAGACAAGCCGAAACGCAACGACTTCCTCTAAAGCGCGGTAGCTCGATTGTTCATCGGAGACAGCCCATGGTTTACTTAAACGATGAGGGGACTTGGCAAGGCCACGTACTATGTAGGGTAGTTCATTCTCGCATAGCACTATTCCAGGTACTCATAAGCATACCTACAAAGTCCTTTGATATTTTAGGTCCAATACGTCGGCCCGATGAGGCATCATCCGGAGCCTTCTGCAAAGCACCCGCTCGGTGATTCTGAAATAACCTTCACCGATTCCAACATCTAGACCCCAAGCCCTCAACCTGGAAGACCCCTCTCTGGCTTGCTCCCTCCTGAATCCTGAACCCTAAACCCTGAACCCTAAACCCTATACTCTAAACCCTAAACCCTGAACCCTAAACCGTGTTAAGCTACCTCCAGTCTGAGGTTCTGTCACAGAAGCCGGCTGGGCTTCATGATCTTCGGTTCCCAGGCCCAACCCCAAAACCGCTTGAACTTCCAAAGCCCACCCTAAGGCGCCATGGTAATTCTTTTTTGAGATTACCTCACAAGGTTCTAAACATGAACCCCAAAAAGGGATCTACTATGGGGCCTTAGGGCAGACTGCATAAAGCCGGAAGTCTTCGACCCTCCTGTCCCAAATCCTGCCTGGGCCTGACGGCACACGACCTTCGAGACAAAACTACAAGGCTTTCGGCGAGGAAATGAAGGCATAAGCTCTCTCTCTCTCTCTCTTTCCCTCTCTCTTTTTCTCTCTCTATAACTATATATACACACAGAAAAATATTTCCTATATATATATATATATATATATACATATATATATATATATATATATATTCATTTATTTATTTACATACATTGGCATAGATGCATGACTATATGCGTACGTACATACATGCATACAAAAGTGTATATATATATATATATATATGTACATATATATATATACATAACCACATACGCATGCATGTCTATGCGCACCGGCACGGGGCTGTTGTCGTCTAGGGTTTAGTTTGGCTCTCTGTGAAGAACCTGGTGATTGGAAAGTCGCTGATGCTACTCATCCTCCCTTAGTTGATGATTTCAAAGGTGTTCCCTTTCAGTTTTGTTGTGGGTAGTATTATCTCAAAACGTGTAAAGTGTATCCACTCAGCTACTCAGAACTGAACTCACGGGTAGTGGGTGTATGGGAGGCTCTGTTTACACGCGTGTAGCTGGGTGTCACTACGGGACCTGCCCTCATCCCACCCTTGGAGGACTTTGACAAGGGCCCTTCAGGTTAGAGATTGAGGGATTAGGGTTTAGGGACCGGGGCTTAGGATTTTTTTGGGGGGGCTCCTTTTTCCAACTGATCCGCAGGATTTAGGGTTTAGGGTACTGTGAAGCCTCGTCGCCGAAAACCCAGAGTCAGAGTACAAGCTTCTCCCTAGTTGCTGAGTTCACAAGCCCCCAAAAAGTATACACTTTCAGATTTATAGTGGCTAAAATTATCCCCAAAAAAATGTAAAGTGTATCCACTCAGCTACTAAGTCTCTCTGGGGGTCTGGTCCGCACTCGAACTGCCTTCAGTGTTGCCGACAGCTCTGATCCTGCGGAAATCCGTTTGGGGTGGTTATCAAAATTAGGGTCCCTTTTTGGGTACGCTAATTAATAGGTGCCGTATTAGAATAGGGACTCAAAAAGGGACGATCATCTTGACAACCACCCGTTTGTGGTGTCGTGTCTCGGAACGGTTGTAGAACGTGTAGGGAACATGTCCGCAAAACTTAGAGGGCCAGGCGTCTGCGACCTTGCGGGTCAAATCGTGTCCCGTCGAATAAACCTTCCGGTAACCCAGCGACTCCAATATCCCTTAATTAAGGAATATACCTTAAATCATATAAGGGAGCCTGCCATAATTTAAAGATATTCCTTAATTAAGGGATGTTGGAGTCTCTGGGAAGCACCTCGGCTGCAGGAATCCTTGGCCGCGCAGCTGCCGAGAGGCTTCTGTCGCTCTTCGTTTTCGTGACGTCTTCACCAGCTCTCTCGGTCGGACGGTTTAGGGTTTGGAGTTTAGGGTTGAGGGTTCCTTCCGACGGGGTCTCGGGTCCTTTCGAAGCTGTCCTCATTGCAGGGTTAAGATTAAGGGTCTGTCCCGGCTTCAATTCCCAACATACCCCTATGGCATAGAACCCTCATCAAAGCCATGTTTCTGCACATCCAACTTGAAAACCTCGCAAAGCTCCTGTATGGGTGGTTGTCAAAATTAGGGTCCCTTTTTGGGTACCCTAAATATTAGGTGCCACACTATAATAAGGACCCGAAAAGGGACCCTAATTTTGACAAGCACCCATATAGTAACAGACTAAAAGGAAGCCTTCTTGTCTTAAAGTAGTACTAGATAGCGCTACAATGTGCTAAATAACTTAGTGCTGAAACAGTGCTGACATAATGCTGAGATATTGCTATATAACGCCGGGTGAATAGTCTTTATGATGCTGAATAGTGTGAGTTGAACTGAAGTACTAGGTAGCACATACATTCTATGACAAAACGGCCACATGACAACTTTGCGGAAAGCCAGTCCAAGACAGATAGGTGACCACCTGCAAAACAAGCTCTCAGACCTAGACAGTGTCTCATTCACCAGTAAAGTAATTTTGGCTTGAAAAGCTTCCATTGCCAACCTGCAGAGATAGAAAAGATGCCCTTTCAAGCCCTACAATGCCTACAAAACCTGACAGCAGTCTATGATAGCCTTCGAAAGCTCCCAGTAGAGCCCTGAGCCTGAACCCTGAACCGCAAAACCCTTAAAACCCTTCAAACCCCCTTTAAGGGAGCTTAGGGTTCCATAGTAGGGTCCGGGAACTATAGGGTATTGTCATCCTAAAACACTTCAAACCCCCTAAAATGCCTAAAACCCTTAAACACCCTTTCCCCAAAGGGCCCAAGTACCATTATAGTAGGTAGTTTGGCCCCAAAGTATATACTATACCATTACTTGGACCCTTCGGCTTCAGAACCATGGACCATGGAAGGCTCCCCCTAAACCATAACCCCTTATAGATCCCTTACCTCTTTTGGTATATATCCCTTTAGGGAGCCCTTTAAGGCTCCGCGCCAAATCCAGTCGTCGCGCTCGCCGAGGTCCCCGAGGTAGATGCCTTCCCGGCTCCAGAGCTGCACCTGACACGATAGTAGGTTATGAGCCTTAATTATAGGGTCCAACCTAGGGCCTCTGATCTCTAGGATGCCCAGTAGCCTCGGAATAAAAAGGGCTCCCTTTCTGCTATTGGGTAACTGTATAAGGAACAAGGGAATAAGGGTCCTACGGTTGATGATCTAAATCCTGCAATACACGTTATAAGGAATATAATTCCCATAGTTTAGGGCCCTTAAGGTAATGCGGGATTTATATCATCAACAGTATCAGGGATCTAGAGAGGTCCTTTACAGGTGCCTTTAAGGGAGGGTTCCTTTAAGGATCCCCTTTGAAGGGATCTAAAGAGTCCTTTATAAGGACTCCATTGAGGGATCTAAAAGGGCCCCTTTGAAAGATCAGAAGGGTCCTGTTACAGGTCCCCTTTAAGGGATCTATAGAGTCCTCTATACGGGCTCCTGTAAAGGATTTAGAGGGTTCCTTTAACCTTCCCTTTGAGGGATCTCTAGGGTTCTGTTAAAGGGATCTCTAGCGTTTTTTGGAAGGCATCATTCAAGGGCTCACCTGCAGAGGAGTCGTCTGGGGCGTGCACTTTCTGTTTTCAGACTGGCTAGGGAGCTTGAGCTGGCCCACTTCTGGTGTTTCTTCATTGGTCGTCCACTGGCTGCATCCTTAAGGCCGCAGGCACAGCTCACAAAGCTGGTGGATTCGAGATGGCGCGACTGAGGCTTGTCCAAGATCTGCAGGGTGCGGGACAGCTTCCATGCGTAGGATCGGCTCGTGTTCTCGAGACTGGCCTCCCTGCTCCAGCTGAGTTGTGCCTCCACCATGTGGACCGCGAAATTCCGGAGGCATTCGGCCTCCTGCCCCAGACGGTCCCATTGAGCTTCCATAATTCTCTTTAAGGAATCCTATAAATCCCTTTAAAGAGCCCTTTATCATAACCCTAGTTACTAAGTCCCATGATCCTTCAAGTTCTCGAATGGCCTGGAAACCTCAGAAATCAGAACTCTGAACTCTCAGAACTCGCACCCGCTCTCAATGCATGGGTGAAGGGCTAAACATTTTCGTGTACCCCTAAAGCCTTAAATGGAGAGGCTGTTCCTATGTGGGTAGTGTAAGGACGCACTGCTGCAGATGCTTTGGGCTCATAAGACATGAGGTGACTACTTAAAGGACAGTTTCCAGGTTTAGGTCCATGAGGGGTGTAGGACGTACATGCCGCTTGTAATGAAGGATTTGCCAACCGTGTCTAGTTGGGATTCGGAAGTTGCCGAATATATGGGACCCTGAAAAAGTTAAAAGTGCCCCAAAAAGTAGGATCCTTGTTTTTGAGACCCCATAGTCAGGTACACCGAATTTTCGGAAATTCCCATTTTGGAAGTAGCACGGAAGGGATGCTGGAGGAACGATCTCGCCGAAGAACCGCGAACCCGAGACCTCACATCACACCACCACCCGGAAATGGTCCGAACCTGACCTTGATTCGAGAACCGGGTGCCAAGGCTGCGCCAAGGCTGTGTGGCTATTTTTGAGGGGGGGTGGATCGCATGGAGAAGAGTAGCACTTTTTCAAACGTGTCAACGGTGTGTTATTTAAAGTGGCTTGACGGGTTAGCTAACTTTTACCGTGCGTTCTATAGTTTTACGCGTGGTTACCGGTCAGAACACAGAATACAACTACCCTAGTTGGGACTAATTATACGTGCTTAACTTATAAGTACAACCTTAGTGAATACATCCCTAAATAGTTAAGTCACAGATGGGGCTCCGGTGAAAGGGGCTGGGGTTAAGGAAAGAGGGGTCGAGCATTCGGGGGGTCTGGTCCGAGGGTCCGAACACCACAAGTTCATAATTAGAATAGGTTTCCTTTAACAGGTGTCTAGAAGGGCTACTATAATAGGGATCGATAAGGGTACTTATTATACTATAGGGGCCTGAATAATTAGAATGGGGTTTGGGGAATATTAAGGAGTGACGTGGGTAATTGTTTCGGCTTTGGTATTAATTACACTCGCCCAAAATACACTCCCCCAAAACCAAAGTTAAAATACTAAATTATTTAATCCTAACCTACGGTATATCTACCCACTTCCCTAACCCAATGTCCCGATTCTTGATGGGTCCTTCGGACCCTTGCGGTTAGGACTTGCATCGGATGCGTCGGGATGGGATGGTTGGGGTTCCCGCTTCAGGAAGTTTCAGTGGGGCATACTTAAAGGATCATGGGACTTAGTAACTGGGGTTATAAAGAAGGTAGCTATACTTATAAGCACTTATTAGCCCACTTAAGGTACTTATAACCTGACTTACTAAGCCCCATGGTCCTCCAAGTAGCGTTAGATTATGGGGCTTAGTGCTTAGGGCCCTAAACCCTAAACCCTAAACCCTAAACCCTAAGAGTTTAGGGTTTCTCGGCTCAGGGTCAGGGATTGAGACGCCTTCTTGCCGCTGCCACCCAGCACAAAGTAGTCGCCACCTGGGTTTAGGGTTTAGGGTTAGGGTTTAGGGTTTAGGGTTTAGGGGGGGTAGGGTTTAGGTCGAGAGAGCTATGGGGAGGACTCTACCCCCACACTCCAAACCCTAAATCCTTCACCCCCCCTCCCAAAGACTTGCGAACAGTAACCCTACCCAAAACCCGCAACACTCCAAAACCTACGCTCAAAACCCTATAGACCATAAGCAAAAACCCCAAAACCGCAAGACACCATCTGCACAAACTACTGAGCACAGCCACGTCAAACTACACGGGACCTTTAGCTCCTTCTATAGGGCCATTGACAGTTAGGCTAGGGTTTTTGGCGCCCACTATACGATACTTACAAGAAGGTAATTATTTAGGCCCCCATGCCCTAAGCCCTAAACCCCTGAACCTTATGAACCCTAACACTAACCCCATACTAAACCCTCAACTCCAAGACCTGCTTATTTAGGGCACCGCTGTATGGCTCTTGGCTAAGGGAGGATGTGGTTAGGGTTCAGGGTTTAGCTTTTAGGGTTTAGGGTTAAGCTTTTGGAGTGTAGGTTTTTTTAAAATGCAGTGGCCCTTTCTCCGCATGAGCGAGTCCAGCACCTGCCGAAAAGGGCTTGCACTGTAAGAGGTCAGATCACCAGCTTTGCGATCTGACCCACGGTTTAGCTTTTGGGGTTTAGGCTTTAGTTTTTAGGGTTTAGGGTTCAGCTTTTAGGGTTTAGGGTCCGGGCACCTCTCCGGCACAAGGGCCTCGACAGTCAGAACACAGTTCAGAGTCTTACCCTAAGGGTCCAAAGCACCCAATAATCAGGTACTCGGGTTTGGGATAATAGTTTATGTAGGTTGCTATTTTGGAGAGTATATGATGATTAGGTACTTGGACCCTTAGGGATAGTAGGGATATGGGTACAGGGGCATACCCAAAGGCTCCATGTACCTGTATAGTAGCTACTTAAGCCTTAAAGGGGGTCCTCTCTAGGTACTTTAAGGCCTAAGTGCATACTCTATGGGTACATGGAGCCTCAGGGATAGAGGAATAGTGAAACGAAGCATTCAACCCCTCTAATTATTCGGGATGAGGGCTTGGGATTTGAGGCTTGAGGCATGGAGATGAGAGGCTTGCCTCCTGAGGTTTAGAGTTCTTTGGTTCGGGTTTCACGTCCACTCACAGAACGGTTTGAGGCAGAACTTGTGGCCGAAATTGGCCGAAAAGAAGTCGTCGTAGTAGGCCTCCTCATCGAGGGCCTCTGCCACGACGTTGGCGCGGCTGCCGCGACGGCGGCGGCCGAGCTTCTTGTCACAGTTTGGCCTTTGCTTTGGCTTTCACGGCCGGTTTGCCCCTGCCGCCGTTGCTCTTCCCAACACCTGCACCTTCCTTTGCGGTGGAGTTAAAGTCTATCGGCGGGGATGTTGATGGGTCTGCAACGTACACTTGGACTTGGACACTCTAAAGCATCCTCTTCCAAAGGACAGTCGTCTCTGAAGAGATCCCTTAGGGCTTGGGGTTCCTTTTCGGGTCCCTTAGAGACCTTTAATTCCTTTAAAAGAACCCTTAAGGAAACCTTTAAAGGAGCCCTAAACCCTAAACCCCTAAGCCCGAAACCCTGAACCCTAAAGCTCAGGGTCCCCTTATGGGCCTTTAAAGGAACCCTTAAAGGAAACCTTACAAGGACCATTTAGAGCACTTAGGGTTCCTTTGAAAGGTTCCTTTAGAGGAAGCCTTAATTACTTACCTATAGGGTCATACCCGACCCCTTTTTTAAGGTACCTACTTTTCTACATATTAGAACCTAACCATAAAACTAGGTATCCTAAAAAAGGGGTAGGGTATGACCCTCTAGGTAATTAAACGAAACCCCTCAAAGGAGCCATTAGAGGGCTTGGGGCTCCGTGCTTCCAACTGTGGGCCCAGGCTGGAGAAGAAGTCGATGCTGCAAGGATCGAACTCCAAGCGGTGCCTCATCCGTTGAGGCTGGGGTTTTATGGTTTAGGGCTCCTTTTGATGGATCTATAGGTTTAGGGTTTAGGGTTCTTTTCAGGGCTACATAGGGTTCTAGGGTTTTCTTTTAGGGTTTAGGCTCTAGGGTTCAGAGGTTTCGGGGGTTTAGGGCGTAAAGGGTTTAGGGGTTTGGAGTTCAGGGCTTTTGGATTCAAGTCTCCTGCTGTTGTGAAGTAAGCCAGCAGTTTGCACAGGGAACTTAACAAGCAGGATTTCGGTGTATACTCTCGTAGAGTGTGGTTGCGAATTCAACGGACGCTGGGATGCCTTGACAAATCGCAAACAAACCAAACTCCACTAGAATATTGCGAATAATGTAGGAACCTGATTAAGAAACCCTGGCCCCATCACCCCCTATATATTAATTTTCATATAAGGAACCCCAATAAAAAACCCAAGGTCTCTTAATCAGGCTCCTACATTATTATACTAACCCTTGCAGATCCCTTATAGTAACCACTATCCCCTTTAAAGGAACCCTAATAAAGGCCCAAGGTCTCTTAATCAGGCTCCTACATTACACGATTATGAAGCCTAAAGAGTCATCCCGAAGCCGAAAGAGGCCTAGCGAAGAGACGAGGCCTCAAAATCCCTGAGCCTTCAAGCCGTCGTCCCCAAACTTGAGGGTTTAGGGTTTTAGGGTTTAGGGTTTAGGTTTAGGGTTTAGGGTTTAGGGTTTAGGTAAACTTGAACTACGAGACGTCAGAAAGCTTAACGAACTAATCTGGACCCTTGGGAAGGTTTCGGCCCCGCTGGGCGCCGGGCTCGCGGCCGTACTCCTGGCCGGAGACCTGGCCGGCTAGGTTGGAATAAGGTTCAGGTTGGGTTTCGGGCTTAGGCGTTTAGGGCTTAGGGGTCTAGGTTTCAGGGCTTAAGCTTTAGGGTTCAGGGGTTTAGGGTTTAGGTTGGGTTTCGCATTTAGGATGGGTTTAGGTTTTAGGGTTTAGGGGTTTAGGGTTAGGTTGGGTTTAGGGTTAAGTGTTTGGGGCTGAGGTGTTTTACGGGTTTAGGTTGGATTTAGGTTTAGGGGTTAGGGGTTTAGGGGTGCAGTTGGGTTTAGGTTTTAGGGTGTATGGGTTTAGGGTTTAGATTTAAGGGTTTAAGGGTTTAGGGGTTTGGGGGTTTAGGGTTTAGGCTGGGTTTAGGGTTTAGTTTTGGGGGTTTGGTTTAGGTTGGGTTTAGGCTTTAGGGTTTAGGGGTTTAGGGTTTAGGTTGGGTTTGGGGTTTAGGGACTAAGCTTTAGGGTTTAGCTTGGGTTACTGCCCATACTAAGGGCTATGCATACTTATGCTACAGAAGCTATCGAAGGGTTACAGAGTGGGGGCAGTGCCCCAGGGTTAGGGTTCAAGGTTCAATTCGACAAGTATAAGAGTCGGCGCGTGCAGCGGGACGCATTGGGAATTTCGTTCGGCTCCATGTCCAGGCAGCACTATCCTTCTAAGGAGTTCGCGGTCGGCTCGAAGGCGATAACATGTGACGAGTGAGGTCCCAATGCTGCCCTGCTCGACACCGGAAACTCCAACTACGAAGCCCCGATACCGAAGGTCTGGACCCTAAACCCACCCAAATCGTGCTGAGACATGTGCGTCTAATTTCCTGAAACCCCACCTTCCACCCACAGACCATCGGAAAGCGCGATAGGGCTGTAAACCCTAAAGCCCTAAACCCTGCCTTGTAGAAGGACAACGTCTGGTCCCAGCATCCAACGACCAGCACGTCTGTCGGGTCTTGCTTGGTCTGCACGGGATTCCACCTTCGGATTTTTTCAGCATACTATACTACCCCATCTTATGCTGTTTTGTACCAAACCATAGCATGATTTGGTATGCTGCAAAATGGCTAGCCCTGACATGAGCCTTACTTGGAGAACCACAAAATTTGGTCCTTGCAGCCAACCAGAAGAGATCCAAGTTGAGTATGCGTTCAACAACCACAACCTTTATGCTTTTTCGAAACCCTCAATTTGCGAACATACAAACCAGGATGCCCAGTAACCTAGGAATAAAAAGGGCTCCCTTTTTGGGATTGGGTAACTTCATAAGGAACCTAGGACTACACAAAAGGAATAAGGGCGCTGCTGGGTGTCGGTAGTCCAAGGTAGGTCTTGCGATTCATGGAGGTTGCTCGGGGAGAGCCCAGAGCAGACGCTACTATAAGTCTACTTGGAGGTTCATGGGTAGTTATAAGTAGGGTTACAAGTGGGGTAACTATGCTTATAACCGACATTAGCGGGCTCATAACCCTACCCATCAACCTCCAAGTGCTCGGATTAATCACCGATCGATGCTCAGAAGTTCATTGTTGGGCCACGGGCTTCGCTGCTACGCAGATGTCGCAGAGCTTTGGGTGCATATGACGATTTGGGCTGCTGGGCTGGTCAGCCCTTCGGACCCAATTCTTCTGCAGTGCCCCAGTCTGACGAGATTCGAGATTCACAGGCGGAAACTATTTGCTGCGAAGCCTTCCGCAGAAATCCTGAGCGCGGCACGCCAACGTCCAAATCGGAGCTTGCCGAACGATGTCTGCCTTCTCCTGCAGCCACAGAGCAAGTACAGAGAACTCCAAAAAGTTGGAAACCGGATAAAGGCCCAATAGTGCTGGGATTCCCTGTACATCACTCTTAAGGAGAGAGGCTATTGGGTTTCCAACTTTTAGGCTTCTACCTGGGCTTTTAAGTAACCAGGGAGAAAAAAGTATAAACTTTAATTTCATAAGGGTTCCTTTAAGAAAAAAAGTATTAAAGTATGGTACTCCACAGCCCAGCTACTGTAACACAGCAGAAGAATTGTCATGACGGCATACTGCAATACTGCATCGAGGCCCCTGTTCGACGTCGTTGACTTACCAACGTCATTCGGATTACCCAGGGGCCCCATAGTAGTTCCTTTTTGGGATTACCTTATATATACAGGATTCTAAATATGGGAGTTTCCGAAATTTAGGGGTACCTTATTTTGGGGTCCTAATATTAAGGATCGTACTATTTCGGGTACTGTATTGGGGTCCCCTATTTTCGGAAACTCCCATATGTACCCCAGAAAGGAACTACTCCGGGGCCTCTGGGTAGGGCCTCTGGGTCTTACTCAAAGACCAACACTGCAGTCCTCGCCGAACTTGTCTCTAATGCTCACATGGCCTCAGTGACCAGGCACGGTAATAATCCTAAACCCTTCGCCCTAAAGCCAAACCCCTAAACCCTAAGCCCTCTAATTAAGCCCTAAATCCCTAAACCCTAATTATGCCCTAAATCCCTAAACCCTGAAGCCTACATCCCGAAACCCTAAACCCTGAAGCCGCAGTCCCTAAACCTAAAGCCGAAACCGCAAGCGACTCCCCTTTGCGCACCCACCCCCCCACGTCGAAGGTCTTAGTGAGTCTTAGTGCTCTTTTGCGGAATACAAAGGTACTACTGTAGTAAGGCCTCACGGTTTTCCTGAACTTTGCCTTGTGGGACCGTTACAAATCGGGCACATGCCTTGAGCAAAGGTTGTTAGGGCTTAAGCGGCTTGGGCCTAGGCCTAGGGTTGAAGGCGGATGGAGCTTCGAATATTTCAAGGCTGTGGGATTTGAAAGACCTACTTCTCCGGTACCTGGTCCGGTACCTAAGGGAACTAAAGGCTAACCTTTGCGATGACATCGGGATTTACAGTCCTCCAAAAAAGGCTTATATAAGCTCATTAGCTAGACTGCTAAGGATAGGTACAGTACCAAAAAGGCGAAGGTTATTGACTACTCTACTACCAAGGATAGGTGCAGGACATGGATCGGAGCAGAATCAGGGCTTCGGGCAAATAAGGTAAAACGGAAGACCAAGGGCTGTTCGGACACCTTCTTCTTGCAATACCTATAGGGTCATACCCTACCCCTTTTTTAAGGTACCTACTTTTCTATATAAGAGAACCTGACCATAAAACTAGGTATCCTAAAAAAGGGGTAGGGTATGACCCTCTAGGTACAGGGTAAACCCCAAACCCTAAACAGCAAACACGAAGCCCAGGACCCAATGAAACCCTGGTCCAACAGCTAAGCCCTCTTTCTATGTTGGACAGCTAAACCTAGACCCTAAACGCTAAACCCGAAACTCTATAACCCTTATCACACTTATAACCCAAAGCCCTAAACCCGATGACCCTATACCTCTAAACCCGAAACCCTGAAACCCTCAACCCGGTATCTTGGCCCAAGTTCTGTGGAGCAAGTTATAGTAAGAAACTCCCCAAATAGTAGAGGTAATTATTAAAGCATCGAAAGTAAACCCCCATAATACGCCTTATAGTAACCCTTATATAGAACGCTTTTGAGAAACCCTTTAAAGGGGCCCCTGTAATCTCTAAGCCCTAAAACCGAATCCTTTACCCCTATCGAGCCCTTATACTTCCAATTGAGGGATTCCCTATAGATCCCCGTAGAGGAAGACCCTATAGATCCCTTTTAAGGAACCCCCTATAGATCCCTTTTAAGGAACCCCCTATGGAACCCTTTAAAGGAACCCCCTATAGAACCCTTTAAAGGAACCCCCTATAGAACCCTTTAAAGGAACCCCCCCAAAAAAATAAAAAAAAATCACCAGAGCCCGACGATCTGGGGAGCGAGGCCGCTAAAGAGGCCCAGGGCGATGTGAAGGCCATCGTTGGTCCAGGACATCGAAAGGATCTTCGAGTTCACCTTTGAGGAGTCGGTTTAGGGTTTAGGGTCTAATAGAGGGAAGAGGGAGGGTCTAGGTTGAGGGGTATGAGGAGTCGGTTTAGGGTTTAGGGTTTAGGGGTTTAGGGTTTAGGGTTTGCGGATAAAGGTTTAGGGTTTAGGGTTGAGGGTTGGTGGCCCCTTTAAAGGGGTCTATAAGGGCTCCTTAAAGGGATCCATAAGGGTTCTAATGTTGGAGTGGTTTTAATAAACCCCCCCCCCCCGGAGGTTGTTTTGCGCGGGGGTCTCTTGGGGCAGGGTCTGGGGTCAGGGTGGCAATAGTAAACCTCTGGCCTTCTCCGGGCCTAGTATACTAGTAGTAATAGTAATTAGTAGTAATAGTAGTAATATTAGTAATAGTAGTAATAGTAGTAATAGTAGCAATAGTAGTAATAGTAGTAATAGTAGTAATAGTAGTAATAGTAGTAATAGTAGTAATAATAGTAATAGTAGTAATAGTACTAATAGTAGTAATTAATAGTAGTAATTAATAGTAGTAATAGTAGTAATAGTAGTAGTACGTGAAGTCTCAACCTCTGGCATTCGCAGCACTTTGTGAAATGGCTCCGTTTATATAGAAATGGAATCAGGAACCGACCTCAAGTCTAGCTGCTGCAGTTCCTGGAATCCGGAGTCCCTGGCTTCTTGCCAAAGCCTGCAGCTCTCGAATACCAAAGCCTCTGGCTTCTTGTCCAAAGCCACTGGCTTCATAGCTTTCCCAAAAGCAAGGTTTCCCATCGGGAGCTCCTCCCCCGGATGAGTTTATTATTGCCACCCCGTTTATAATTGCCAGAAGAAGGGCTGCAAAGGGTTACCCTTGCCGGGTTTGTGAAATGGCTCCGTTTAAATAGTTTTGGAATAAGGAACCGACCTCAAGTTTAGCTGCTGCAGTTCCTGGAATCCGGAGTCCCTGGCTTCTTGCCAAAGCCTGCAGCTCTCGAATACCAAAGCCTGTGGCTTCTTGTCCAAAGCCACTGGCTTCATAGCTTTCCCAAAAGCAAGGCTTCCCATGGGGAGCCCCTCCCCCGGAGGAGTTTATTATTGCCACCCCGTTTATAATTGCCAGAAGAAGGGCTGCAAAGGGTTACCCTTGCCGGGTTTGTGAAATGGCTCCGTTTATATAGAATTGGAATAAGGAACCGACCTCAAGTTTAGCTGCTGCAGTTCCTGGAATCCGGAGTCCCTGGCTTCTTGCCAAAGCCTGCAGCTCTCGAATACCAAAGCCTGTGGCTTCTTGTCCAAAGCCACTGGCTTCATAGCTTTCCCAAAAGCAAGGCTTCCCATGGGGATCCCCTCCCCCGGATGAGTTTATTATTGCCACCCCGTTTATAATTGCCAGAAGAAGGGCTGCAAAGGGTTACCCTTGCCGGGTTTGTGAAATGGCTCCGTTTATATAGAATTGGAATAAGGAACCGACCTCAAGTTTAGCTGCTGCAGTTCCTGGAATCCGGAGTCCCTGGCTTCTTGCCAAAGCCTGCAGCTTTCGAATACCAAAGCCTCTGGCTTCTTGTCCAAAGCCACTGGCTTCATAGCTTTCCCAAAAGCAAGGCTTCTTCCCATTCTGCCACCTAAGGCAGCCTGAGTTCTTCTGTTTCACAGCTCTCTGGATGCCATTGGATCTGCCGAGGGGTGGAGTGAAACAGTCTGGAACTGCACTCTGCGAGCTTTTAGTTCAGTGTCGTCTGTGCCGATTTGCACTCTGCTGGCTGGGTTTAGGGTCCTCTTTGTTTGAGTCTCTGGTAAATACGTAGCCTCGTCTGTAGAATTTTGGGGATTTCTGAGCCCGAATATTTTAATTGTCACCCCGTTTATTATTGCGACTGGAAAATTATGATCAGTCGTTTGGCCAAATCTGCCCTTGCCTTTAAACTCCTCTTGCGCCCGGAAATTCTGGCCCGGGGAATATTTTAATTGTCACCCGGTTTAATAAAGCCACTCTTACATTATAGGGGGTTTAAGGTTTAGGGGTTCAGGGTCTAATAGAGGGAAGAAGGAGGGTCTAGGTTGAGGAGTATGAGGAAAGGATCTTCGAGTTCACCTTTGAGGGGTCGGTTTAGGGTTTAGGGGTTTAGGGTTTAGGGATTAAGGTTTAGGGTTGAGGGTTGAGTGTTGATGGCTCCTTCAACGGGGTCTATAAGGGCTCCTTAAAGGGATCTATAAGGGTTCTATAGGGGGTTTAGGGGGTTCAGGATCTAATGGAGGGAGGAAGGAGGGTCCAGGTTGAGGAGTATGAGGAAAGGATCTTCGAGTTGACCTTTGAGGGTTTACAGTAGAAGCCCAAAAGTTGGAAACCTCATAGCCTCAATCCTTAAGAGTAATGTATAGGGAATCCTGGCACTATTTGGCCTTAACCCAGTTTCCAACTTTGTGGGGTTTACTGTAGGGCTTTAGGGGTTTTGGGCTCAGCGGGTTATATAAACTCTTTATGTTCGGGGAGGAAGGTTCATTTGGGTTTCGAGGAAAGGATCTTCGAGTTCACCTTCCAGGACCCTCCTTGCACCCTCAAACTCTTAAGCCTTAAATACCACCGGAAAGAGTCCCTGAAAACCCTAAGTCCTAAAAATGCAACCCAAAAAATGCCACCGAAACGACACCCTGAACACCCTACACCGTAAAATACCACTGGAAAGAATAGCCCTAAATGACCTAAGACCCTAAGCCCTGAACAATGAAAGCCTAAACGCCCTAAGTGACCTAGAGCCCCAAGCGCTGAGCCCTCAAATGGCCCAGAAAACCCTAAGCCTCCCGACGATCACTGTTTACATATCTCTATATATATATACATAAATATATATATATATATATATATATATATATGTAATGTGTATATATATATATATGTATATAAACAGACAGACACTGTATATAGATAGAAAGATACCCCGGGCAACAAGTCCCCGCCTTGCGCTTGGAGACCGACTTCTGCTCCGGAGACCAGAGGCCCAGGTCCGAGGCCGTACCGCTGGCCAACTGCGGTTTCAGAGTTCTTGGAAAGTTTAGGGTTGAGGGTTTGTAGTTAGGGTTTATGTATAGGGTTTAGGGTTTAGGGCGGTTTTCGCAAGCTTTTCGGCGGTTTCAGAGCTCTTTGGCCGGGGGGGGTTAGGGTTTAGTTCAGGGTTTTTGTAAGGTCTAGTTAGGGTTTAGGGTTTGGGGATTAGGGTTTAGATAGCGTTTATTCAGGGTTTAGCCCGGGTTCAGGGTTTAGGGGAGTGGTTTAGGGTTGAGGCCGGGTTTCGCAAGCTTTTTCCGGGCGTTAATGTGCAGGGCTTTAAGGGTGTACACGGTTTCGGTTAAGGGTTTCAAGGGATTCAAGGTTTCTGGTTTAGGATTTTCAAGGTTTTAAGATTTTAAGGGTTTCAGGGGTTCGGGCTGGGTTTTTGTTCGGAAACTTACAGGAAAAATACATATGGGTTCGATGAGCAGTCCTTTAAATCGGGGGGCTCCGATGGAGCTTTATGAGTGTATACATGTAGTTTCTTTTTCTAGAAACTCGCGTTTCTATACAGGGTATAAAAGGCTCTATATGAAACGCGGTTCCATGCTTGCTTTCTTAACTTGGCTTTTCTCATGTTTGCATATGGACTGCAATAGGCTCTGTGACTGCAAATCCCAAACCCTAAACCCTAAACCGCACATGGGTTCTATGACTGCAGTTTGAGCTCTTCTTGCCGTTCCTCCTGGAGCTGTCGGCTCTGCGACCTTCCGCCACCTACTCGACCGAAAACTGCCTAGCTCAACTTCATCGGCATATTTGCCCCAGGTGCTGATTCTTGAACTGTGCGCCCGAAATCCGACCTGAAAACCTACACCCTAAACCGCAAACTGCTACAATTAACTTAAAGCCCTGAACCTTAATTTTCCGGAAGATTCCGCAGCCTGCTGGGTGACGGGGTTGTAGGCTAAGCATTGGATCGACCTGGTGGCCGCGGCGGGATTTAATCCCGGAGCCCGAGTAATTAGGACAGGGTTTAGGGTTTAGGGGTTTGGGGTTTGGGGTTTGGGGGGCATATAAGATGCCATAATATTATTATGTGTATGTAGTTTAACTAACTATAATAAGGAACTACAGGGAGTCGTATCTTCCATCTTATGTAGACTCTTCCAGGATCAGCATAAAAACACACACACACACACACACACACACACACACACACACACACACACACACAGAACCCCTCGCAACATCATACAGTCTGAACCAGACTCCCTGAAACTTAAAGTCTCCACTGCTGCCTGCCACAGCAATCCTACGTGTCCGTGTCTTTGTACCTGGAGAGTCTTCACTTTGATCCCAGTGCGGGGGCCCGTTTAATAGCCCGACCAAAAGTTTTTGGCTTGAGTAGTCTGGTGTCCGTGACCCCCCAGACCGAGAGGTTCAGATGGGTGGCTTATGAGTTACAGGGAACTCCAGAAAGTTGGAATATGGATTAATGGTAGGATCCCCTATAATTTACCTTAAAGGGGTTACGATAATGATATTCCAACTTTCTGGCTTCTACTGTATGGTGGTCGAAATCAGGATGAAGAGAGAAAGTCTGATAGGATGTGGGATGACACGGCTTTCGGACAATGACATGGCATGGGCCTGGGTTTGGGTTTAGGGTTTGGGCACATGGCGGTTGCCCCTAAACCCCAAACCTAAACCGTGGTTGCCCCTAAACCTTCAACCCTAAACCGTAACAAGGGCCCTAAACCCAAACCCTAAACTGCCCTTAAACCCTAACAAGGCATGGGCTCTAAATCCTTATAGAGCCGTTTAAAAGGAACCCAACCCGTATAGTACCCTGTAGAATTCCCTCCCTACACATAGCTCTGTAGAGAGGTCGTAGTTCCACTTCGAACTTGATAACGATGAATTCATGTCAAGCCTTGATGGCTCGTTGAGGTCAGAGACCGCGATGACTTAGGGCATGCATGTGAGACACGTCTGCAAGCCCACTTGTCTTAGACAAGCATACAGCTGAGTTGAACTCGCTTTGTGCGTTGCGCGTGAAAACAGTGTTACCCTTTAAGCCCATGGCCGAATTGCTCCTGCCTCGCTGATTGACGAGACTGTCTACAACATTTACCATGGCTGGGAACACTCAAGACGAGAATCCAAACCTTCATGATCCACACGAAGGTGATATTGATCTTCAGGTTATGAGTAGCCCAAATGTTACTACTGCTGTTGGTGATCGAACAGGAGGCCGAACTCCTATGATGAATGGAGCAAGGCCAGTTTTACATGGGAGTTTCGATATCGATGACGAAGTGAGAGGTCAACCTAGGGTCTTTGGCCCTGGTATGAATTCACACAGGGTTGAAGGCGTGGCGACATCACTTGCAGAAGTCCAGGGAGTTGTGCGTGAAGCAGATATGGGAAGTGGAACTAGTGTTTTGGCAGGGCGTCCGCTGGACGTTCCCGTGGATTCGGCTCCGGCTCCTTCGAATGTCTTCTCTGGTATGATGAGGGCGGTTCAAACGTTGCCTACGACGGTTGAGAGCTTCGTGAGATCTACCAGTGGACTAAGAACTGGAACTCAACCCGAACTTCGGGACAGCGTCGAATATGCTTCGGTGACTTCTTCTGGAGGAATACCTAAAGGACAAGGGGCCCCTTCGGAAAGTCAAGTTCCGGCGACCCCCTTGCTGGACCAGGAGATGCTTCAACGCATTGAGCACTTGCAAGCAAGAGCGCCGTTGCTTTATCCTTCAGATTCCCCTGCTCCGCCAGCTCCTCGACCACCGTCAGTTTCTTCGAGTGATGTTCAAGCTGAAGTGAGGCGACAGCTGATCGAGCTGATGGCCTTAAGGGATGAGGAAGGTCGTAGACTTCGTGCACAGGTTGAAGCTCTTGCGCTTGAGAATAGCGAATTAAGGACCAGGGCTTTTGAAGGTGTACAGAACAGGCCAATGAATTCCCGAACTGAGTCGGTAACCCAGGGGTTTGCTGGACTTGGGTGGATTAGCAGAGGTATCGGTAACCTTATGGGTACAAGTAGGGCTTTGGACTTGAGGCCATTTGGCTCCCAGGCACCGGGTTTGGATTTGACCACTTCCTCCCATGCCCCTGTGGATTTAGGGCACTCGGGTCAACCTCCTCCACCACCGATGCAGAACCAGTCTACCGGTCAGGTTTCGTCCTTAGGCATGCTGCCCATAGGTCAGGCTCAACTGTCAGGTAGGATGATGCCAACCACTCAGGTGCGACCTCAGGGTATGATGATGCAAGCAAGTCAGGTTCCGCCTTCAGGCGTGCCGCCACCAGGTCAGGTTCAGCCTTCAGGCATGATGCCAGCAGGTCAGGTTCCGCCTTCAGGTATGCCGCCACCAGGTCAGGTTCTGCCTTCAGGTATGCCGCCAGCAGGTCAGGTTCAACCTTCAGGCATGATGCCAGCAGGTCAGGTTCCGCCTTCAGGTATGCCGCCACCAGGTCAGGTTCAGCCTTCAGGCATGATGCCAGCAGGTCAGGTTCCGCCTTCAGGTATGCCGCCACCAGGTCAGGTTCTGCCTTCAGGTATGCCGCCAGCAGGTCAGGTTCAACCTTCAGGCATGATGCCAGCAGGTCAGGTTCCGCCTTCAGGTATGCCGCCACCAGGTCAGGTTCTGCCTTCAGGTATGCCGCCAGCAGGTCAGGTTCAACCTTCAGGCATGATGCCAGCAGGTCAGGTTCCGCCTTCAGGTATGCCGCCAGCAGGTCAGGTTCAGCCTTCAGGCATGATGCCAGCAGGTCAGGTTCTGTCTTCGGGTATGCCGCCAGCAGGTATGATGCAGCACAGTGCGCAAGTCACGCCTGAGCCTCCGAGTAACGGTGTGACCCAGGACCATGCTACCACAGGTTTGCAGGGCCTTGATCCAATGAGTGTGGTCTTGACTGGCATGGCCCAGCTTCAGGGCGTAGTAGCTGAAATGGCAGGATCCCCTAAGGCTGGAGTCAAGGCGGAGGTTATCAAGCCTGGCGTGCAGGCCTTGCCCCCGCTTCCGGAACTAAGTGCGGACTCGTGTTTAGCCTTTGCTGATTGGCTTCATAATGTTCGTCCAGCGCTAGCGGATGTTAGTGACAACTCAGAGGAACTTTGGTCAATGGTTGTGTCTGAAGCGACCTCTTGGTATAGGATCTTCTTGAAGTTAGATCCGATGAGCAGGCTCACATCGCGGGCGACGCCTTCAGCTGAGTTGGATCAGCCCCGTTGGCAGAGAGTCAGCCGTCGAATGGAATCGATGATAATTGCCGCGACTCCGGCAAGTGTGAAAGATGAACTGAGCTCTGCTAGGGTGTCCGGACTTCTGCCACTCCTATGCAAGTTGTTCGTGATATACGGGCCGGGCAGTTTAAATGAGCGTGAACTGGGCCTGAAGCAAATTCAGGAACCACCGGCAGGTACGGGCATCCAAGACACAATCGACATACTCCGCCGCTGGAAGCGGTGGTGCGCGCGTATGACAGAGCTCGGCGGCTCTTTGCCGGACTGTGCTCTTCAAGTAAGAGCACTGTCCCGTATCTCTAAATCTGTCCTCCAACAATATCCTGACGTGAGCTTCAGGGTCTCCTTGAGCCGAGCAGAGCTACAGGTGGATATGAATCCAGACAACGAAAAGGTTCACAAGCTCTATGCTAGGATCCTTAGCGAGCTGGAATCCATAAACCATCGGGGCTCAAGGGATAATGATAAGGACAGGTCTAGGGATGCAGCACCGCCACCGAAAGTTAAGGGTGTTGAGGCCGATGCCACGCCACCTGGGCCAAAGGAGGCTAAGCATCCGCCGAAGAACCCTCCTAAGGTTCCTCCCGTGCCTAAGAATACCTCGCCGAGTACATCCCCTACAAGCAAGGTGCCCTGTACTTTCTACACGCAGGCTAACGGTTGTAAGAAAGGAAAGGACTGTGCATTTGAGCACAACTGGGCTGCATTTAGCGCTTCGGAGAAGGGTGCCCGGTGTAAGGTGTGCGGTAGTAAAAACCATCGTGCAAATGACTGCACTGCCGGTTTGAAGGATGATAAGGATAGGAGTCTATCAAAGAATTTCCCTAAGAATTCTAGCGTGCCGAAGCATCCTCCGGGAACTCCCTCCAATCCACCGCCGGGTAACGGGAAGCAGCATATTAAGAGTATGCTCGCGGATGCCGCTCGAATCCTCCAACAGGCGATGCCAGAGACTACTGATAGTCCGTCATCAGCTCCTCCGCAGGGTAAGGCCGTGCCAATGAGTGCCCCACCTACACAGCCCCCTGTTGGGGCACCGTCCCAGGTTCAGGGGACTCCAGTGACTCTGGCGTCTTTGACGGCCCAACTCGAGACGCTGAGAAGTCTTGCCCAGGACCATGATGTAAGGGCTGTTGCTGCTGACGATGATGTGGCGACCTCAGCTGCCATAAGGCACCAGAGCCTGACGTCTGGTGTGCGTGAATGTGAAGATAGGGTTGCAATGTTTCGGGTTGATAGTGATGCTGATCAAAGGTTAGTCAAAGCGTTGGCCCTGTTGGACAGCGGTGCGACTCATGCAGTTGTCCCGTATGAGCAGTCGATGGGACAGCTCGACACGGTCCCAGTAACTCTGGCGGGTGACTCACGCCAAAATTGGATGAGGACTGCAGGAGGAACGCTCGTGGTTCCACCTCCATCGCAAGACGACTCCAGTCGCAACAAACCCCAGACTATCCTGCCCCTTGGCTCCTTAGTTGAGACCCTTGGGTGTAAGGTTAGTTGGTCCCGTCGCAAGGGTTTGAAAGTGACCCACCCGACTTTGGGGGTATTGAATACTGGACTCTCGAACAGTAACTGCCCGATGGTTCAAGAGGATCAGGCCCTCAAGATGATAGCAGAACTTGAGTCCTGTAGGCTGGCATCCTTCCGTGAGGAGGTTCAGAATCTTGAGTGTCACATTGAGGCTCTCGGAAGCCCCTTGGACCCAACCAATGCGTGGAAGCGAGTGATTGCAACTGGCGGAAGGAAGGAAGTTTTGCAGGCTCTAATAGCGCAGCCCTACCTTGCAGAAACCTCCGAGGAAGTTGTTGCAAGGCTGGCAGAGGATTTTGGCGGTTGTGATGAAGAAACCGGAAGGCAACTCCTCAAGGCTCTTCCTCTCAGAAGGTCCAAGCGTAGATCCCTGCTGAGCTCGAAAACGTGGCTAGTCCATTTGTGTTCTGGAAGAACCAAGCCTGATGATCCTCTCCTTCATTGGTGTGACGAGAGGAACATTGCGCTGTTGAATGTTGATCTTAATGAGCCGGGAGGTAAGGGCTGGGACCTTACTAAAAGGAATGCAGTATGGCGTGTGCTTATGTGGGCAGCGGCCTCTGGAAGAGTTGCTGCGGTGTTTGCGTCGCCCCCTCGAAACCTGAGGACAGGGAGTGAAGTCCTGTGTATCCAGGATCAGGTGTTGTGGTCGCTTGCTTCCGTTGCTCGGGGTGTGGGAGTGCCGTACGTGAGGGAAGTGCGCGCCGAAGAATGGAAAGACCATCAAGCCTTCCTCAATTGGTCAGGTTCCAAGGTGACTACCCTTAACCAGGCTCCAGCGGATGGTGAACATCCAAGGGCCACGTGCCTGTTGTCAAATCTAAACTTAGGAGTCCTTGGGAATCTGAGTGTGCCGGATAAAGAGGTTAAGGCTAACGGTGCTTTGGGTTGGTCAATGGGACTTCGAAGGCATCTGGCCAGCGCACTTTCTGGCAGACCCGCGGGAGTGACGTGCGAAGTGTTGGATAGCATCATTCGCTCCACCAGTTGCGCGGAGCTTCATGCCAAGGAGCAACAGCACTTGGACGATTTGGAGGAGGAACGGTTGAATGCGATGTTTGAGCAAGAGAGCGTGATTTCTTCATCTGAGGAGGAGTCAGAGGATGAAGCACAGGCGGAGGTTTTAAGGGAGAATCTAGACCTTGAAGGCCTAGAGGTCAAGGAGGTGAAGGACTTATCGGAAACAGACCTTGAAGGCTGGAGACGTCACTTGCTTAGCGGGCATGTACCATATCGCCGTGATTGTAGGCAATGTGTGGAGGGCGCTGCTCTAGGCACCTTCCATACCCGTGTAAGGCATCCCCGGATGTATACCTTGTCAATAGACCTCTTTGGCCCAGTTCCCGTGGCTGAAGCGGGACGTGACGAAACCTGCGTCACCGGGAAGTGTACTTTGAGGTATGGGTTGGTGGGAGCCTTTAGATTGCCGAAGTCTGTGATAGCGGTTAAACCAAGTCCTGAGAATGTTGATGGACCGCCTATGAAACCAGAGAAACCAGGAGGAGCATCAATAGAAGAACAGGATGATGAGATCCAGTCCCCTGTCCCGGAACCAGAGCTATTTCCGGAATTGTTTGATGGGGACTTGGAAGTTCCTGTGCTCAGCGCTGTGGAACAAGATAAGGTCGGAACCTCGCTGTTTGATACTGATGCAGAGGTGCCTGATGACCCAGAGTCCTTAAAGGGTTTAGTCCAGGACCTTAACACCCCGGTAGACCATGCGGTTTTGAGGTTCTTCATACCGTTGAGAACCAAAACTGGGGCGGAGGTAACGGAGGCGGTTCAGCAGATGATCCTAAGAATAATGCAAGAGTACCCGGTGCATAATGTGCATCATGATCCGGGAACCGAATTCTCGAGCACTAATTTGCAAAGGTGGTTAAGCGATAAGGGGATTACCGTCTCTAACTCCCTACCCACCGATAAGAAGGGAAATGGACTGGCTGAGAGGACAGTCGGTTGGATTAAGTCTAGAATTAGGACTTTGTTGAGGGGTGCGGAGCTCCCGATCCAGTGGTGGCCTCTAGCGGGCAGATGGGCTGCTCACCGCCATAACGTAGATGTTTTGTCGTTGCCTCATCCTCCGGCTTTCGCCCAACCAGTGCTACACCGTATAAAGAGGCCTGCTGATGCAAAGAAGGCCCTGATGGAACGGTGGACAGAGGCGAAATATGGAGCACCGCATCGGACCATTCCGAAGGGCCATGTGCTCATTACCCCCTCTGGAAACTTGGTTGCTTCCAAAGGTTTCAAGGCGGGAACCATTGACCCCAATAAACTAGAAGGTCTAGATATTCCGATTGTACAGGAGGAGGAAGGTCCTGAGGAGCCACCGCTGCCACCACCTGAAGAGCCACCTCTACCCTTGGGGCCGCCATCTCGTAGACTACGAGCAAAGTCAAGTGTGAGTTTTGTCGACGGGGTAAGGGACAACGAACCTAAGGTTGAGGTTTTGGCAAGCAAGTTTCTTCTTGATGAGGACTATACCAATGGTGCCTTCCGTCAAGTTGTCCATGCATTGCAGGAAACCGAACGGCCTTCAGCAGATAGAAGAGGAGAATTTGAAGGTAAGTATGTAATGGGAGCCTTTTGCCACGGCGGAAAGAGAGGTGTGACGAACCTGTGCAAAAGATTGCCAAAAACCTCAAGGTTTCTGAATAAACTGCTAAGGCGTAGGGCGACCCAAGATCTCCCTGATGGTCATGATGGCTGGTCGGCTGTCATGATAATGCATGCAACTGAAATTGGTCTTCATAAGGATGTAAGGAATGAGTGGGGATCTAAGAACATAGTCCACTGCATCCCTGGAGATGTTCGGTTGCAGGTCGAGTCTGTAACCTCAACAAAGGGAATTGATCGAAACGACCCAGCGGTCATGGATTGTAGCCTGTCCACGAGTGTAGTCGAGTTTGATGCTCGCTTACCGCATGCCGTGCATAAGTTCCCAGACTGGTTAATAGTGGGATACACTCCGTTAGGGACCGCAAAGATTCCTTTGAGTGATCAGGACTTCTTGAGGGAGCTGGGTTTTCGCTACAAGCCCCAGGAGGAGACCGTGGCTAGTGTCAGGGCAGTAAGTTGGAACTCCGATTCCCACGAGGAGGAAGGTGATACCTCTTCCAGTGATGATTCTGGACCACCGCCCCTAGAGCCAATAACCCCAAGGTCTGAATGCTCCTACGGCGAAGAGGAACAAGAAGACTCAGTGACGCAACCAGTGGGATGGGATGTATCCACCAACGGGGTTCGCGTTCAACCAGCATTGAACCTTGAGGAGACTGACTTCTATGAGTACTTAGTTGAGAGGGATGCTGAAGCCGCATATCAAAGGTTGACAGCGCTTGGGGTTCAAGAGGCTAGTGACCTGCCATTTTTGTATGAAGAAGATCTGATTGAGTATGGGTTATCACCCCGGTTAGCCAAGAAGGTGATGAGGGAATACATCCTGCCGGCACAGTGAGACCGGATGCCCCAAACCTAACGGCGCTGACCACTGGGGAAGTACAACTCATTGATAGGTTGCAGAGGAAGATACCGTGGATTTTCCAGAATAGAACCCTAGGGTTTAGCAACCCTGGACCTCCTGTGCCTGGTTTGGGTATTAGGGGAGAGGATAGGCTTGAAGAGGGCGACTGGATCATTAGTGAAGAGCGTCGCAGGACAGAGCAAAGGTGGATCGACTATTGTGACCGCCCCATCCAAGAAGGGTTAGTTCCGGCGCCGATCGGTTTAGCTTCGTCTAGTCAGAGCCCACAGGTTACGCCTCCCTCAGCACACCTTTACCTTGACGGTAGTGAATACCATCACCCGTCTTCAAAGCCAACTGCATCCAGTTCCCTGTCGGAAAATACAGAGGTTACAACACCTCCGTTGGAGGTTGGACCACCTGATGATGTGATCGATACTAATTCCTCTATCCCTCCAAGTGGTGC
Organism: Symbiodinium sp. CCMP2592; assembly: GCA_905221615.1. Lineage (NCBI taxonomy): Eukaryota > Dinophyceae > Suessiales > Symbiodiniaceae > Symbiodinium > Symbiodinium sp. CCMP2592. Next base: position 556,451 of record CAJNDT010000746.1, on the reverse strand, counting down.
CATCTTTGAGGTGGACTTGAGCACGTATGAGGACTACGCGGAATATTGCATGCACATGCAAAGTGTTTGGGAGCAGTTTGAGGATGCGACCGTTGGAGATGCTCATGGACAGGAGGAGCAGGAAGAGGTTACCGAAACTCTTGGTACTCATGACCCTGAGTCTACCGAGACCTCCGTGTACCAATGCAAGGTGGTCTCAGCGCTAGATCTTGAAGGAAGTGCTGTTCGTGCTCCCTCAGCAAGGGGTTTGGAATTGCAAGTTGAAGGAAGCGAGAGTGCCTCGAGTGCACCATCTAGGATTGGGGTTTCCATCCTTGATCCCTTGGCTGTGTTTTCAGAGTCCTCTGGAACAACTTATGGAGTAAGAAAGATAGATGATTCATTCTATACTCCTAATGTTGAGGGGCTTCTAAGAGACCTAGCCATACCTCTTAAGGTTGTGCACAATGTGTCCCCGGCTGAAGTTAAGAAACATTTGGAAGCGTGGACCCCGGCAGCAACAGCCGAGGTAAGTGCATTAGAAGGGATGCGGGGTATCAAGAGGTTAAAAGGAAGGGATGCCCTGAGGGCGGCGGCCGCACCAGGGACACAGATCCTTCCCGCGAAAACCGTCTTCACTGTGAAACCAGGTGGTGATGGTAGCCTGTACCGTAGAAAATGCAGGGTGGTAGGATGCGGCAATTACGAAGAGAAGGATCCTTCACTGGAACTCTATGCGTCCGGAGTGCCGTCTGAGGTACTGCGTGCAATCCTGATCGAGTGTGCCGTGCGTAAATTTCTCGCATTTATAACGGACGTGAAAAACGCATTCCTCCTTGCCCCGCTACCAGCAGATATGAATGGAAAAATTCTCCTCAGGCCTCCCAAGGTCTTGGAGGCTATGGGAATCACTGAACCGAATGAAATCTGGGAGGTCTGCAAGGCCGTGTACGGCTTAAGACAGTCCCCTCGCTGGTGGTCTGAGTATAGGGACAGCGTGCTGCGCACTGCTACTTGGAATGGCGTGTCGGGTCGCACTAGACTTTCGCAATCCACAGTTGAAGGAAATGTTTGGAAAATTCTTAATGAAAGGGATGAACTAGTGGGTTACGCGCTTGTCTATGTTGATGATATCATGTTCCTAACTACTCCGGAGGAAGCCCAGTGTGCACACACCTGGCTAAGGGGTATCTGGCAATGTACTCCTTTAGAGGGCACCACAGAGGGGAAGCAGGTGACCTTTCTTGGTGTGGAAATTTCTCATGGCACAGATGCCCATGGAAATTCGGGTTTTATGTTGGGCCAGAAGGGATACATTGAGGAACTCCTTAGATCCTATCAACTTCAACCCCGCCATAAGTCACCCATCCCAAAGGAGTGGGTACGTGAGTTGCCTTCGGAAGAATCCAATTATGATGTAGATACACTCAGGAGAGCCCAGAAAATAACAGGCGAGCTACTCTGGCTCACCCAACGCACCCGTGTGGATGTGGCATTCACAGTGTCACTGATGGGATCTTGGAGCACTAGGGCCCCGAGCTATGTGATCAAGATAGGGTTGCGACTGCTAGATTTTCTGGGTTCTACTATGGACTTTAAGCTTTCCTTAATCCCGGTGCAATGCCCGAAGCGGATTGTGGTGTACTCCGATGCATCCTTTTCCCCGCACGGGGCACATTCTGTGTCAGGGATTTTAGTGACGTTCCTTGGAAGGGCAATCACTTGGAAGGCAAAGAAGCAGTCTTTGATCTCTTTGTCAACAGCAGAGAGTGAGTTGATCGCAGGTTGTGAAGCTGTGGTGCTCGCCCAGAGTACTGAGGCAATGCTGGCCGACTTGACGAGGGATTTAGGAGTTAAGTTGCTTTTGGTTGATAATCTAGCTGCGATATCGCTAGCTGAGGGTTCAGGCTCGATGAGGACAAGACATCTTAGGGTCCGTTCGAACTTTGTGAAGGAGATGGTTGACAACAGAGACCTGGACGTGGATCATTGCCCAGGTGATTACCAGCTTGCAGATCTCCTGACCAAGGTGCTAGCAGGACCAAGACACCTTACCCTTAGTTGGTTAGTTGGTTTAGGTCCCGAACCCCCTGAGATACAGGTTTCCTTAGTGGAAAGAGGAGCGACCCCTGTACCGAGTCCTGATCTGGCCGGAGCGAGACTAAAGTTGGTGTTACTTATTTTGGTTTTGCACATGATGGAATCAGAGGCAACCTCCGAAGGTGATGAAGCTCCGGAGCCTCTCAATTTGGAGTTGTCAATTGTTGCGTTGATGATGCTCCTGTCCACATTGTTTGTGTGGGAGGCAGGTAAATACTGCCTGTCTAGATGCTGCCGTGACGAACCAAGAATTAACGTGGTAAGTGCTGATGATGAGGGTGTAAGTGCCAGGAGGCAAAGAAGGCAAGAGGCAGTGAGACGTGCCATAGGTGCTGAACTCGAAGGCTTGACCTACCGAGGAAGGCGGGGTGATGCGGATGATGGAGCATCCTCCCCCTTCTGCAATGTTACGGGTCCTGTTGTACAGGTTAGTGTTGGAGAGGCAAGACGGGACCGGTCCTCTGAGGAACCGCTACCCATTCCAAGGTTTGCCATTAATCAGCCATTGACTACCCGGGCTGATTCAGTACCATTGACCCATCACGTCGTACAGTCCTCAGCCACATCCTCCTTCATTCATCCTCAACCTACCGCCGTGGTTGAAGCACCGGGAGTTCCGCCTCCAGCCCAGGGTACGAGTGCGTTACCGACTCGGAGGGATGTAGCTGTACAAACGAATTTTCCTCGAGGGTTGACTCACGAGGAGATGTGCAGTGCTGAATTGATTACGACGAATAGCAGAGCTCCAGGTGCTATCCATTTGTTTCCCGATTGCCATGCTTTGAGAAGTGTTACAAGTACGAATAGGCGCATGTTCTGTCGCTACTGCTTGACCGCTGCAGCAAGGTCGGGAATCTAGTTTGATGACATTTCCAGTTGGGAATGCCAAGGAGGAGTGTAGAATTCCCTCCCTACACATAGCTCTGTAGAGAGGTCGTAGTTCCACTTCGAACTTGATAACGATGAATTCATGTCAAGCCTTGATGGCTCGTTGAGGTCAGAGACCGCGATGACTTAGGGCATGCATGTGAGACACGTCTGCAAGCCCACTTGTCTTAGACAAGCATACAGCTGAGTTGAACTCGCTTTGTGCGTTGCGCGTGAAAACAGTGTTACCCTTTAAGCCCATGGCCGAATTGCTCCTGCCTCGCTGATTGACGAGACTGTCTACAACATTTACCATGGCTGGGAACACTCAAGACGAGAATCCAAACCTTCATGATCCACACGAAGGTGATATTGATCTTCATACCCCCATAGTCACCCTTTAAAGGAACCCTAAGTCACCCCCTAACAAGGCATGGGCTCATTGTGGTTGTACTTGAGGATCCCCTCCGCCTCGTCAACAGGAAGCAAGACTAAAAAGCGCTGGGGATTTAGGGTTACTTTAAGGGTTACTTCAAGGGTTCCTTTAGAGGGTTTAGGTTTTAGGTTTTAGGCTTTCAGGACTAAGAGACCTTACAAAAGGGATATGTACCTAATTTTGTGAGTCCATATCAGCTTTTTTCAGGTACACTGGTTGCTCTAGGTAAACCTTGTATCAGTTCAACCTGCTTCGTCATAAACCCTTTACCCTGAACCATTTCCCGAAGGAGTCGGGACCTTCTCTGTTAATCCCTATACAGCCCAAACGGGGCTTCTTGACCAGTTCAAGATTTAGGGTTTGCGATTTGGTGGGAGGACAAATTTAGAACAAGGGGGATAGGGCGGGGGGGCGGAGGGCTCTGGTTTGAGAGTTTAGGTTAAAGGTGCAAGTTCAGCAAACGGGCTTGGTACCTCTAACTAAGTCAATGCTGGACAGAAGCAACAGCATCTCTGAAGCCTACTACAGGGGTTGGAGTGTTCGAGCTTGAGGCCTTGAAGCATTGAAGCCGATCAGCAAGAAAGACTTGTCAGACCTTTCCGACTTCTACCCACGACATAGGCACACAAGCTCAAAGACTGCAATTCAGAGGAAAATGACTTGCGAGCTACGCGCGTGGCTCTTCTGGTCTCTGCTGGACTGCACGGGGACCTGGAAATAAGTCGAATTCGACTACAGACCGGGGCTTAGGCAACGGAAAACCCTCTCTGCATCGGAAGCTATAACGCCAAAAAAGACAACGTCCAAGACGAACGTGGGGCATCCCCTACTACCAACCCCTTAGAGCTAAAAGCACCAGACAGCGAGGTGACCCTAATCCTAAACTATAATACCATACGATCGTAATAGAAGGGCTTGCCCCAAGCGGCCCAACTCCGCTAAACCCTAACCCTAAAACCTAGCCCCAAATCAAACCCCGATCAAGACCCGTAGTCCCTAATTAACACAATCAAGCCCAAATCCTAAACCTCAAAACCTGTTGCGGACCTAATCCCTAAAAAAACTCTCAATCCTTTCAAACTCAGGAATCCGGATAAACCCCCCGTAGAACCCAGAACCCCAAAGAAGCCCGCGGCCTTGTGAGTCCAGATGATCACTTGCTTGTCTGCACCGCCCGAGGCAAACCTCAAAAGGGAACCCCCTACGGTTTAGTGTCCGGGACTGCGGGTTTACAGTAGCTTACGGTGACAATATGTATGCATATTATCTATATGTATATGTGTATATTTATTCATGTGTTTACATACATACATGCATGCATACATGTAGTCATACTGTGCGTGGGGGGTTTGAGGCTGCAGGGTTCTGGTGCTAGGGCTTGGGGTCCAAGGTTCAGAGTTCGGGGCTCCAGGGCTTCGGCACATCAATATACGGGCCCCAGTGGTTTGGGGCCCGATAAAAGTTTCTCCAGGGGCTTCTTTAAGGGGTCTTTAAGGCTTCCTTTAAGGAGTGCATTATGAAGGGTTCCATTCACGGTATATCAAGACACCATGTACCCACGAGGGTTCCTTCACGGGTTGCGTTAAGAGTACCATGAGGGCTTAGGGATATTCAGGGCATACAAGCTACGCCAGCGGCCCTCTCCTTGCTCCGGCCTTTACGGTTTGGGGTTTAGGGTTTGGGGTTTAGGGCTTAATCTTCATCCAATCCCATATGTCCCAGGTTTCACCCTGAAAAGGATAGGTTTCTATGGGGTTGGGTTCAGGTGGGTTTAGGGCCCAGCGACTCCTTCGTACTTGCGATGATGCATCAACTAAACCCATCTTCGCTCTACTCGCCTTAGCCCTCCAAGCCGGCTCCTTATTCTGGTTTCCTTGTATACATGCTTAAGCAGGTAGGTTAAGTGGGAGTTAAGGCAAGGCATGCAACTGTATGTGTGTTGCGAAGATTCTATAGAAGTGAATTCATGATGTAAGTTTTCTAAATGGTTCTCCGCAAGGGTAAAAGTACTTGGTTTGACATGGGTTCAAAAGGGATACGTGCAAGTGTAGTTACGCTAAGCCTGGTCCCCGAAAGTCAAAACAATCCAATTTCCTAAACCACTATAAATCCCAGAACACAAAACCCTAAACTGCTCCCTAAGCCCTAATCCCTCAAAACCCCAGGGCTCCACACTTCTTGCCGTGTCTGGAGTAGGCGACGCAGAAGACGCTATCCTGAACAACGTGCCCAGAGGGTCCGAAGTTCCTGACGCATCACACAACCCAATTTCCTTTTTCCTTCCAGCCGCGAGCCAAATGTCCTGACTCTCCTGAAAAATGGGAAGTCAACGTCTGGGAAAAGGGTTCTACTCCCATGTTCTCGACTCCTAGACAGGGTTGCGCTGCGCTTTGGCACCTGAAGCACTCTTTTACCATGTTGGATTTGTTAGGCTGCGCGGCTAGCCGGGGATATCTGTGCCATGCCGCGCCCCTGAGTCTGCGAAAACACACACATTGTAGACATCTGTAAAACGAATGCCGCGGGCACCCCGCTAGCCCAACAGTGAACACGAACAGAACACAAGCCGGTGTGAAACTGCTTGCTTGTGTGCACATTAAGCCTGCAGCCGTTTCACGCAGCCGTTACACGTATCGCATGGCATGAGGACCAAGCGGAGTTGCCAGAGGAAGGTGCCCCACTAACTGTGGGGCCAATTCTTGTTCTCGGCTGCTGCACTGAGGCAAACCTGTAATCGACCCTGCACTCATCAAGGGGTCGGCCCTTTGTCTGTTGAAAGCTGTCCTGTCTGTTTGCTGGGTGAATATTGTTTGTTGTTGTTGTTTCTGTCATTGTTGTGGTGGTTGGTTGTTGTTGTGGTGTGTGGTGGTTGTTGCTGCTGCTGCTGCTGCTGTTGTCGTTGTTGGCGCCGTCGTCCCCCACTAAGGAACTCCGATGCTTGGCCTAGTGTTGTGTTGTTGTTGTGGTTCTGGTTGTGGTTGGTTGTTGTTGTTGTGGTTTGTTGTTGTTGTTGTTGTTGCTGTTGCTGTTGTCGTTGTGGTCATCGTCGTCTCCCACCAAGGAACTCAGCAGCTTGGCCTGGTGTTCTGTTGTTGGTGTGTTGCTTTTGTTGTTGCGGTTGTTGTTGTCCTTGTGGTTGGTTGCTGTTGTGGTTTGTTGTTGTTGTTGTTGTTGTTGTTGTTGCTGTCGTTGTCGTGCTGTCTCCTGCTAAGGCACTGAGCAGCTTGGCCCGGTTGCGTGCTGTTGTTTTTGTTGTTGGGGGGGGGGTGTTTTGTTTTAGTAGTCGTCACCCACTGAGGATCTCAGCAGCTTGGCCTGGTGTTGTGTTGTTGTTGTTGTTGTTGCGGTTGGTTGTTGTCGTGGTTTGTTGTTGTTGCAGTTGCTGTTGCTGTTGCCGTTGGTGTCGTCGTCGTCCCCACTAAGGCACTCCGCAGCTTGGCCTGGTGTTCGGTTGTTGGGGTGTTGTTGTTTGTTGTTGCTGTTGTGGTTGTGGTTATTGTTGTTGTTGCTGTTGTTGTTGTTGTTGTTGTTGTTGTTGTAGGTGGTGGTGGTTTTGTGGTTGTTGTTGTGGTTTGTTGTTTGTTGTTGTTGCCGTTGTTGTTGTTGTTGTTGTTGTTGTTGTTGTTGTTGTTGTTGTTGTTGTTGTTGTTGTTGTTATTGTTGTTGTTGTTGTTGTTGTTGTTGTTGTTGTTGTTGTTGTTGTTGTTGTTGTTGTCGTTTCCCACTAAGGAAATCGGCAGCTTGGCCTGGTGGTGTGCTGTTCTTCTTGTTGCGGTGGTTTGTTGTTGTTGTTGTTGTGGTGGTGGTGGTTGTCGCTTTTGTGTTGTTGTGGTGGTTGTTGTCGTTGTTGTCTCCGTCGTCTCCCACTAAGGAACTCTGCAGCTTGGCCTGGTTGTGTGTTGGTGGTGTTGTTGTTGTAGTGGTTGTTGTTCCTGTCGTCGTTGTCTCCCACTAAGGAACCCCGCAGCTTGGCCTGGTTGTGTGTTGTTGTTGTCGTTGTGGTCTTCGTCGTCTCCCTCTAAGGAACCCTGCAGCTTGGCCTGGTTGTGTGTTGGTGATGTTGTTGTTGTTCTTGTTGTGGTGGTTGTTGTTTCTGTCGCCGTTGTCTCCCACTAAGGAACTCCGCAGCTTGGCCTGGTTGTGTGTTGTTGTTGTTGTCGTCGTTGTTGTTGTTGTTGTTACTGTTGCTGTTGTCTTTGTTGTTGGTGTTTTTGCTGTTGTTGTGGTGGTTGTTGTTGTCGTTGTTGTTGCGGCTGGTTGCTGTTGGTCTTGTTTTTGCAGTTGCTGTAGTTGTTGCCGTCGCCCCACTAAGGAACTTGCAGCTTGGCCTGGTTGTGTTTTGTTGTTGGTGTTGCTGTGATTGTTTTCGTTGTTGTTGTTGTTGCTGTTGTTGTTGGTGTTGTTTTGTCTGTCGCTGTCTCCTATTAAGGAACTCCGCTGCTCGGCCTGATTAGGTGTCGTTGTGGTTGTTGTTCTTGCTGCTGTTTTTTGTTGTTGGTGTTTCTGTTGTGGTTGTTGTTGTCGTTGCGGTTGTGGATGGTGGTTCTTGTCCTTGAGTCTGCGGTTGCTGATGTTGTTACCGCTGGCCCCTACTAAGTACTACGCAACTTGGCCTGGTTGTGTGTTGTTACTGTGGTTGTTGTGTTTGTTACTGCTTGTGTTTTTCTAGGGGCGGGGGAACGAGTTGTCCCTTGGTGGTGTTTTCTTCGTTTTGGGTGTTGGTCTTGCCGTTGTTGCTGGTGTAGGAGCGGTGGTCGTCGTCATGCTTGTTGAGATCGGTCGTAGGACTTCCGTCTGGCGCGAGTACAAAAACGGCGTGCCAAGACTCGCATCGACAGCCAGTAACAATGGCATGAACAGTCTCCTCCACGGCTAAGGCCAACATATTGGGTCGTCATCACCACCGCGCGCTGAAAAATCTTGACTATCACTACTGAATTCTGAGACTGTCAAGGTCTGTGTCAATTTTGCTTCATGTACACCGGCAAGGCTTTCGAACCGTTCGATTCAAAACCAGTGCACGAGCTGATTCATGGAAACACGCACTTGGCTAGCATGACACGATTCGGTAGGGGCCCCGAGGTGCAAAAATCTCCCTCTTCTCCTCCTGGCTCCAGGTCCTTCCTCGCTCCGTGCCCCCTTCTCGACTCCAGGCCCTTCCTTCCGTTTTTTTTTCTTTCTGGAAGAGTATTTTGCTTCCGCCAAACAAGCTTATCGCTTTCGTGGCAAGTGATCTCCCGAAGCGTGGCTGTTGGACTAGCACAAATGCTGTTCACGCTGGATGGATCATGGTTCAAGGGCCCTGGAGAAGCCCGGGGAATGCAGTGTACAGAGGCGCTCTCTGCAGCCCATTGTTGAACTGAGGAGTTATCCTGAAGTAGAGTAGGCCTCGTGTGTTGACGTTGTCCTTACCCAGGTCAGGCCATGTATCGATCAGACTCTCGAGATCACAACAGGTCGCGAGCAGACCACGCCCCAAGGTGGACGAAGAGGTCCCGAAGCCGTAGTACATCACTCCGCCAGCCAACAAGATCGGCAAGATCGAGAACCCCACTCGCACATCGTGAACCTCCAAGGTCCAGTCGCCCCAAAGCTCGAGCTCAACCGCACACGCCAGAGGCTCCTCAGAAGGAGAACAAGACGCAGCTCATGGTGGATGATGTGTTGCAGACAGTGCGGTCGGCTTGTGACTCAATCGAAGACCATGCCGAGGAGTTAGGCACGACAAATGCACTCAAGTTGCTGGCGGATGCTATCAAAGATCTCCAGAAAGAAGACCGAATCATGTTGAGTGGTCGTGATGAAACACCGACAAAGCCCACAAGTCCGTCGAAACAGGACCTGACACCCCAGTACTCTCGGAAGCAGATGGATGAAGCTCAGCGCGCTGTGCAAAGCTGCGTGCAGATGATTCAGGATGCCTTCAGACGAGTGGCAGAGGGTAGAGCCGCCGGGGCTGCTACACAGCTCTCCCTGTGCTTTGACCGCCCACCGCGGTCTGCTAAGGAAGTGGCTTTGCGCCTTCAAAGCTTATTTCACGGCAACCCGACGGTGCCTGTTGAATACTTAGCTGAGGAAGCGGGCATGACCTGGCAGAAACCCGCGGCCAGCGCGTGGTTTGCGGAGAAAGGGGGGGATGCCCGGAAGGTTGTCTTCCGCATCCACGTGCCAGCAAGGGCTACTTTCCGCAAGGCGTCCAAGATGAGTCTGCAGTTCACCGTGGAATCTAGGACACTTACGATCCAATCCACCAAGGTAAATTTGATCGAGTTTGCGGCACCGTTAGTGGCCGCTTTTGGTCCTGTCGGGACTGCTAGCCCCCTCCAAGGTGCAGCTGTGGATATTGATGTTTCCAAATACTTGCCCAGGAGGTGAGTGCTCAGAGTGACAGCGGTGGGCATACGCAGCACAAGACAGCTGTATGAAACCCCCAAAATTTTGACCTTATCAACCAACCGCTTGAAAGGACCAAGAGGTGTGAGAACAACATGATCCAGCTAATGATTGCTCGATGATTGTTGCTTGTGGGCTTTAGGACACTTCTTCAAGGGAGGTAGGCAATGTGTGCCTTGGGTTTTGGAGTTGCATCGACTTGCACATAATTTTTTTTCATAGTGATGAAGGGCCAAGAGGTATGAGAACAACGCGCCACAGCTACTGGTAACTCAAGGGTTTTTTCTTGTGGGTTTTTAAGATACTCCTGCAGGGGAGTGAGGCGATCAGTGCCTTGAGAATTGGAGATGCATCGACTTACATATAATTTTTGTTCTCATTGTGAGGAATGACCAAGAGGTGTGAGAACAATGCGCTCCAGCTAATGGTTACTCAAGGATTGTTGATGGCGGTCGTTAGGACACTTCTTAGGGGAGGTAGGAGATGAGTGCCTTGAGAATTGGAGATGCATCGACTTACATATATTTTTTCATTGGGTCGAAAGTTGGCTGGGCTACTTTGCTTCTTCCCCCGCGCGATGTGCAGATTGTCGATGATATGCAAGAGAAGCCTGAGACAGGAAGCCTACAAGATGCCCCAAGTTAGGTTTGTGAAGCTAAAGATGCGTCCGGTTGGACGGTTGCGTGACGCAAAGTGTGGCTCTTTGTAGGCAGCTGTCAAAGGGAAGGTGACCAAGAGGATTTTGTGATGCATGATGGGTCGCACAGTTTCTTGTTCTATATGCAAGAGGGAGATCGTTTGAGTTTTTTTTTTGATTTTGATTGGTTTTTCAAGTTGTTAGCATTAGTCGTCATTAGTCATGGACTTGCTGCGAGAGACGTCGCCCGAACAGCTGGCCTCGTGGGCCAGTGAGGATAGTGTCAAAGCTGCCTGCAAGCAGCTTGGCAATGTATTAAACCGTGAATTGCCGCGCAGACAACAGGAAGGGAGAAATTTGGCCTTATGGAAGGCAGTGGCGCTTCGACGTGACATTCGGGCATTGCTCAAGGCCCAGCCCCCGCATGGGCTCTCTGATGTGCCTGCGGAGCTGGCCACGCACAGGACTTTTGATGCTTTTCTGAGGAAAGCCTTGCAGTCTGCTGACAAGCGACTAGCTGTTTCAGCTGCAGGCATTCCCATGAATGCAATCTATGGGGGTTGGGAAGGCGGCCTCGCGGCTACTGAATTGCCAGAAACTGGTCGCGGCAAAGCCATCCCCCGAGTCATTGCATCACTCAATGTGAACGGATTGTTTGCGAGAAAGTCTTCTACGTTGACTTGCCAACTTCACACGGCAAGACTCGCAGCTGACTTGCATAGTCAAGGAGTCTTGGTTGCAAGTTTACAGGAGCCTTGCCTGCCACCTGGTGCACCTTGGCCCAAGTGCGGGTACGTTTTCATAGGAGACCGCACTCTGGAAAAAACAACAGTGGCAGCACTAGTTTTGGCAGAAGCAGAAAACACGATCCTACAGATTGAGGGTGTTGGCGATCAGAGAAGCATCTGGTTAGAGGTTCCAGCGAGCCAGCAATCTTCCACTCAGAGACCAAGGGGCAACATGATCCTGCTCTGTGTGTATGCACCACATTCAGGTTACCCAGCCCCGCTAAGAAGAACATTCTGGCAAGAAAGGCTGCGCGAATGGCAGCTGCTGCAAAATCGACCTCGTTACGAGGGGTGGCTCTTGATGATTGCGGGAGATATGAATGCGCACTTTGCAGAGCTCTCCAGAGCTAATATAGCGTTAGAGACAAAGTTTGACCGTGACCTCAAGGACATGATCGCTGCACCTGCTGCCTTCTGCTGCAACATAACAAATCCTGTCGCACCAACGCATCGTTCAGGAACTGCTATTGACGTAATTGCTGTTTCGTCCAGTATCCAATGTTCCACTTCCGTTTCCGAGCTTGATGGTGAATTAGCGGATGTAACTGATCATGCTTTGTTGCTTTGTGTCTTGCCGGGAGTTACCGTTGGTGAGGCATTGTCTGAAATTGGGATAGCAAAATGGAACAGGGATGCCTCGTGGGACGATGCCTTTGTTGATCTTCAGTGTGCCCTCCGGTACATTTGCGGCTGGAGTGGGGTCGCGATGAGGCATCAGGCTATATTGGATTGGGTTGCTGACGGTAGGAAGAAGGATACACGGCAGGGTATTTTGGATCGTGCTGTATGGTATCGTGCAGTGGTTTTCACATTGGCTGGTCACTACAATGGACTATTGGTTGTGAATGCCCCACAACTTGGCTCAGCCAAGCCGTCCTGGCGAGACCAGCTGCTTGAACTGTTGCCGCCCGACCCTGCAAGTGCAAGGTGCCATAGTGACCAGCCGTGTCTTGACAGTCACTCGGCAAGGAAAGTTGATCACTTGTTATGCCTTGGGGCCAGAGGTTGTTTTGGCCAGGCTGATTTTATCCTCTCTTCTTTGTTAAAGCCAAAGAAAACCATCCAAACAGCCTTTCTTGATCCAATGGGAAACAAATTGGGGCCAGCAGACACGCTGGATTTCCTTGCTGCCGACATCAAGGCCCGACACGTAGAGCCCAACCCAGAGGATGCTGATTTTCATAACTGGGTGAAGTCTGAAGTCAAGCATGCGAGAAGGACAGCGCTGCGACACACCAGGTCAGAAGCCGGAGAGACATTCACAGTGGATGAAGTCCGCAAGGTGCTCAGCAGCGAGAAGGCTTCTCGGACCTCGCTTCACCTCCCCAGAAGAGCAGTGATTACAAGCAGTGAAGTTTTGCTTTTGCTTACATGGGCGATAACCAATCTTGCGATGGCATTAGGGATCACATCAAAACTTTGGTACAGAGAAATCACACCAATCCGAAAAACTGGGCCTGCCGTGGTATCGAACCCCACCAATGTCCGACCCATCGGATACACGGATGAGTTGGTTGGAATATTCGATGCCTTGTGGTTAAGCAAAGTCAAAGATCTGCTTGAGAGTTTCGCTGCCCCGCATCAAGCAGGAGGGAGGTTTGATGCCACCCTTATGGCTGTAGGGATCTTGGTGGCGCTTCAGATCAGACATAATCTTGGGTTGCCAACGTATTTAGAAAAACTGGATCTCCATCAGGGATACGATCTTGCTTGGAGGCAGGGTATCCTGCGCAACCTCTCTGAGGCAGGTGTATCTGGCAGACTGTGGCTTGCGGCCGATAGCGCTTTGAACGTTGATCTCTTTCGCATACGCCTGGGGCCAGTAGTAGGTAGGCTGGTCCAACTCTCTGATTTTGGTATCGGGCAAGGCAAACGAGCGGCTGTTCATTTGTTTGGAGTTTTGGTCAAGAGTTTGGCGGATGAAGTGGCACTGGTGGCGCGAGGCGTAGGCCTGGACATCCCCAGAAGGGTAGCCAGAGTCTTCTCCCGGTGTGCCGCTGCAGGAGATGTAGAGCAGCCAAACGTGCCACATTTGTCCTTAAAAGCACAAACAGTGGCAAGCATCGCATCGGCTCACGATGATGAGACGGACTTGTTGGTTACATTCCAGAACTGTGCCCTCCAAGAGCGCCTCTCAATTTTGGACATCTGGGCGTCTAATAGCTTGCTGATTGTCCAGTTTGTTGACGACGCATTTCTTCTACAATCCTCATTGGCCGGGCTCCGCGCTTGTAATGTGGCATTACAAAGGTTTGCATCTCAGTGGAACCACCAGCTTAAAGGAGGTACCAAAAGAGCATCGGTGTTAGCAATAGGAGCGGCTAGCCCTGCGACGAGTTCCCTGGGCTTCATCCAAGGAGAACCTGTCAGACCTGTCCCGAAAATGCAGGTCCTTGGGTCAAACTTGGATGACCAGTTGACCATGCAGCCGCATTTGGAGGCTACGTGCGCGAGGTTGCGAGCCATGACGGCGGAACTTGGAATTGCAATGTCGGCTTTAGGTATAGGGGTCCCACTTCAGATTTCCCAGTATCATTCCCGAGTGGAGCCTGCAGTCCTACACGGGGCTGAGATCTTGGCAAGCTGCAGCATTGGTTTTGCTGCGGTAGCAGCTAAGCTCAATGCGGCACAGTATGGTGCGTTTAAGCAACTGCTGTCACCTGGCCACGAAATCTCTTTAGGCTTAGGTGGGCAGGCCCGGCTTTTTGCTGAGCTGGGCATACGGCTCCGGGTGGGAGCTCGACTCGCCTTGCGCATCTGTAGTGCTAGGTCAAGGCTCCTAGCACTGCCTGATGACTGTGCCATCTCGCCGGTGGTTATAGCAGCCCAGAGAGTCACAGGCGCTACTTGGCTTGACCACGTTTGCTCCATTATGACTGAGTTCGGGGTGGCGCCGGACTTTCCTGCTTTCTGTCAGCGTGCACACACTCCCTTGGCAAATGCGGAACAGCGCAAGCGTGCGGTCAAGCGTTGGAAGGAAGAAGCCTTGAAACCTGCGATCTTGAAATCCGAAAGAGAGTGGTTCGCGAGACAGCTCACCCAGCAGGTGCGGTTGTCGCCAACCCTTTCTCGCGGACAGTCCGTTGACGCATTTACTGATCAGGGTTTCTTCCAGCGACTACGATGGTCACCGTGGTCGCGAATAACTTGGAAGTACCAGCGAGCATGGTCCATTGCTAGACTGACAGGCCTCATCCCACTAACTTTGTGGGGCTTCGCTGACTGCCCAGAGTGGTTGGCTACATGCCCTGGGTGTTGGCAGAGCCGTGCTGATTTGTATCACCTGCTGGCAGTGTGCCCGGCCACCGAGCTGTGCAGGGCCCAGGCGCCAGAGGTGGTCCCGTCAGACTGCCTGCACATAGATACGGATGTGGAAGTTTTGAAGCAAAGGATCGTACTACTCGGTAACTGCATTGCTACCGCAGCACAGCTGTTGGCTCAGATGCGCCAGTGAAAACATCGCGCTTTATACACGAGGCATACTTGTATCGAAGGAGACTTGGGATCGGTAAGCAGGGCATGACGGCCCGTTGGCCTGCAGGCGGTTGGCACACATGCCCTGCTGCCAGCCGGGAGCCGCCAGCAAATGGTGCTGCGGTGACCGTGCGGGACAGTAAGCTGTGGCTGACTGATCCCACGTGCTGCGGGGCACGGAACACATTGCAGATACAGATACAGATACAGAAGATTCGCACGCCTTCGAAGAAGTTCAAAACGGCCAAGACTCTACACGCATGCTGTCAAAGCTTTGGGTTGCCATATTATGAATTTTGCGTGACGACATAAACGCGGACAGCCTGTTCAGCGGGATTTTGGTTTCGTGAGGCCATTTGCGGCTGCAAAATATAAATTCGATGACCGACTCATGACAATGAAAGCTATATGCGTTTCTGCCCGCCCTCAAAATGCGTGTGCCCAGCACCGGAACACATACTGCTCCCAGAACAACAAGACCCTCAAAAATGCATTTAGCCAGGCTCGCCAAACGCATGTCGTTAAACCTGCCAAAAAGACAGCGCTGCGCAGACAATGCTCCCACAGTACGCCGTGTTTTAAAGCAGCTGGACCGGATGGCAAAATTTCAGGACAAGCCGTCCGCAGACGCAAACTTCCAGGACACGCGTGCTGAAGGCCGAGACGTGCATCCCGACGACGCTAAGCTAATTGCTCTTGTCGGCTCCGAAAACCCAGCCATGCAGCCGCTCCAGCAACTTCCACCTGTTCGATGGGATCCATCGTGATGTGTCTGGGTTGTATGACGCCACACCTCGACTCCAGGCACAGATAATTACTGTGGTTTGAAGTCGAGGAGGCGTCGGGGTGCACAGTGCTGTCCCAAAATGTTTAAGAGCTTGAGGTTTAGAGTTTGGTGTTCAAGGTCCAACAGACATGAACACACGACTTGGCCGGCGGAACACTGGGTGCAAGCTGGACTTGACCATCAATGCGCACCGCGTAGATGGTCTGGACAGATTTGGCGCCGCCCGACTTTTCGTACATGACCTGCCAATAAGCGAACATGGTATGGCCACCTCGTGCTACGTCGCATGCAATGTGTTGCACAGGCAGCATTGACGTCGTCGTCGAAGCCATGGACACTCTGGCCAACACACGGACTGAGCATGGAAACTGTTACCCTGTGGGCATGAATGTTCGACAGGAACGTCAAGGCTTTCGCCTTGCACAGGCAGTGAATGCTGGACGCAACGGATGCCGCGCTTGTACGGGCATTATATCCTGCTGCAAGCATGGATGCCGTGGCCACAGGTTTGCACCGGTGGCACGGACGTGGTCATAGGCATGGGTGCTCCGGTCATTGGATTTTGCCGTGAAAACAATGACAAGGGCTGGAACTTTCATAAGCGCAAACACGCCGCAATCGAAGTACTTGCGCGAAATAACATGCAGGCCTCCTTGCCCAGCAGGTCGGCCATCGCTGCACGTACCCTAGAAGCCACACTGCAGGAAAGCCGAACGTCTCCGAAGCCCAAGCTTTTAAGCCCCCACGTGGTTGCAGTTGCGAAGGCAAAAAGCACAACTTTCAACACAGAGCTACGACACACACGCTGCTGCGATCGTAAGGTTCCGGCTGCAGTCCTGACAGAGGCCTTGTGTGCCGATGATGTGTTACAAATTTATGCAGTTTGGCAAAAAAACCACAATGGAAACATGAAGCCGGAAACACAACTGTTTGCGTTTCGAGCAAGGCTACAAAATGCAAAAACAAACCCATTGTTCAGCATGCGAACATGCCTCATCGAGCCTGCAAAAAACGCATGGCTTCTGGATGCATTTTGAAGAAGGCACAAACTGCATTGACTGCTTTCGCAGTTTCATCTGCTTCATATTCTACAACTTGTTCCGCGGCAATTGAGCCTCCTCTAGAGTCTGGGCTGCCAGGCCCGCCACATAAATGCTGAACAAGATCCGTGCAGATGCCTGCCCTTTCAAACATTGTCGAAATCTGAGCCATTAGCATTAGCACATAGATCTTGAACAAAACCGGGGTGAATGCTGACGCCTTCAGGCATTCTAAATCTCTCGCAGCGCATTGATGTTACGTAATAGGAAATAACTTGCCCCATAACTGGACCTGGGATCCTTTGGGATCGTCCAGGGGTTGCGGGCTTGACACGGATTAGGGGATAGGGATAAGGGTTCTATGAGGGTCCTGGCAAAGGGGTAAGGGCTCCGGGTTTAGGGGAGTCGTACAGGGCTCTATGGTTGTTCACGACATTTTGTACGGTCTAAGAACCTGGTTGTCAAAATTATGGTCCCTTTTTGGGTCCCTAATATAATACGGCACCTACACATAACTTTGACAACTACCCATTTGAGGACGGGGGGTGGTTCTCCCAGGAGCGTGTTGAAAGGTTGTAACTTGTAAAGATGGAGTGTAGAGTTTGGGGCTTGGGGGGGTTGGGGGCTGTTGGGTGTTAACACCTGGCCCCGATCGTGACACGTCGAAAGGAACGAGTTTTGGAATACCTGCATGCCTACAGAAATCAGCCCTGAACCATTCCGGCCGACAGCAGTAACCCTTAACCTCTCTAGCTGTATATAACCCTAATTTCTGAACCCCTAAACCCTGAACCATGTTACACGCTGTAATCATCTAAGTCAATAGAACGTTCATCATGTCAGTTACATGAAGCTCGCCCGCAAGCGGTGCAGGTATGTCTCCACCCGAACCGGATCGTGTCCAGGCCTCAAAGGCTTTTAGGTCCTGCGTAGTGCTGTGGGTTTGAGGGGCTGTTGCCCGAAACCCTAAACCCTAAACCGGCTCCTTGTGGCCTTTCAAGGAGTGAACCTGGGCACGGCAGATCTTAGCATAGGTCACGGAATAACTTGTTTCGGATTTTCGGGTACATCATTTGCTATAGCTGTAATACGGAGTCTCCAGCATAGTGCTTGTAATTAGTTAGGCTGCCATATCATGCACGTGAAGATGTTAGCGCCCCAAAAAAACACATAAGCAACAATCAGGATAGGTATATCCCAGAAAAAGTCCCCTTATAATGACGGCCGTTAATGTAGGGATATCCTTACATAAAATGCTTATGCTTATAGGGAACTCCAGAAAGTTGGAATATGGTTTCATGGCAGGATACCCTATAATCTACCATAGAAGGGTTAGGATAATCATATTCCAACTTTCTGGCTTCTACTGTATGTCCTTTTTGGGGTCCTAGCCCCACGAGCCGACCTACAGTACAGGACAGCCCGAACGACTCCTCACACGTGGGAGTTTCCGAAAATAGGGGTACCTTATCTTTGGGGTCCTTATAATTTAGGATCCTACTATTTAGGCTACTACATTATAGGGTCCCCTATTTTCGGAGATTCCCACGTCACTTCTAGAACCCCACCGGTTATCTTAGGGTTTCGGGGCTTAGGGTTTAGGGTTTTAGGGTTCAGATTTTAGGGGTTGAGGGATTCAGATTTTAGGGGTTTAGGGTTTAGGGACTTCCGAGAAGCCCCAAGGCTTAAAAGTTCAAAGTTTCAGAATAAGACAACCGCATGAAAGCCAAAAATTCGAAAAGTTAGGCTTTGGACCAAGAAGTTGCGTAAGGGCGTCACGATGTCTACCAGGGTTTCGGGGGTGTGTTACACGAGAATCACGGCTTGAAAGGGAGACCTCTGTAGACTGTATAGAACATAGCCGGGCTAGAAACGAAGGTGCTTAGAGCCCTACTTCATGTTGAACCCCTGCAGTGCCCTCATCCAACCTCACACAAATCCTATCAACAAATACTGTCCATTCCGACCCCTGATGAAGCCCCAAAAAACCCCAAGCCCGTAAACCCCTAAACACTCTAAACCCCATAGCCCAACCCTAAACCCTTGATCCCTAAACCGCGAATTAAAAGCTCTAAACCCCAAAACCCAAAACCCCTAATTAAATACTCTAAAACCCAAACCCTGAACGCTACACCTCTAAACCCTAAACCCCCAATCAAACACTCTGCACCCCAAACCAGTAAACCCCCAATTAAACACTCTAGACCTCACAACCCAACCCTAAACCCTAAGCGCTGTAAACCCCCAAACCCTAAATCCCTAATTAATAACCCTAGACTCTAAACACCAAAACATTAAACACCCAAGAATCTAAACCCCGAAACCCAACCCTATACCCTAAGCGCTGTAAACCCCCAAACCCTTAAACCCCTAATGAAACGCCTAAACTCGACTCTACACTCCAAAACGATTAAACACCCTAGACTCTAAACCGCACAACCCAACCGTTAACCCTAAACCCTACTCCCTAAACCCTAATCCCAACCGTTGCCCCTAAACCCTAAACCCCAATCCCTAATCCCTAAACCCTAATCCCTGAACCCTAGACCCTAATCCGTAGCCAAAGAAGCAAGATCTCCATCTGTGGCGTCGTACACCAAGACCCGGTTGCCAGCCTATCGCTGTAAGGGCTGCAGAAGGGGAACCGAGGAGGTTTAGGGCTTGAGGGTTTAGGGTATAAGGATTAGGCTTTAGGGGTTTGGGGTTTAGGACTTTAGGGTTTAGGGTATAAGGTTTAGGCTTTAGGGGTTTGGGGTTTAGGACTTTAGAGTTTAGGGTATAAGGTTTAGGCTTTAGGGGTTTGGGGTTTAGGACTTTAGGGTTTAGGGTATAAGGTTTAGGCTTTAGGGGTTTGGGGTTTAGGACTTTAGGGTTTAGGGTATAAGGTTTAGGCTTTAGGGGTTTGGGGTTTAGGACTTTAGGGTTTAGGGTATAAGGATTAGGCTTTAGGGGTTTGGGGTTTAGGACTTTAGGGTTTAGGGTATAAGGTTTAGGCTTTAGGGGTTTGGGGTTTAGGACTTTAGGGTTTAGGGTATAAGGTTTAGGCTTTAGGGGTTTGGGGTTTAGGACTTTAGGGTTTAGGGTATAAGGATTAGGCTTTAGGGGTTTGGGGTTTAGGACTTTAGGGTTTAGGGTATAAGGATTAGGCTTTAGGGGTTTGGGGTTTAGGACTTTAGGGTTTAGGGTATAAGGACTAGGCTTTAGGGGTTTGGGGTTTAGGACTTAGGGTTTAGGGTATAAGGATTAGGCTTTAGGGGTTTGGGGTTTAGGGCATAATGTTCTTTTTTTAAGAGTGCCATGGGGCCTTTTCTGCACAAGGTCCGGTCGGATTTCGGCCTACACTAGTACAGATCCTGTCATGAATCCGCTTTAGGGTTTAGGGTATAAGGATTAGGCTTTAGGGGTTTGGGGTTTAGGGCTTTAGGGTTTATAGGGTTTGGGGTTTAGGGTACAGGAGTCTAGGATACTGCTTGGGGGCGTTGCAATGTGTTCTATGATCGTGTTTGTAGAGTTGGAAAGGTTGTGACACTGGTCTTTTTCACACTGGCAAAAACCGGATTATACAGGCTTCTCAGGGTTTACCTTGATGACCTGCATATCTTGTCGAGTGCTACTTACCACAAGTCCTATCCTATTCCCTAACCTCGACCCTTGATCTGGGTTTTGCCTCCTAAACCCTGAATGACAATGGCCGTAGCTCAGGGTAGGTTACGGGTGCTTCTGTTCTTTCATAGGGATCCTTAGGGGTGTAGGGGGAGGGGGGGTAGGGGGCCTTAAGGCCCATAATAAGGACTAATAAGGCCTATTTAAGGAAATATAGTCCCCTACACCCCTCCCCCCTACACCCCTAAGGATCCCTATGAGGTTCGTTCTTCTCAGACGCAGGGTTTTCAGTACTCTTCGTAGCTCCCGACCTCATTCCGAGCTGCAAACAGGTTGTACACAAGGTTTTTCGGTGGTAAGGGTTTTGGGGCTTGGTGTGTAGGGGTCTATGATTTCGGGCTCGACCTTAAGAGTCCAGGGGATAGAGAACAGTATGAGTACACATCGTCTCAGTGCATTGGCGGTTCTGTCTGTCCATGCAACAACTACATAGAGGCAAAGACAGAAGCAGAGAGAACAACAAGCTTCTCTGTCTCTATTCACCCGCATGTCAACTCTTCATTCTTCGCAACTGAACAGCTGCATGAGAGGCAGGGGCGCGGGAAGCATAAATTGAGCCCCCCACCGCAACGATGATCTGCGTCCCGTCTGGCTTGAAGGCAATGCCTCAAAGGATATCTTCTGAACAAAGCTTCGGCTTTATCGACCCTTGTAATGGGAAGCTCTTGATCCGAATCACTCGAATGGACCTGAGACCCTAAACTGCTAAATCCTAAACCGTGATAGACCCTGTGAGCCCTGAACTCTGCCGATTTTCGAGCCCAGATTGATGCTACGTCGTCCCAGCTCTCTACTTTGGTTCCAGGAAGCGGGTTTAGGGGTGCAGCGTTTGGAGTTAAGGAGTTGCTGTGCAACGAGCAGTTCGCACGAAATTCGGATGTCGTTGTGGTGTCCTCGTTGAAAAGGAGCTGTTAGGTTCCCCGAAGGGAAGATCCAATACACAGCTTGGTGGGCTAACGGCCTGGGCTTGTTTCGGGTTGAACGGACCCTCAGTAGTATTCCAGCTGAGGTTGACGGAGCTTTCCGTCTGCAACAGCTCTTACAACATGGAAAGCATGCGAATCATGTTGTTCTCCTAATGCTAATAGTAAAAGTAATAAGTAACTTAACACTACTGCGAACGTAGATAGCAATCTCACAAATAATCCTAGTTATGAAAAATAAGACGAAAACTAGGATAAGTATTCATAAGCATACTAGCAATAATAATGACAATAGCAGCATTTCTGAGAACAGCAAGAAAAAGCAATAACAGCAGAAAACACACAACAACACTGTCGACTATAGTAATCAACACACTAACAACAAGGCTTTTCATCTTTTGTAGAAGCAAGGTCGGGACATTCAGAACCACTTAATCCCATGTACCCATGGGAGTCTTGCTGTGACGGAAGTTCGTCCAGTGCGTGCTTCCCGTGTGAAGAGCGCTCTGCATCAGCATTGATACCATGGTTAAGGGTTTAGGGTTTAGGGAACCCTAAAACCCTAAACCCTAAACCCAACGAAACAGGGCAAAGCAGGTAATGTTGAGTGAATCCCGAAGTCCTAGGCCTCCGGATCGTACTTGGAGTCGCAGGGCAAAGTGTTTAGGAAAAGCCCTGAATGAATGTCAACTTGCGCTTCGAACCTCAGCAAGCCACAAAGCCCCACCCAACCCATAATGTAGGAGCCTTAATAATTAGAATAGGGTTTTGGTGCCCATTATACTAAGATCATAAGTAGGGAAGTAAAAGGGCCCCCTACAGTAAATCCTTATAATACCCCTTGCAGTAACCCTGATAAGAACCCTTTTAAGAAACCCTTTGAACGGACCCCTAAACCCCAAACCCACACGTTACGCCGAGCAGCTCCAGATGCAGTTGCTCCATTTCTCCCTCTCGGGAACCTTCGCGGACACTTCAGCCCAGAACCCAAAATCCAGAACGGTTTCAGAGAATAATTGGTTTTTTTTAGGGTATGTATATATATATATATATATATATAGTAAGATCCTCAAAACAAGGTAATTCGAATTCCTAAAACTCCATACGACTGCAGCAACATGCGGAAAATGAGGACAACAGCACTGGCGAGCTTAACACCGCAAGCCTGCCCAACCCAAGAAAACAACAATCAGGCAGAGGGTCATCGAGCACAAGCTTACGAAGGAATTTAGCATATATACAGACATATCTGCCACATATTGCCACATATGTGATGTACATGTAAATATACATATGTATATATACATACATAGTTACTGTCTGTCTGTCTGTCTTTCTCTGTCCGTCTGCAGGTATGTATGCATATAGTTTTCCTCAGAGCGAAAGAAAGAGAGAGAGAGAGAGAGAGAGAGAGAGAGAGAGAGAGAGAGAGAGAGAGAGAGAGAGAGAGAGAGGGAGGGCGAGCAGGATGCGGTTAGCTGTGTATGTAGGTGCGTATACACATGTACATACCTATGTCCGTATGTACAGTCTGCATATATATATATATATATAATATATATACCAATATGTATACGAATAATACATACTCACGCATCCAGAGACTCATTATAACACAGCACAGGGAACTAGACCATATGCACTCACGGTTGACTGGCATCATGATTTGCAGGTCCTTGTTAGTGAACTAGTCAACTAATTGATCATTGATTTGTTCATGTAAATGGCTACTGCGATAACAAGTGTACTGACTCATTTTCACTACTTCTTCAAGCAACTAATTCTAACATTTTGCTCAGCAATGAACAAGCTAACTGAAGAGCTAACCTACTTACTTATTACGTAAATAGCTGACCACAGCAACTGCCGACTCACATGTGAATTGCGTGCCTTGTCTTGCCATAAGGTCACGGTGCGCATCGCTGGGCGGTCCGGGCCGAACCTGGGCCGCTGAGCTTTCTCCGGCGTTCTAGGTCTCGAATCGGAACCCTCTTACTGCACCCCCCTTAGAACCATAATCAAAATACATGTCTGATATTGCCTTGAGTTTTATATGAACAAAAACAGAAAAAATCCTAAGGAGACCCTGGTTTACCGAACCTGGAAGCGGCCCGATCCCCGCAACTCTGACACCCTTATATAACCCCATACCCCCGTAGAAACCGCAAAAAAAAACACAATATGTTTAATGTTCTCTTGGGTTTTATATGAACCAAAATGCAAAAATAATTCCTAAGGAGGCTATAGAATCCCTAAACCCTAAACCCTAAACCCTAATCCCTAAACCCCGAAGCCAGAGCCCCACCCCCTAAACCGCTCTGGCCGCTGTGGGTCGATTTTTCCTATGTGTACGACAGGGCTAAGAGGTGTTCTAAAGCCAGCGCACATACTTCGCAGTGTATAAGTATATGTATATGTATATATTCATATACATATTGTAGATAAACAGGTCGAACCCAGGGCCACATGGAGCCTATGAAACCCCATAGCAAACCCTACAGGATCCCAGAAACCCCAGAACTGCCTAGCAAAACTATTAGGGAGTTTCCGAAAATAGGGGACCCCAATATAGTACCCCAACTGGTAGGATCCTTAGTATAAGGACACCCAAAATAAGGTATCCCTATAATTTTCGGAAACTCCCATTACGAGACACGATAAACCCTGGCAAAGCCTGAGAAGGCGCATGGACCCGGTGCTTATTGACCCTTAAACGCCTTTCTCTCAGTCAGAGCCTTTTTTACCTAGAAGGTCTGAAACCCTGTCAGGTTTAGGGCTTAGGGATTAAAGGCCCGAAGCTGACTTACGAGATCTTGTTGAAATTCGTCAGGGGTCATCATATGCTGGCTCTTAATTCGCAAAGTGTGCTCGGATATACTGTCGCATAGCAGGAGCAACAAAACCTTACCAAATCTCATACATATTCAGGCATAATTATGTACCGATAATACGGTGGGTACTTTTGCTGTGTATTTGCCCATATGTTACCCTAAACCTTAAACCTTAGCCCCTAAACCCCTAAATCCTAAACCCGCTGACCCTAAAACCATGCCCTCCATTCCCTGCGACCCTTTCTCCACTCTCTGCTCAAGCAGGGCGAGAGCTTTCTGCTTGACCTCCAAAACCATCCTGGGCGGATCATCAACATGAGGTGCTTATGCATACAAACATCTGAATATGCTATACATATGTACATGTACATATATAGTATGTTTATAAAGGTATCCTGCATATGGATATGTATGCATGAATACAATTAACAAGTACGGGCCTCAAAATACTTGACTGGCGGGTTGGGGATTGGGGCTTCTACACGAAGTGTAGTATCATTCATCACTTGTACATACGTCCATCCCCTCCATTTTGGTAGTTGTCAAAATTATGGTCCCTTTTTGGGTCCCGCTTATAATACGGCACCTAATATTTAGGGTATCCAAAAAGGGACCATAATTCTGACAACCACCCATAAGGCTTTGGAGATCTACTGCCTTAGGGGATTCAGCTCAGGAGGGACTCTGGGTTCAAGGCTAAAGTGATCAAGAAGGAAGGTGCATAACAGATTGTAATACATTAGGTACGGCCCCCATACAGTAAGAGTCTATAACAGGGCTACTACTAAGGTCCTACTATATCTATATTCTGAATATTACTCAGCTATTATTACTGAGTTGGGGCCGTGCCTAAGTAATACACACATAAGTTTAGGGTTTTGGGTTTTAGGGCTTTGCGTTCAATCTCTAGCAGATTTCGTGCCCTTCACAGGAACAAGCTGACACAAAGCAGCTGTGTAGCCTTGCATAGAGCCAGACCCGTAACATCCACAATATTCCACAACTTCCTCTGGGCTTTTCAGCGTCTTCCTTCTGTCTATGTGATGTTTCAATCTGTCCATATCACCAGGAACTAAGGACCCTATGCTCTAAACCGAAAGCCCAGCATCCGGTTTCCTAAACCCTAAACCCTAAAAAAAAAGTAAAAGTATAAACCCCAGAAAACCTAAACCCTAATCTCTAATCCCTAAACCCCAAACCGAAAGCCCAGCATCCCTAAACTGTAATCTCCAAAACCCTAAACCCTAAAAGCTCAAAACCAAAAGCTCCCTAAACCCTAAACCGGGTTTAGGGGTGTAGGGATAAGAAACCCTAAACGCCCAAAACCCACGCCCAGTATCCGGTTGGTCTCCGGCCACACGGGCCGCACGCGGAGGAGCTCGAGAGCTTCCATCGAAGCCTCGGCGTCTTGGACCTGGCGAAGTAGGAACCCTTACAGTAGAAGCCAGAAAGTTGGAATATCATTATCGTAACCCCTTAAAGGTAAATTATAGGGGATCCTACCATTAATCCATATTCCAACTTTCTGGAGTTCTTTTTAAAGGGGTTCTATAGGGTCTTAGGGTTCTGTAGGGTTTCTTTAAGGGGTTCCTTAAAGGAATCCTTAAAGGGGTCCTTAAAGGGTCCCTTAAAGGGGTTCCTTAAAGGGTTCCTTCGAGTAGGGAATTGAGGAATATACCTTAAAGGGTTCCTTAAAGGGGTTTAGGGGTTTAGGGATTAGGGTTTCCGAAGTAGGGGCCTTGATATGGGGTTCATAGGGTTTCTTTGAAGGGATCCTTAAAGGGGTCTAATTATAAGGAATCTATAGTAGGGTTCTAGGGTAATTAAGAATAGGGCTGTTTTTAACGGGTCTTATAAAGGTTACGTACTCTAAGGGGTCTATAAGGGAGCAATAATGGGTCTTGGACCTGGCAGGGTTCTATAGGGTCTTAGGGTTCCTATAAGGGTTCTGCAGGGTTTTAGGCTTCTTTGAAGGGTTCTACGAGGGTTTTAGGTCTTGGACCTGGCGAAAAAGAGAAAGGTTCCTTCTGGGGTTTGGGGCTTAGGGTCGAGGGGTTTGGGTGTTTAGGGTGTTGTTGTTGAGGGTGCTTTCGGGGTTCCCTTTTTAGAAAGGTTTAGGGTTTGGGGGGGTTTAGGGTAAGAAGGATAGGGCCTTGATATTCAGAATGGGGCTCCTTCTGATCTATAAGTGCTGCCGTCCTAGACCTAAGAGTAACCTAGGAACAAACAAGGGTGGCCTTTTGGGTTTAACGGGGGTTATAAGGGGACCGAAACCCTTAAAAAGGGAATAAAGGCCTCCTCTGGGTCCTAGCTTTTGATCTATAGGTGCTACCAGAAGGGTGTAATGTTGGGGCATCTAAGCTAGAAGTATGGGCCACGACTCTGGGCCCTAAGCCCTTTGAAAGGAGCTTAAAGGGTACATGGGAGTTTCCGAAAATAGGGGACCCGAATATGTAGCACTCTAAATAGTAGGATCCTTATGATAAGAACCCTAAGATACGGTACCCCTAATTTTCGGAAACTCCCACAAGTAGGGTATATAGTAGCTATGGAAGGATCCCAGGTTTCAGGGCCTATACCAGGGGCTGATGGTTTCAACCATAGAACGAAGAGAAGGGATGCTATTAGGGGTTCTTTCAGAAGGTGTTTAGAGGGATACATAGTGTTTGGGGTTCCTTTATAATGCCCATTAGGGTTTAGGGTTTAGGGTTTAAGGGTTTAGGGTTGATCCTTGTAAATGGCACCCCAAACCCTAAATGGCACCTGCCCCAGAGCGCTGACGGCCGCTTGGCGCACCGCCCAGTCGCCGTGCGTCAGGAGAGGTGGGAGAGCGGCAAGGGCCTTGACATAGTGATGGTCGCTTGCTTCAAAGGGGTATTGATCTGTTCCAGCATTGAAGAGCAGTGTTGATGTTGAATGGAACCGCCGCGATACAATGGGGATACAGGTGTTTTATGACTTTCGTTGGTGGTTTCTAAGCTTTTTTTGAAGGCCGGGCTAGCTGGGTCAGGGTCCGAATTTAACATGGTGCATGGCCTTCGGGTGTGGGCGGATTTGAGGCTGTACGGCAGTAAGATCCGGGAGGCTTATAACTTAGGGGCTTAGTATCCTCCCCCCAAACAAGTTGACCTTCTCACTCGGTAGGATAATATAAACCCAAAGGTTAGAGGTTGCCTAGCCAGCTACTAAGACAAGTAGGGCTGGAATTAAGGTTACTGCACTAAATATATTCCACTGCTTACAACCCAGACTGAAGGTGCGTACCTAAAACCATACAAGATTGTCAAGTACCAGTACGATTCCTGTGTCTTTCAGTATAATTCTACTAGCATAGTTCTACCAGAAGATGTGCCAAAACCTTGCTTAGAATGCTGCAAACTTTGTCAGGCCCCTACAATACCTTCCAAGTCGCGTGATCCTTGAAGGCACAACAATGGCAAAGGATCCTTTGCATCCCTGAATCCCTAATCCCTAAACTTTGAGCCCCTAAACCGTGTTATAAGGAACACGCTGCTTCATTTAGTTTAAATTGCCTCCGACTGTTGGGAACATGATGCGTAGAGGCATCTTACTAATTTGAATAGCGTTGCTTTGAGGGTAAAGGGCTCCAATACAAGGACATCTTAATCGAAAGGCTTTCAAACATGTGAGAATGTGCTTTCCCGGCATCTAACCGTACGGCGATGATATTCCTACTAGCAACGCCGAAAGCTTTGCTCTGCAGGCTTGCAGAGCGTTTAGGGTTTAGGGTTTCTGTTTAATGCAGGGTCCTTAACAATTGGCACAGGTTTTGGGGGTTCCTTATTGGAAGTACGGTATAACCCTATTCTAACTCTCAAGGCCCCTACATTACCCTAAGGCCCCAAAGTCGTTCCTTTTTGGGGTTCGTATATAGAATCCTATAAGGTCATCCCAAAAAGGAACTACTTTGGGGCCTTAGGGTAGGGTAGGCCTGCTCGGTGCCCTTGCCACGCTCCAAAAGGACTGCAAGAAGCTGGACCTAGGCATGGCACAGGCAGCGCACTGCCGTGCACTTTGGGAAAATAGGGGGCAGGGATCCTTTAAGGGTTCCTCAAGCGGCTCTATAAGGTTCTATAAAGGGTTTAGGGTTTCGGAGTTTTCGAAAAATAAGGGCTACCGTATTATGGGGTCCTGTTTAGTTTAGGGTACCATAGTAGGGTCCCCTATTTTGAAAAGGATTCCTCTTAACAACGTGCCGTTACCCTATAGGTTTTTGTGCCCATATAGCATATACTTTGGCCCTAAGGTGCATATTATAGGGACTACTTTAAGACCATGCATAATGTACGTATGGGAGTTTAGACGGACCCCACCAGGACCCCCAAATAAGGTACCCTAATTTTCGGAAACTCCCATATTATGAGTACCTGGACTCTTAAGGTTAACCCTTACAGGAACAAACCCTAAACCCTAAACCCTAAACCCTAAACCCTAGCGGAACCCATCGGGCTTCCTTCATAGTTCCCGCCTCTAAGCACACCACGAGCAATGTCAACCCAAACCCATGAAGCCCCTCAAGCCTAAGCCCTAATCCCATCGAGCCCAAAACCCTAAACCCTAGGCCCTAAACTTCCTAAACCCTATAAGCCCTAAACCCCAAGCCCTAAACCCTAGGCCCTAATCCCAGCAGCCCAAAATCCTAAACCCAAGCCGGCTCAAGGCTCGGAGGTCGTGGGAACATAGAAGTTGCTTTCAACGGACAAATTAAGTTTTAGTGTTTAAGGTTTAGGGTTTAGATAATTTGATAAGAGCACAACAGAAGGTTTTTCAGACGGAAAGAATGAAAAACTTACACCCTTCGCCCTAAAGCCCTGAAGCACAACAAACAAACTCAAAACAGAACAAAAACAGCTAAACCAAGGTACAGCGCTCTGCACCACGTTCGACACGGGATCTCGTAAGCAGCGCCCAAGCTTCTCGGGGAAAAACTCCATGCCATGGATATGCTCCAAAACCTGACATCGAATTCATCAGTCCCTTCACGGTTTAGGGTTTAGGGTTTAGGGCAAAAAACTGATCGAGAAACCCCTAACTCTAAACCCCGGAACCTCAACAACACTCATCAGGGATGTAAGGGTCAAAGCAAACCAAAACCGAACGGAGTACTAAAGCATGCAGCACCGAGAAACAAGTAAGGCAGCCAGCCGAATATCCTCGTCCTCGTGACGTAGATGCTTCTCGGCCGCTTCTGTGACTTCGTCAGGGAAGGGTCGAGGGGAAAGTGCCAGCAATGAACGCAAAGATGCCAGCTTGCACAGCACGCTGCTGTCATTCAGAAGGAGGAGGATCGCGCGAAGAGCCTCAGGGTCCTCGTTAGGCCCAACTGCACGGGGAAGCAACTCTACAGCGATAGTCCTTGGCTGACTTCTGAACCCCTCCTAAAAGTTAAACTTTAAGCCTCCGTATTATAGTTCATAATTATAAAAACCCCAAAAAGTTAAAGTCTAAAGAGCCAACCAGAAGAAGGCCAAGTATCTTTGACCAGTCGAACAGATCCGTCTCGATAACCTCGATGAGCGCGGCCGCCGCAGCACGGCCCTCTCCGAAGCAGATGAGTCGTTCGAAGGCATTGGAATACCTGTAGCCCAAAAAAACTACCTGCGTAGGAAAACATGTTTAAAACAAAAAACAAAACAAGAGGCCCAAACCGTAAACTCTAATCGGTCACGGGTACACGTGCCGCATCCGGGAGTTCTGTCGGCAGAAGCCTTTGGCAAACATGCGGAAGTGCCAAAGCTGCACCTGGCATTCGCTCCTTGTAAACACCTTCAACAAGCATATAAGCAACCTGCAAAAAACTCGTTAACACAACCTTGCAAACATGTGCAAACAAAAGCTAAGCAGATCCATAAACTAGATGCTATCTCCCTATCTCTCCTAACGATGCCCCAGGTGCAGTGGAGTTCCTTTCCTTGCACAGCTTGCGGAGTGGCGGCCAAAATACCGTGTCCCCTGGTGTGAGTTTGGTGGTCCAACGTCGATTTCTGGCTTAGGGGGCTTAGGGTTTGTAGGGTTTTTGGATGTTGTTTGGGTCAGGAGCTTGGGATCTGAGGCCTAAACTCCTTTCGATGGGAATCCCCAAGATCCCCAAACCCCTGCGAAACCCTAGGAGGATAAAGGAGGCTTGGGAAACAGAATAAGGGCTTAACAGAGTTAGGGGTTTAGGTTGTAGGGAGTAGTTGTTTAGATTAGGTTCTCGTCTGTAGGACGTAACGTAGAGGAAATTAAGGATTGATAGGGCGCTTGAAACCGACAAAAATTCGGGCTTCGTGGGTTCGCCTTTACACGGGCCTTTCGGGGTGTTGTATTCGTTGAGAGGAATTCGAAGGTCAGCGAGTATAAGCCCGTGCCCAAACTAACTCGGGTTTACGCGGCCTAGGGTTGCAAAACATAAGCCGCAAGCCCCCGAAAACTTAGCTTTCGCCACACTAGGAAATCGCGTCCTGAGCCTTATTCCCAACATCGAAGAATGACAAACAAACCCGTTGCTCCTGTTCTCGCGAGATGGCGCACCAAGGCATCCACGAGCAGCTTCTCGGCCTTCCTTGCGGCTCGGAATCTCGTCGGCTTCGGGTCCCTCCCCGTGGGAGTCTTGTCTTAATTCTTAATATACAATCTAAGATGCTTGCACTTGTTATAGGTATGTGTGTTATGTATGTATGTATGTATGTATGTATGTATGTATGTACGCTGTATGATGTGCGTGTGTATGTATGTCTATGTATGTTTGAAAGAATTTCTGGCCTCTAGAACTGTGGTAATCCTGCCAACCTTTGTAGGCATGCGTTCAGGCCATGGACAGGGGAATGGATGGATGGATAGGCCTTTGCGATTAAAACCAAAACTTCCCTAAACCAATAACCCGAAATAACGACGGCCCTGACTCCCGAATCCTAACAAGAAAGCTTAAGCCCGGAAACCCGACGAACTGTGAGACCCGTACCAGGACCTGTATACTTACCAATAATGTCACAACCTTATAACCCCAATATACGCAAAGTACAACATGATCCAAGACATGTACTATAAAAAACTTGTAGTAGCTCGCACACACCCTAGAAAGGAACACCTATTCATATCATAAATAAAGCCACAATACTAGCTGTACCGTAGGCTCTACCCTGAACCCTAGAATATTTAAACCCTAAACTCAAGCCGTATAGAAAGCCTACAAACCCGAAGCTCTAAACCTTAATCACCAAATCCCAAGACATTGAATCCGAAACCCTTCACGTACCCAACAAACAACCCCCTGAACCGCCGAAACATTGAAACCCGAAATCCCCACCCAGAAACCCCTATAAGAGCCTATCGAACCCTCCCTGATCCCTGAAACCCTAAACAGCATCTGATAGCGAGTCCTTGTCTGCCCCTCCTAAACCCTAAACCCCAAACCCCTATACCCTAAACCCCTTTCCCCTTGCGAGCGAGGCCCCGGCCATAACGATGGGGTGCGAAACCTAAGGCGAGGCAAAGCGAAGGAGGGCAGGGGAAGGAAAGGCTTGGAGCATGCACTACCGGACAACCTCAACGAGCCTCCGAAACACCCACGAGCCCTAAACCTCAACAAAGCCTAAACCGCAACGAACCCCAGGCCGCGACAAACCATGTCAGAGAGGATGCCACAGCCTGCGCAACAGGAAGGACACAGACAAAGAGCTACCAAAGGCAAAGAAAGCCGAGCACAAAGGGTGCACGCAGGGCTCTCGATAGGCACTCCTACCATACGAACGGGTTAAGGTGCCCTGAAATCTTAGGGTTGGAGGGATAGGAAAGGTGGGGTGGTACAGGACTCCCAAAGCATGCAACTTTTTGAAGCAAAAAGCGCGACTGCTGCCACCCCTCAGTGAAACTGGCAAGTCTGCTCGAGCATCTCGTCGCCTCCTGCCGTTCTTCCACTTTGCTGTGCATGTGTGTTGGTCTGTATGTATGTGTGTTACATCACACTGGGCAGCAGCAACGCGACCTCAGCCTCCGCCGAGCGCTGCCCTGACCTGATGAATCTGGTGTACCGGCCTTGGATTCATGGGAGACGACAGGGTCAGATCGAGACTGCAAATCCGTGCGTACGAGACACGCCGTGAAGATAAGAATATTGGCCGGCATAGGCGGCGGCACCTCAGAAGAAACAACTTTTCAGGGACGAAATGTGGCAAACATAACAGCGTGCTGCAGGCAATAAACGCACGCGGCCAGAATAGGTCCAGTCAAGGAACGACCGGCTGCACAAAAAGCAAGCCGGAGTTGTCCTTGCTTGCGCAGTCAGAGTCACGAGAACGACGAGCAATTAGACACGGACACAACTAAAAACAAACCTTACATGATCACGTCGAGACTCTGCGACGATGATTGTGGCAGGCTGGACCGGCGGCTGCACTCCCGTGGCTGTGGAAACAATCATCGGAGGAGGTGTAGCCATTCACCACTATACCCTAAACGCCCTGCCCTGCCCTGCCCCCCCTTAACTGCTAGAAAGGAAAGCGCGATGGCCTGAGTTGAAGCCTAAACCCTCAAGGAATAGGTTTGGGTGGCCTGGCCACCTTATAACATATGGCGTGGGGTGGGAAAGAACACGGATAAACACATCTGAGGTTCGCAGCTTGTCGTCACAGTACGATGCTTAACGCCTACGCGCTATCAACGGCAAACCCAAAACCCTAAACCCCTAACCCCTATATCCACCCTAGACCGTAAACCCAAAACCCTAACCCCCAAACCCCTATATCCTAAACCCCTACAAATTAAACACTCTAAACCCCAAACCCCTAAACCCTAAACCCCCTACAGAACCCTTATAGATCCCTTTAAGGAGCCCTTATAGACCCCCTTAAAGGAGCCCCTATATATCCTAAACCCCTAAACCCCAAACCCCTATATCCTAAACCCCTAAACCCCTATATCCTAAACCCCAAACCCCTAAACCCCTAAACCCCAAAACCCCAAACCCCTAAACCCCACACCCTTATACCCTAGACCCCTACAGCCCAGTGAGTCTTCGTCTGCTCTCAGTGAGTCCTCGTCTGCTCTTCCTCCCCAAGCTTCCTTACGAGTGCTTCGGCTGCCAGGAGTGTCTCTGGGCCCTCCTGCATCTTTAGGGTTTCTAGGGCTCCTTTTAACGATTCCTTAAAGGGGTACCTTTAAAGCATCTTTAGGGTTTTTTGGGGCTCCTTTTAAGGACTCTTTAAAGGGGTACCTCTACCGGGGGTTTAGGGTTTTTAGGGCTCCTTTGAAGGATCCTTTAAAGGGGTACCTTTAATGGGGGTT
This sequence comes from Symbiodinium sp. CCMP2592, assembly GCA_905221615.1. Lineage (NCBI taxonomy): Eukaryota > Dinophyceae > Suessiales > Symbiodiniaceae > Symbiodinium > Symbiodinium sp. CCMP2592. Next base: position 523,248 of record CAJNDT010000746.1, on the reverse strand, counting down.
TAGGGCTCCTTGAAAGGATATTTAAAGGGTACCTCTACAGGGGGTTTAGGGTCTAGGGCTCCGTTAAAGGGGTACCTTTACAGGGGGGTTTAGGGATGAGAGCTCCTTGAAAGGATTCTTTAAAGGGTGCCTTTAAAGGGGGTTTAGGGTTTAGGGGGCTTAGGGTTTTAGGGTATAGGGGTTTAGGGTTTAGAGGGGTTCAGGGCTCAGGCTTTGCATTACGGTTTTCCCTGTTTTGTCGAGTATCCTGGGAAGCCAAAGGTTCACCTTTGGGAGGATATTGGGGCTACATCGCGATTAGAGTACCCAAACACGTTATTGTGGAAGCTGTTCTATGGCTTCCAAGCTTTAAGGCCTTGTATTACGGAGTTGGAGGGGATCTGTGCGACATTAACTGGGCTAGGCTGACCCCAAAGAGCCCACCTGTTGAATGACTGAAATCATAGTGAGGAACCCGGGTACAGGTAAGGGAAACATAGGTTGCAGGATTCCAATGCGGGGTTTTCGGGTTTTACCGGCTTTGAAATTGACCAGTCGTTTATTGGCTTCAGTCTCGTGGCTTTTGTTCAGGTCCTCTCCCACACCCTCCAAGTAAAGTGTTGTAATGCTGATTACTCCGTACTAGGCCTGAAAGTGAACTCCTATGAACACATCTGCAGGTGGACTGTGCGGCTGTGGCATGAATTGGATTCGAAGATCCCACGCTTTGACGCGGAACAGCAGGCCCAGATCAGAACCAAGCCCTTACCCTAAGGCCCCAAAGTAGTTCCTTTTGGGGATTACCTTATCGGATTCTATATACGAACCCCAAAAAGGAACTACTTTGGGGATGTAGGGTAATCACAAGAAACACAAAACCCTCAAGCCACCCTTAAACCCTAAAACCCTGGAACCCTAATCTGGTCGAAACCCCAAACACTGAACCCTTAAACCCCTTAAACCCTAACCCTACACCCCAAACCCCAAAACCCCAAAACCACAAACCCTAAACCCCTATACCCTGAAACCCTAAACCCCTAAACTCCTAAACCCCCTTTAAAGGGAAAGTTTAAAGAATCCTTGGAAGGAACCCTAAACCCCCTTTAAAGGGACCCTTGAAAGAATCCTTTGAAGGAGCCCTGAACCCCTTTAAAGGGACCCTTAACAAAAATCCTTTGAAGGAGCCCTTAAACCTCTCCTCTCGCAGGAGGGAGTCAGTCCGCTTCAGGTACCGCTGGAGGGCCTGCAAAGTTCGCTCATCGCCTTCCTTGGGGGCTGCTTCTTACGGGGCTTAGGCTCTACTCCCCTTGGAAGGTATGCAAAAAACTACTTTTTCGGAGACCCCTATAAAGGAAGACCGGAACCAAAAAAGGAACAAAGTAACAAAGTCTCCAAGAGTCTTAAAGTAGGGGTGTAGGATTTAGGGTTCAGGGCTTCGGGTTGGGATTTAGGGGCTTTTGGGGGTCTAGGGCTGTAGGATTTAAGGTTTAGGGTTTGGATTTGGGGGTTTAGGGCTTTAGGATTTGGGGTCGAGGGTTTAGGGTTAGGATTTAGGGCTTTAGGGCGCTTAGGGTTTGGATTTAGGGCTTTAGGGCTTTAGGGTTTTAGGGGTTTAGGGTGTTAGGGGTTTAGGGGTTTACAGGCTTTATAGGGTCGAGGGTTTAAGGCTTTGGATTAAGGCTTCGAGGGTTTCTATAAGGGCTTTCTACTAAGGTCCTTCTTTGCGGTGTCGAAAGGGGGAGCCGGAGAGAGGGGAATTAGCATGCTAGGTATTGGGTTCAGGATTCAAGATTTAGGGCTAGGGTTTTAGGGTTTAGGGTTTAGGACTTAGGATTAGGGTTTAGGGTTTTGGATTCAAGATTTATGATCAGCACTCGAGTGTTTTGGGCGGTTTGGCACGAGGAATACTGGGTTGCTGGGCCATTAAACCCTCAACCCGGTACAGGGTTTAGGGGATATAAAGGTTCGGGGCCCAGGTGCTTGACAACGGTTCAGGGATTCTTAGGGCTCAGGGTGTTGGGCTGTCGACATGCGTCCTTCCCTCTTACATGGCTAATCCTGCTAAGGATATCCCAGCCCCTCAAGCGAAGTATAAGGCCCTGAATCCTAATTCCGCAAAAACCCATTGCCGCAAATCCTCACAGTACTATTTCCACGAACCAAGTTCTGATGATTAAGCCCCTCATATAGGGGTTTCCGAAAATAGGGGGCCCTAATATAGTACCCTAAATAGTATAGACCCGTAATATAAGGACCCCCAAAATAAGGTTGGCCCTAGTTTTCGAAAACCCACAAACAGTGCGTATACCCATGGACTCCATAGTAGGATTACCTTATAGGATTCTAAATCTGAACCCCAAAAAGGAACTACTATGGAGCCTCTAGGTATAGTGGACACGCTGCAAATGGGCAAAATGTTGCTGAACCAAAGCATGGCCTCGGGTGCCTGGTTGTTCCTCGGCGTTGCTTCGCTTCAACTTCCGTAGTTCAGGGTTTGGGGGTTTAGGGTTTAGGGCTGCTGGGGAACTAAACCCTAAAGCCTAAACTCAGTAACTCTAAAGTATACCTGAGGCCCACCCAAAAACCCTACTTTTACGGAAAACATCATACGAACCCTCGCAAGGTGGGTTTGCTAGGATACCGGTAGCCCGAAACCATAAAAGTCACATCAAACTTTATGGGATCTCCGGGGGCAAGGTCCGGGGCTTCCGGTAAAAGTTCATGCATTCATACATTAGGGTTTAGGGTTTAGGGGTTTAGGGTTTAGGGGTTAGGGTTTAGGGTTGATCATCAGGTGGTTTAGGGTTTGTAGTTACGTTGTTGGGGTTTAGGGTTTGGGGTTTGGGTCTCACGGTTGTGTGGGAGGGTTGTGTATCGCATCCTTCTTCGCCTCATGCAAAGTGGAGGAGACGAAGAAGAAGGCCTCAAACACAACCCTAAACCTTAAACTCTAAGCCCTAAACCCTTGTCAACTCTAAACTGCAAACCGCAAAATCAGTTCATTGAAAGCTAAAGGCTGACTACCCACCAAGGTGCAGGGCACGGATGACCGCCATCTTATTCGAGCCGTTGTCCTCCACTAGCTTTGGTGGCTTTCTACATTATGCCTGTGTATCTATATATATATATATATATATATATATATACATGTGTGTGTGTACATTACAACTATACGCTGCACGTATGTACATATTCTTCTTTTTCTGGTTGCCAATATTATCACTATTCGGTTTGAGGCCGAAAACTGTCCGCTGCGTTTTCACTGTTCAACTTCGTTCTATTCGGTTTGAGGCCGATGACTGTGCTACTATCAATATTATTACTACTTTTGCCACTATTGCGCTACTACTACTACTACTACTACTACTACTACTACTACTACTACTACTACTACTACTACTACTACTACTACTACTACTACTACTACTACTACTACTACTACTACTACTACTACTACTACTACGTAACATAACTGTTATTGTTTATTACTGTTATTGCTCATGATGTTTTACGTGAGGGCTCCGGATCTTCAGTTCGTTTCGGGCATCAAGCATGTGAATTTTAAAGGTGGCCTGAAGGCTCAGGGTTTTTGGTGTCGGGGTTTAGGGTTTAGGGCTTAAGTAGGGGCTTGAGGGTTAAGGGGTTTGGGGTTTTGGGCTTCGCATTTATAATTAGGTTGCTACTGTAACATGGAACAAGCATGGTCACCGGCTTGAGGTAGCTCGTTGAGCTTTTTCGATAGTTTTTGTTCCCTGTGCGCGATATGGCGCTGTCGCTTGCTGTCCTGCAGGCTATTGATTAGAGCACCCCCTCCTGTGGTTCATGATGTCTATGACACACCCAAACCCGACAACCGTGTGTAGGCGGCGACAGCATCAGTAAATCCTGGCCTGCAAAGCCAAGACAACCCTGAACACCCTCGACATTCTCAAGCTCCTAGACCCTATACTCCAAGGGTAAAAGGAGGGACCTGAATAAGGACCCTAGGTATATAGCTATTATATACCCCTTATATAGCCCATTATATAGTAGGGGTCCCCATTAAGGGTCCCTCCGTTTCCCCTTTGATATACCAATCCTTCGGAGTTAAGATCTCAGGATGTCAAGTTTAAGAGCGAGGTATTCTGATTCTTGATTGTAAATACTCCCTCAACTGCCTGCCACGCTAGAACTTCACAACAGACACACAGCCTGGACCCAAGGAGTTGCGGACCTAGGATTTATATGGGTAGTTACCAAACTTATGGTCCCTTTTTGTGGGCACCCTAAATATATGGTGCCGTATTATATTAGGGTACCCAAAAAGGGGACCCTAATTTTGACAACCACCCATATAGGGTTCCCGGCCCCGAACCCCTCAGCGAACCTTCTCCAGCTCCAAGCACAGGGTGTTAACCACCTGGGGTTGCTGCTGCGTGACTAGACCTAAGAGTAACCTAGGAATAGAAAGGGTGGCCTTTTGGGCTTAAAGGGGGTTATGGGGGGAACCTAAACCCTAAAAAAGGGAATAATGGCCTACTCTGGGTCCTAGGTGACCCAGAAACCCGAAGATCCCGCAATGCAGGAACCTTACCTCCCCAATAAGCCAAAGAAATAAAAGGTTAGACTTTCAGGTTACGACTAAAAGAACCCCAAAAGTTTAAAGGTTGCGCATTGTAGAGCTGAGATACTGCCTAAACCAGCACACGGCTCAGCTCGACAAGGGGAGCCTTATTCAAAGGGTATCGAGGCTTCTGGGTATAAGCCTTCCGGTTGAAGCCTGCACACAGTGGTACGGTTTCGGGTTTAGGGTTTAGGGTTTAGGGATTTAGGGGCTTAGGGGTTTAGGGTGTAGGGGTTTAGGGTTTAGGGGTTTAGGGTTTAGGGTTTAGTGCCTTCTTGGCAAAATGGTAGAATCTGACCACGACTCACCTCGCCCAGAGCATTCGGTAAGTGGATGGCAAAGCTTTGAAGGAGCGCAATCAGATCCTGCGTGCTTTGGGATTGTCCGGAGCTTTATTTCGGATGGAGCGAGCGAAACCTGCGCTAAGGCTGTGAAGGTTTAGGATGTAGTGGATGGGTGTGCGGGGCCTGATCCAGATGTTGGTGTGCTTTGGGAAGTTGTGGGGGAGCTCAGGGTGTAGGCAATAGTGCAGCTTATACAGGCTGTAAAGTTTGTGCTTCCCTGTCTTGCAAGACACAAACTTGTACCATCCGGAGTTTGCAGAAGGCTTTCTGAAGATGATTGGCCGTTCTCGTGCAGGTTTTAGGCGTGCACCATAGGACATAGGAGCCTGAATCATCAGAATAGGCTTCAAACAAATATGCTATTTGTCCATCTTTCATACTATAAAGGCATATGCTGTCGAATTTTCCCAGACCTCTATTAAGGCGGAACAGCATTCTCAAAATATTAGGAACCCCTACACACAAAAAGTAAACAGGATACCTGGAATTGACACAAGAGCGTCCGGCCACAAAATCAGCCTTCAGGAATACAGAGTTCAAGGTTTAGGGGTTGGGGGTTTAGGGTCTAAGCCACCCCGAAAGGTCTTAGGTCCTCAGTTTATGACCCGGCTCCTCCCCCTCCATGTGCTCTGCACACTTCCGCATGGCCGCCACGACGTCAGCATCCTCTTCTCATCTAGCAGATCCGTTCGGATAAACCCCAGACGGCCAGGCTCCAAACAGGGTTCAGGTGCCGAAAGCCGTTCAGAGTCTAGCAACTAAGCCCTGCTAGAATAAGAATGACGACTATGTTATAATAAGTAGTACTCTCATATTTTTGGAAATGGGCCCTGGAGGTTATACTTGTACGTACCTGAACATGATTACCGCTGCTTTCTTATTGGGTTTAGCGTGTTTAGTGTAAAACGTAGGAGAGATTGACCCAAGACACCAAAACAAGAGCTACACTTCCGACTTCAAAGCCCATACGGCCTGAAACACTAAAACTCTCCAACCACCAGTAGGGCCCACACCCCCTAAGACCTCAATCTGACGCCATGAAATCCCAAAAACTTAGTCCGGTCGGGAGTTCCCCCGCCCGCCCAATACATCTGCTAGAGACCCTGTATTGTGGACGCCCTCACGCAAACGATTCTCCACAAGGGCCCCCCCCCCCCCCGCTTTTTCCGACTACATGATCTCAGGCGCCTCCAGAATTAGACCACGGTTTGGCTTTCTGGAGCGGATATCTGATGGGACAAAATGCTTATAAGAGGCTTCCTTAGTTGCTGAATTCAAAAGCCCCCCCCAAAGTGTACACTTTCAGTTTTATAGTGGGTAATCTTATCCCAAAAAGTGTAAAGTGTATCACTCAGCTACTAAGCTTCAAAGGGATGCTACAACCAATTCTTCGCACCTCCACATTCAGCCTTCCAGGCCTTAACAGATCTGTGACGAGTCCTCCTGTCGTATAAGCTTGGCAGCCAACTCAGCTGCAAGCAACTGCATCCAGACTGGCCTGGTGGAAGGGTTGTCATCAACTAGGTCAGGGATCGGCAAACGTCGCCCTGCATATTATTAAGGCCCCTACATCCCTAAATCCTTTACAGTACACTTATAGTATCCCTTTAAAGGAACCTTGTTCTGATTACTAAGGCCCCCCTATGTTGAGTGTAGCTACGCGACTCGAAGCCCAGGAAAGAGAGGGGCAAAGGAAGGAAATCCACAAACGTTTCTCTGCTTTGGTATTCCTAATCCGCCCGTAGGCACTATGTCCCCTGTCCCCTGCTCCTCCGGCTAAAAAGATCTTCCACAAACCTACACCCCAATTCCGAAACCCCAAGCCAAGCATATCCACAACCGTAAACTTTATGCCCTAAAAAAACCGAGGACATCCTCAACCACAAAACTGCTCCCTAACCCCAGAACCCTTCGGGTCTAGCGTTCATGGGGTTTAAGGTTCAACTCTAAGCCTCTAGGCCCTAAAACCTCAGTCCTAGCCCTGAAACTCTCATTGTTGTATCCTTAAGGGAGGGGGGTCCAAGGGGAGTACATAGGCTAGTGATCCCTAACTCTCCCTAGTACTCCCTAAGGTTCCCTTACAGTCCCCTAAGGATTCCTGAAACCCTTTTTCCTTGAACCACCCTCCCTTAAGGATCCTACAATCTCAACTTCGCGGGTTCTGTAAAGCCCCTATGAGACCATCAAGGCCATCGGCGAAAAACTAACTACAAAAGTCAGAATTGCCAACATTGTGCCTCAGGGTTCCTGACTCTAACAACACTACAAAATATCCCGAAACCCTCTTCCCGTCATTAAGGCTCCTATATCACAGAGCCCTTATACTAACCCTAACCGGTTCCTTTCAAAAGGAGCCCTTCAAGGACCCTGTGCTGATTTATCAAGGTCCTTTGTTAAACCATGGTGGCACCTCGTGGGAATCAGGTGCTTCAGCAGCCCCAAACGTACTCCGTCGTAGGAACGGCTTGCTACGACTTCCAGTGCACGGAGGATCACCTAAGGCTTTGTGCGGATGTTAGACGGGCTGCTGTCGGGATCTTCTAGGGTCGGGTATTGAGGCTGGGTGTATCTTGCGGGTTTCAGGATTTACCCATAGGCCCCAAAGTAGTTCCTTTTTGGGATTACCTTATAGGATTCTATATATGAACCCCAACAAGGAACTACTATGGGGGTTTTAGGATTTAAGGTTCAGGTTGCAGCATGGTGTTTTGGGACTGCCGAGAAAAGCCTTTCGTTCAGAGTCTTGGAGCCAGACTTTCTGTTGCTTTTGGTTAACCTTTGGTTCCCCATGATACCCGACAGAGTAGGCAAAGCTCGAAGTCCGCGTCACCCCAGCCCTGAGCATCCCCGACACTTAAACCTCGCTGAACCGTGAGCCCGAAATATCGCGAAACCTTACACCAGTTGGGAGTTTCCGAACATAGGGGTACCTGATTTTGGTGTCCTTATAATAGGGATCCTACCATCTAGGATACTATATAAGGGTCCCCTATTTTCGGAATCTCCCATATCGCGCGCTGCCCCGCCTGCTGAGTGGATGGCATCCAGTCGCGGCCTTCTTGGAACATGTGTTGCCTCAGGGGCTGATGGTATAATACCCTTATATTATATTACGATTCTAGAACCCTTGCACCCTAAAACCTAGTTGCTGAGTTCATAAGCCCCCAAAAGTGTACACTTTCAGTTTTATAGAGGGTAGTAGTATCCCCAAAAGTGTAAAGTGTATCCACTCAGCTACTAAGAAACAAGGGTTTCCTACCCTTGTAATACCAGCAAAGTTGCAATGTGCCGGCGACCAAGGACTCCGCATCGGCACTCACTGCCACCCGATCGAAATAGGCAAGGCTGACCTTGCAGCTATTACGGTTTAGGGTTTGGGGGTCTAGGGATTAGGGTTTGGGGTTTAGGATGTACGGTTTGGGGGTTAGGGTTTGGGGATTAGGGGCTTGTTTTACCCCGTTGTTCAGATGTCACGGCTTGGGGCTTAGGGCTTCAGGTAGACATGAAGGCGTAGGGCATAGGCCAAAGCTGGAATCACAGAATGGCTTACTTGGAGGTGCATGGGTAGTTATAAGTAGGGTTATAGGTAGGATAACTATACTTATAACCCATATTAGGGAACTTATAACCCTACTTATAACTACAGTACCCAAGAACCTCCAAGTAGGGCTTTACGTGCCGTCACATCAGGACTGTCCGTCAACGCCCTCCCAGCAGCTGAGCTTGCCCCAGATCTTCTGGCTAGCATACCACACCGAAGTCAGAGTAACACTACGGTTGATGATATAAATCCTGCATTACCCATAATAGGGAATATATGGGAATTATAGTATATTCCTTATTATGGGTAATGCAGGATTTATATCATCAACCGATGATAGTAGAGTCAGTCAGGCTTCTACGTTGTACTGTCAAGTGAACCCTAAGGAACGGCCTTATGGGATCCATGCATGCAGTGCTGTGCCGCATAGTCCTCCTGCCGCCAAGTAGCCAACTGTTCAGCGTCTTCGCCCACATTGAGGCCTCCCACTATGCCTTGACTGCCCAAAAGACCGCGAAAAGATTTGATGGAGGATCGCCAGCGCGATCCCGATGGTATGTAGGCCCGGGATATACTCGTCAGGGTCTACATTATGTGTACCATGTTCCAAAGAAGCTGGAATCTAGCCTCCGTGCCTGAAACAACCGAAAAAGCAAAGCTAAGCAGGAAACGAGCTCCAAATCTAAACAGAAACTTCCTGGAGCCATCGTCCGCAAAGCGGCGCGCCACCACCTGGGAGTTTCCAAAAGGGGTACCGTACTTTGGGGTTCTTATGATAAGGATCCTACTATTTAGGGTACTTTATTAGGGTCCCCTATTTTCGCAAACTTTAAACCCTAAACCCTTAATAGAACCCTTCAAGGATCCTTACTATTCTAGACCCAAGAGTAGCCTAGGAATAAAAAGGGTGCCCTTTTTGGTTTAAAGCGGGCTTATAAGGGAACCTGAACCCCCAAAAAGGGAATAAGGGCCTACTCTAGGTCCTAGTATTTAGGGTGCTATACTAGGGTCCCCTATTTTCGGAAGCTCCCACCTCGGGATGGCTGGGATTGAAGTGCATGAGGGCCTCCAAAGCCTCTTGCCGCGGAGTTTCGACTCCTTGCAGCTGGAAAAAGCTTGGGTTCTGGGATTAGGGTTTAGGGTTTTAGGGTTTAGGGTTTAGGGTTTTAGGGTTTAGGGGTCTAGGATTTAGGGAGTGTTTTGGAGTTTAGGGTTTAGGGGTCTAGGATTTGGGGAGTGTTTTAGAGTTTAGGGTTTAGGGGTCTAGGAGTTAGGGAGTGTTTTAGAGTTTAGGGTTTAGGGTTGTAGGGTTTAGGGGGAAACTAGGGGCCTTAGTTAGTTAACACTTTAGCAGGGATTGGGGGTTCCAGGGTTTTGGGCTTGCGACGATTCTATCAAGGACCCCTACTCTGACTATGGCTGCTTTTTCTGGAACCCGACATAACACTTTAACATACCAAAAACCCACGAAACCCTTGGCAAATGGAGCCCTCGGGAATAGGAGTGTCACTTTCTATCTTGGTGTGTACGTCGGCGACACAACGCGCTAGAGCTGGAGGTCGTGATGGTCGTTGAAGTAATAGCAGCAGTACTAGTACCGAGTACTGGTACTGGTAGTCGTCATCGGAGTCGTAGTCGTAATTTGTAGTCGTCGTAGTAGTAGTAGTAGTAGTAGTAGTAGTAGTAGTAGTAGTAGTAGTAGTAGTAGTAGTAGTAGTAGTAGTAGTAGTAGTACTAGTAGTAGTAACAGCAGTAGTAGTAGTTGTAGTTGTTGCTGTTGTTGCTGATGTCCTTTTGAGCTGGGTCTACATGGTGGCTCTTGGCTTCATGAAGTTTCGGCAAAGGAGCCTAGAAAGATCAACGAAGCTGAGCTTAAGATGACCCAGAACCACGCTGCTTCTGCAGCAAACTGAAATTCCTAACCCTGACCCCAATATGTAGCCCCTCTACACGGCACTCCAAAATCCAAAACCCATGAAAAGACTCCAGTTGAGAAATCCGGCAAGGCGTTGAGAAGCACAGCCGCACCTGGGCCACAAATAAGAGTGGACGGATGGGCCTGACGTCTGTTAAAAGGGGGGATGCCTGCCGGCCCTGAACGTGTATCGTAGGTCTTTCATTCTAAATGTTTAGGGGCTCCTTTGTAGGCATATAAACGTATGCGTCTATGTATATAAGCACACGGTTATATACATGTACATATAAATATGTATAAACATATGGTACATACCTATATAACTGCACCATGAATTGTGGACAGTCCAGTAAGGTCGTTTGTTATCTGAGACCCCAAGAATATCTTGCCTGAACCCCTCTGGCCCATCGACATAATCCTGGAAACGCATGTGATTGCTCACTCCTCAAAAACACCGAAATTACCAATAGGATCCATAGTATTTTCTTTTCGGGAATACTTTATAGGATTCTACACATGAACCCCAAAAAGGAACTACGATGGAGCCTCTAGGTAGTGTTCACGTTAACCTACCGAAACCTACTGTGTTTGTTTATAAAACCCGAGTACAGATTTTGCAGAGATCCTACAAAAAAGAAGGTGTTGGTGGGTTAAGGCAGGGTTTACTGACCCTGAAAAATATTTATATATAGGGTCCCTTATAAACCCAAATAAGGAAAATCAAAAATATATAGGGTCCCTTATTGGGTGCTGAACCTTTCAAACATTAGCCATCCCTCGCCCAGCCAACACCAAGAGCACAGCGTCACACAGCACAAAACATAGAACGAGGCACATTCCTCGTCATCTAAGCTCCATCTCTGCTGTGTGGCGCTAAGTGCAGCTTTTCGAAGGTCTGCAGAACGTGAAACCAGCCTGCCGGTTCAGAACATTTGGGTTTAGCGTCTGGGGTTTGGGCCTTGCTTAGGGGTCCTCACAATAAGGATCCAACTATCCAAAGACTTACCAAAACCGAGCCACATAATTACAGTTCAAAGGCAAATATTTTCGATAAGTTGCGTGTCTGGATGGCGCTTTGGCGTTGAGGGTTCCAAGCGGCTTTCACAAACAGAACCCCTGATCGGGAAAGACTCCTAACCGTACCTGCAACGCCAGAAAAGACAGGGCACAGATAGGGCATTTTGTGCTAACTAGTATACCCATGATAGGACTTAAATATGCGCTCACCAATCCGATGCTCGTCTAAAGCAGCACGATTTAAACTTACAAAACTTTCCAAGTAGAACCTCCACTTCAAAGGGGTAGTTATTTAAATTAGGGTCCCTGTTTTGGGCCCTCATTATAAGAGTGCCGTATTTTTTAGGGGAGCCAGAAAGGAACCCTAATTTGGAGAACTACCCATATTGAAAACACCTCAAGGCGTTGTGGGAGCGCCTTGGTGCCAGTGCCTTCAGCGAGCGTTCGGAGTCGCGGGGACCCAGCACTTTGAGGGCCTCCACTGCCTCCATCCTAGGGCTTACCCTAAGGCCCCAAAGTAGTTCCTTTCTGGGGTTCATATTTAGAATCCTATACGGTAATCCCAAAAAGGAACTACTATGGGGCCTATGGGTAGGTTTTGGGACTATCGAGAGCTTGTTGGTTTCAAGGTTTATGCCGGGGGCTCCAGGAAAAGGGTTCACGATGTGACGGCTTGTTGTGCCTGCTATAGCAAGATGCTCGAGCTATTCAGTTCAAAGCTTTTGAAGGCTTGTTCATTTTCCCTTCGGGCTATTTATTCTAGATCTTTGTTGTGTCTACGTTGTGGCGGGTTCTGCTTAGTTTGGTCTGACGCGGCTCAGGCGGGATTCCCGAGTGCATGATTAGAATCGGGTTTTGAGGGATTGTCTGCGACAGTTACAATTAGTCAGGACCCCGCACATAATTACATCATTCAGATGAGCCTGGTAATTTAATGGCTTGTTGGGAGGTGGGTAGATGGGTTTAGGATTTCCCAGGTTTTGCAGCATAGGGCCTTCTGGGACATGTAGGGCATTTACTGACAGGAAGACAGCGTAGACTTTGAAGATTCAAAAGAATACAGACCCTGAGCTTTCGGAATTCCATTCCGTATAAGAGTCCATGAACTCACATGTATATACATGGGCCTTATAGAGTAGTCCCTACACAGGTACTCTTTAGGGCCAAAGTATATGCTGTATGGGTACGTGAACCCACCCATATATACCGTTATGCAACCTCAACATCCCTCCACCCTTTAAGGAATCTCTTACAGGAGCCCTTAGGGATACTATTTGTTAGTTTCCGAAATCAGGGTTTCTTATTTTGGGGTCCTGATAGTGAGGATCCTACTACTTAGGGTACTATACGAGGGTCCCCTATTTTCGAAAACTCTAAACCCTAAACCCTTTAAAAATTGAACCCTTATAGATCCCGTTAAGGAACCCTAAAAGGATCCCTTTAAAGACCCCTAATTTTCGGAAACTCCCACACGGACTATAGGAGTTCCTCAAGTGGGCGCCCTCCAGGGAACTTCTGGAGCGTTCGAAGGTGTCGGGCGCATGGGCCGGAGGGTTTAGGGTTTAGGGTTTAGGGTTTAGGGTGAATAATGTGGAGGCCTTAATATTTAGAACAGGGTTTTGGGGTATATCATACTATAAGTAAAATGAGGAACCCCAGAATAGTACTGGGTATTATTTATGTTCCTAGTTCCTATATTATGTTCCTTCGTGCGGAACAAAGCCATTGAAGCCTTTACTAGGGTTTTAGGGTCCTAAGGGCGCAAGTATTGCAATCCTACTTCCTGAGACCTAACTTGTCGGGACCCTTGGGGTTGGGTATGTCGGAATATCCAACAGGTCTACTGCATCCCATCATCCAGCCACGTGACTGAATGTCAAACAGAGGCCCGCTCTGGAAGTGACATTCTCCCTCAAGCGCGCTAATCGCCGGCTCGAGGTTCACCAGCATGGAGACCGAAATCTGCTTGCAGTCGGGACCTGGATCTCAACCATTCGAAGACCACCAGACCCCCAAGCAAAGCATCTTGACCGGACGCCTCTAAGCCCCTGCCCAAAACAGTATACTATCCACTCTTGTCCACCAGTTTGGGTTGGGGAAGCGCCGCAGCGTGTGGGAGCTTACAGCCTTCCTGCCTAGATCTTGGGAGCTCTTTTCAAGGTTCGCCTTAAACCACCATAACTTACTTTTTTGTAGGTTCTTATTACAAACCATTATGTGGCTTTTATAGGAACCCTACAAAAAGTAGCTTTGGGCAGGTTAAAGTGGGCATTACCATAAAGGCTCCAAGTACCTCCAAGATTCATAAAACAAGGTATTCGCTCAAATACTGACCTACATTACTACTATCCTAAACCCGAGTGTGTCATGTGGAACCTGATTAAGAAACCTTGGGCCTTTATTAAGTGTTCTGTAGATGAATCCTACTATTTGGGGGTTATAGGCCCGGGGATTCTTATCAGGTTCCTACATGGTGGGTCCAATGGAGCCCTGGGGCTTCTAGAATTCTACAAACTCCGCGGAAAGGATTGATGCCGGCAGCCAGTTTTCTGAAGCCGGGTCCTGTGGAGAGGTGTCAGATATAACCCTTGCGCGCCCGCAAACCTCAAAACTTCCGCAACCCCAAACCCGAAATAAGGCCGGAATCTCTGGAGGCCCTGAAATTAAACTCACGAATCCCCTGTACAGGCAAAGACCCATCTGTTCCATTGGATTCAGCGCTTCGGGCTTAGGATTCTGTTTTTCAGGGTTTGAGGCTTAGGGTGCAGGTTTCAGATTCGTGCATGCCCTGCCTGACCTGCTTGGTCTGAATATATTTATACATATACATACATATATATATATATATATGTATATATATATACACATACATATACATATACATATACATATACATACATACATATATATATATATATATATATATATATGAGTGGTTGTCAAAATTATGGCCCCTTTTGGGGCTACCCTAAATATTAGGTGCCGTATTATAATACGGACCCAAAAAGGGACCATAGTTTTGACAACCGCCCATGTATGTGTATATATATATATATACATATATATATATATATATACATATATATATATATGTAGGTATCATATAGAAATCTGAGAGGCCCTACAACATAGCAGATTGCATTTTGGTAGCTGGAGGTACCAGGGGAACCTGGGTCTTTATTGTGGTTCTTCCTATGAGCTCATTTTTTGGGAGTTGCCCAAAATTAGGGGTACCTTATTTTGGGGTCCTTACAATAAGAATCCTGCTATTTCGAGCACTATATTAGGGTCCCCTGTTTTCGGAAACTCCCACTTTTTGGGGGGCTACAGGGCCAGGGTTTCTGGACCAGGCTCCTGCACTGAATCACAGAGGGCTTCGTGTAGATCTTTCTGGGGTAGTACAAAATTGAAAGCAGGAGCCCTAATAAAGAAAGAGTGTTGGTGATTATTCAGGCTTCCACTAGGTGTCGATTGTAACAGTCCCGAAAATTGTGTAGGGCTCTATCTTAAACAAATGATGGAAATCAACATCTACCCCAAACCGATACCTATACCTCACCACCCTGAATCCCCAAACCATATTGCAGCAAACATGGACCCCAAAAAGCACGTAAAATACTGTGTGTTTTACAAGTGCTGGGCCAGTGTTTCCACTACTCTTTCAGGGTTTAGGTAAGACCCAAGAGCCTCCCCACTCAAACCTCTTTGTGCAGCAGAAGGGCCCATGCACTCCATGTACCAGCGTAGCGGGGCCGTGTTCTCCAACTCCTCAGCACAGAATCAGAAGAAGACACATAAGGGTACTACCGGTAATAACGATACGAAAAATCGCAGCAATTAAAATATTGGCAATGGTAACAATAGTGATCATAACAATATTACTAACAAGTAGCACACATGACTCAATCATCATAATAATTGCAGTTTCGCATTTAACTATAAGTTGAGATTATTACAAGCTTGTTCATATGTGTTTACCACACCCCTATCTCAAGCACTAGAACCTACATCAACATCCTGCGCCAACATCGTAAACTTCCAAAGCAGCTAGTCCCAGACGCAATACCTCTGCACGAAGCAAAACCGACGCAGAAACACATCCTACTAATGTAGGAACCTAACGAAGCAACCCTGGTCGCATCACCCGATATCCATATACAGAGCCCTACTGAAGACCCCAGATTGCATAATCTGGTTCCTGTATTATACGGGTCTGAACAAGCAGCAATACTGACCCCTTTCTGGGTTTTAATACCAGGGGTCGGGCTTACTGCTTAGGGTTACATCCTGAACCTTCAAGGGTTCGGGTTTAGTTGTTTAAGGTTTAGGGCTTGTCAAGAGGAGCCTGAACCTTGCTATTAGAGAGGCCTTGGAAATGGGAATTGGGGTTTCGGGGTACGGTGTGGAATAGCATAGCACAGGTAGAGTATCGTATGGTACGGTCTGGTGTGGTCTAGTGTGGTACAGTTGTAAGCAGCAGCGCCGAACTTAGTTGCTGAGTTCATAAGCTCCAAAAAGAGTACACTTTCAGCTCTGCAGCGGGTACTATTATCCCAAAAGGTGTAAAGCGCATCCACTCAGCTACTACAGGAAGGGGCGTTTTCTAGATTCACTATGCGACATACGCCATCCTCCCTGTGTCCGCGGGGCTCAGATGCATTGGAGTCTTAAAGTTTACCTTAAGCCTGAATAGCCCACCTTTTTCGGGTTCCTTGCTCTGATTTCTTTATATAAGTCCTTGCCCAAAGGCCGCAAAGTAGTTCCTTTTCGGGGTTCATACATAGAACCCTATCGGGCAATCCCAAAAAGGAACTACTCTGTGGCCTCTGGGTAAAAATGTAGGTTCTTCGGGGTTAAGGTAGAACTTAAGATCCTGGTCCCAATGATGGCACTTGCAATATAGGCGATTTCCACAGCAACCAGAAATACTGTGCTTTTGCAGTCACTAGAGAACTTATCATCCCAAGGAGCCCAGTTATTGCTACTCCTGAAACCCGGTATAAATCTGACACTACCCAGAGGCCCCATAGTAGTTCCTTTTCGGGATTACCTTATCCAACAAGCTGTTGCTTGGAAGCTGCAATTGAAAAACAAACCTGAAAGTACCCACGTGGCCTGCTATGTGAGTAACTGGGCATGCTGCTATGGTCATTTTGCACCCTACTCATCGACCCCCTTCTACGAAAACCCTTACGTACTTCTCGAGTTTCCTAAGAGGAACCAAAGCTTAACCCTTGGTGATTTGTAGGGAATATAGTGCCCCACAAAAGCTTCAGGACGCCATTCCCAAACTCTGAACTCTAAACCCCAAGCCCCCAAACTCCTAAACCCCGAACCCAAAAGCCCTGAGCTCCTCTAAGACACACCCCTGGCCCATCACCCCTTCAAGTGCGAAGGAGAGCTCCAGAGACATCGTTTCATCCGCAGCCTGACTGGCAGCGTAGAGCCGGTAGCACCGGACCACGCCCAAGGCCCATGCCTGAGCGGTTGGGACCGGGTGTGCTTATACCTAGAGGCTCCAAGTAGTTCCTTTTGTGGTTCATATTTAGATTCCTATAAGATAACCCCAAAAAGGAGCTACTATGAAGCCTATGGGTAGGGTATTCAAGGTGCTCAGGGCATCGGGTATGCTCCGGGGTTTACATGTCGCAGGGGAGTTGGAAACTGAGGATTTGAAGCTTCAGGGCTTCAGGGTTTGTGGTGTGGGTCTAGGGCTGTTTTCCATAGCGCTTGTAGGAACCCTAAGGGTCCAAGTACCTAGTTATCATATACTCTCCAAACTAGTAACCTACATAACTACTATCCCAATGCCGGGTACCTATTTATTGGGTCCTTTGGACCTCTAGGGGAATCTGGGCAGTTGGTTGTGGCATCGACTGGCTGAATGTATAGGGGCCGCAATAGCTCGAATGGGGTATTCGGGTATAACATCATTGTTACTATCAAAACCCTAAACCCTAAACCCCTAAACCCTAAATCGTACTACTTAAACTTCCGATTCTATCATATTCTGAAACCAGTGAAAGTTGAAGACTGCTTGTCAGCGATATGTAGCAACAGAGATGATATATATATATATATATAAGATAGGATTTAGGGCTTAGGGTATGGAGGCCTTAACAATTAGAATATGAGCTTAGGGCACATAAAAGTAATTAGCAGTCTAAGAAGGAGCGGTAAGGAATGTGGTCACTAATTATTCCGACCCATAAATCAAAGAAATCAGGGGAGCATGCACCATGTGCGGCAAGAGGACGGCGATGTGCGAGCCGGCGCGCGTTATGCGCATTACATATTGCGGTGTGAACCTCGGACCGAGCTTTGCGATCATCTCCTGCGGCGCTGGGCTGAGGGATTGGAGAGAACGCTTTCGAGAAGCTTAGGGTTTATGGTTGCAGGTCCCGTAGCAGGGTTTCGGGCGAAAGACTCTTCATTGGATTTTTCTTGAAGCGTCTAGGGTTTAAAACGTTTTGATTAAATTAATCCAAACAAAAAGTTCAGGGTTTGGACTAAATCAACGCCCGCCCGGGCATTGAAGATACCCACGGGCGTGTACGATGCTCAGTCTTGTTGGCTTAAACAGGTTTCGGTTTTCTTCCACCCCTAAACCCGGAACCCCTGACCCCCCAAACCCACTAGACCCCAACCTAAACCCTATAAACCCTAAACCCTATAAACCCTAAACCCTAAACCCTAAACCCTATAAACCCTAAACCCTAAACCTCTCAACCGGGAGCTCTAGGGCTAAACCGCGTACTTATGTAGGCGTCTCGACCCCCAACTTCCTAAATGCCTAAACCCCGACAGCGGGTTTGGGAGGTTGTCAGGATATAGATCAGGTCTTCGGCATCCAAAGCTTTCACGAGTTTCAGATTTCTATACCTCCCCTTAGAACCATAATAACAATGATATGTTTAACATTCTCCTGGGGTTTTATATGAACAAAAATAAACAAGTATACTTTCTAAGGAGACTATAGATTTCAGAAACTCAGGTTTGCCAGGGTTTAGGGCTACTACCGCCGGGCTCAGGGCATGCAGCTCCGAGGGCTTAGGGCTCTTAGGCTTTCGGTTGTTGGGGATTGTCCTGCGAAGCTTGTACCTGAATGGAGGAACCTGATTAAGAAACCTTGGGCCTTTATTCTATGAACCTCTGTGTATATATATATATACATACATATACATACATATATTGAGGGGTTATAGGGCCAGGGTTTCTTAATCAGGTCCCTACATTAGTCCAAGTTCTCCTGTCAAGATGTCTTCTACATCATGTGTTCGCAAGCAGCGCAGACCACAGACTTCTCACATACATCTGATTGTGACAGCAGCCTCGGTTGAGTTGCGCGAAGTAACATCACTCGCTACAGCTGAGGCAGCATAAGTTAATGCAATACAGCTTGGCACACACCTTAATTAAAGGTTTCTATAAGGGCTATAAGCGTTTAGGATAATATGGGGGCCTTGCTCCTTGGCGATTTTAGGGTCCCTCAAAGGCTTCCTTAATCATTAGAGTAGGGTTCCTTTAAAGGGATCCTTATGATAAAGGGGTCTAAGGGATCTATAAGGGAACTATAATATAGGGGCCTTAATAGTTAGAATAGGGCTTTGGGGCCCATTCTACTATAACTATAAAAAGAAGCCCCCAGAATAGTATTTGTAATTGTGAAGGCCCTCACAGTATTAGGAGCCTTACAGATCCCTTACAGTAGTCCTTATAGACCCCTTTCCCCTTTAAAGGAAACCCTATTGTAGATATTTAAGCCCCTAAACCCTAAACCCTTACAGTAGCCCTTATATGAAGCCCTATTCTAATTTAGGCCCCTATATTAACGTGTCGATTGTCGAACCAGCACTGGAAGAGTCTCGTGCCCTCAAACCCTGAACCCTAAAACCCTAAAACCCCTGAGCCCTAAACCCAAAACCCCCAAAACCCCTAAACTATGACAGGTTCGCCTTAGGGGCCCCTTTACAGGGATCAAAAATAAGGTTCCTTTAGGGTTTTAGGGTTTTGGGGTCTAGGGTTTAGGGTATGGATCCTTGGGGGACCCAGCCCACCAGGACCTTTCAGGGGCTCTTTAACAGAGGCCTCATGGTCCTTCATAGTGGGTATTTAGGGTTTAGGGTTTAGGGTTTAGGGTTGGGTATTTGGGGTGTGATAGAGTGTAGTTGGTGGTCTAGGTCGGGTTTATGGGTTTAGGGTTGTGCGGGTTTAGGGCTAAGTATAGGGTTTGGCCTGGGTGGCATGCAATTTGAGCTTCTGAAGTCAAGCTTCTTCTCGCTGGGGGGCCGGTGCTGCTAATCGCCAAAAGGGCCTTTCTAGCTTCAGAGACCTTAAAGTCTAAAGGAAACTGAAGGTCACCTCTCCAACACATAACACTTGCACCAGACATTGATGGGAGGCCAAAAGGGGGGTTTAAGATTCTTGGGGTAGGGATTCCTTAATATGAACCCTATTATGGGAACCCTAATCCCTACTAAACCCCCATAGGCTAAAACGCCTTTTGGCCTCCTATGAGACATGCAAGCAGCCCCCCTTTCAGGTTCCTCGGCAGCAGCCATGTTTGCGGCGCGCACATTGCCATTCCAAATATCCTTGGATCGATGGACAAAACACAGCCTACTCTAGGGGCCTGAATAAACAAGAATAGGGTTTTGGTGCCCAGTAAACTAGAAGTATAATAAGGAGCCACCGAAATAGTACTGGTAATTCTTTAGGCCCCTGTATCACAACCCCTACAACCCTGGTACTTCAAAGCTTCTGCTCACTAGTCATTCTCGGTACCACAGGAACCCGGAATGACCCGGACACCCCAAAGCACGTGCGCCCATCTAAGTGTGCACAAAATCCAAATCCCTAAACCCGATCGTTCAGGCAGGAAAAGACATCACCAACACAGCGGAGATGAGGCCAGGCCAGCGAGGTTTTGTGGAAAGGGTTTCGCGCTGTTTTCTTACGTTCGGGGTGTAGGCTTCGGGACTGCTTGGCCTGTTGAACAAACACTAAAACCTATCTATATGCGTATTTATATTATACGTATATACACATACATCTATGCCTCCCTTTGAAGTAGGTCGGCGCGCATGTTGTTGACAATGAAATGTATGTATGTAGAGAATGCTTCACTATGGTGCTGTTATACCTAGGCGTGCTTATGCCGTGACGCTACACCACTATGTGCTGACGATATTTGTCATGAGGCTAACTGGTCAGTACTGTCAACAACTAGTTTAGCCTACGTTACAGTGTAGAGATCTATGACTGTAAGTGCAACAAAATGTCACAATGTTCATTCGCTGCGGATGCTATGACACCTCTACGCTCTTGGGATTGACCGATGCTGCTGTTCTCCGCTCTTAACAGCAATACCGCTCTTGCTAGACATACTGGCTGTGCTCTCTGCGCTGCATCCGAAAACCTCGAAATGGCTTGACTAGATGACTAGATTGAGCCTGCGCTCCTAGAGAATAGGTGCGCAAACTCGGGGAGGATGTTCACGGTCGTTGAAGCTGTGTTAGTCTATCTCGTTTGCTTTCTAAATTGACCACAGAGCTGCTACAGGATATATCCTCGCAAACATTCTACGGAGGCTGCTGCGTACATACTTGTTTAAGCATTTCTTACTCTTTTTGTTTTATCAAAATCTAAGGCCCAGCAGCAGGGTGAAATTCCTTCATCGCAATCATCATGTCGGTCGCCTCGTTCATCATCCGGACGCCTAGAGCTCCAGAGATTGAAAGTTTAATGTTTTGGGAGTTTCCGAAAATTAGGGGTACCTTATCTTTGGGGTCCTTATAATAAGGATCCTATTATTTAAGGTACTATATTAGGGTCCCCTATTTTCGGAAACTCCCATTTGGGTATGGCTTAAACCTTTTACGGATCTAAAGGTCCTAACGTTCGGGGTTAAGCTTGGAAGGGTTGGTCCGTTTAAAGACTGCAGACCACCAAAGCCCTACCGTAGCCGCACAACAGCCTAAACCATTAAGCCATGAGGATCTCACAGATCTGGCTTTCCACTCACCCACTTCAAGTGCCTTGGTACCCCATGTGTGGGACCCTTATAGCGTCTTGCACATCCTATAGGCTTACACTCTGTGGTCAGACTAAGTTTGCCTAGTACTAGGCATCGGGGATGAGACCTGGACCGGAGGTCAAGGGGAAAACCCGAAACCCTAAAACCCTAATGGAGGTCAAGGGACAAACCCTAAACCCTAAACCCTGATGGAGGTCAAGGGAAGACAGAGTGTGCATCGCTTTCGAAGATGAGAGCTTCGTGTGCGACGCCATTGATGGCTCGTCTTTCTTGTGGGAACCATCCCGAAGGGTCCATATACCCAAACCCTACGGTTTAGGGTTTGGGGTTTAGGGTAAGGGTCCAAGTACCTAATTATCATATACTCTCCAAAATATTAACCTACATAACGACTATCCTCAAACAGAGTACCTAACTATTGGGTCCTTTGGACATCTTTGGACCCTTAAGGAAATAGTATATGCTTTGGACCTTAAAGTACTCCCTATATATAGGCACATCGGGCCCATAGTATATACTATTTGGGTACATGGGCCCTTGGGGAATCAAAGTTCGGGGCTCGCAAGCCGAGAACTCCCGCAACCCTAAACCCTAAACCCTAAACCTTAAACCCTACACCTTGGATACTGCCCCCATACAGTAACAGTCTATAATAGGGCTACTATTAAGGGCCTAATATAGCTATATTATGAATATTATCCAACTGTTACTGAGTGGGGGCAGTATC
Organism: Symbiodinium sp. CCMP2592; assembly: GCA_905221615.1. NCBI lineage: Eukaryota > Dinophyceae > Suessiales > Symbiodiniaceae > Symbiodinium > Symbiodinium sp. CCMP2592. The sequence continues at coordinate 501,086 of CAJNDT010000746.1, read as the reverse complement.
CAACCTACACCCTAAACCCTAAACTCGAACCATTGAAGAACCCGTAGCCCGAAGCCGCTCTTGAACTTCCAAAGCCCCACGAAACCGTTGAACACGCTAATCTGCCCTAGAATAGGCTGCCGAAAACTTGCTACAAGGAAGAAAAGAACCATTGCCAACCTCATTATTTATGCATATACATACATATATCTCGTGTTTCGGGCAATGAGTCGCATACATATATATATATATATATACACACATGCACACACCCATGCATTTTCCTAAATCGTGGGGCGGACATTTTTCCTTCTTGGGGGTTCAAATAATTCTGCTGAAAAGGGTTTTCTGTTAGATCGAAGTTTCGATCAGATAAGGGTTTGTTGTTAGATGGCAGCTTTCTGTAATATGAACGGGGAAGTCTGCTAGGCATAGCTTTTTGCAGAGGGTGGCTTTCAATGCTCTCATTGATATTTGTTACAAAGTTTGCCTTGGCTGGGTTGGCTTGACTTGGTGTGTGTCTGTATATGCATCTGAAAAAAGGTAAAATTAGAATTGTTGCTAGTCCTAGTGTTATTGCTATTGCTATTGGTGTTGTTACTGCTATTGTTGTTGAGGTCACTATACGCAGATTTATACGGTTGTTTATCTGTTTAATGTAATCACTGTTATTGCGGTCAATGCTGCTGCTACGAATAATACGATGTGGCTGTTGCTGTTGCTGTTAACCTTAGATATTTATGGCGTTGTTGTTGTTGTTGCTTTTGTTGTTGTTGTTGTTGTTGTTGTTGTTGTTGTTGTTGTTGTTGTTGTTGTTGTTTGTCTTGATCTCGTTTTAGGTCTTGACTACGTCTTACCTATCTACCTACCTACCTATCCATCTGTCCGTCTATCTATCAAGCATCTGTGTAGATACACATATCCGTGTATATGTATATATGTATACATATCTATTTTTTTGATCTGTACGAACATGCATACATACTGTGGTGCACACCCCCCACCGGTGCCACTTCTTAAAGACAGAGGCACCATGTATCTATCTGAATTTCTCTCTGTATATACTATATGACTCATTAAACACGCAAATTCACACACATCTCTGTCTCCTGTCTACCTACCTGCCTACCTATCCATCCACCTGTCTGTATATGTATATATAAGGTATGTATGCATGCCTGTAGTTATGTATTTGGAAAGAACACTCATAAATACACTTTTCAGGGAACGGCCAAGAAACAGGATCTCCAGCCCAAATCTCGCGGGAGCCCCTTCTTGTTGCACTCAATGCCTGGGCTACGTTTTGTAAAGGCCCTCCAGGAGTTCCAGCTGTGAGCTTCAGTGTATACCTGGACCCTACGGAACCTACTTTTCAGGGTTCCCTAGTATGATTTCTGTATATAAATCCTTAAAAAGGTAGGTTCTTCGATGTTAAGGTAGGGTTTAGGCAGGTTCTACAGGGAATGTATCAGCGTTTCATGCCTTAGTGCTGGTTTTTGAGCCTTCTGCTTTTGGTACGGCTCTGGTTTATGGTTCAGGTTTGGCTTTCAATTCCTGGGGTGTATCTAGCCTTACTGGTTCTATCTATAAACTGAATTGTTGATCCTTTCTGGCTGTGATCTAGAGTTTACGGGGCTGTACCTGGACCAGGGTGCAAGAAAGACTCCATGGTGCATTGTGTTCTTCAATGGTTCGGGTTCGGGATGTGTTTTGGGGTTCAGGGTCCTTTTCGTTTGTGTTTCCCCGTTTCAATTCGCCGTGTGATCTATACCAGAATTTGTGTGTGATGTTTTTTGTCGGGATCTGGATTCACATTCGTTGAGGATTTACAGCTTAGGGTGAAGAATGCCGGATGGAGGTCTTTGGGCTCTGCATAACTGGGCCCCCTGACCCTGAAGAACCCAGAAACAAACTTTGAGGAACCCTGGGAGCTAGGAGTTTGATTACTCAGCGTAAAGCATTCGAATTACGACGGTCACTGCTACCTCCGCAACTACAACGATTACGACTACGACGATGCAGATCACTACTGGATTCCTGCTCCTGCTCCTGCTGCTGCTGCTGCTCCTGCTGCTCCTGCTCCTGCTCCTGCTGCTGCTGCTACTGCTGCTGCTCCTCCTGCTCCTGCTCCTGCTGCTGCTGCTGCTACTTGCCACCCCCCCTACCAACCACCTGGCGCCTTAACCCATCATCATCATATCATCAACGAACATGACAGATGCAGAAGACGCAGGGGCTCAGGCCCTCTATCTGTGAAAGCTGCAAAAGTTGCCGAGGCTCCCTTGCCTTGACTGTCACAGCCGGCGAAGTTGCAGACGCTCAGGCCCCAAAACTGAAACAGCAACTGGATTGCAAACTCGAGGGGGAAGAAACTGCCAATCGAGCGCTCGTAGAAGGCCTGGTGTTTTTCATGGGTTTCAATCAGAACGCAATCTTCGGGCGTTTTACGCAAAGGGAAAAAACTACGTGCACAGTATGCTGTACGAAGAGGCAACAACGACGTAAATACCGGTGTTTTGGGCATGCTCGCCAAAAGCATAGATGCTTGCGACAAATTTGAACTTGGTTTGCTCCACATCCTTGCGCGATATGTTGTACGTGGATGCTTGTGACAACGTGTCTTGCTCCACATCCTTGTGCAGTCATTACGTTGTACAAAGAGCAAAAATGCTGTAAATACCAGTGTGTTGGGCATGATCTGCTCGCCAAAGGCAATAACATTCACGCTATCATCACCCCCACCCCGCACGCCCCCAAAATCCCGCTCCTAGCGTGCAACATGGCTCCGAAAAAACGTAGAAGCAGACGTGGTAAGTACCGGTGTTTTGTGCATGCTCGCCAAAGGCAATAACATGAACGTTATCATCCCCACCACCCCCCAAACCTCCAAAATCCAGCCCCTACTGTCAGACTGTGAAAGATGGCTCCAAAAAAACGCGCTTAGAAGCAACAGTGGCGTAAATACCGGTGTTTTGTGCATACTCACCAAAGGCAATAACATGAACGCTATCATCCCCCGCCACCCCCCATCCCCTAAAAAACCCGCCCCTACCGTGTAAGATGGCTCCAAAACGCATGAAAACACCAGGCCTCCTACGAGCATGTGTGGTGCTACTACTACTACTACTATTACTACTACTACTACTACTACTACTACTACTACTACTACTACTACTACTACTACTACTACTACTACTACTACTACTACTTGTCGCTCTTCGTGTTCAGGTTACTTCTCTTCTTGTGATCTGGTCTTCGGGATCAAGGTTCAGGATTTGGCTTTCCTGCCCAAGCCTCTAAGTGCCTCCGGATTTTTGGCAAGATTCGGATCGTCACAGTTTGTTCGTGCTATACGCTGCTCAAGCTCGGTGTCCGCAAGGTGTCATACGGGCTTGGTAGGTTCACGGCACTGCACCTACACTATACCTATGGCCGGATCGAGGGATCCTACTTACTGCACCCCTTGAACCTTTCAGGAGTTTTAGGGGTTTGGGGTTAGGGTGTTTAGTCAGTGGTAGGGCTTAGGATGTGGGGGTTTCGGCTGTTGGGTCCAGGGTTGTCGTGCTAAGGTTGAACTCCAAAAATTCAATAACAGAGTCTCAGTAGCCCTTAGGCTCTAAGGACTCACATTTTAAGGCTTTTGGGCCCAAAGACCATACTATGTGAGGCTTTTGGGCTATTTTGAGCCTTAGGGTAGGAATCTACACACACACACACCATGAACGCGAAAATCAATCAACCCTATAGCAGAAGCCAGAAAGTTGGAACATTAGACTCCTTATGCCCTTAAGGTAAACTATGAGGGAACCTAGCACTAATCCTCCTAAAGCCATGTTCCAAATTTCTGGCTTCAACTGTAAGCCTAAACCCTCATGAATCTGAGGGCAAAACTGTCTAAACCTCTGACACCACATGACCCCTCCTCTACATACAAGACAAGGTGAATGAAAGGCAATCCCAAGCCTACACGTTGCCTATGGGACCCCAGCAAGCCCGCACCTCAAACCAAGACACGCTCTGCAATCCTCTTGTTCGAGCTGGTCGCAAGCAGAACCATGGCGACATTTAAGACTTCCACAGCGTCTTGTGGAGGTCTAGATACACCTGGGATTCAGGGTTACTGTAGGAAACCGATTACGAAATCGCGTTCTTGCAAAGTCTCTTCTACGGATTCTCCTATCGTGAGAACTCTTGACCAAGAGACTCCTCTCAAACCTTCCAAAATCCCATAATTAAGGAATATCCCTTAAATGATATTAAGGATCCTAGTATAAGTTAAGGTATATTCCTTGATTGAGGGATTTTGGAAAGTCTGGGCTCATCAGCTTGGTACACCAGGTTTGGCGTTAGGTCTTGAGCTGAGGGCTTCAAGTTTCAGAGCGCAGGGTGTGGTGTCTTTGAGATTGTTGCCCTCGTTGCGGGTCTTGCTGCTGCTGCACTAGTAGCGGTAGCGATAGTGGTAGTGGTAGTGGCAGTGGCAGTGGCAGCGGTAGTGGTAGTAGTAGTAGTAGTAGTAGTAGCAGTAGCAGTAGCAGTAGCAGTAGCAGTAGCAGTAGCAGTAGCAGTAGCAGTAGTAGTAGTAGTAGTAGTAGTAGTAGTAGTAGTAGTAGTAGTAGTAGTAGTAGTAGTGGTACTAGAAGTACGTATGTATTGGCAGTGAGAATGGTTGTAGTAGTACTACTAGTAGTCCTACTAGTACTAGTACTCGTACTCGTACCAGTAGTACGAGTACTGACAGAACAGGTACTAGCACTAGTACCAGTACTTGTAGTCGTAGTGGTAGTAGGAGGAGTAGGAGTAGGAGTAGGAGTAGGAGTAGGAGGTAGGAAGAGTAGGAGTAGTAGGAGTAGGAGGAGTAGGACTAGGAGTGGGTGTAGTAGTAGTAGTAGTAGTAGTAGTAGTAGTAGTAGTAGTAGTAGTAGTAGTAGTAGTAGTAACTTAGCCGTCGTAGTAGTAGTAGTAGTAGTAGTAGTAGCAGTAGTGGCAGTAGTGGTACTGGCAGAAGTGGTGGTGGTGGTGGTGGTGGTGGTGGTGGTGGTGGTGGTGGTGGTGGTGGTGGTGGTGGTGGTGGTGGTGGTGGTGGTGTTGCAGCCGCTGCTGCTGCAGCTGCTGGTGTTATTGTTGCTGTCTAGTGGGGACGGTGCCGGTGGCCAGGTTGGTGCCGGTGTCCATGTCCGCGTAGATGTTGGTGCTTTTGTTGTTGTTGTTGATGGCGTTGCGTTGTTTTTCATTCTTTGTTGACATGCCATGCAGTATGACAGCCTACACCCTATTTTGAGGGCTGCTCTCAGTACCAATCTTAAGGACACGATCTCCGGTCTCCAGGACAGCTCCCTGGACACGAGCGCTGAAGCGTACGCCTTTGTGGCGTAAAGCGAAAGGACTCCGGGCTACCAGTTTAGGGGTTTAGGGTTCAGGGTCTAGGGTTGAGGGTTTAGGGTGGTTGCCTAAATGCATGCAAAGGCGCCCTTCAGGGAAGTGATGTCCTGCAGGGCACGGCTTCGGGCATCGTAGCCTTAGCAGTAGCTGTAGCAGTACTAGTTAGCAGCAGCAGCAGCAGCTGCCTGGCTCTTGAAATACACCTCGAAATAGCCCGAAGCAGAACACCGAAAATGGAAGCAGCATGAGGCCGGACAGGAGTAGACGAATCATCCTCGGGCCGACGAGATCCCTACATCCCCTCAACCCTAGACCCTACCTACAGCCTCCATTGTCGTTCCTTTTGTGGCAAAAAGGAGCTACTGTTTTGGCAAAACAGGAACTATAATGGAGACCACAGATAAACCCATATAGGTATACCGTAAACCCTGAACCCTGGGGTTTAGGGGTTTAAGGTTTAGAAGGGGCCCCCACCCTGTAATAGTGACGATAAGGATTATATAGGATTATATTAAGGCCCTATTATATTCCTACTATACCACTATTACAGGGTGGGGGCAGCTTCTAAGGTTTAAGGTTTAGGGCCAGCAGTGTCCTTCTTGTCGAGGCCATCCACGGCCCTGAGCGCCCCGTCAGCAAAGTGCACCAGCATCTCTTGAAGGACTGGCAGCCTAGGTGGGCCCAAACTAATAAGAATAGGGTTCCTTTCGCAGGGGCCTCTATTCGGATTCCCTCTATTCCCCACCTCTTCATCCCCTCGCCAGTGAAAACGGGGGCCACTGGACCCCCCCCCTAAAAAATGGAAACGTGTGGATTAGCCTCAAAATCCCACCCAATTTCCTACCCCCCGCCCCCTCCCCCCCCCCCCGCCCCCCCCCCCCCCCCCCCCCCCCCCCCCCCCCCCCCCCCCCCCCCCCCCCCCCCCCCCCCCCCCCCGCTCCCCCCTGCCCCCCTCCAGGCAAAGTTCGGAAATAGCGTTGCTTTGGGCAGCACAGCACGCGGCTCCACGACCTAACCTTCTCATAGCATCGGAGATTCAAGCATCGCTATCGCCAGCTAGGGGCTATGTCGAATATCAGGCACAGAACGCGGAGATGCTACAATGGTTACACCAACCTCTTGCTGGCTTCTTGAGACAAGCCCTCTGCCTTACGCTGCTCTGCCCTGCTTTGCCCTGCCCTACAATTAATACAAGTGCGATTCCAACTGTTGTTATTTTCGTACAAGAGCTTCCTGCTGCGCCGGATGGTAGCCAGTCGCCGCATGCGCGAAAAGCCGGGCCGAGGCGGACGACGCGAAGCGTTTCAAATTAGGACCCTTACACTTACACTAGAGCCTCTGAACCATGCTCCTGAAACCTTAACCCGACCAGGGTGAACCAAAACAAAACCCTAAACCCTAAACCCTAAGCCCTAAACCCTAAGCCCTAAACCCTAAACCCTAAACCCTAACCCCTAAACCCTAAACCCTAAAGCCTAAACCCTAAACCCAAACCATCCCCTTGGCCTGCCTAGCAACTTTGGGACGTTGTGCAAGAGAAGCCGTTGGCACATGGCGGGGACGCCGACTTGCCTGGCTGAACGGTTTCGGGCTCGGGATGTGGGTGTTACGGGGCTGGGGTTTAGGGTTTTGGGCTTAGGGTTTAGAGTTCAGGGGCTCAGCACTGTGCGGTAGCATGGCCTGACGTTTGCGCCAAATTACCGCATGCCTTTGCTTTGCTGCAGTCGGTTTAAGTGGTTTCCAACGTATCGCTTTGGTGTAATCCCTACTTTAACCGGAAAAAACGACGTATGCAAAAGAAACCAGATTAGGGAAGCCCAAAAAGGTATGTTATTTGGGATCCATGTAAACCTTAGACCCCAACCCCTGAACACTAAACCCTAAAACCCGAAAGCCTGGAGTCTTTCCATGGTTTAGGGGTTTAGGGCTCAGGGAGGCTACTTTCAAACAACAGACGCCTGTACATAATAAAGATGTACATATACATATATATATATATATGTATGTATGTATCTGTACGTTACCAATGTTTCTATATGCACGCAAGGAGATCATAGCGAGGGACCTCATAAGGCGAGGTTTGTAGAGTTCAGGTAAATCCCAAACACCGAGCCCATAAGACCCGCCCTGTAAGGCGGCTGATACCGAAACCTGCGCCCATGAAGCCACCCTAAATGTCCAGCTTACCAGGGATCTATAGGGTTCCTAAGGGATCCATAAGGGATTTATAGGGTTTGGGGCTAAGGGGATTTCTGAATACTATCTATCCATAGGCTCCATAGTAGTTCCTTCTTGGGATTGCCACATAGGATTCTAACTATGAATCACAAAAAGGAACTACTATGGAGCCCTAGGGTAGTGAGGGGTTTAGGACGGAGCCACTCGAAATGTCCAGTTACTTGTATGGCATATACCGTGGACCTGCAGTATCTGCAAGTACCTTCCCAGAGACGCCAATATCCCTTAATTAAGGGTTATACCTTAAATCATATTAAGGATCCTACCATAATTTAAAGTATATTCCGAAATTAAGGGACATTGGAGTCTCTGGGATCCATCTTTCTACGGTCCCAACTGTTTGGCGAGCTGGATCGCCGGGACAGCTGCCGAAGACAGGGCCTCCTCCCGATGCAACTTGTGCATCGAATCTCGATGCGAGAGCACTGCTAAATGGGTGGTTGTCAAAATTAGGGTCCCTTTTTGGGTACCCTAAATATTAGGTGCCGTACTATAATATGGACCCAAAAAGGGACCCTAATTTTGACAACCACCCAAATTGCCGTCCAACCATCAGCTGATGCGAAGAAAAGGCGTCTCCTTCCTCAGAGAAGATCGAGAAACGATGCACAAGAGCATGTCGCGGATGAGTGGTGCTTTGCCACGCGGCCTGCTTGAAGTCCGGACACCAAAGATACGGAAGTTGGAGATTGTCGTGGTTGACCAGATATCTCTTCTCGCCGCGGCTGGGTGGTCGGAGAACCACGGGTGGTTGTGAGTCCACCAACCTGTATTGAAGGAGCACGTTTAAGGATTGATGCAAAGCAAGCAACTTCTGACGAGTTGTTACTGTAGGTTTATAACAAAAAGCTACGAAAAGAGTAGGTCATGGTGGTTCAAGGTATATGCGATCACATACGATATAGTTCTTTCATAACAAGGACCTACGAAACAAGTAAGATATGGTACTTCAAACTATATCCTATCCTAGAGCGTCAATATATACTACCATTATGGAATTAGGCCCCCAACGCCATAATAGGGATGGTCTTTTGGGACCTAATTCCATACTGGTAGTATATATGGACCCTCTGGGTATCATATCTTTTGAGCCTGCAGGGGCGGTGTTAACCCGCAGATTTGAATGCTAAATCGTCAGCTTAAACCCCCCGAACTCCACGACCCCATAACTTCGGTTTAGGGTTTCGGGTTTAGGGTTTGGCACATAGCACCGAAAAACCTAATTAAACCTCGTACTTAACCCTGAACTTTGAGCTAAGCCCTAAACCCTAAACCCTAAACCCTAAATCCTACACCCTAAGCCCTAAACCCTATAAACCCTAAGCCCTAAACCCTAAGCCCTAAGCCCTAAACTGTAGAGGCCTCGCATTGGAAGTCTTCAGCTGCTGAACCGAAGCGCCGTGCTCCGCATAGCACTGAAACGCCTCCCCTGTGATCGTCTGTACCTCCAAGACTTTCCAAAATCCCTCAATTAAGGAATATACCTTAAAGTATAATAGGATCCGTAATATCAATTAAGGGATATTCCTTAATTAAAGGATTTTGGACGGTCTGGGCTATCCGGGAGGATCCCAGGGTTTAGGGTTTAGGGGTTTAGGGTTTAGGGGTTTAGGTTTTAGGGTTTAGGATCTAGAAAGTAGATCCCCTAATTTGGGGCCCTATGCTACTAAGGGTACTTTATAGGAACCCCCATTAAGGGATCTACTTTTTGGATTTTTGCAGGGGCCGGGGTATCCGGCTCTAGCGGATGTCTGGACCTACACCCTACAACATCTACCCACAACTTATGTACTCCGCAGATTTTGGGTCGAATGAAACCAACTCCGTTGGCGCCCACGACTGCAGTAGCACGTCACGGTTCAGAGCCAGCTTTGAATACGGTTCAGGAGAATACGGTTCAGGATTCCAGTACATTTTCAAGCAGCACCATAATTATTAAGAGGGAAGTAGCCAAAACAACAAAATAGTGTGTGTGTGTATATATATATATATAATGTAGATACACAACATAGAAACATATAACAACACACATACACGTATCATAAGATGTATGTACCTATGTCTCTCTTGCAGTAGGGTTACGAAGTCTCCTGTGGTCCTTTGAGCAGAGTTCAAGGCTTTGACCTGCAGGGTCTGGTGGGCGGCTTCATAGATCTGTTACTTAGGTACTGACCCCATACAGTAAGAGCCTATAGTAGGTCTGTTGATGATCTAAATCCTGCATTACCCTAAGGACCCGAAACTATGGGAATTAGGGCATATTCCTTATAATGGGTCATGCAGGATTTATATCATCAACCGTAGACCTGTCACGGTTTAGGGTTTAGGGCTTTCTAAGTTAAAAACTCTAGGAGGGCGTGTAGGGCTAAGGGCTTTTAGGGAAATTATAATGTAGGGGCCTCAATAATTAGAATAGGGTTTTGGGGCCCTTCATACTTTCATTATAAATAAGGAATATTCCGTAAATCACAGGGACCCTTCGAGGGATAGGGGGAGGGGGGTAGGGGACTATACTCCCCTAAACAGGCCTTATTCGGTCCTTGTTATGGGTATTAAGGCCCCCTACCCCCGTCCCCCCTACCCCCTCAAGTGTCCCCATGACTTAAGCATCACTTCTCGAACTTTTGTGGAACCATTCTGGAGCCCTGATCACTTACCCTAAGGCTCAAAATAGCCCAAAAGCTTCACATAGTATGGTCTTTGGGCCCAAAAGCCTTAAAATGTGAGTCCTTAGAGCCTAAGGGTTAAGCAACACCGGGGAAGAGGGGCTCAAGCCTCGACTGCCAGGCGCGAGTCTTCCATCTGCGCCATCCACAAGAAGCTCGTCGGGAGCTCCGCAAGTGCGGAGTTTAGGGCTCAACGTGTAGGGTTTAGGGCGTAGGGATCAGGGTTGAAGGTGTAGGGTTGAGGGTGGCGGTTGAGGACTTCATACTTTGCGGCTTCAGGGTTAGAATTTGTGAGTTGGAGGTTGAGGGATTCGTACTGTTGATGGTATAAATCCTGCATTACCTTAAGGTCCCTAAACTATGGGAATTATGGTATATTCCTTATTATGGGTAATGCAGGATTTATATCATCAACCGTATCGTGCCGGTTGAGGCGTTTCGGATTTGAGGACTTCAGGTCTACACCCCTAGAATCTGCGCTTTGGGCTCACATTCCACAGGCCACCAGCCTAAACCCCAAGGGGCTTAGGGTTTAGGGGTCTTAGGGTCTTAGGGTTTCAGGGGGTTTGTTTCGGGTTCAGAGTTTAGGGCTTAGGGTTTTAGGGGTCTTAGTCCGACACCCCCATGAAACATGAAATGGCTGCCTCGCGATTCACTGGCCGATCCGGTCCTGTTGCTGCAGTTTCTCTCCAGGACTGCTGGGTCGTAAACACTACACTGACGAACTACCCGAAGGCTCCAGGTACCCTTCTAGTAGACACTTAGGCCTTAAGGCGTGTCTACTGTGAAGGTACATGGAGCCTTTGGGTTACGCCTCCAGACCTAGAGACTCCAACGTCGCGGAATTAAGGAATATGCCTTAAAATATAGGAGGATGCCTAACATGATTTAAGGTCTACGCCTTAATTAAGGGATAGTGGAGTCTCTGGAGAGAAGCTCGGTGTAAGGTTTAATTAGGGGGTTAAGGGTCTAGGCGCGAGGACTGATCTCGAGTAAAAGGGCACTAACACTTCCCTTAACCCTACCCTAAGGCCCGTTCCTTTTTGGGGTTCATTTATAGAATCCTATAGGGTAATCCCCAAAAAAGAACTACTTTGGGGCCTATATGGGTAAACCGACGCTCAACATACCGAAGTTGTGACCCTGAAGCTTAAACACCAACGCAACGTCAGACAACCCTTACTTACCCTAAGCCCAAGCACTCGAAGGCGCAAGAAAGCACAGTGGGTTCAGGGTTTAAGCAGGAAACCCAAGAGCTTGTTCAAGGGTCTGGTTGAACATGCAGAACACCGCTGTTGGGAGACCAGCTCTTCTTATTATCGGTATCCCACAATCCTCTACAAAGAAACCTCAATGCAAAAGAGCTTGGGGTTCTTTGGCTTTGGAACGATTGTACTGCTACAAGGAGAGGAGGGATAAAGAGCTTCGGTGCACAAGCTGTTCTACGGTTGATGATATAAATCCTGCATGACCCATTATAAGGAATATGCCATCATTCCCATCGTTTCGGGTCCGTCAGCTAATGCAGGATTTTTATCATCAACAGTAGGGACCCTAGCACCATTCACGCCCAAGCCATCAATCGCAGACCGATAACAAACTTTGCAGCAGTTCCCGTTCCCCACCCCAAACCTTGAACCCCCACGTCCCTAAACCCTAAAATCCTACATCCCTGCTTAAAGGATCATGGGACCTAGTGACTGGAGTTATAAATAAGGTATTTTTTCTTATACCTACCACTTTATAAGCCCATTTAAGGTACTTGACTTACTCAGTCCCACGACCCTCCAAGTAGCCCCGTGAAGCCCGAAAGCGGCCTCAAATCCGAGTCTCCGAGGTCTCTGCGCAAGGGTGGCCTTTCCTGGCGCCCAGCCCCGGCCCCTTGAGCAAAAGGAGTCGGCAGGCCAGTTTCGGGCTTCTGCGGCGCTTTAGGGTTTGTGAGGTTCACAAATGCTTCATTCCCTTGGGGTGTAGCATTGACCATAAGGCTTAAGGTGTATCATGGGATTTAGTATGGTATAGCCGTGTAGCCCTTGCAGCAAGAGCTCAGCCAGGCTACCTTTCAGCCACTTCCTAGGAGGCTCAACGAAATCCGAAGACTCAGCAACGAAAACGAAAGGAACTCTTATCCCTCAACCCAGCCGCCTAAACTTGAGCGCCCTGAACCCTAAACCTAAACCCTGAACCTGCCCAAACAAAAACCTGGAAACTCCAACCTAGAACCTTGCATGCATAGTCCCGGGACACTCCTAAAACCTGAACCCTACACCCCAAAACCCTGTAATATAGGGGCCGTAATAACTACCTATACTATTTTGGGGTTCCATCTTGTATTTATCGTATACTAAACGGTACCCCAAAACCCTATTCCAATTATCAAGGCCCTATATTCGAACCCAAGAAGCTTGACAACAAAAGTCCTGAATCTTAGAGCCCGAACACCTGCAACCTCGAAGTCTTCATCAGCTGAAACCTGCCCTGTAATTCCACGGTCAATCCTATACCCTAAACCCTACCCGAAACCTCCTGGAAAACCTTCTGAAACCCGAAACCTTACGGGTCTAAAGCCAACCCATGGACCCTGAAACCCCTGTTGAACCCGTATAGCAAATGCCCACTAAATGCCCCTTATAGTAGCCTTCGTGGTACCCGTTATAGAGACCCTCGTAGCAACCCTTATGGTAACCCGATGAAGACCACAACGACACCACAAAAAATGTAACATATAGGAAACAGATGAACATATAACATGGTACATAATACTTTCAAAAGAACATAATCTACTGAAAGACTACGGTTTTTTGGATAGACTACAAAATAATGCATATATATATATATACACATACTTCACAGGGGTCACTTCAGCTCGTGGAGCTGAAGTTGCTGACAACACCGCTGGTTGCGGAGGTCGAAGGTTCGGAGGACGCCGTCGTGGCAACCGGTGATCAGCTGCGCCTCCAGGGGTAGCTGTGGGGTGCTAGGTTTAGGGTTTAGGGCTTAGGGTTACCACGGGGTTACTAGTTAGGACCCCCAAAACCAAAACAGGGATGGTCTTTTGGTGCCTGATTCCCTAACGGTTATATATATATATATATATATATATATATATGCTACCCCCCCCCCCTAAGACCCGCAAGAAGTAGTAAAAGATCCTGATAATTCACTCCAGCATTCCTACATGTGCTATCCACGCGTGTGCAAAATACAGTGTAGACAAGATAATCTAGTGAAGTATTGCTGTTATCTGCTTAATAACTAGATTTATAAATATTCTTATATAAATGTTTGAACAATTTGATGCAGCATTACTGCAAATAATGTTAGGAAATTACGCAAAACACAATATAAGCAAGATAATCTAGTAAAGTATTGTGTTGTTGTCTGCCCTGGAGCAAGAAATGTAAATATTCTTATAAACTTTTAGACAATTTGATACAGTACTAGCACAATTACTATTAGGAATTACGCATAACACAATATATCTAAGATAATCTAGCGAAGTATTAACACCGCATCATACATGTATTTGTTTGATATAATTCTGCTCATAGCAGGTGGGAGCCCACCTTCCCAACTTCTCCAATTTCTTCACCTATATCATATTTTGAGCCACCCAAAAATTAAACATTGTTTTCCGTGCTGGCCAATATTTCAGACCAAGAGCCACTGTATTCAATTTTCCCTTCCTCACTGCCATATTATAAGAACTGATTGCTTCGTTGGAAGTTCCGCAAAACGTATTTCCTCAATTATTGTTTGTATGAGCCAGCCAAAGAGGAACAGATAGCCAAACAAACTCCGGAGAAAACATCGAAAAGGAAAAGGAGTGTTTCTAATTGGCACACAGACAGACAAATCTCAATTTCCATCGTAAGCCCTAAGCCCTAAAGACCCTAGACCCTAAACCCTGAACCCTAAGCCCTAAGCCCTAGTCCCGAAGCCCTGGGTGTAGGTTCCAGGTCCCCTTGAACGAATCTAGCTGTTGATTAACCGACTCATTGCACAATCTGACATGATTTGGATGAGAAGCCTGCTGCCTTCTAGAACCATTGACAAGCTAATTTCCCTACATCGGCTTAATCCTTTCCCGTTGTAGGAAGCCACCCCTGAGTATTGAAATTAGTGTTGGGCCCGACATCCAGAACATTAAGCGGGATTTGGGTTCGGCCTGTTTTGCAGCCCACGAACCCTGAAATTCTACATGTCTGTGGCCTGCGGCCTGCAAGTCACCGCAGCACTACATTCCCGAAACCAAGGCTGCCCGTAATCCTCTAGTTCCTAGCATTACCTGCTCCCACATTATTACGAGTATTGGCGTCAGATATTACCATCGTGCCAACGCCCAGAGCATTTCGTTTAGCTTGAGTGGTGGTATGAGTACTAGTAATCCGTAGTAGATTTCTCTGCTGGCCACTGATATCACCAGTCCCTCGTCCTGGCTCGTAGTATTCAATGTATCCATGATAATACTCGCAAAATCGCTGGCGTGCTACATGGGTTAGTTCAAGCAGGGGCCAAACAACTCGTTCAGTTTACTGTCATAACTTCCATCATAAACTAAATTAAGAAAGCACGGTTATACCACTAACAAATATTGCCAGTAAGTTGATTAGGTGACTGGTTAAATCAACGTTTTTGTGTATACATAATACTGTGACATACACTGTGTAAGCACCTGGAATTAGCTAATTCTCTACATTACCATGGTCTGGTCATGTTTCAATCACGGGACAACTGCATCCATTCACCAACCCATATGTTTTCAATTGCTTGCCTCTGGCATAGGGCTGTCAGAATGCAAAAGGTGAAAAACAATTACTCGGTTTGGCAGCAAGTAGACTCAATGTGTGCTTAAACCGTTTGAAATGGCTAGCTCCTTTTCTAGATTTAAGCAGAAAATTTAACCGACATGCATTTAGATACGCCCGCATGCAGATTAGAGGCTTCATTTTGGCAATGATAGTGGGTTCCTATACATGAGTTGGACTGATGAATGGCCAAAAGACAACTAGCCTGGCACGTGACAAATAGAAATGAAGATATAAGCAGAACACTATAGAATGGGATGTTTACTTAGTATTTCAAGTATGACGTTATTGCAGCTGCATCCATGCCCCGATGAAGTTGGGCAAGTCGAGAGTACCTGACAGCAAAGCGTGGGTTTTTTTTCGGGGGGGGGGGGGGGGGGGCAGCCAATCAGGATGCTAGCATGACTGGTTTTAAACAAAACGCTTATATGCTGTCAAGCAAGCTTGGCACTCTCGCTTCCCATTTGCAAACACATTTTTCGCATGGTGAATGGCGTTGCTTCAAAAACGCACATATTATTATGCAGGGTAGGTTTCAAAAGCGACTCCTATGCTGTCACGCAAGCTTGCAGACGGCCTAAAAACAGCAGGGGGGTTGGGGGGGTCGCAGCCCCCCCCCCACCCCCCCTCGACATTTGCAATCATGATGGTCGCGCGGTCGGTTAAAACAAAAACGCATATGCGCTGTCAAGCAAGTGCGCACTCTCTCATGCCCGGCGCAGGCTCCCCAATTGCAAGCGCACCCTTGTCACAAGGTGAATGGTGTTGTTTCATCCCATATATATATATATATATATATACAAACATGTATATACATATATTATACACGCAGTGTATATGTATGTGTATACATGTACATATGTAAATACATATATATATATATACATATGTATATATATAGTACATGTACATACACTGTGTACATATGGACACACACACTATACATGTATACAGTTTGTACTGTTTTGCATTTTCTATGCTACATTTCATATACTTTCTATGTTACTTTCCTTCTTTTATCTTTCCGGTCTATTTGTTCGGTCCTTCGTTCCTTCCTTCCTTCCTTCCTTTCTTCTTTCCTTCTTCCTTCCTTCCTTCCTTTCTTCTTTCTTTCCTTCCTTCCTTCTTTCCTTCCTTCTTCGTTCCTTCCTTCCTTCTTCCTTCCTTCTTCCTTCCGCCCTTCATTGCCTTCGAAAGGACCCCAGCGACAACAAAAAAGAAGAAAAACACGTACCGAAAAAATGCGCCCGCATTTAAAAAGACACCCCCAAAAATAGTCTTGTTAACTATTTAGACCTGTATAGTACTTGTGACATGTGTGAAGGGTTGAAGAGCCAGAGTTTCCGGCAGAGAGGGGTCAGGTTTAAGTGCTTCCTTAGAATCGTTGGAAGTACGATCCCCAGAAACTCCAACATCGGTGTAGAGATTGCAACGACCTCTGATGATGGGTCTTGCATTGCAACTGAGACGTGGTGGAGTCATGGCAAGCGCCAAGCTATGCAATGTAACTCTGCGTAACCATACGATGCTTAATAGCATACCCATCCATATACACTACCATTATGGAATTAGGTCCCAAGAGACCATCCATATCATGGCTTTGGGAACCTAATTCCATAATGGTACTTTAGATGGGGCCTCTAGGACACTGTCGAACCGACAGTAGGCCGGGTGCGTAGGGTGCCGAAATAACCCTAAGGGTCCAAGTACCTAATCATATACTCTCCCAAATGTAAAGCTACACAACTACTATCCTAAACCCAAGTACCTTCTTATTGGGTCCTTTGGACCCTTAGGGCAAGGTGCCCAGAAGGACTATGATCTTGACAACTACCCATGTGTGCTTCTGCTGATGGACAAAATCCTGCATTGTCCGACTATAAGGAATATACCATAGTTCCCATAGTTTAGTGTCCTTAAGGTCATGCAGGATTTATATCCTAAACCCTACACCCCCTATAGATCCCTTAGAAGAACCCCTTAAAGGTACCCTTATAGGTCCCTTTAAAGGGAGCCCAGCAGTTATGCTCGCAAAGCACAGTCGTTCACTCAACACTCTTGCTCAAGACTTTGGTCCCCCAGCCTGCGGTCCTCAAAGACACCTACTTAAAGGATCATGGGACTTAGTAACTGGGGTTCCTTAAAGGGTGCCTTTCAAGGGATCTATAAGGGTTCTATAAGAGGGGTTTTAGGGTCTACTTAAAGGATGATGGGACTGAGTAACTGGGGTTATAAATAAGGTAACTATACTTATACTTACATATAACCCCAATTAAGGTACTTATAACCTTACTTACTAAGTCTCATGATCCTCCAAGTAGCATCCCTCCTACCGAAAGTCTCCCCTGTAGTTTCTGTTTTTTGGGAGGGCGGGGGCGGGGTAATCTTGTAGAACCAAACGATTACAAAGTACGATATGCCCCGAAAAGAACCACAATGGGGACTGTACGTATGATAAACAGAGCTCCACAGAGCTCGAATTCAACGGTTTAGGCTTTAGCTCGGGGTTTATATTAGGGAGGGTTTAGAGCTTATAGGGTCTAGGGTTACCCTAAACCCTAAACTCTAAACCCCAGACTCAACCCTTCACCGGTAGAGTTGGCTCAACCCTTATAATACCAAGACTACCACTACTACAAGTGTTGTACTAATAATAAGAAAGTAGTACTATGAAAATTACTAATCATGCTGTTCATACTACTAAGAATACTATTAAGACTACCAATTATATGAATACGAATACTATACTAAAGTTTCGCATAATGTTATTAATACTACTTAGAAGACTCATAACAAGAATAATACTACTATCAAAAATTACTACTACTACTGCTATTAATACTACTAATTAGTTAAGAATACTAATTAATGAATATTAATACGACGACTATACTAAAGTTTCGCCTAGTGTTTATTAATACGACCTACTACTAAGAAGACTAATTAAGCAATATTAATCGGCCCTGAGATCCGCCTTTGCGTGGTCGAGGCTCACGGATGTTACCACGTCCGGGTGCTCCGGCAGCTCGCCTACAAACCTCACAGAAAGGGTTTAGAGTTTAGGGTTAGGGTTTAGGGTTTAGGATTCGTCATCATATCCGACTAGAGACAGAAATCAGAGTTTTTCTCAGGCCGTCGGAGTAATTCTCTTTATTCAGGTCCCGTTTAGGGTCCTTTTATAAGCTTTCCGTACTGATTTGGGGACCCGAAGCCCGAAAGCTTGCCTCCCCTCAAAATCAACTGACCTTCGACAAACCACAGATAGACTAGACCATGCTACAAAATTACAAATTTCCTTAACATACTATACTATATACGATACTAGTACTTTACGTTAAATAAGATGCTAAACTAGACATTTTTTTAATATACCGGACCATAACATACCCCTAATAGATGTCGCTAGACAACAACAGTCTTGCCAAGTCTGACTAAGCTACCTAGATTGTAAGGCCGACTTGCCTAGTATCCTAGGGGAACTCAATCCTAACCCCCGAGCCGCTGAACCCTTTCTGGGTTGTGCTTTAAACCCTTTGAAAATTATTTCTGAATAGGTTCCCTTTATAAGGAAATAAGGGAAATTAAAAATTATCCCAAAGCACAACCCAGTTTTATAGTACCCTCCCAGAGACTCCTTAATTAAGGAATATACCTTAAAAATCATATAATATAAGGGATCCTACCATAATTTAGGGAATATTCCTTCATTAAGGGATATTGGAGTCTCTGGGCTTACAGTATCCTTGTAGTATTGGAGGCCTCACAAAGTGGGATGAAGGTAGGTAGGATTAAGTTATATAAGGACTCGTACTTTGGGATGAGGGATTACCCCGCCTACCTTCATCCCACCCCTACCCTAAACCCTAAACCCTGTATAGTACCCTTACAGTATCCTTTTAGTACTATACTGAACTTAGACCCCTAGCAGAAATGAAAAAATTCAGCTGTTTCTTTTATAGGATCCTTAAGGGGGGGTGGTTCAAGGGGGGAGGGTACTAGGGAGCTTTGGGGAACCTTAGGGAAGCTTAGGGAGTATTGGGGAATAATGGGGATTACTAGGTTACCTACCCCCCTTGGACCACCCCCCCTTAAGGACATCCTAATTCTTAGGGGTTATAATGACCAAAGATTAAAAAGTGTTTCTAAGTACCCCTTAGTATAGTAAGTGGTTCCGGTGCTTTACAGCAAACTCCATAACGTTGAAAACCGGATTAAGGCCAAATAGTGCTGGGATTCCCTATGCACTACTCCTAAGGATTGAGGCTTTGGGGTTTCCAACTTTTAGGCTTCTAGTGTAAACTCTAAACCCTAAACCCTAACCCTAAATCCTAAACCTAAACCCTAAACCCTGACCCTAAACCCCAAAAAACCCTAAACCGAAACCGTAACCCTAAAGCCTTTAAAGGAGCCTCCACTGCAAGGGCCCGGGCCTGCCGGAGGAGAGGTCAATGAGGCGAGCCCGGCCGTCCTCGGGCCCGGATTTCGTCATAGGGTTGATGTTATAAATCCTGGGGTCCCTTTAAAGGGATCTATAAGGGTGCCTTTAAGGGGTTCCTTGAAGGGATCTATAGAGGATTTCGTCATAGGGCTGATGATATAAATCCTGCAATACCCATAATCGGGAATATATGGGAACTATGGTATATTCCTTATTATGGGTAATGCAGGATTTATATCATCAACCGTAGGGACCCTTAGGGGGAGGTAAGGGGGAAGGATGTAGGGGACCCTTACGGGTTTAGGGTAAGGCGGAGGGGGGTAGGGGAATATACTTCAACGTTGTTGAGGGCTTAGGGTTTCGGGTAAGGGGATGACAGTCATAGGCATGTCAGGGAAGCCGATGAGGGTTTAGGGTTTTAGGGTTTAGGGTTTAGGGTTTTAGGGTTTAGGGTTTAGGGTTTAGGGTTTGGGGTTTAGGGTTGCTGATTATTTAAATTATTGTAGGGTTGTCGTTGGCCCGAAGGCATGTTTGCCAGGCACCAGGTGATGATGCAGTAATCTACGGGCCCGAATACCTGGAATAAGGCTTCGCGAAAAAGTAAAGTTACGTACTTGACTTTTGGAGGCATTTACAACCAAATGCTCCAGTAGTCACGACCGCACACATCATCGCGCTGGGCCTACTTGGAGGATCAAGGGACTTAGTAAGTCAGGTTATAAGTACCTGAAGTGGGCTTATAAGTGCTTATAAGTATAGTTACCGTATTTATAACCCTAGTTACTAAATCCCGTGATCCCTTACGTAGAAACTGTAGAAAGCCCAGCCCACAAATGCAGACACTCAGACCAGCCTTCAATCCTGCCCCCCAGCTCCAAGTCCCGTCTAACAATCATATGGGAGTTTCCGAAAATAGGGGTACCTTCTTTTCGGGGTCTTTATAATAAGGATCCTACTTTTGGGGGTACTATATTAGGGTCCCCTATTTTCGGAAACGCCCATATACTCCACAAAATACTAACCAAGTTGTAATTACAAACATCCTAGACCGACGGGCCTTCTCAAGGGAATGTGTCCGATACTTTGGGGCAGGGCTTAGGGTTTCGGGTTTAGCGCGAGAGAAAACTATCTACCTATCCGTCTGACTGCAGCACATCGGTAGGGGAGGGGGGTGAGGCGAGGCCTTAGATGCTGTTCTAGATGACAAGTGGCCACGCACACACCACAAGTGGCGTGAACGGACACAACTGGCGTAAGACCCTGTCATCCGGTTTTGGGGGGGCCGTGATCCTAAGCTTTGACCCCGAGCACTAATCCCAAGCCCTAGCAACTGAGTCCTGGCTGCGGGCTATTGAATGACACTAGGACACCCGAAACTCTAAACGAAGCATCTCCTACAAACGCACGGAACACAAGCCTGAATTCCAAATCCGGTTTAGGGTGTAAGGTTTTAGGGTTTAGGGTTTCAATTTCCGAAACTATCAACAATGACGAATGCTCGACCTGGACCGCTACACCTTTACGCTAGAAGCCGCAGGAGCAAGCAATCGATCTCACCACCAGCTCAATCAAGAAATCTCCGGGAAACGCACAATAGATCAGCTTGGGGCTAACCCTGAATCCGAAACCTGTTCATTTCGGCTTATGGCCTCGCCTGGAATGAGTCTGGAGCTTGTGATGCTTTGAAGAACTCGTTTCGGGCTTAGGGCTTAGGGGTTGCTAAGCCATTGCCATTTTTACCCGGAGTGGAGGGTTCAGGTGGGCACTGGTTGCCTTGGTTGCGCCATCGCAGGCTAAATCCCAAACCCTCCCCTAAACCCTAAACCCCTTAATCCCTAAACCCTCCCCTAAACCCTAAACCCCTTAATCCCTAAACCCTCCCCTAAACCCTAAACCCTAAACGCTAACCCCTAGACCCCTAAACCCCTAAACCCTAAACCCGCACACACCAAACCCCTAAACCAAAACCCCTAAACTCCTAAATCTCCTAACATCGGCCTAAACCCCTTGTAGAACCCTTATAGATCCCTTTAAGGAGCTCTAAACTCCTACACCCCCTAACATCGGCCGGGGGCGTGGCAACATGGCCGGTCACCATCAGCTGCCCGAAGTTCCGGGCGCAGGAGGAGGTGACCTCGCCCGGCGTTTAGGGGTTTAGGGTTTAGGGGTATAGGGTTTCGGGGTTTACCTTAACCCTGAACAACCTACCTTTTTCGGGTTCCTTTTATGATTTCCTGATTTAAATCCTTAAAGATGTAGGTTATTCGGGGTTATGGAAGGATTGAGGGCAGGAGGAGGTGACCTCGCCCGGCTTCCGACAGCGAATACCAGATATTTCGGCCGAAGGGTCCATGTACTCATATAGAATCCCTAGGGGTTCCTTTGAGCGGCTCCTTAAAGGGTTTAGGGATATTTTTCGGGCACAGGGCTCCATGTACCCATGCAGCATATACTTCGGCCCCAAAGTACCTAAGTAGGGACTGCATTAAGAGCAAGGTATGCTATACTGAACTTAGAACCCTACCAAAAATTCTAATTTTAGCTGTTTCTTAGGGATTAGAATAACAAAAACTTAAAAATCATTTCTAAGTACCCCTGAGTATGTACTATATGAGTACATGGACCAGCAGGGTAGAGGCTGAGGACCCTAACCCAAAAAAGGGCTAGCCTTTTGAACTCTTATGGGTGGTTGTCAAAATTATGAACCCTTTTTGTGTACCCTAATTATTAGGTGCCGTATTATGATAAGGACTCACAGGGACCCTAATTGTGACAATCACCCATATCGCAGGGTTATATATTCGCCCCGAAAGGTTAAAGGTTACCTACTCAGCCCCGGAGTATACTATATTCGACAGGAATCTCTGGAATATTTTTTAGCGCCTCTTTTCCAACTCGCTGTTCGGTCGTCAGAAATCCCTGAGGGGGAAGGCAAAGTCAGCCTCTTACGGGCTTTCCAGCTCACATCCCTGGGAGGCAACCGCAATCCACTCTCACTACCCTCCGGCTTGGTTCTGAACCTCCTTGTCACTTGTATCCCTGCTCCGCTTTCTGGAAATAGGGTTCAGGGCTTAGGGTTTAGTCTTTAGGGTCCTGATGATGCTCACACAACTAGGATTCTTCTTGAAACGACTCCTCAACAAGATAAGGTGCCGACTGTTTCAAGAAGCGCTCGGCTGTCTCAATCGTCGAACAAATTCAACCGGCATTGGTCAGAATGACAATAAGAATAACAATAATTAATGATAATAACAATGATAATAATAATCGAAGACACGGTCTCAAAAATGGAGCCAGGTGACTTTGAATACAAAGGGGTTATGAACCCCAAAAGGATTTATGATCCCCCGAAGAAGGTTCAATGTGACTTACATTCCTCTTTATGGACGCAAACGATCCTTCTCGGCTAGCGGCTGCAGCGCTTGCAAAAGCACCTCCCCCGCGATCTCCTGTTCCTCCAGGGTTGAAGGGTCTGGGGCCTGGGTTTAAAGGTTTGGGGAAAAGTTGTTTAGGGCTATTGCAGAGGTTAGAGCCCGTAATACCCTAAACCCTTTTTTGGGGGCTTGTCGGTGGGCAAGTTCGGGGTTCAGGTTCATTGTTCGTATCTAGGCTCTGACTTTCCCGGGTCTTCGAATTCCGTGCCTGTTCCTCGAAATGGTAAGCGGCTTGAGCTACTCGCGCACCTGTACCGGCATTCTTTAGGTAGTGACCTCAATGATGACCATGAATGTAAGACGGGGCCCTCGCGAACTATGTATACATACTAGCATGCATACGTACATACCCATCGCTCTCTCCACCTCTCTCTCTCTCTGTCTAAATAAATATATATATATATATGTAGGATACACTATGAGTGACTGCAACGAGGAACGCGACGGCATGATATTGCAAATTCTTCTAAGCCGAATAATGGTGCCCTGATCCGGTTCGGCCGGAGGGTCTGACTCTCATGACGGGATCCGAATCGAAAGGCTGAGAAAACTGCGAGGAAACCTAAGGCACCCAAGGAAATCTTACCCCAGCCTTAAACCCTAAACCGCTTAGGGTTTCGGGTTTCTTCGGCGTTTTGGGCAGAGGGTTTTACGGATGTATATGTAAAAAACCCAAAGACCAATCGCTTAGGACCGCCGTGCCTTGCGGGAACAGATCAAGAACCTGCGCAAAGGTGGATTTCGGCTTAGGGTCTATCGCCCTAAGGGTCTAAGTACCTAATAATCATATACTCTCCCAGATGTAAAGCTACATAGCTACTATCCCAAACCCAAGTACCTTAATATTGGGTCCTTTGGACCCCTTAGGGTCGGGATCGCAATCTGTTGCATAAGGGATGTGGATGGGCTTTGTCGTGCAACTGTAGACCGCAAATCCTAACCTTTGAAAAGGCTAAATAGAAATCTCAGAAACCTCCAGCCTTGCACTTACATTTTCAAAACCCCGAGACTACTGATAGTAAGCTACTGGGTTGTTTGGGGCTTTGGGCAGATTCTGATGGTTGAGTCCATTTGGGCTCAAGACAGCGTTCAAACGTGCAATTACCTTGCCTCCGATTACTTCCAATTGCTACGTCGCTAGTACTGACTGACAATGCCGTGAATGAATCCATGACACTAGCAGTAGCCAAGCGTTGACATTGGGGCCGTTCGGGATCCTTTAAAGGGACCCTTAAAGGGGTCTGTAAGGGATCTATAGTAGGGTTCCTGTGGGTTTAGGTGTTTGGGATTAGGGGTTAGGGTTTAGGGTAAACGGGTCTATAAGGGCTACTGAAAGCGATCTATAAGGGAGTATGGTGCTCCCGGTTGAACTTGAAGCAGCACAAGAACTGAAATAGACCTTCAGCACTCAGTGTCCAAGTTCTCATGTATAGTGTAGGTTCGGTCTCCACCAGTATCAAATAGAGCGTCCTTCGGAGTATTCCTGCCGTAAGCACCCTAGCCCTCAACTGTAAGTCTTGAACCCGAGCATGGTCCCCACTAAACCCCGAAACCCCAATCCCTACTTCGACTGCTTAAAGGATCATGGGACTTGGTAACTAGGGTTATAAATAAGGTAACTATACTTATAACCACGTGATATAAGCCAGTGAAGCTGGTGGAGCTCAGGGCGCCCAAGCCGTCCTACTCGTAAAACTTAAACAAGCTACAGGCAAGACCTCAAAGACTCATATGCACTAAGCAAATCCCTACAGCCCAGACCAGGCATAGTGGAGGGTACTTTGGGGGGAAGAGGTACGCCCTAAAACCCTAAATCCTAAACCCAATCCAAAACCCTGAACCCTAAACCTTATAAGTCCTAAACCCAACCCTAAACCCTAAACTCTAAATCCTAAACCTCAAATCCTAAACTCTAAATCCTAAACCCTAAACCCCAAATCCTAAACCCCAAGACCCTAAACCCTGAAGCCCAAACCCTTTAAAATGGAACCTCGACGTTTTGTCAGGGTCATGCTGCCTCTAAGCCGAACGAGCGCTGTTCCGGGCTACCGGGTTAGAGCTTGGGGTCTCGGCGCTACCTATTTAAAGGGTTTGGGGTTTGGGCTTCAGGGTTTAGGGTCTTGGGGTGTAAGATTTAGGGTTTAGGGTTTAGGATTTAGGGTCTGTTTTTGTTTGGGCAGCTTTTCCAGGCACAGCTCCGAGTGCCAGAAGGTCACATGCACGGACACGATGAAACAGTGCAGTGTCATTGCAAGGCAGCTCATTCCACCAGCTCTGCAACCGGTGAGGCTGAGAAGCCTCTGACATCCATAGCACCCATGATATGCATTGTTCCTTCTTGCATGGTATGAGAATTCCCCACCGTGGATCCTTGTGTAGAAAACGGCGGTTATTAGGTCGCATGCGTGTTCTATGGCCACACCAATCACACACATCGCAAGGATGTGGTTCATTCAATGTATGGTCCGCCTTGCAGTTCAGGTCAGCATTTAGGGTCGAGGGTTTAGCATTTACAGGTACCGCCACTAGTCTGCTCCCAGCCTTACAGGTACCCAGAGACTCCAATATCCCTTAATTAAGGAATGTACCTTAAATTATAGTAGGATCCTTAATATTATTCAAGGTATAATCCTTAATTAAGGGATATTGGAGTCTCTGAAAACCCCACCCTGCCTCGGAACTGAGAGTACATATACGGTATGGAAAGTATTGTATCTGCGCAGGCAGCCATTCAGCCAAAGTTTAGCCAAACCAGAGACGCATCTTTGAAGGTTATTACTACTATAGTAGAACGATGACAAAAAACAGGAATAGACAGTACTGATGATGGAGGCCGCTGAACCTGAAACCCCCATAGCCCATGGACCTAAACCCCTGAATCCCTAAACCCTAAACCGTCAACGCCTGGATCCCCAAACAGCTATAAACCCTAAGCCGCAGTACAGGGGCCTTAATAATTTTAGAATAAGGTTTTGGGGCCCAGTATACTATATTTAAAATCATAACAGGGAACCCCCGAGATGGTATAGATAATAATTAAGGCCCCTATATTAAGCCCTTCAAAATAGCCCTTATAATAACCCTTAAGAACCCTTGAAAGGCTGAGAATTATTTAGGCCCCTCAACAGTGCCTGCGTGCCCTTTCGCACGTCAAACACGGCGATCCTGGAATGGTTCGATGAGGTTTCAAAGCCATTTTTCGGATCAGGGTCTGGGGTTCCGGGCTCCTTTAAAGGGATCTATAAGTGCCCCTTCAAAGGGATCTATAAGGGCTCCTTAAAGGGATCTATAAGGGTTCTAGAAGGGGTTTAGGGTGTAGGGCTTAAGGGGTTTAGAGTCTGGGGGTTTAGGGCTTCTTTAAGGGTTCTATAGGGTTTTAGCGTTCCTTGACGGGTTCTACAAAGGGTTTAGGGGTTTAGGGTTTAGGGCTTTAGAGTTCAGGGGCTAAGAGTTTAGAGGGTTAGGCCTCAGGGTTTTAGAGGTTGGGGCTTTGGGGTATTAGGACTTTAAAGTGAAGGGCGTAGGGGCTTAGGCCTTAGGGCTTTAGAGCTTTTGGGTGTTATCGTTAGGGGTTTCGAGTTCAGGGCTTGGCAGTGTGGGATTGTGGATGGGGGGGGGGAGGGGGCGGGATCGAAAAATAATTCTTGGCCAACAGAGCTACCAAAACTGTCCAAACATTGCACTGCGGGGGGTTCAGAACGTCTAGTTGAAGGGCAGCGACTAGACTTTTTAATGGCTTAATCAGGCGAAGGTGTGTAGAGTTCTGGGATGGGGAACCATGGTAGATGACTGGACGAAAGTCCTGGTTTGCCGCTTGGGTGCTGGGACTTTGGATGTTGCAACCCGTTCAAGAAAAAACACACTCACCATGATGAGCGTGTTAATCCTGAAGCCCTTAACCCTAAACCCCGAGCATCAGCCCGCAGCTCTTCCGTGGACATGGTAGTCCCACTCTCCGTTGATTCTGTCGTCAAAAGACTCTCTGAAAGCCGTCCTCGCACGTGTAAAGCCCAAACACTGAATTCCTAAACCCACGAATTCGTAGTCCTCAAGCTCAGCTCTACCTGTAGCCTACTCTGTTAAGGAACTGGCACATAGAAACCATAATGCTAGTTCATGGTTGGGAAAGGATTAAAAACGTACATTGCTATTCCTTATTGGGTTTAAGTACCCATAAACATGTACAATGCTACTCAACTATAACAAACAATAAGGAACTCCAAAAAGCTAGTTTTTTGGGCTACATACAGGTATTCCCTAAAAACCCAACGCCGAAGTCTTTGACTACATGGGCCTGGAGGACACATAGCCCGCCAGCAACCGAGTGGTATCCGCGGGCACCTCGGAGTCCAGGGTTTTAGGGGTGGGGTTTGGGGCTTTAGGGTTTTAAGTTTAGAATTTGGGTTTAGTGTTTAGGGTTGTTTAGGGCTTCCTTTTTCGGTTTTAATCTAGGCTTGTAGGGTTCAGAGTTTGGGGTTTAGAGGGTTTTAGGGTTCAGGGTCTTGGGCTGTATGGGGTTTAGAGTTGCAGGGTATGGGTCAAGGGTTGAGGGCTCTGTCGAGGTCCCCGTAGCCGCACCCTCTCTCTCGCTCTTTCTCTCTCTCCGTCTGTCTCAGGTCTCTCTCTCTCTCTCTCTGTCTCTCTGTCTCTTTGCCTCTCTGTCTCTCTGTCTCTCTCTCTGTAAGTGAGGGTTCACCAAGAAACCACCCAAACTGCCTCAGAGCTCAACAAATGACAGTTGAGGGTCTGTGCATAGAACGGGTTTGAGGTGTAGGAGCTGAGGGCTTAGGGACAATGTAGAAAAGCAGTTCGCGCGTCTAGGTAAGCTAGGGCTATTTAGACTAGGGCTTTGCCGTGGGTATGCGATCATTGATCATTGTATTAAGAAGCTCCCAAAATAGTATGGGTAATTCTCTAGGGTATGCGATCATTGTATTAAGAAGCTCCCGATTTACTACTTTCATGTCGGCTCGGGGTCTTCTAAGGGTCTTGCTCCTAACCACGGTTTAGGGTTTAGGGTTTAGGGTTGCCAAAAGGCTGCACAGTTCGAAACGGCATCAAAGCTAAAGCAAGAGCTAATGATAACGTCCCCGGACGTAGACTACTTATCGGGGATCTATGCTGAAAATTTCCATGGGGAAACTCAGGAGTTGAAAAGTATTCCTAACTGTTCATGTCATGCAACTATCTTAACCTTGGGTCACGCTTCCGAAAAGTTGCCTGCCAGCATTTCCAGAGCCGTAGTTAGTCTGACGGTTAAGCGACGCTTTGCTTCGTTTGTGACACCAGACTATGCCCTGCATCCTGAACTTTAGCTACCGCAATGCCCGACTAAAAGCCCAAGAATCCTAAACCGCTTGACCCTAAACCGAAACCCTCAATCCTAAACCTTCCTACTAGAACCTGTATAGCCTCAGACTACCGTCAAGAACTCTCCCTCCAACTTCTGCCCGCAGCGAAGGCACCCAGCAGACAGTTGTCGGCACATCCAAATCTTCGGATGCCCCTCGCAAAGTAGCTCTGAGGGCTTGTGAGGAGTCCCTTTAAAGGATCTGGAAGGCTTCTTGAAAAAAGTTCGTTAAGCTTTCTGACGTCTCGTAATAGTGCAATGTAGGAACCTGATTAAGAAGCCTTAAGTCTTTATTAGGGTTCCTTATATGCATCCTACTATATTGGGGGTTATAGGACCAGGGTTTCTTAATCGTAGGAACGCTATGGAGAGTCCCGGGAAAGGAAGTGCCTCGGACTGGGCCTGCAACATCCATGCCTGGATCACTCCATCCGTTACAGCTGCAGGTTGTCCGTGTGCTTCCCGTTTCTGCGCCTTGCTTTCTGCCTTGCAGTCGGGGCCTTCTGCCTTACAGCCGGGGCCTCGGCGGCCGTCCTGCGCTGTTTCCTGCTTTTCTCTTCGCGGTGGCTCCACCGTGCGCTCGCACGGGTCAGTGTCGCGAGCTTGCATGTGGCTGCGGGGTCTTGGCCATGAGAGCTGGTCTCGAGTTCATGGAATGAGGCATTTCTCTTCATTGAAGCAGTTCAGCATGATGCAGCGGTGCTCCACCGTCGAAGATTTCTGGGGTTTAGGCCCTTAACAGGGGTCATAAGAAGTAGAATACGGTGTTGTGATGTACGAAACTGTCGATAACTACACATTAAGGAAGCAACCCTAAATGAACCCTATTCCAATTCCGGCTCCTTTTTGGCAGTTTCCGAAAATAGGTGACCCTAATATAATACCCCAAATAGTGGGATCCGTATTATAAGGACCCCCCCAAAATGAGGCACTCGGGAAACTCCTATGTTGGGGGCTTCCGGAGTTTAGGGCTTCTTGACTTGGCTGACTTCTGAACCCCTCCGAAAGTAAAAAATCTTAGCCTCCATATTATGGCTCAGGCCCTAAACCCTAGACCCTATAGACCCTAAACCCCTAAACCCCTAAACCCTAAACCCTAAACCCTAAACCCCTAAACCCCTAAACCCTAAACCCCTACAGTTTCCGAAGAGCCAACCAGAAGAACGCCAAGTTGAGTTTCCGGTTCCCAAGGTTCAGGCTCCAGGGCGCGGGCTGTCGGTTCTTGGGGCTTCGGCTTGAGGGTGTAGGGCTGAGGGTTAGGGTTTCGGGTGGAGGGGATTAGGGTTGAGGGTTAGGGTTTGGGGTTGAGGGGTTTAGGGTTAGGGCTTAGGGTTTACCTGTAGCCCCAAAACCCTACGAAAGAGTAGGCCGTGACAGGGTATAGGGTCTAGGATTAGGAGCTCCTGGGTCTGCCAACTTCAATGTTAAAGGCCCTGCTGCGTCTTATGCTCGCATCACTCTCTTGCCCTTGTACATGCCTGGAAGAGTCTTTGAGTCTACTATACGGGTAGCTCCCTGATTTAAAAGAGTCCCTCTTAGGGTCTTTTTTGCGAGGGTGCCGTACTATATCGTTGACCTAAACAGGGGCCCTAACTTGGAGAACTACCCTTATGAACCCTTATGATGAATCTAAGGCCGGGGGGGCCAGTGATTAGAGCTTACGACCTCTAGCCTGTAGAACGTGCTGCCGGTAAGGGACTGCAAGGAGACTTGTATTAGGAAGGGTCTAATGACTATATGATGCATATAAGGGACCCAACAAAACCCTAAACCCGTAAACCCCCAAGCGGATTACCTAGAGGCTCATACCCGACCCCTTTTTCAGGGCATCTACCTTTTAAGATAACAGATCCTAACCATAAAACTAGGTATCCTAGAAAGGGGTAGGGTATGAGCCTCTAGGTAGTATATGGAATCATTCGTCAATAGCACCAAGCCCGGAAAGGTTGGGGTTCCTGGTCTGGTCGCCTTTATCGACTAAGGGTCTAGGGTTTAGGGCTTACGGTGTATGTTTTTGAAAGCTGAAAATTTTAGGGTTTAGGGTTTTACAATGTTTTGAAGTTTAGTGAAGTTTAGGGATTATGCATCTGAGGTGTCTTCCACCGGCCCTTAATAAAAGGTGCAAATTAATCTTGTGTCGTTTGCTCCAGAAATGATCATCAAATCATGGTTCAAAGAATATGCGATACGCGCTGCGCCCTAAACCCTAAGCCTTGAATCTCTGGTTCTGTGCCGTGAGATCTACTCCCGAAACGACTCTCCAAGTGGCGCCGGGAGGGCCTCCAGGTTGCCGTAGCATCAAGGAGGCCTGAACATGTCTATGCTGAACTTAGAACCCTAGCAGCAATTATAATTTTAGCTGTTTCTTGGGGGTTATAATAACCAAAAATCTAAAACTATTTCTAAGTACCCCTAAGATGTTGTTCCGCCGAAGTCTAAGGCCATGTAAACTGAATCAAGCACTGCTGCGTGCAAAGTGTAATTCATGCCAGCCTCTGAGGAGCAGTTTTTCCTCATATTCAGAAAGCAGCATTAACGCATGAACGACTGATCAACATTGAATAACTTTCCTGATGTTCCGGCCGATGTGAAGCCAGCGAGACAGTAATGTAGCGATAGTAGAGTATAACTGTATAACAGACTCCCAAGCCCTAATTTAATTATTCAGGTCCCTATATCTCACTGGCTTAAAACCCAAGCCAATGAAAGTTGAAACTTTCAGAATCGACTACCTTATAAGAACCCGAAGAGTTGAAACATTGAGTTAACAGCAAATAAATAAGGTATTAAATTCTAATGATTAAAGGACGCTATATTATTGTTCCCTTATAGATCCCTTGTACTGTATAATAAGGATCCCTTTAAAGTCCCCAATGTTAGATGGACCAACCCTCTCAAGACTGAGGGCTGTCTGGTCCCACGACACAATTAAGAGCTGCTGACGTGTGCAAGTGAACCTCGTCTACGACGATCACAACGATGTTGTCACTGAGGGAATCCTACATCTTCTCGTCTCAAACCAAGGGCTGGCCAGTATCATGCATTGACCCAGGCACCTCAAAGCTACCTCTTGCCCGATAATAATAAGGCTTCTGCCTGTGCGGATGTTTACGTACACACACACGCATATATGTACCTATACATATATAGAAACCTGTATATATAAAAATAATAAACATATGTCATATATCTATTCACATGTTACACATACATACGCGCAAGTGCTTGCTGACAGTTGCGGGGGTCTTGCGAATCGCAATACCTTGACCCCTGATTGCAGCAGCAAGCTACAGATCCGACAACCACAGCGCCGAGCGTCTAACCCCCAAAGGTCTTGATCACTCCCTGGAAGACTCGGAACAACCTCCCACAAAGAAAAGTTGAATTCTTCACCGACGCTCGAAACCCTAAACCTGCTGCAACTGCAACAGTAAGCCCTACACAAGTAACATCGTACCGAGAAGTGAATTTACCCAAGCCCCAACGTAAGCTGCGTGACTATGATGATCTGCCCCGCTGCAGCAAGTCTTGCTCCAATGCATTAGGCCCCTAGCCCTGCTCGATGCGACCAGAGTTGCAAGATGCCAAGTCTCCTTAGAGTAGCCGGTTATACATACCTTAACCCTTCTCACATCCTTTATATGATCACCTTGTGAAAGTAATTAGCCCTTATGACAACCTTTTCGAAGTAGACTCTTATGATAACTTTTCAAAAGCTCCCCTGAAATTTGAAGCTTCCCAAGCCTGAATCCCTTAATGAAGGAGTATACCGTATACCTCAGGGTTCCTTAAAGGGTTTCTTAAAGGGATCTTTAAGGGTTCTACAAAGGAATTATATTTTGAAAACCTAAACCCTAAACCCCCAAACCCTAAACCTCTAAACCCCTATAAACCCTAAGCCCTAAACCCCTAAACCCTATAAGCTTCCCAAGCCGAGAAAAACCTCTCTTCATCTGCTCGCGGCCTGCATTCGGCAGCCCCCTCGCGTCAGCGCATCCGCCTGACACTGGGTGTCTGGGTCTGAAGAACTAGTCCCTTTTTATAAGGGATCTCTAGGGATCATAGGGTTCCGCTAAAGGTTCCTTTACGGTTTAGGGGTTTAGGGCTCAGGGGTTTAGGGTCAGTCGTATGAACAACCGCTACCCTAAGGCCCCCTGGTAGTTCCTTTTTTGGGGTTCATATATAGAATGCTGGAAGGTAATCCCAGCAAGGAACTACTTTGGGGCCTATGGGTAGTCATCACCTTCAGGGTTTAGGGGTTTAGAGCTCAGAGTTTAGGGTTCAGTGGTAAGAAAAACTGAACTGCAAGAAAGCAAAGCGCCTGAACTCGGATTCTGATAGAGATCCGAAGATTGGGGCCTTCAACAGAGAAAGGCTTTTACTCACCAGGGGTCTACAGTCAGCAGGCAAGGTTTGCTGTTGTCCAGCTTTGAACGAAGACCCGAGAATCCCGTTTCTCAGGGTTAGTATGAGGGCTGTTCAAGACTGGGCTGCGAGAACGGTTAACTAGGAATGATTGTAGTCAAATGTAGTTACCATACAGCTTCCACGGTCAAGTTTAGGGGGTGTAGGGCAGAAGGGACTGAGCAAAAAACCCTAAACCCTATCGTCGCGTCCTTTGCTGTGGAGCTAAGGTGCTGCGACCGGGCCCTCTGCAGCCCTAACCCCTAAACCCGAAACCCTAACTTACTAATCCCTAAACCCCTAAATCCTAAACCCCCTATAACCCGAATCTTTAATCCCGCCCTTCCTGTTCCTTTCTCCTCGGTGGCTTCGGCAAGCATAGGGCGTGCTGGCTGCGAGTGGCTACCGCGTGGACTACGAGCATGTGACCACCACTTCTGGGTTTAGGGTTTAGGTTTCGGGTTTTAGGGTTTAGAAGTCAAACGTCGCTAGATGTTGGTTGTACAGACGGTTTGTGCTCGCTTTTGAGTTATAATTTATAAGGGTTTGGGAATCAGTGGCGGAATACCCTATGCAGCAAGAATATTCGTTCCAAGGGCTTGCTCAAAGACTAGAAACGACGAGCAGCAACTCTTTGCTACGAAACTACTATCCTAAACCTGCAAAACACAAATAATGTAGGAACCTGATTAAGAAACCTTGGGCCGACAATCCCAAAATAAGTTGTAGGATTCATAGAAGGAACCCTAATAAGGGCCCAAGGTCTCTTAATCAGGTTCCATTCGTTGCCCAAGTCTTCGCTCTTTTGTACCCTTAAGGGCCGTCAGGGTAGGGGTTCCCTTTCAGGACGACATGAACCCTAAAAGAGCTTAAGGTTCATATACCATATAGGGATTCATTGTAATTATAAGGATATAGGGCCCCTACTTTTTAGGTGTCATTTGGTCCTTCAGGGTAGGGGTTCGGGACGATATCAGGCAACGCATTCAGGCCCATACTTGCATGCACCGGTTTCTTCCTTGCCCTAAAATCAAACGCAAGCGCCGCGGTAGAGCTGTCCAGGCCACAAGAGAGGGCTCAAAGTCTGTCTCGATCAGCATGTTGTCCATCTGAATCGCGATGTAAGCTTCCTGCATGATGCTTCTGTTTTATGGATCTGCGCTCGAAGAAATCTGTGTGAAACAGGAGGTCTTCTAGGATGCCCGCGTCAAATACGTGGGTTACGACAGCAGAATCTCCCCCTGAAAGGATCAAGCGTGGTTTGCGCTTGCCAAGCGCCTCATTCTTCTTCATTCAGGCCGGCGCTCCTGAGCGCTGTGTGGAACCGCTCAGGTGACCACTTCTTTGACCTCCACTGCTCCGGCATTGAGTCCGAGACCGATGCGGTCGTTGATCGTGCGGCCACTACGGCAAACCCGATACCCTAAAACAAGCTCTAAAATATGATACCCTAACCCCTAAAACCCTTATTAGACCTCCAAGCCCTAGACCCTAAAACCCCAAACCCCCTAGCCTAGGCCCTAAACCCTAAATCCCAGAACCCTAAACTCCTAAACCTCTAAACTTCCTAAACTCCGAAACCCCAAACCCTTAAACCCCAAACTGCTAACGCCCTACCCCCGCTTCGACCCAGACCCCGGGATCCAAAAAGTAGATCCCCTTATTTGGGGCCCTATACTCGTACTTTGTAGGAACCCCCACTAAGGTATCTACTTGTTGATCCCCCCGAGGGTCTGGGACTACGTCCTGTTTTAAGGCATCTCTAGGGACCATAGGGTTCCTATATATGGGTTCCTTCAGGGTTTAGGGGCTTTAGGGCTCAGGGGTTCAGGGTCAGTCGTATGAACAACTACCCTAAGGCCCCGTAGCAGTTCCTTTTTTGGGGTTCATATATAGAGAAACCTATAAGGTAATCCCAAGACGGAACTACTTTGGGGCCTATGGACAGTAATCACCTTCAGGGATTAGGGGTTTGGGGTTCATAGATACCTGGACCCCAGAAGTATGTAGAATAATAGCCTTTTATGGGTATTGGGCCATTATTTGACCTACTTTGGGGGGTTTAGGTAGAAACCTTTTTAAGGGATCTACTTTTTGGATCTTTTCGGGTCTGGGTAAGGACCTCAGCAGACCAGAGGCCGACGAGACCGTCCGAAGACGCCGTCGCCAGGTAGGGCCTGAACTGGTTTAGGGTTTAGGGTTTAGGGCTTAGGGTGTAGGGCTTAGGGTTTAGGGCTTAGGGTTTAGGATTTAAACGATGCTTTGAGTATTTCGGATTTAGGGCTTTGGGAGGATTTAGGTTTGGGATTTCAGGGTTTAGGTGCTGTAAGGCTTAGGAAGTGATACAGTCGCCTTTTTTTAGTGGGGAGTTCGAGGTTTAGAGCTTAGGGATTATATAGGTTATATAGGGATTAGGGTGTGTAAGGTTTGAGGAAGTGATGAAGTTACTTGGGAGGGGGTTAGGTTTGGGCTTTTGGGTTTAGGTTATGTAAGTTTAGGAAGTGGCGAAGTTGCTTTGAGGCCGGGGTAGTTGGGGTTTGTCGTTTAGGGTTTCGGTTACATGGGTAGTTGTCAAAATTGATGTCCCTTCTCGGTACCCTAAATAATAGGTGCCGTACTTCATTAAGGACCCCCAAAAGTGACGCTAATTTTGACAACCACCCATATAGGGTGCAGGGTGTAGGGCCTGAAGTGATAAAGTTGCTTTGGGGGAGGGGGAGTTGAGGTTCGGGTGTAGAGGTTGGATGAGGTTGGGGTGTTGGGCTAAGGGTGGGTTAAGGTGTATCAACTTTATGGCAAACTTCAGGGTTTAGGTTATAGGGCTTAGGTGTAGGATTTGGAGTGGAGGGGCGCTTAAGGTGGGGTGGGGGGTTAGGGTCTAGAGTTGACTCAATTCAGAATTGCCAAACCGCGG
The DNA here is from genome assembly GCA_905221615.1 of Symbiodinium sp. CCMP2592. Lineage (NCBI taxonomy): Eukaryota > Dinophyceae > Suessiales > Symbiodiniaceae > Symbiodinium > Symbiodinium sp. CCMP2592. The sequence continues at coordinate 465,476 of CAJNDT010000746.1, read as the reverse complement.
AGCCTGAAGTCCTGAGTGGATTTAGGAGTTGACTCGTGAATGCTGTTTTCGTCACAAGTAAGGGGAGATCAATCAATCCGACCTGTATACCATATCCGGAAATTAGGGGTACCTTGTTTTGGGGGTCCTTACAATAAAGCTCCGACTAGTTGGGGTACTATTTTAAATTAGGGTCCCCGATTTTTGGAAACTCCCAATTACCAAAGGGAGGTCACACCTCTGATTGAGGCCCGGGCAAATGTGCATGATGCTGCAGCGACCACACGGCATCCGTGTGGCCAATCAGCTCGCCACGTCTCAGGATGCCTGTGCTGACACTGTTCCGATCCCCGCAGAGGGAGCACCAAACCCTATATCCTCTTCTCAAAGTGTTCTATGTTCGAGTCGATCATGTGGTGATGCTCCGGGGCGACCGTGAGGCAAAGGGTTCTGGGCCCCCCGGCCACCTCCTACGTAGATTGTAGTTCCTAGTTGGATGACCTACCTTAGAACACCGGAATAAAAGCCCTGCGAAACTGCAGAACCCTAATGTACAGCGCTTATGGAACTCACAAACTTGTTCCAAATTGAATTATCTCTTGGACCGTGAAATTCGCCATATAAACGCTGTCTCGCCCTTACAGAACCCGCTAGAACACGCAATAATTGCATCTTTTGGGCCGTGAAGGTTAGTTCTTACTCCGACGCTCACAAGTCCCGTCCTTCCCCACTTTCTGGTAGCAGCCAGGCCCGGATGGTGCTGTCCTTGGGAGGTGGCGCAAAAACCATCATTACTATGAACGCAGCCACTGCCACTGCTGCCAATTGCTGGTACTGCCACGAAGAAGACGACGACTACTACCCCTACTACCAGTACTGCGAATACTGGTACAGTTAGTTACAACTGAATTTGTATTGTTACTATGGTGCAATATGACTATCATTCTTCATATTCTAGAACTGAGTATTCTAATTGATCTATCTCGCTCACGAAAACCAATGTTATCGTCATCATCACTGTTGCATGGTGTTTACAACGTACAGGAGTAGAACTAATGTTGCTACTGGTCCGAGTTTACGATTTTCATGACTGTGCAGGGCGACTGCCGAGGGCCGCAGCCTCCCAAGCTAACACTGATAGACAATCCTGCAGAAAACGCCCTGCTCCGAGAGAGAGAACCGAAAGCAGCTTGCAACTGCAACAGCTCAGAGCTTAACACCTGAAGCCGGTGGGGCGGCAGGGTTGCAATCCGGAGAGCCTGAGGCAACGGAACCTTGCGCTGCAACCTTTCTTCGGGCCCTGCGCCTCCGTAAATGCAAGCTCGGTATTCCGAGGCCAGTGCCATGCCGGCGCTGAAAAGGGTGCGGTCCTGCTCACGGTTTAGGGTTTAGGGCTTTTGAGGACTACCTTATAGCGTCATATAAAGTATAAAATTGGAAAACAGAACAAACGAACTACAGTAAAGACTATAGGTAAACCTTAAACGCAGTGTACGATGGAAGGCTTAGAAGGTTTGCATAGGGATTTCATCGTATTAACCCTGAAATTTCGGGCTGTCCAGCATGGGGAAAATCCCACCTCTCAGACCTTTGAGACCTTTGACCAGATAGCCTATTTTCTGAAACCCCAAAGCCTGCAAAACCTTGATCAATAGCTGCAGACGAAGTGGCTGTCTTGTGATTCACTACAGCTGTGGCGGTATCTGCTGTAGCCTCCATTGTAGTTCCTTTTTTGGCTTAACTAGTTACGTATTTATTTAATCGGATCCAACCGAAACACAGGAGAGGAGCTCTATCAAGGCAGTCTTCAGACCGAATAAACCTCATGTACTGCACTGGATAAAGACCCCACAAAAAACCAGTAAGTAAAGGCCTGCGCAACCCTAGAAGGACCCTTTAAAGACGCCAGACTTACAGTAATTTGGTCCGAAAAAACCCTATTGATAACCAAGACCCCAAGCCTAAACGTAAACCCTGACCCTAAACCCTGAAACTTTTGAGCCCCAAACCCTGAAAACCCAAAGACCCCAAACTTAAACATGAACCCTGACCAGCCTGGGACCGGAAAGCCAGGGTGAAGACCGGCGCGCTGTGGCCACGGAGCTGCGGATGGGGAGAAAGAGTTTAGGGTTTAAGAATTTAAGGTTTAGGTTCTTCACAGTTTAAGTTTTAGATGGTTTGAGCGGCGGCTTGAAAGATGTATTGGGCTAGGAATTTTATTTGGGTTAAGGCCCTAAAGCTAGGGATTTGAAGGTGCAAGGTTCAGCCGTCAGGCACTGGGGTGCAGAGATTTAGCGGCGTCTTTAAGCTTTGGGCCCTGTCTAACCCCTACTTGGAGGGTCATGGGACTTAATAAGTACAGTTATAGGTACCCTTATTGGGGTTATAAGTAAGTGTAGTTACCTTAATTATAACCCTAGCTACTAAGTCCCATGAACCTTTAAGTAAGAGCCGCAATCTGGCTCATCGTTTCAGAGCCTTCTTAGCCTTCGAAATTGGCTCCCAACCCTGCATCCGACACTACCCAAAGGCCCCATGGTAGTTCCTTTTTGGGTTCATATTCAGAATTCTATAAGGAAATCCCAAAAAGGAAATACTATGGGGCCTATGGGTAAGCTGAATCCGGTTCCCGAAGGCCCCAAGCAGCGCACGTCAGAGCGGAAAAGCCCTATACAGTAGGCCCGCAACTTTTGAAAGCCACGTCCCCCTTTGCACCCCGAACCTGATTCTTGGAGGGTCGGGGGACTTAGTAACTGGCTACTTTAGGGACTTAGAAGTACCATAACCCCAATTAGGGTCCCTTTTAGGGTACTTATAAGTCTACTTACTGCCTGCTTACTGAGTCCCCCAACCCTCCAAGTAGAGCTTCAGACTTTCACCATAAAGCATGCCATAAACCCTCAAACCCTGAATCCTAAACGGCCCTAAACCCACTGTCCTCTCGCTGTCTTTCAGTATGATTGTGACTACTACTACTACTACTACTACTGCTGCTGCTACTACTACTACTACTACTACTACTCCTGCTGCTACTACTACTACTACTACTACTACTACTACTACTACTACTACTACTACTACTACTACTTGTACTATTGTTCCTCCCATTTTTGTCATGTTTCGTTACTTTCTGGTAATTTTCTTGTAAACTATAACTACTTCTACGATAGCTGCTATTCCTGTATGGCACTGCTGTTATTTGATCTAAGGGCATGGCTGCTGCATAGGGCTCCAGCTCATCAGCATCTGGCATCCTGGTCCCGGCGCTTCGGGCTAGAATAGGGGCCTTCAGAAGAGCTCCTTTCAGGGTTCCATAGAGGTTACTATCAAGGTGCTTCAATCGCGAACTATTTTGGCTTATGTTCTGGATTAAAAGGGCTTAAGGCCTGGGCTGAGTTGGGACTGCAGGTATGAGGCCTTAATGACCTCTGTCTAGGTCTAGAAGGGTAAGGGTTTAGGGTTTAGGGGTTTAGGGTTTAGGGTTTAGGTAAGTTCCGGCCAACCACAATATCGTGAGCTACACCCCGAAACAGTAAGTCCAAATCATCCTAAACCTCATAACCCTAAACTTGAACCCCCATAATCCTACATCCTACACCCCTAGACCCAAGAGTAACCTAGGAATGAAAAGGGTGCACTTTTTGAGTTGAGGCGCGTTATAAGAGAACCTAAACCCTAAAAAAGGGAATAAGGGCCTACTCTGGGTCCTAGCCCCAAAACTGAAAATCCAAAAACCCCACACTTCAGAGCTCTCAAAGCCTTAACCCTAAACCCTAGGCCCTAAACCCTAAACCCTTAACCCTAATTAAACCCTAAACCCTCAACCCCAAACACCCTCAAAGCACCGGCAAGCTCGGCCCTTGGCTGCCAGATGCTGCTCAAGTCCCAGCACTTCACGACCACGTCCTGCGGTTTTTAGGCTTTACGGACTATAGGGATCTTTTTCAGGATCGAGGATGTCGGGAGTCAGGGCTCTCCCTAAACCCCTAAACCCTCGAGTTTAGGGTTCTTTCATGCCGCGCGCTGGTCTGCCTAAGTGTTTCGGGGGTGAGGGGTTCATGTTTTGAGGGAGTCTTTTTCGTAAGCCACCACCACCGTTTAGATTTCAGGGTTTGGGGTTTTGGGTTTTGGGCCACCACCACATGCCTGCGCCTCTGGGCGCAAGATCCACTTAGGGTTCCTGTAGAGGTCTGGGCTTCTAAGATTCAAGGGTGAAGGGTTTCAGGGTGTACGGGTGGGTGTAGCGACTGAGGGCCTTAGAGCTTTAGGGTTTAGGGGTTTTAGGGTTTACGGCTTAGGGTTTTAGGGTTTAGGGTTTTAGGGTTTGGGGGACATAAGGGATTCAGAACCTTAAACTTCCAGATTACCGGAAGCTCACATTGTGCAGGTTCCCTACGAATTCCGGATTAGGGAATAAGAACCTACCCATAGGCCCCAAAGTAATTCCTTTTTGGGGTTACCTTATAGGATTCTACATATGAACCCCAAAACGGAACTACCATGGGGCCTGAGGGTAGAGCCTGCGAGTAGGTTGGCCCTGGATGATGAGGTATGCAATCAAAGCGTAGTGTGGTAGCCGAAAGCCGCGGAGCAAATCAGGCGAGCTAAAATTCATCATATTTTGCAAAGATTATCAAAACTGCGATGTTTGTATTGCAACCTGCTTCTGTAATTGGGCTGCTAAGACCCTACTGTTTGCGAAAATTGGCCAAGGGTACCTTAGACCCTAAAAGCCTAAAACCCTAAAGCCATAAACCCTGAACCCGGAAACCCCAAAACCCTTACCGGAAAGGAAACCCAGAGACTCCAATATCCCTTAACTAAGGAATATACCTTAAATCGTAGAAGGCATCCTACAATAATTTAAGGAAGGTTCCTTAAAAAGGAATATTGCGGTCCCCTAGACCCTAAACCCTATAAAACCCCTATAAGATCCCTTAAAGGAGCCCTAGGTATTCCATAATTAAGAGATATGGGAGTCTCTAGGTTCCCTAAACCCTAAACTAAACCCTATAGATCCTTTTAAGGAACCCTATAGATCCCTTTAAGGATCCTTTTAAGGGATATTGGCGTTTCTGGGAACGGATTCCGCTGCAGCAGTTGAAGAAGAGCCCGGCTTTTGGAGGAGAGTATGACATGAGCGATGGGGACTCCAAAGTCCGGTTTAGGGTTCTGGTCTAGGGTTTGGGTTCGGGGTTTGGGGTTTAAGGTTCTGGTTTGGGGTTTGGGGTGTAGGGTTTGGGGTTTAGGGTTTGGGGTTTAGGGTTTAGGGTTTGGGGTTTGGGGTTTAGGGTTTGGGGTTTAGGGTTTGGGGTTTAGGGTTTGGGGTTTGGGGTTTAGGGTTTGGGGTTTAGGGTTTGGGGTTTGGGTTCGGGGTTTGGGGTTTAAGGTTCTGGTTTAGGGTTTGGGGTTTGGGTTTGGGGTTTAGGGTTTGGGGTTTGGGTTTGGGGTTTAGGGTTTGGGGTTTAGGGTTTGGGTTTCGGGTGTAGGGTTTGGGGTTTGGGGTTTAGGGTTTGGGGTTTAGGGTTTGGGGTTTAGGGTTTGGGGTTTGGGTTCGGGGTTTGGGGTTTAAGGTTCTGGTTTAGGGGTTTGGGATTTAGGGTTTGGGGTTTAGGGTTTAGGGTTTGGGGTTTAGGGTTTAGGGTTTGGGGTTTGGGTTTGGGGTTTGGGTTTGGGGTGTAGGGTTTGGGGTTTAGGGTTTGGGGTTTAGGGTTTGGGGTTTAGGGTTTGGGGTGTAGGGTTTGGGGTTTAGGATTTAGGGTTTAGGGTTTGGGGTTTAGGGTTTGGGGTTTAGGGTTTGGGGCTTCAGGTCTCGAAACCACAAACAGCACTCGGGGCGCAAGGACTTGACTATGGTCACGATCCTCGGCATACCGGTTTCTTCCAACACTCGCAGCTTGCTCCAGACCCAGAGTGCTATATGGGTAGTTGTCAAAATTAGTTTCCCTTTTTCTGTCCTTATTATAGTACGGCACCTAATAATTAGGGTACCCCAAAAGGGGCCATAACTTTGACAACTACCCATATAAGAGTCGATCTTGCCAATCAGATGTCCCCTGAATTTGAGGCAGGGCTGATGTAGGGGCTGAGGGTTGCCCACCTCGCCGCACGAGACCAGCAGCGAGTTCTTGTCGTCGAGGAAGACCTCAAACAACAAGCAAAGGCCGTGGCTGGTGTCAACTTATGAGAGTCGAGTTAACCACAGGGATCCTTAAAGGGGTAGGGTAGGGTACTATACTTCCTTAAATGGGTCTTGTTAAGTCCTTATTGCGGGCATGAAGGCCCCCTACCCCCCCTCCCCCTGCCCCCGCAGGTCCCTATGAGTTAGGGTTTGGGAATTGGGGTTAGGCGAGGATACATTGGAGCCTGGAAGGTTACCTTGGAATCTTGAGGTACACTATACCATTATAGCCTTTATGGTCTAAATGAATCCAGGCACGACTGATTTCAAAAGCCTTCAGACCACTAGACAAGCTTAGAACAGCGCTCAACATGTTGTTGGATGTATCACCTCCCGCTACCTCAGCTTCTTTCATCTCTGCTTCCTTCTGCTCAGAAAATCTCTGAGGACGGTATCCCTTCGAGATCGAGATCTCCTCTGTCAACGATTGCTCCCCAAGGGTAAAATCTTACTTATTTGGGGTCCTTATAGTTAGGATCCTACTATTTAGGGGACTATATTAGGATCCCCGATTTTCGGAAACCCCCGTATGTTGACAGGTCTTGGGTTGTCCTCGAACCGAAATCCGCTTGGCCCCCTTGTCCCAGAGGTCCCAAGACTCTTGCCTCCTAGGGCCTTTCTTCTCTTAAATGAAACACAAATAAAAAAAACAATAGTAAGAATAGTAGTAATAGCAATAGTAGTAATAATCATAATAGTAGTAATAATAGTAATAATAGCAATGAAGTCCACCCGGTCTATCGTGACCGCTTTGTATCCGAGTTTCAACGTCTTGGCTAGCTTTGTTGCTTGCTCGTCGCGGACCCAGTCGAAGGCCAGTCAAAAAGTCTTGTTGTGCCGCGCCTCCTTCGCGGAAGCTTTTGTTGAACAGCTCGATTTTCCGGCTTTCTGGGGGTCTCTTCGGGCGGCTTGTATGTCCGAAAGGCAAGATCCACATCTTTTCTGCTTCGGTTTCGCTGGCCGCTTCTGAGACCACGAAGAAAGGAGCTCCAATCTTGTGTGCAAGATCATGGTCAGAATCGATAGCCATACTCCATCCCTCATATGCCCCCCTGCACAAACTTACAATGCACTGACATGCCGCAAACCCCGCTCGAAAACTGAAAGCCGTAGGATTTGTATGAAACCCTTCAAGGAACTCTATTATTCTAAATGCTCAAGGCCTCCATTCCTACATTATCTGACTCCCCTACCGGCAGCCCGACACTAGGGTCCAACCTAAGGCCTCTAATCTCTAGGAATGCCCAGTACCCTAGGAATAAGCCGGGCTCCCTTTTTGGTATTGGGTACCTGTATAAGGGACCTAGGACTACAAAAAGGGAATAAGGGTACTACTGGGCATCCTACCGTTGATGATATAAATCCTGCATTACCTTTTGAACTATGGGAATATTGGTATATTCCGTAGTATGGGTCATGCAAGATTTATATCATCAACCGTAGTTCTACATTACCTGATCACCCCTCGAGCTGGCGCTATCCAACCCTCAACCTTCCGAGGCCTCACAAGGTGGGATGAAGGTAGGCTAGGATCAAGGATCGCTTCTAGAAGAACTCTTGGTTTGGGTGTGGGGTTTAAGGTTTAGGGCCTAATGTAGGAACCTGATTAAGAAACCCGGGGCCTAAACCCCCCAAATAGTAGGATTCATATAAGGAACCTTAATCAGGTTCCTACATTATTATACTAACCTTATAGATCCCTTATAGCAACTCTTATAGACCCCTTTAAAGGAAGCCTAATCGGGCCTAGGGTTTAGGGACCTACCTTCATCCCACCTTTTGCGGCCCCTGAAACCCTGCATCTTCTGGGAGCCGCGCGCAGCGCACCCCGTCGAGGTGCGACTGCATGGTCCAGCGGTGCTGCCAAGTGGGCAGCGCGTAGAGACCTGGAGGTCAAGATTTAGGGGTTTAGGGTTCCTTTAAAGGGGTCTATTAGGGTTCTATGAGGTATCGAATGGGTATGAGAAGTTCAAAACGGAGCCCTCAGGAAATCGGTCATTGATTCTCCAAGCTTCTGCTGCCGACAGTAAGTTGAGGACCGTATTGCAAGCAATAGCGACTAGAAAGCAGAAGCTGTCAATCCCAGCAGAGTCCAACCCTAAACCCCTAAACCCCCAAACCCCAAACTCGGAAACCCTCAACCCCTATAAACGACAAACCGAAACAAACCGCAAGGGCCCTCCTGCAACCAGCATTCCAGAGTGCTTGTTCAAACTCCTTCTTCAGGGGCCCTGCTAATTCGAAAAAGGATCTGGGGGTGTTTTGGGGTACATTGTACTGTATGATCGAATCAGGAACTCTGAGTCATTTCTGGGCATTCGTTCTCCACTTTGACCCTACCCCTGAACTATATAAACGCCAAGCGCAAGCTGTAAGCCATCAAATCTTACACCCAACACCTCAAACCCCAAGCCTTAATCCCTGGAGCCTGAGCCTCAAGCACCACTGCGCAGTATGGACCTAACTCCATCACAGCCTCTGGAGCCTGTGCTGCCTAAGGCTTCGACAGCTTCAGGTTCAGGGCTTAGGGTTGTGCTTCTAAGCGTGTAGTCTCTAATCTGCCCTTGGAGATTTTATGACCGGGAAACAGACAACAATCTGGACCAAGGGGTTGCTCGGCAAATGGCCACTGTGAGCCATTAGATGCTTTGAGGGCCGATGTCTGCATCCATTGCCGTAGCATGCTCGCGAACTCCGCCAAGATGGGCACTGATCTGGATTTCGTCTTGCCATTGACTGCGGGGATGTTTGGAGGATCATGGGGCTTGGTAAGTAAGGTTGTAAATAAGGTAACTATACTTATAGTTAGTTTTAATCCCAATTAAGGTACTTATTTGATGAAGCTCGGGTTGCCGTTGTTCTCCAGTATGTTCTGCAACCACGACACGAGCACACAGCAGGCAGCGCCTGCTCTCTCGCCCAGGCAGAGTTGCATTAACATGAGGACTGCTGCCCAGAGACACTTCTTGGAGGATCATGGGACTTAGTAGGTCAGCTTATAAGTACCTTAAGTGGGGTTATAAGTTCTTATAAGTATAGTTACCTTATTTATAGCCCCAGTTACTAAGTCCCATGATCGTTTAAGTGCACTTGGTTCAGGAGGCATTCCCACAGGCCGGCATTGCTCTTGGTCTAGGCAATTCCCGCTGGCCTCTCGGGTTGGCGACTTTCTTCTTGAGGCACTGCCTTTTTGTGATTCTCGCAGCAAAGGTGCCCTTTCGGAACACCATCAAACGATTCTGCCTCATAATACAGTGCTGGGAGATGTCGTTCACGGGTTTAGGACTAGGGCTGGGAAGTAATAGCATGATTGAGGAATCCTGGTTACAGGGATTCTCTCTCAGCCCTCTACCCTCAACTTGGGGGCCTGAACTTTATCCCTTGACCCCTAAAACTTAGGCCCTACCTTAACCCCAAGTAACCTACCTTTTTGAGGACTCATATAAAGAAATCATTTTAGGGAACCCTATAAAGGCAGGTTCCTGGGGGTCCAGGTAAACTTATATACAGAGAGGGAACCCCTGAACCCTGAACTTGGACACCCTGGGCCTTCGAGTGTGTGCCCAGAAGCCATATCCTGCGAAGCACGGAGGGCCAGACTGGGGGTTGAGGATTTAGGGGTTCAGGGTTTAGGGGTTTAGGGTGATTCGGGAGTTGGGATTTGCTTTTCTAGGATGCCCAGTAACCTAGGAATCAAAAGGGAGCCTTTTTGGTATTGGGTAACTTAATAAGGAACCTAAGACTTCAAAAAAGGGAATAAGGGTACTTCTGGGCATCCTAGTTTTCGTTTGTTAACGTCCAGTGCGCTTTATCTTCGCGCAACGGTCCACTCCTTGAGGAGCGTGCACATCGGAAGACTTCATTGGAAAAGAGTACTCTGGCAAGCACGGGCTTAGGGTTTTGGCCTTAGGATTTTGAATATCTACCGGCTGGAAATTGCTAGATTTGGTAATAATGAAAGGGTACACTGCGATAAACTCTAGAGTCTAGAGTAAAGTCTAGAGCGGTCCCTGTGACCCCTTTGGCCGTTTCTTTCGGGGCCGGTGTGGAGTAGGACAGTAGGACTGAGTGGATCGAGTGCGATAGCTCTGATTCTTTGCCAAGACCAAAACCATCTCCTAGGAGGTGCTTTTAAAGCCTTTGAAAATACCAGTAAATAAGATCCTCTTAAGCCCAATAAGGGAAAATATAAAATGCCCGAAAGCCCTACCTAGTCTCCCTGTACCCTCACCAACGTTTTGGGCTGAGTCTCCCTGCCCCAAAAGCAGGTTAACCTTTTCAACTATGGTAGGATTCTATAAAATCTAAAGTGTTCAAGCTTACCCCTAAACGCTTACTTTTAGTACCCTCATAGATGGCTTAAAGGAACCCCTTAGAGTACCCTAAACCCCTAAGAAGGATTACCTACCGAGCTACTAAGCCCTAAGGGTCCTGTGGCAACGAGCCCATCCCACTAGGGGCTGGCGCTGAGGAGGACGAGGACCCTCCTGAGTCATCATCTTAAAACGAGCCAGGCATGAGCCATGAGGGTTTAGGGTTTAGGGGTTTAAGGATTAGGGTTCAGGGATTAGGGTTTTAGCGATTAGGGATTAGAGTTTAGAGGTTTAGGGTTGAGGGAGTTTGGGGTTTAGGGCTTGGGGGTTTAGGGCATGAAGGTATTGAAGTTCAGCGGGTGTTAGGATTTCGGGTTGAAGGGGTTTTGGGATCTTAGGGTTGGGTCCGGATTGAAACCACCTGAACATCCCGCGAATACCTACGTTGCGAGGATTCTGCGCAGACTAGCAAACTCAAACATCTCTGAATTGCAGAAACTCCAAATTCCGCCAGAACATGCCAGAGACTCCAATATCCCGCAATTAGGGAATATTCCTTAAATCATATTAGGGATCCTGCTTTGATTTAAGGACATTCCTTAATTAAGGGATGTTGGAGTCTCTGGGTTGCTTCACCCCGTATGGTTCAGGGTGCGTGGGACTGTAGAACTAAGCTGGACTCACAACTAAGATTCATGGCTGAAGGATCTCTTGAAATCCTTCAGGGCCATCAAGGAACCCGTTTTTTCCAACATAACCTAAACCCTGAACCCCTAAACCCTCAACCTAACCCCTAATCCCTGCCCACATGAGACTTTCCGAAGAAGTGGGACAATTGTATAATACCATAGACGGGAGGATCCTTATTCGAAGGACCCAAAAATAAGGCAACCCCCATCATCGGAAACTCTAAACCCTAAACCCTCTATAGAACCCTCATAGATCCCTTAAGGAACCCTTATATGGATCCCTTTAAAGGTACCCTTATGGACCCCAAAACCACATGAAGTTTGGGCTTCAGAGCTCCCAAGGGCAACTCGAACTGGCCACGCCTCTGGGCTTTGGGGAAACAAGTGACTTTCTTTCATCAAGGGTTCCCTTTAAGTATAGACTTTTATTTCATAAAGGGCTCCCTTTAAGTATAGACTTTATTTCATAAAGGGTTCCCTTTAACAAACAGGTCCCAAAAAAGTACTAAAGTATGGTACTCCAAAGCCCAGAAAGGCAATTCGAACTGGCCCCGCCTTCTCCTGGCCACTCCAAGTCGATTCCTTGGTGGATTCTGGGAGCCCTGGGGGTGAATTCGAATACGTTAAGCTACCAAAACCTACTTTTTTGTAGGGCCCCTATAAATTCCATATCAGGGTTTATAATAAGAACCTACAAAAAGGTAGGGTTTGGAAGTTTAAGGTAGGGTTTTGTGTTCTGTCTCTAGAGAGCAAGCTGGAACATCCGCAATCGCAACTGAGGGTACGGTGAGATGAATAGTCACATGCAAAGCCAGGCCTAAGCCCTCGAATCCTTGTCCTTAGGCCGTCCTCCAAACACCGGCCAAACCTCAACCCTTTTCCCGCATACGTTTATTTTGCTCAAGCTGTTATCTTGCTTGAACAACTTCCACAGAAAAAAAGATATGGGCCTTAATAGTTAGAATAGGCTGTTGGGCCCATTATAATACTGTGCTTATAATGAGGAACCCTCAAAATAGCATAGGTAATCATTAAAAACCTTAAACCCTAAACCCCTAATTAAACCCTAAACCCCTAAACCCCTAAACCCTAAGCCCTCATACTAACCGCCCCGGCCGAGGCCATGGCTTGCTTCCTGAAGTCGCTGCCGGAGTGTCTCCCGGCAACTTTGAGCGCGCACCTGGCGGCGGTTTAGGGTTTAGGGTAAGTTTAGGATTTAGGGTTTCGGGTTTACAGTTTATAAGGTTTAGGGTTTAGTGCCTAGAGTTCTCTAGGATTTAGGGTTTAGGGTTTACCCATAGTCTCCATTGTAGTTCCTTTTTGGGGTTACCTTATAGGATCCTAATTATCTATTTGGTTAAACCAAAAAGGAACTACAATGGAGACTATAGGTAGGGTTTAGATCCTAGAGTTCTCCTTTTTAAAGGCGTCTATAAGGGCTACTGCAAGATTCTTTAATACGGGGGCCTTTAAAAATGAGAGTAGCGCTTTGGGCTTTGGCCGAAGAGGTATTTTCGGTCCTATACAGACCACTCTATTTATTATCTGGATCATACTATCACCATTTCTGACTCTTACAAAAAAGCTGCCACTACAGCGAAGATGCACACTACCATAGCACCTCTGAGTCAATATTGCTGAAAGCATTGGGTCAACAGCAGACTACTCGCAGAAATCAATTGGCGTCCTTCCCTACAGCTTCCAAAATGCCTTCATTGAGGAATATACCTTAAACCATATTGGGATCCTAGTAATCATATTTTAAGGTATAATCCCTAACTAAAGGGTTTTGGAAGCTCTGGGTCACAAGCCCCAGCCTGACCTCCTTCCTGTGTAGCAATTGGCAATGTAGCACTCCCATCAAGGACCAGTCCGTGTGGTGGCCACGGTTTAGGGTTTAGCGGTTTAGGGTTTCAGGTTTAGGTTTTAGGGGTTTAGGGTTTAAGGTTTAGGGTTTAGGGAGGTGCCCAGACGCAACCCATCAAAGTGATCACAAGGCAGAGGCATCACAAGAACCATTCGTACACCCCACCCTGGTAAAGGAATTCCAGGACTCCACACTGGGCATATGACAAGCAAAGTGTGTGGGCTTTAGATTTAGGGTTCAGGGTTTTAGTGAGCCGTTTTGGGTTCAGGGTCTAAGCTTTGAGGTCTAGGCCCTAAGCACCCCAAACCCAAAACCCTGGAACTCGAAACTGCGCTTTTCCTCACTGATGGTCACAGCTTCGCTGCCGGCCGCTTCTTTAGTCCTTCAAAAAGGGTACCGTTTGAGGTTATCAGGGATCATAAAGGGGTTGACGGGTCATGATGGGGTTTAGCGGTCATCATTGGGTTCGGGCCGTTTAGGGTATAAGCTATAGTTCGACCCTTAAGTACCTGAACAGAAAACCAATTGCCAATATGAGGCCTACGTAAATCCCATATAACTGCAGTGCTAAAAGTATGAAGACTCTCACTGAGCTGGAGTCTCCAGTCAATCCAATCAAAGCCAACAATAAGTGCAATATTGGCAAGGACATCAACAATATTGAGGACATGATTCAAAGTACGGCTGAAACTTACAATGAGAGAAAAAGTACTAGACCTAGACATGCTACTTGCAATTATTGTACTTCAACAAATTGCAATTATTGTACTTCAACACCAGTCGTCAAATCGAGGAGGCAAATTGACACAGGAAGACCAAGCTAAAATAACACTTTGCAATGTTCATGGACCTGTGACGCTGGGTTATGGTAGGGCCAAGTATGGCGTTGAACACGCAGTCGTAAGCAACAGCAGCAGCAGCAGCAGCAGCAGCAGCAGCAGCAGCAGCAACAAGCCTCATCATACGAGCAGTTTGGCTCGGACAGCAAGACGCATGCAAACAGAAACATTGTTCAGGCGAGTAATTTAACGATGTAGAGGCTAGGGTGACTAGGGGTGATTGGAACAAGGGTGTGGGGGCTTTTTGGACAGCATTTTCATGAACCAGAAACTCCAAGGAAAATCCACTGCAAAAGTTTTCAGACACTATTTTGTCGCACTGACATCTACATCCCGGCCTTTGCCGCAAACTGCTCGAGGCGCATCGGGCAGGACACTTCGGAAGGTCAGAGAAAGTCTCTCTTTCGGGCAGTGATCCTGGCCGCAGGCTGAATGTTAGTTTAGGGCTTTGGGTTTAGGGTTTGGTGGAATTTAGGGTTTGGAGTTCAAGGTCTGCTACCCTACAGCCGCATCACCTCTGCATGCTCAGGCCGCAGGTTTATCTTTCCGGGTACCTTCTTCCAGACCAATGAAAACACTAGATTCCTCTGACAGTAGAACCACTAGAAACCGCAAACGTGCGAACGTGCCATTCAAACTCTATTTAAACGAGACAACGGCAGCAATGGAGGTAGTGGTAGCAATGGTGGTATTGGAATCGGGAACGGTGGCGGTTATGGTCGCTGTTTCACTTGTAATTGCCTTCGTCGTGGACGAGCAGGAATGGCAGCAGCAAGATCATTCCCTAAGTACCTTGGCACATGCATATACTGTTACTACATGGGTACAAGACGTACTCCAAATGCTGACCCTACTTGCATTGATTTTCCGTCTCATTATGGTCATTCTGAGTCCTGAGCAGTTTAAGCGTTGTATGTAATGTGTTACTACTGACGGCCCTGGTGAGAGCTTTGATGGTAAATGTACATCTAAACACTGTAATGAGGCTAATGAGGCCCCTGCACCGAAACCCAAGCTTCGGTAGCGCGAATGCTTCAGTAACCAGTTCATCGAGATCTATCGCATGAAGACAGTTTCACTGGACTTTGAAGTAACCATAAGCAAAAGGACCCCAAAAGCATTGAAGTATGGTACTCCAAAGCCCAGCTAATGTCAACCCTCAAATCAAGACATCATCCACAGTCCTGCACACAACTCCAAGATCTACTAACCCTACACTCCCTGAAAGCTTATAGACCCATATAAGCCTTCAAGCGTGCCTTCTTGATGCCGTGCTGCCATCGGGAGCGTGATGGTCCAGTCATGAAATACCTTCGTCGTTGAGATTCAAGAACTTGTGAGCATGATTTCTGGCCTGATTTCTTGTGCTGTTTGGGAACATGCAAGATAGCCACGGAAAAGAGAGTCTTCGGGCAGCCCAGGTACAACGACCGTCTGGGGATGGCCACCTCAGAGCGACAGGGTAACTTGGTGGGCTCTTTCAGTGGTTTTCGGGCCTTGCGCGTCGTGGTCTGGGGAGGGTGAAGAGCTGCGTTTTGGAAAAACGATCAAAGAACTATAGCCAGAAACCCTCATTAAACGATTGTGTGCTGCGCAATGTTTGTGAGTTTGGTTTAGGATAAATGCAGTTATAGCTATGCTTGAGATACAAATTTAAAATAGTCAGCTAGCGTCTCAGTCTCAGCAACCCAGGACGGAAAATCAAAGGTACCACACGCACAGACAGCACTGGCTTCAGTCCGGCTTGGCGAGAACTGCAGCGGTCCAGCCCTAGCCAGCCGTGAACAACACCATGTTGTTCAAAATAAAGCTCAATCTTATGTTCCCAGACCAATCATCCTGAGTACTGGCTTGAAACTCTATAAATTACTTAGCCTGAGACTCCAAACAGACCCACAACCTGATTAGAGCTCCTTGCCGTCTTGCCGCCGTGGCGGTGTCGTGCACCTTCGCTAGGCCATAGGCGCTGCCACCGGTGTCGTAAAACGTCATGGTGGCATCCTGGGGAGGGGATTCCCAATTGGTCCTGTCCTGAGCCCATATATATATATATATATATATATACATATCTAAATATGCATATATATATATACACGTACGTATGCATATACATGTACATATATAGATAAAGAAGTATAGATAAATAGGTAGGTACATAGTAGAATGTAGGGTTTCAAGAGTGGGCACGAGTATTTTACTTTTTATGTGTTGGGAAAGTATCCTCTTGTAGCAGTATTGGGGATCCTCTGGGATGTAACTATCCAGAACTCCTGGAGTTTTGCGTTGGGCGTAGGATCCTAAGATTCCGGCGGCGTCAGGGTTTCGGTTGTACAAAAGTTTAGGGTTTATATGGTGAGGCGTTTAAGAAGACGTTCCTCTAGACTCTAAAAATCCTCGGACTCGGGCTCCAAGGGATCAAAGGCTCGGGCCTCGGACGTAATTTAGGGCTGTAGTAATATGGCGTGTTTTGGGTATAATACTGTTGATGATATAAATCCTGCATTACCTTAAGGACCCTAAACTATGGGAATTATGGTATATTCCTGATCATGGGTGATGCAGGATTTATATCAACAACCGTATTTATACCATGATATACCAACTTTACAATACAGAACCCTGAGGAACAATGTCAATATTTAATGAATGCCTCTATAGTCGGCGTGTTCCGGTTATGCTATGCTACGCCGAAAAAAGAACATGCCTCTGAGCTCGACTCACAGCAAGTATCAATCACCCGACCCGCGGGACTATGTCGTTTGCGCTACAATCCTGCAACAGGCAAAAGCCTGTTCTGTTTTGGGTAACTATTTGTTGTGACCTATGTCCAAAACCCAGCACACTACAATCCGTCACCCGGGATCCTACGTCTCAACTCCTGGAGCCTCAAGCCTTTAACCAGAATCCTCGCTAGGCTGTATGCTGTCCACTAGAACCCAAGCCAAAATGGCCTGACCGCACAGACCTAATGAAATCTGAACCACAAACTCAATGGGAATTGGAACACCGTGCCATATTTCGGCCCCCTAAACTCGAAGCCAAGCCTAGCTAGAATCCTTGTTCCGCAATTCGTTAACCCTATCCGACTCCGCCATTCGGACAAGCCGAGGTACGGAGAGCAGTGAGCAGCAGGCTATGACAGGCCCGAAGCACTTCTTGGAGTCCATGTGTTTATGCATGTAGCCACCTTGGGAATGGTTGTTCCAAGTTTAAGGTCTCAAGATGTCAATTTCGAAGTTTGGGCTCCCAGATTGCTGAAATTCTCGACAATTCATGGCTATTGGCTTGGCGGGTTTCCTCGGCGAAGGGCTTCCACGCTCCACGAATCCGTCAGGATACAAGAAATACGGTTTGGCCGGGTTTGTTGATTACTCTTGACCGTGCCATGCTGGGCCTGAGAAGTTCTGTTAACGGCTTTTCATGCAGAATACAACAGTTCCTCCGGCACAACGAACAGGTTTGAATTCAACCCGGACATTGGAACCGTCTTCTGAGTTACTGAGAATTTCAATCCATCACCCAAACCAAATGTCAACTTTCTTGGGCTTAAACTTGGCTGGAGAACCAACCGTTGAGCGAACACTGGAGCGACTTGAACAACTATGGCTCCAAGAAACAATAACGTTTTTATGAAACAGGCTCAGGAGAGGCATCGACAGAAACAAACATCTCGATCCAATCTGCAGGAATGAAACTCCAGATGAAGGCAAAGGAAGCTTACACAAGGAAAAACGTAATCTAACCATCAACTGGACATATCTCCGCACCTAATATGGATCCCTCCCTCGTACCCTGCACACTACCACCCCGGCTCTGCACCTTGACACCAAACCTTCCCTTGCCTTGCACCCTAACTCCGAACCTTGTAAACGGAACTCCCTACTGTACATGTTCCATCAAGATTGGGAGGTCCGTTAGTAAAGGCTCGCACGAACGCTTCTAGTAAGGCTTCCGAAACCCTGGGCCAGAACCGGGCACCCGGCCACTTTTGTAAAGGTTCACCCGGCAAAATCCGGTTTGACCAAGGCCGCTGGCCTTGGGCTGGGGTTGTTACTTTAGCTGTACGGGAACCACATCACATAAAGCCCCACAGATGCATCCGTTTGTATGGATTTGGTTCTCCTCTGCTGTCATTAAGCTCGACTCTAATGTTTCCGGGTTTGGTTAGGTTCTGCTCAACTTCAAAAGTGTTGAAGCATGCTTTATGGGTTTGGGTTCGGAATTTAAGGTACCGGTCCATCCAACATGCCCAAGTACTCCTTTGCGCACTGGAACTCTGCGGCTTTGCTGCGGATTTGCAACTCATAATGATAATCTGACTGCAAATGATCGGGATTGGCAATTGAGCCGTGCATCTACCTGGAAGATTGAGTCTAGTAGTGTTCATTAGGGTCCATATGGGGTTGGATAATTAGTCTGCGAACTGCCATGACCAGGGCCGTGAAGGCTTCACGCTGGGCATGGTTCGCATCATGTGGGTATCACTGCAAAGCGACAGCGTAAGAAAACAGATTTCTGTTTACCCTCCCAGCACGCGCCTTCAAGCAGGAGCTGCGACAACTGTTGTGCTGCATGAATCAACAACTCACGCAGTGAGCACCCAACTAGTGACGCTCTCTACCAGGTGACAGCGGAACCTGTGGCCGAACTGCTGATGGTGTCAAATGCGAATCGGGAAACGTAGTGCCTTCGATTCCGCGCCTCGCCTCTTATGAAATCCTTAGGTTGAATCCGACTTTGCAGACTAGTTTGCAAAGCCTCTACGTACCAGCCCAACGGCTCGAGAATCCTTCACAAAAAAGTTTTTACAATTGAGATCCTCAACAATACCTTAGACAGGGGATCGTTGATGACAGGAAGCGGAGTCTCTTGGAATGCAGAACCGTCCTACAACCCGGTAACACCCTTGTAACACCCAGTAGAACCCTTCTCTGAAACCCCTCAAACCCGACACCGAAACTCTTTTCCGGTGAAGATGGGCTCTCACAGGGATCAAGGGCTTGCATGTCAATTGGTAGTTGAAGGACTCATGGTGCAGGAACTCCAACCACTGTCGAGGATGAACCCATCCTGTGGACAAAGTGACATGCTGCAGGGGGCACTATAACATAAGGGGCCTCAATCGTTAGGAGAGGGTCGGGGCTACATTATTCTGTGCTTCCATTAGGAACCCCAAGGAACAGTATGAGCAAGTATACAGGCTTCTTTATGACATCAGGGTCTCCCCGAGGTTCCAGGCTTCTAGCAAGCCCGATTGGACCAAAAAACACTTGTCGTAGGTCATCGCAGGGAACCTGAACGTGGAGCAGCGCCCAAACCCTCCACTAGCTATACCCTAAACCCTAAACCCGGCTATGAGGGGTCAAATCGGCTCTACTTTGAAGATGTTCGCTGCTCTACAGCCGCCTTATCAGGACAGGACCCCTGAAGCTACGGATACGAGTCTACCACGATGTTAAAGGGGGGTTTAATCAGGGGAGCAGGGGTTAACATACTGTAGGAGCCTGAATAAATAGAATAGGGTTTAGGGGGGGTACGGTTTAGGGTTTAGGGTTTTGGGGGGGTTCCCTATTATGCTGAAAGTATAATATACCCCCCAAACCCTATTCCATTATTAAGGCCCCTATAATAGGCCACGTAGGGGCCTCAATGTAATTCCACAGGACGTCGGAGAAGATCGTCATATTTAGTCAGGCTCCGACTTCTATCTTACAAGTAAGCCCGAAACCCCAAGCCCATAAAAGGGCGCTGAGGGATTACATATATATATATATACATAAGATAACACCATGCTGTACTATGTTATAGTATCGCATCCTAGAGTCGCAGAGTAGAGTAGAGTATAGTAACTGCGGATTTTGGGAAGCCAGGGGTTGATCCCCAACGATCGAAGCCGACCCTGCCTCTCCGCGCCCTGAAAATCTAGGTGGGGCTTTTAAAGAATTTGAAAAATATTAGTAAATAAGATCCTCTTAAGCCCAATAAGGGAAATATAAAATGTCCCAAAGCTCTACCTAGAAATGGCTTACTGGCTCTTACACTGAGGGGGTTTAGGGTTCAGGCTTCGGAAGGACCCGATAGTAGGATAGTGGCAATGGAGGATACCTGGTTGTGACTGTTAATTACTAAAGCACTTGGACACCTGGGCTATGCCATCTAGAAAGACTTACACAAGCCATTCAACATACGTGAAGACGAAGCATAGGCTGAAGCTCAACTGCCTGCGGGTAAAGACCCTAAACCGTAAATCCTGAACTCTAAGAATGGGCTCAGGGTGCCGGGCACCCTGATCCCTACGCCCTACGTCATGGAAACGGGATGCCCTAACCCAAACCTTGAACCCGAAAGCCTGTACGAGCATACCCAATTGTGAACCCTGAATCAGTAAGTCAGGTTATAAGTTAAGTGGGCTTTCGCGCGGTGATAAGTATAGTTACCGTATTTATAACCCCAGTTACTAAGTCCCATGATCAGAACCCTCATCCACCCCTGTCCCTAGGCATCTAAGGACTCAGATTTTACGGCTTTTGGGGCCAAAGACCATACTATGTAAGGCCCAGGGTTTGTATATGATAGAAGCACCTGGAAAACCCGATCCTCTGTAAGCCCTAACCCCTAAACTAAAACACGAGCCAGCCTTAATGCCCAATGCCCCAAGCTCTGAACCACAAGTTCCATTTTTCACAAACACGAAAACCTTAAGCCCTGACCGCTTAAATTAAAACCCAAAGGCCTGCGACCTAAACTCCTATCAGCCCAATGCCGATTACCCTACGCCCTAACCGTTCCCTGAAGCCTCCGCCCTAACCCCTAGCTTAGGTAAGCCCGAAACCCTACGCCCTACCTCCCTCCAACTTAACTTTTCAACCGTAACCCATGACCCATGAAACAACCCAAAGAGCTAGGCACTTACAGCCCTAGGCCCAAAGCTCTGTAAACAAAAACCAAGCAAAACTCCCCCGACCCAAGCTCAAAACGCTCGCCCAAACCCAACATAAAGACACCCAGCGCCTTAAGCCAAAGCCCTTTCTAACCACAACCCTAAAACCCTAAACCCTAAACCCTAAGCCCCTCAACCCTGAGGCAAAAAGCCCCAAAAACCCCTAAAACCCCAAACCCTTGAAGCCTCAGAAGCCTAAACCTTAAAGCGAAACACCGCCATACCTACACCTTGGGTACGGCCCCCACTCAGTAATAGGTGAATAATATTCATAACATAGATATATTAGGACCTTAATAGTAGCCCTATTATAGACTCCTACTGTATGGGGGCAGTACCTAGCCTACACCGTAACTTCCAAAAAGTTAACTCAAGAAGAGTCTCTGAAACGCTAAACCCTGAACTAGAAAAAATGCTCATTAGGCACCTAAACCCACGAACCCCTAAATCCTAAACCCCAAACCCCTAAAGGAACCCTTAAAGGAACCCTGTGATCCTTAGAGATCCCTTAAAAAGGAAGCCCAGAGCCGCAAGATGCTAAGGATCCGAGCGACCAGTCCTAGGCGCTGGGCCTCCCGAGCAACCTCCAACAGTAAAGGGTTTAGGGTTTAGGGTTTAGGGTTCCTTAAAGGGCTCCTTAAAGGGATCTATAGGGTTCCTTAAAGGGATCTATAGGGTTTAGGGTTTAGGGTTTTGGGGTTTAGGGGTTAGGGTTTAGGGTTTAGGGTTTAGGGTTTAGGGTTAAGGGTTTAGGGTTTAGGGTTTAGGGTTTAGGGTTTGTTTTTTTCAGTTGGGCTGACTTCCTTCTTTGGGTTTGGGGTTTGGGGTTCAGGGTTTACAAGGTTGTAGGGTTTAGGGTTTGGAGTTTCCAAAGCCCTAAGGGTCCATGTACCCAAATAGTATATACTTATGCCCCAAAGTACCCTTTTAAGGGACTAATTTTTAAGGCCAAAGTATCTACTATTTGGGTACATGGACGCCTACGGAAAGTTAGGGGTACCTTTAATAGAAGGGATCCAGAAGGGTTCCTTTAAAGGGATCTAGTTGGGTTCCATAGGGCTTGAGGGTTTAGGGTTCGGGGCTTCGGGTTCCTTTAAAGGGATCCACAAGGGCTCGTTAAAGGGGTTCCATAGGGCTTGAGGGATTCTATAAGGGTCCAAAGGATCCAAGACTATTTGGGTCCCAAAGGCTCCATGTACCGTTATAGTAGATACTTAAGCCTCAAAAGGGTCCCTATATAGGTGCTTTAAGGCCTACGTATCTACTATATGGGTACATGGAGCCTCTGGGGGTTAGGATAGTAGCTATGTACCTTAACCTACCACCAAACCCTACTTTTTGTAGGTGCTTATTATAAACCTTAATATGGAATGTATAGGGACCCTACAAAAAAGTAGATTTTGGTAGGTTAAGGTAGCTTTACATTTGGGAGAGTATATGATTATTACGTACTTGGACCCTTAGCTAGGCTTCGGGGCGTCCAACTTGCCTTTGGCTTAGGCTTTAGGGTTTGGGGACTGTCTTTTTTCAGTTGGGGTGACGTCCTTCTTTGAGTTTGGGGTTTGGGGTTCGGGATTTAGGGTTGATAGGGTTTTAGGGTTCAGGGTTTGGGGCTTATAATATACGGTTTTAGGGTTTAGGCTTTATAGAGTTGTAGGGTTTAGGGTTTATAGGGTTTGGGGTTTATAGGGTCTTATGGTTTTGGGTTTCATAGGGTTTAGGGTTTATCGGGCTTTAGGGTTTAGGCCTTAGGAGTTGGGATGTATGACAAAGTGTTTAGGACTCAAGGTGAGGACGTCGGGTGTTGGAGGATCCTGTATGGTTTCACAGGAAAGCACATAGAGTCTACCTCCATGCAGGAGTGACCCTAAGGGTCCATGAAATCATATGTATATACATTGGCCTCAAAGTAGTCCCTGTATTGGTTACTGTAGGACCAAAGTATATGCTATATGGGTACATGGACCCTTAGGGTAAGACAACATCTTTTTGAGGAGGGTTTTCGGAAAGGTCACACCCACCCTGCCGCACGGGAAAGCAACCACGGGGGTGTGGGCACGCATTGGCAAGAGAACCCCAAATCCAAAAACAAACCAAACTATAAATACATATATATATATATATATATATACGTACCTCATACACCCAGTGGGTGCTTTATGAGTGGTTTAAGGTCTAGGGTTAAGGAGTAGGGTCGACAAGGGCTTAGGGATTGTGGCTTCGGGTTACATGAGGGATTCATACAGGCCGTACGAATTAGAACAAATTAGAGCTCTGGGCCCTTGCATAGGGGATGTGTACTGATCACTGTCAAACCGGGTGCGTTTGAAACACGGCCTTCTTGCCAGTGTCCCCCATACTGTCACCCAGCGCATACACTCACTAATGTTGTTACGGAGAGCTGTATATTTTCCCCGAACCCTCCAACATCAACCTCTCATATCATACACAAACCCTAAACCCTAATACCATAAACCCCTAAATACACCAGACCCTCAAACAAACTCTGCGTACCGAACAAACTCTTCGTGCGACGAGGGACCTTCTGTGCCAGTGCTGCGGTTTTAGCCGGCGGGCTCCTCCATCTGCGGAGCTTCTCTGGGCTGAGGCTTAGGGTTGTAGGGTAGGGGGCTTAGGGGTTTAGGGCTTCAGGGGTTTTGGGTTTAGGGGTTTGAGGGTTTAGGGTTTAGAGGTTCAAGGGGTTTAGGGGTTTAGGGGTTTAGGAGTGAGGGGTTTAGTGCTTTAAGGGCTTAGGGGATTAGGGGATTAGGGTTTAGGAGTTTAGGGGTTTCAGGATTTAGGGGTTTCGGGGTTTAGGAGTGAGGGGTTTAGTGCTTTAAGGGCTTAGGGGATTAGGGTTTAGGAGTTTAGGGGTTTCAGGATTTAGGGGTTTCGGGGTTTAGGGCTTTAGGGTTGAGGGGTTGAGGGGTTTAGGGATGGGTTCGGGCCTTCGAGTAACGCCAAAAACCTGTAAGCGCGCCATGCCTAAACTCGATACGCCCTATAAACCCTGAGCCGTGTGAACACCATGAGAATGAACTATATGAGGCTGCAAACCCCATAAGCCCCGAACCCACAACCCCAAAGGGTCCTATGTATTGTTATGGGGGATACTTCCCTATATCGGTACATAGGACCCTTTGGGACCCTGAAAGCCATGACTCAGCTCTCAGTCCACGCACACACATGTCCCCGGAATGGACCCCGTAAATAGACATTCTATGAATCTCAGGACTCAGGGAAGCCTTAAAGCCCGTCAAATAAGTGAACCCTGTAGGGCCCTAACCCTGAACCCTAAACCGTGCGATTAAGCCTAAAGCCTAAACCCTCAACCTGAAACCCTAAACCCCTAAACCCCTAAACCCCCAACCTTTAAACTCTAAACCCCTAAACCCATACGCCCTAAACCCCTGAACTTTAAACCCTAAACCCATAAACCCTAAACCCCCCAAAAAATAAACCCTAAACCTCTAAACCCTTATAAACCCCTTAGAGCCCTCAGCCCTGAAAGCCCCGGAAGCCCGAACAGACGGGAAACACAACCCAGAGGCTCCTCATATACTACTGTTGATGATATATTTCCTGCATTACCCATAATAAGGAATATACCATTTTTGGTCCTTAAGGTAATGCAGGATCTACATCATCAACCGTACCATTATAGTATTAGGTCCCAAAAAAGCCATCCTTACTATGGTCTTAGGTCCCCAAAACCCATCCTTATTATGGTTTTAGGTCCCAAAAAGGTCATCCTTACTCTGGTGTTTGGGACCTAGTTCCATGATGGTAGTACTTATATGGGAGTTTCCGAAAATAGTAGGAGACCCTAATACAGTGCCCCAAATAGTAGGACCCTTATCATAAGGACCCCAAAATAAGGTATAAGGAGCCTCTATACTGAACTTAGAAAGAACCCTAGCAACAATCATATTTTTAGCTATCTCTTAGGGATTCTAAAATATCCAAAAATGAAAATTACTTCTAAGTACCCCTAATATCCAAAAAATAAAAACTACTTCTAAGTACCCCTAAGAAACCCTACCCCTAAACCCTAAACCTCAACCCTAAATAGACTAAAACAAATTACTTCTAAGTACCCCTAAGTCTAGGGAAGGCTCCTCGGCTCGGCTTCGACCAGCTCCATGGCGTCGGAGATCTGCGGTCCGTACTCCTGGGTTTGGGGTTTTGGGGTTCGGGTTTTCGGGTTCCTTTAAAGGGATCCTTAATTAAGGGCTCCTTAAAGAGATCTATAAGTTATAGGGTTTTATAGGAGTTTAGGGTTTAGGGTTTCGGGTTTAAGGTTTGGGGTTCAGGGGTTTAGGGTTTGGGGCTGGCGACTTAGGGTCTACAGCCTCGGGTAGCTCCTTTCGCCATTTCTTGCTCGCGGAAGGGGGGTGTAAGCGATTCAACAAATGTGTCTGCTGAGGGGTCTGCAGGGGCTCTAGTCCAGAAGGGTTTTGCTGGGGGTTATCCGGGGTTGAGGATTGAGTGGGTTTGGGGACTGGAAGGACTGTATGGTTCGGGGGCTTTGGGCCGAAAATAATCTGATAGCCTTAACAAACAAAACAGAGCTTTGGGATCAATTAATGTGTAATTGTATACGGACTTTTGCTGAGATTCCAGGCCCCGATAAGGGTTTAGGGTTCCCTAAACTCTAAACCCTATTCAATGCGAAACCCTAAACCTTCGATCTGGGTTTATGGTTCAGGGACCCTGGCCCTAGCTTCTGGGCCCGGGGGTCCTGCTGCCGAGTGTTGCTGAACTTGAGGTGGGCCTCGCAACAGAGCACGTGCTCTTCAGGTTGGGTGCTGCACCAAACACAGTTCCAGTCGCTAATTATGAGGGTGTTTTGGGTGTAGGGTTCAAGGGTTAGGGTTTTTTTTAATTTTTGATAACAGGATCTAACTGTTACTGAGGGGGGGCAGTCTCCAAGCTTTAGGGCCGTATCGACTCCCGTGTTCCATTGGGGTTCCTTGTTCAAGACTTGATGCTTGAAGTGCAAGGGCATTGAGTTGGGATGAAAGGCATAGGAGCTAAACCACTCGAAGCCCGAAACTTGGGGGGTATCGAAAGGCCTGCAAGATGTCCTACGCGGCTTAAGGGATGCATTCGGGTCGCGAAGCACGCCGGGACATGGGTCCTTCCTGACATTCCACTCTGCAGTGAGGTTAGACATTGCGAAGTACTAGTAATCAGGCTGACACTGAGTCGAGTGCTTAGCCTATTTATCGATGCCGGTGAACCCCCACCTAACTTCGGCAACTGCCGCGAAGCCCATGCGAAATGTCCTGATCACCCTGTTGGTTTAGATGACATAATGATGATGTTGTATACGACTTCTTCAAGCCTCTGCAGTGTCCGCGCCTTGTCGAGCCAGTGGCGCTTGCCATCGCGCAGTTCTTGTATCAGCGCCTCTTGCACAAACATGCACAAGCCCGGATCTAAAAGTGCCACGGTGGGGTTTAGACAGGGCTGCTGGAAGGCTAATGTAGGAACCTGATTAAGAAACCCTGGGCTTTTAACCCCAAAATAGTAGGATTCATATAAGGAACCCTAACAAATACAGCCCCAAGGTTTCTTAAGCAGGTTCCTACATTAAGCCCTAAACCCGAAACTATTGTCCTCTGGGTTTCAATCAGTCTAGTCCAGGAGCCAAGACCGGATTTCGGGCGCTCGGGAGGACATGTAGATAGCTTGCTGTAGTGTCGGGGCCTTAGAGGTTTTGGGCTCCTTGATGGCATATTTAAAATAAGGAAGCCTGACCAATAAGATGGGTAATAAGTTTTGCTTCGAAAATACTCACAGAACGCATCCTTAGCCCTGAAGAATGCAGAACCGAAACCTCAAGAACCCAATCAAGCCCCAAGCCCTTTTAACCTTGACCCAGAACCCGAGACCGCCGTTGGAACGTAAAGCCTTGTAAGATCACAAGCTCTCTCCAAGAGCTTTGTTGCAGCATCCTGATCCGACTCCGGATAGCCTGGGATGGACTTCATCTCACGAAGAGTTGAGAGCACTAATGCATCCGCAGACCCGTCCTCCAAAAGTTTTCCAATTTGCATGGTCAACGCCTC
Source organism: Symbiodinium sp. CCMP2592 (assembly GCA_905221615.1). Lineage (NCBI taxonomy): Eukaryota > Dinophyceae > Suessiales > Symbiodiniaceae > Symbiodinium > Symbiodinium sp. CCMP2592. The sequence continues at coordinate 438,594 of CAJNDT010000746.1, read as the reverse complement.
GATTCCACTGGCAGTCTTCTTCCAGATACTTACTAGAGAGCAGACTCCTTCTTCTAGAGTCTCGAAGATGGGAAAGTTCCTTTCCTCCCTGCCGAAGGAAGCCCGCATGTCGATGTCCGAGGCATTCAAGCACGACGATGTCACTCTTTCCATGTACAGCCGAGTCGAATCATAATTGTAGTGCAGAACTCGGAGAGTGGGACCAGACTTTACGCAACCTTAGACCCGGAGCCCAAACAACGTTTGATTAGGGTTTAGGTATTTAGGTGTTTAGGGATTTATAGGGTTTAGTCTCTGTAACACAACCCCAAAACCCTCAACCCTGGTAACTGGAAGCAAGGGTTCTGTGGTGTGCTACATGATCTATGGCTAGGCAAGGAGTTAACAGGATATTTGGGGGCCGTGCTGCTTGCTGCTCAGAGTGGTGTCTCATGATCTACTACAGGGCTTGCAGGGGATACCATTACCAATGATGCAGAACTCTGTATCGGGTGCAGGCCCCATTTGGGGTCAGGAAGGGGCGACAAAGGCTCGGAATTAAAGTGAAGCCCTTTGAAACCGATACAGACCCGTGAACCCTAGCTAAGATTCTCTCAGGCAAGTATTTATCAGGTTTCTGACCTCCTCCTCGCTGGCAGAGACGAAGTCGGGCACCACTAGAAACCTTGGCGAGACTTCCTTCCTTCCGTCCTTCCTTGCTTACGTACATACTTACTCGCGTACTTACTCACTTACTTACCTACTGACACACACTCATGCTTCCTTAAACATACATACACATATATATATATATATACACATATATATATATATATATATATATATGTAATAACCATGTCTGGGGACAAACAGCAAGAGAGATGGTTTCCCTTCTGATCCGCGTCATTGTGATCAGCAGAACCCACCTCCACACCACCACTCCATGTTGATGCTCATTCATCATATCTCATCATCACAATGTTGATCACCTTCGCATTCATCTGTCGGCCCGGCCATATTCCCAGTTGCACGCTGTAGACGAGTAGTTAACAACTCGATACGCATGGATGTTCATGACCACAGCGACGACTACGGCGCCACGGCCACCGTTGCGGCGGCGGCGCAACGACTCCGACTGATATAGGGGCCTTAATAATTAGAATCGGGTTCTGGGGCCCATTATAGTATAACTATGAATGATAAGGAGCCCAAAAATAGGGAATCATTAAGGCCCCTGCAGTAATGCACATGCACTATTACTACGCACGACGACATGAAGAGAAACATCTCCGAAGATCCACAAACCCCAGAGCCGATGCGACCTCGTCAAGGCGGCATAAGCCTAGCCATGCCGGCTTGTGGGGCAACCACAATCGCCACCTATAACCCCCTTAGAGCCATAGTAGAAACCATATGCTTAATAGTCTCTTTTGATTTTTCTGAACACGACTAAAGAAAACAAATTCCCAAGAAGACTATAGCCCCTCAGGCGGTCATCTCTTGAGCTTTGTGCAACATCAAACAGCTGGAGAGGACGTTGCCACTGGCTGTTCGCAGCTGTGAGCGACCTTCCACACCCCGTCTACCACGGAGAGCTGCACCACGAACCCAAAACCCCCGAACCCCCTGAAGCTAAAAAATCAAACGCAATATCCTGACACGGCTGCACGATCCACTATTGATCCCTTCAAAACTCCCCACGCCCCCTAAACCCTAAACACGACAAGTAAACACTAACCCTGGGGCTCCAAGTATACAAATACTACGTACTTTGGGGCCTAAAAATCTATAAATAATACCTACTTTGGGCTATTTGGAGCCCAGGGTAATGTAATCAAAAAGGTCTTCACCTTACTCTAGTTTACCATAACTTAACCAATGCCAGTCATTGACTATTCAGGCTTCTACACTGGGCCTCCTACTTCCTAAGCTAGATTCTCTTGGGCACAATAACGGACGATACAACATGTCCCAAGTATATATATATATATAGCTTCTCCAGTATAGTATACTAGGCCACCGGGCCCCTGCGGCTTCTCTGGGCGGAGCACGCCGGACGGCAACGAGCGCTTCGGAGCCATTGCGGAGGGGCCGGTTCTAGGGTTTGTGATTCAGGGATATGATTAGGGCTCATGAGCATTGCTATTAGTGTGTTGCAGTAATACTTATCACCGCTTGATTTGTTTGGCGTAGGGTTTAGAGTTAGCGGTTTGGGGTTTGTGGTTTGGGGTTTATAGGCCTTACCAAACCTACGTTCTTATGTCTCCTCATTATGCTTTCCTTATCTGAGTTTCTTGAAACGGTAGGTTAAGTGAGGTTTTGGGTGTCTGGTTTCAGGCTTCCGGAGTGGGACTCGGTGGGCTTTGAAAGAGACTGGGGCTCGGTTTCGGGTTTAGGGGTTTAGGGTTTGTATAGGGTTTTTGTGGGATTCAGGTTGTACAGCAGAAGCCGGACAGTTGGAACATCAGTATCCTCATGCCCTTAAAGGTGGATTATAGGGGATCCGAGCACTAATCATCCTAAAGCCATGTTCCAACTTTCTGGGGTTCACCATAAGGGGTTCGAGTTTAGGATTTGGAGGCGCTTTGAGGGGTATTTAAGGCATGGGGGCTTTCGGCTCTTGGTGGATTTGGGGCTAAACTTTGGGACTCAGGAATCAGGAATCAACGGGGCTTAGGGCTTGGGGTTTACGGTTCAGGTGCTTGCGAGTAGGTTTGCGTTATCCTTTCGGGGTTGCTCTGTAGGCCTCTTGAAGATTTCAGCCAGTATGGCAACCTCCGAGGCAGGAAAGCTCAAAGCGGCCGGAGCCTTGCGTCAGGTCCCGTAAACCCACACTGGCAGGATCTGTCGGAGTGCCAAGTCAAGGCTCCTGGTGCATCTAGTTCGCGGTTTAGGGTTTAGACTTTAGGGTTTAGGGTTCAGGGTTTAGAGTTTACGGCCTCGCACTAGAGAATCTACGGCAATCCCAGGCCTTTGGAAGAGGATCCTGGCCACAAAGACAAGACCCCTCGAACAGCATCGTTTCGGCCTGAGGCTTCAGTGTCTAATTGGTGCGTTCCCTTATCTTAATAGGGATTAAAGTATTACGGGACTATCATCATCCCCGGCTCCTCAACTCCCCCAGTATCAGTAATGGTTAGTTAAGGCCTACACACTAGAAGCTGCCCCCACCCTGTAAGAGTGGTATACCCTAATATAATCCCTATAGTCACTATTGCAGGGTGGGGGCAGCTTCTAACCTACACACCCTACGCCCTCAGCAAAACAGGACCAGCCCGAAGACTCCCACATTGGCACCTTTGGCAATCGCTCGAGGTAGGCCGCCAGAACCTCTCCCCAGATTCTCCAGCATCCCTGAACCCTAAACCCTAAGCAGCCCTAAACTTATTAGGGGTCCTTCTTCAGATTGAAATATCATACACAGGTTCAGGGAGTTTTTTGAAAGCTGCAGTTTACTCCATTCTTCTGAACTTGCACGTAAGCCATCGGGTCACAGGAGTGCAAGACTCTCAAGTTGAATTACCTAGTTAATAAGGTTGGGGCGGCTAGGGTTCAGGGTTTCGGGAGCACAGGCATAGGGCCTACCTACACCCAAAGCTCGCACATCCAGAAACAGGACAAGCCCTTTTAGCACCCGTACAGTCAGCACTTCCGTGGCCCTAGACTTAAAGCCCACGACATCGATACTGTCTAGGCATTAAGGTTATATACCAGGATTACCTGAAACCCAAATCCAGTTTTTCAACGTCATAACAAAACCAAACCAAGCAGTCCCCCCTTAACAAAAGTAGCTTGCAGACCTTACATTACAGGGTTGAAGCAGTTCTAAGAGCTCAGGGTAAGGTTAACACCAAACCCCATTTGCACCTGAAGACCTAAACACCCAGCAATCCGAAGCCCCAATTCTCCCAAAAGCCCCCAAAAATTGAACCCTACACCCTGAAGCCCATACCATACACGCTCCTTGCAGTCGCTGCAACGCACAAACCAGTCACTCCCTGTCAGAACTAGAAAGCACAAATCCCAAGCCTCAAATCTTCGGGTTTTACAGGGCTTATACGGTGAATTCACCGAAAATTTACGTGTTCATAGGAGCTATATAAGGGTTCCCTGAAGCCTTTCCAGTCGACACCTCAAGCCCCTCACTCCCAAGCCATAATTGCTGATTCAAGCCGACAAACCCTCAACCCTCAAACCCTAACCAAATCAACGCTAAAGCTTCAAAAGCCCTGGACCCCGGGACCCCTAAGAGTTGAAACCCCGCTCAACTCCCTGAACTCCGAACGGGCCCCCTTGTTGCATTGCTGCAGAAATCCACGGTTGGATCATATTTCAAAGAAGCCCCATAAGTATAAGTATTCTGAATTCCGATTCTTAAGACCGCTTCACGAAATCCAGAAAGCCCCAGGAAAACACAGAGATCGCTGCGCATCCCGATTTCGCAAGACAATACTAAACCCTGTGCAAATTCCCATAAAAAGCCAGCAAAGAAGCACCCTGCAACCCAATCCCCCCAGACCCTCTTAAAACCTCCTTTCTGATTCTGGAGCCCCTATGCCCGAATGTCCACAGGCCCCTCTAAAACGCTTGATCTCTAGCAACTGCAAGTTCCATGTACTAAACACCTATGATGTCAAACCCCAGAAGCCGTAAAACCCAAATCCCAGAACCAAACCCTCCACTTCATAAGCTCCATCATTACCCATAGGCCCCAAAGTAGTTCCTTCTTGGGATTGCCTTATAGGATTCTAAATATGAGCCCCAAGAAGGAACTACTTTGCGGCCTTAGGGTTTTCCGCCGACCTCCGGCGCGGCTTTCGCATCCGCACTCAAGGAGCTCCGGTCTCGGGTTTATAGGACTTTTTCGAAGGAGGGTTTAGGGTTCCTTTTAGGGTTTAGGGTTTAGCGTATAGGACTTTTTTTAAGGGAGGGTTTAGGGTTCCTTTTAGGGTTTAGGGCTTTGGGTTTAGGGTTCAGGACTCTTTTGAGGGAGGGGTTCCTTTCCCTAGGGATCCAAGGACTCATATAACTAGGATACCCAGTAACCTAGGAATAAAAAGGCCTCTCTTTTTGGTATTGGGTTTCTTTGTAAGGAACCTAGGCTACAAAAAGGGAATAAGGGTACTACTGGGCATCCTAGTATATTAAGGCTTTTGGGCCCAAAGACCATACTATACAAGGCTTTCGGGCTATTTTGATCCCTAGGGTTTTTTCCACCCTGTACCGTAAACCCCGAACCCTAGACCTTATACCCCACACCCTTAACCCTAAACCCCCCACCCTAAATACTAAACCCCAAACCCGACACCCCACACCCTAAACCCTAAACCGAGTGGGTCGCGACTGAAAGGCCAGGCCGGCGCGCAGGGTCTTTGCAAAGGGTGTCGTTTCAACTGCTCAGGGTGCGGAGCACCCAATTCGATACTTGGGAGACGGTTTAGGGTGTAGGTGCAGTAACCCTAAACCCTAAGTTTGCTCGGGTTCCCTGCTGTACTTGCAGTTTCTCGTGGGGTTGCTCGGATTCCTTTCTGTCGCCCTAAACCCTAAACCCTAAGCCCTAAACCCTAAGCCCTAAGTCCTAAACCCTAAGCCCTAAACCCTAAGCCCTAAACCCTAAACCCTAAGCCCTAAGTCCCAAACCCTATTCAACCCTAAACCCCGGAAATCCGAGGACCCGGCCGAATCCAGCCTCCACGGCTTCGCGGACGCCGGCGCCCTCTTCCGTGTGGACTTTTGGCTTTGGGTTAGGGGTTTAGGGTTCAGGGTTCAGGGTTTAAAAGGACTACGGGTTCTTAAGGCTGTGGATTTTTTTTTGAACTCCTTTTCTCCAGAGGAGTTTTAGGGTTCAGGGTTTAGGGCTTTTGGCTTTGTGTTTTGGGGTTCATTGTCTTTTTTTTGAACGCCATTTTCCGTCTGCTAGTGCAGGGGTCAGGGTTTTGGGGTCAAGGGTGTTTTTTTTCAAAGTGCAATGGCTCTGTCTGCGTCTAGGGTTTAGGCTTCAGGGTTTAGGGTTTAATATGACTATGGGCTCTTGAAGCTACGGTTAGAGATAATAGGACGTCGGAACTATATGCTGCGTTTAAGAAACTGAAGACAAGGCATGGGAGCTGTGCTGTTTGCACAGGGGCTGGCTGCTGGCTGCCCTCTGGTTTTGTTCTGGCCTTCCTTGGTTTGAGGTCCCGGAGAGTTTGCAGGGATCTGCCTGGTTTCTGGTCTCTGCTTACCTGCCGGTGATGAGCCGTACCTCAGTCTACCATACAGTCCTGATTTGCACGGTGCTAGCAGAATCCTACAATCGAAATTTCAGGCTTGCAATTACAAAAGCGTAGCTTGTGGTGGGATATGCCGACGGCACTGGACCTCACACGGGGTTGGGCCAACAGGGCGAAACCAGTGGACTCTTTTCTCGCGTGACATCTGTCCTCCTTGACACATCTACGTGCTCACACCTGCCATGAAGATGGTCATTGGGCAGGCGGAGCATAGGGTACATGCTTCACTCAGGTAGGAAGCTCTACGCAGGTTGTTTGGCAAGTGTTCCGCCCACGAGCCACCCGCAATGTTTCAAAAGGCCCACGTCGGGCTCTACGGTTCAAGGCAGTGAAAGCTGCTACGGTAGTGTCAGAAACCAGCCACATAGACACTCCATCAGTGGATCCATGCAAGGTCTCATGCAGACTACTGGCGGCCCTAGGCTGTCTGCCGGACAACAGCCTTCATTTGGGCTGCCCTTCAGGCCGACAGCCTTGCAGCGCATGCAGGTGCCTTAAAACAGGATCCACGGTCGCACCTTAACCTGCCAAACCCTTATAGGTTCTTATTCTAAACCCTAACATTGATATGGAATTATAGGGTTTTGGTAGGGCTTAAGGTAGGCTGTGCCTTTCAGTCTCTTCTGGGCGCATGTTGCTGAGCCCGGAAAGACCGCCGCCGGCATGTTTCAGCAAGTTTCGCCGACACCTTCGGGAAACTTTTGAGCTATTTGTCGGGTATCATGGGGAACTATACAGGTTAACCTTTTTGGTTATATAGGGACTATACTACCCACAAACAAGGTTTAAAGGTTGCTACTCCACTATTAGGTTGAGCCTCAAACCCTACGCCCTAAAACCGCGCTTCCGGCTGCTCGCGTTGAAGGAAGCTTCTATATTCCACACCCACCCTGAACTTTAAACCTTTTACCCGGATCCCAAATAACCTACCTTTCTTGGGCTTCTTAGCATGGTTTCCTTATTAAAGTCCTGAAAATAGTAGGTTATTTGGGGTTCGGGCAATGCCTAAAATCCTGTAACCCTAAACCCTATAGACCCTAAACCCCGAAACCCTACACCCAATCCAACAAAAAAGAAGCCCCGGACCTGTCTGCGACGTGCGGCCACCGACGCCTTCGAGGCGATCTCCAAGCGCGCCTCTGTGGCCCTCGAGGCCCTCTCTAAGCGAGCCTTGAACCGCTTCCTTAGCTGCTAGGTTTAGGGTTTATAGGGTTCAAGGTTTAGGGCTTATAGGGTTTATAGGCGTTTTAAGGTTTGTTGGGTTTAGGGTTTTATATGGCTTATAGTGTTTATAGGGCTTATCGGGCTTCTAAAGTAATTTATAGTGTTTATAGGGCTTAGGTTCTCGGCTGCTGGGTTAGGGCTTTAGGCTTCCCAATGACGCCAAAACCCCCTTAACGAAGGCAAAAAGTTGCCCGACAATCTCAGTAATCCTAAATCCCAGAACCTCACTGAAATGCCAGGAAGTTTCGCGTAGGCGCCATCCACGGACGCTGCGGCCTCCGTAACCGACAGGGTTCGAAGCCTCCTCTTGTTCGGACATCGCCGCATCTCCGTCAGCGCCTTACTGCTCAGGTTGTGTAAGGTTTCGGTTTAGGGCTTGAGGATTTAGGGTCCAAAGTTTAAGGCGTCTCGGCCCGAGGCTTTTTCATGGGGGAATTTCGCTGAATGCGTGTTCCCTTGTGTAAAGTTGACCAGACCCCAGCGGTAGTAGGTAGTTGATCTTCGCTGTTTGCTGGTCTGCCCGTCTGGTCTCCCTCCTTTCGATGGGGTCGAGCTCGGGGGGCCTTCTGTTTCACTAGCAGCGCAACTTTTGAGCCCTTCTTCTTAGTCGCTCAAGACCTTCGGACCTCAATGCGAGTCAGTCAGTCAGTCCAAAGTTTAAGGGTTAAGGGTTAAGGGGTTTAGGGTTTAAGGGTTTAGGTTAAGGGTTGCGGTTTCGGTTTAAGGGGTTACGTTTGGGGTTTAAGGGATTAGGATCTTGGGTTTCAGGGGGTTTCGGGCTTCGGGGTTCAAGGATTCTAGGGCTCATTCAGGGTGGTTTGCAGGATTTCGGGCCTGAGGCTTCAGAGGGTATGGGTTTTGACTTGGGGTTTCCCTATTCTAATTATTCAGGCCTTTCTAGTAGGGACCAAGCCGAAGATGCGCCTCAAGACACCTTAAGCCCGCAAAGCTTCAAACGCACCACAGGCTGTGACAACTCATAGGCTTCTAAAACCTATACCCTGTACTCCAATCCCTAGGCCCTTACGCTACACCCTAAACTTAACTCTAAACCCTAAGCCTAAACCCCTAACCCTAAACCCTAGGCCCAGCCTCCCGCAGGAATGGCCAACCCCGACCGGCAGCCCTAATCAGATGGAGACGATGATGCAGGGCATTCCGCAGCTTGGTATAGGGCCCCTCCAACCTGCTGAAGCTCTATTTGACGTGACGTTTCGGCTTTGGGGTTTAGTTGTTGAGTCAAGGTCCTCCTGCGACTCCCTTTTAGAGCCCGCGCCCCGCCCCCCCCCCGTTCGCCGGGCCCCTGAGGCCGCCCCCGAGTGCCAGAGAGGGAGAGTGAAAGAGAGAAGAGGGGCGGAGCCCAAAGCTCCCCTCCAACCGGTTTAGGGTTTAGGGCTTAGGGCCTTGAGGTCACCTGGATGTCGGGTTTCAGGTTTAGGGTTTCAGGGCCAACCAAGACTTCAGATTCAAGGCTATCTACATAAGTCCTTGACTTGGGTTTACGACTTCGGGCAGACACGGGTGCTCTCAGACAGGCTCCATCCCACGCTCGCCCTGCGTCCGACCTTATGCTCTTTGGTATGGCCCCTACGTGGCAACATAACGACAACAAGAAGACCTTTTAAAAGTTGAAAGCACATACACAGAAACAAGCGAATCAAAAACAAGCGGGTACAGGATATGTTCATCCCCTAAACCCTAAACCTTAAAGCAGACCCGTGTAGACATCCCGTCGCCCACCTCATCGAGCAGTGCAGCACTGCCCTGAAGGACAGCTGCATCTCCGGCTTCCTCAGGGCGCCCCACGGAAGCCCCAGAAACAAGAACTATACCTTAGGTACTGCCCCCATACAGTAAGAGTCTATAATAGGGCTACTATTAAGGTCCTAATATATCTATATTATGAATATTATTCAACTATTACTGAGTGGGGGCCGTACCCAAACTATACCCTACGAGCCTATACCCTACGAGCCCTGTACTCTCTAAACGCAAAGAAGCCTCAAAGTATCCTTCCCTGAACCCTAAAGACCCTAAACCCCTAACCCGAGGTTTCCAACCCTACAGAAGCAGGTCGTGACACCTACTTTCGGGGGGGCGGGGGGGGGCTATGCAGCCACAGAAACCCCTTCCACAGAAACCCCTTAAAGCATCAGTCCTGTAAGCTTGATGCACCAAACCTGCACCTCCAAACCCTACAGTAGAAGCCACAAAGTGGGAATATCATTATCGTAACCCCTTTAAGGTAAATTATAGGGGATCCTACCATTAATCCATATTCCAACTTTCTGGATTTCCTTTATCAGCCCTGAGCCCTCACAAAAACAAAGTAAAGATCCAAAGCCAAGCTTCGTGGCGAGGCTCAAGCAAGCGCTCTCAAACGCACCAACCTGGGCCCCGGTGTATTATTTAACACCAAGTAATTAAGAACCAATCCTGGTTAAGAACTCACGCAAGGAAATCATAGTAGTGAAACTGGATGGCAACAGCTTTTGATTCTCTGAAAACAGTCGCGGCCTATGTTTGGTGAGGGAATTCGGCTTAAATGGAGGCGATACAGCTCAAGAAGAAGGGTTTGGTGTCTGTTGAGGTTCGGGGTTCGGAGCTCAGGTTTAGGCTCTGGAACTAGTTGCAGGGCTTCGAGCAAAGGGTTGTAGGACTTAGAGCCTAGTGAAGAAGGCTTTGGGCCTGCCGGAGTTCTAGTCTACAGGGATGCTTATCTCAAGGTCCTTATAGCTGTTGCTACAGGGCTCTAGATATACACAGGTGTTAGAAGGATTTAGGGTTAAGGGCACAAGGACAAGCTTTAGGATTCGCGCTGAGGAATAAGACCTGGGAAACGACAGAAGAGTTTAGCACCTGGCCGATTTGGAGTTGAAAAGAAGCCGCTACGATTCAAACAATCGATGTGGGAGTTTCCGGAAATCAGGGGTACCTTATTTTGGGGTCCTTATAAGAAGGATCCTACTATTTAGGATACTATATTAGGACCCCCTATGTTTGGAAACTCCCATGTTCTGCCTGCCGATCCAACAACCTGCAGGTTCCTTGCAGTTATACTTATATGGGGGCTGTTCTAAATTATGGTCCCTTTTTGGGTACCCTATATAATAAGGACTATACTACTATAGGGCCCAAAAAGGGACCATAATTTAGAACAGCCCCCATATACCCTTTTGCGATGGAATCAGGCTGCTCATGCGAGGGCCAGGGAACTGGTAGATTATAGCACTTGTGATACATTTTTGACGAGATTGAAGGAGATTAGACATTGGATCGTAACCAAGTGACAAACTGCTCGACATCTTCCATGCAAACGGCGGCAACTTTTGCGCGGACGGTGGCCTGGACCCGGGTCAAGGCCACCAACATGTCCAAGGACCTCTCCAGGCTCGAGACATACCTGAGCGTTTAAGGTTTAGGCAGGGTTTAGGGCCCCCAATACGCACATAAGCCAAAATGGTGATAGGGATATGCCGTAAATACGCCCTTGTAATGAAGTCCAATAAGGTAGGGGCACCGCCAGAAAATGCTCATTATGTTCTTTTTGGGCCCCTAACTCAAGGCAACATCGCCTAGGGAGCCCAGAATCGACGTTTTGAAGGCTCCAACTTTGCATAAATGGTGGGTTGATTCCCCTCCTCAAAAACCAGGGCTCCCTAGGAGAAACCTCCAGGATGCAACAACTAGTGCAACTGGGATTTGAATGCTTCCGATACGGGTTCCTTTAAATAAGGGTGCCTTTAAGGGGTTCCTGTAAGGGATCATAGGGGGTTTAGGGTTAGTTTAGGATGATATAAATCCTGCATTATCCATAGTGAGGAATATACCATAATTCCCATAGTTTCGGGTCCTTAACGTAATGCAGGATTTATATCATCAACCGTTCTGGTCCCGGGATGGACTCTGGATCTAAGAAAGTACGATTCGGCATGGCATCCAATGACAACCCCCTCAACCTAGGAGCATGGAACCGTAAACCCCGAAACCCTGTGAAGCACCAAACCTTAATATTAATATAGGGGTCTTAATGATTAGAATAGGGTTTCGGGGCCCATTCTACTACCGCTAGATTGAAGAACAACCGAAATAGTATAGGTAATTATTCAGGCCCCTAAAGTATACCTTCTTCCTAAAGCCAACAGTCCAGTCCAGCCGCTGAGTCCGGGCTTCCACAGGCCCAAGCCCCTGTCTTACCCGGTAATAGATACCAGTGTCACGCTGGACCCGCTCCAGGTGGCTGGCATAGCAGCGGTCCTACATGGGGAGAGAAGTCAAGTTCAATGTTTGTTTAGGTTTTCGGCTTCGGATGGAAAGATTTGCGAATTTCGGGTTCTGAATTTGGGCTTTGCCAATGTCAATGCGGATTCTGTAACAGCCACTGCCGCTTGTCCAAACCATAGATAGATTGGCCATGTAGAACATTTCAAAAGCATCCGTCCTCAAAATAGAAAAGACTTCAGCCCAAATCTGTCGAATCTAAACCAGTGAATGCGAGCCTTTAGATATATCCGAAGACCCGAGCCTGAATCCCTACATCCCTAAATCCATAGATCCGTTCTGCCACAGCTATTTGCGCACATCGAGAAAACTACCCCTAACTAACCACAAACACGAAGTCATCAAACCCCCAACCCTTAAACCCGAAACCAAAAACATATTGAAACTTAAATTTAAGTTAACTCAACTCAAGCCGATTCGCCGTCACTCACTGACCGACGAACCTAGCAGAAAAACAAGGCGCACAACAGCTCCTGCCACCGAACTCGGCCCTGCGCGTAGCAAAGCGCCGGAGCAAGTCCTCTTCTGGAATGGCCGGCCTGCATATGTCCTTGGCATAGAAGGCATAAAGGAAGGCACTAACAGTCTTTTGGGATGGTACATGGGCAATGCAATGCTAGGGCCAGGACCCACCCCCAATTAGACAGGCTTACCCGATCTCACCCGAAATAAACCTGACCTTGAATAAACCCCCCTGCCCAGCCCCCCCCAATTAGAAGGGACTAATTACTACTACTGTACTACTACTGTACTACTGTACTACTACTGTACTACTGTACTACTACTGTACTACTGTACTACTACTGCACTACCAGTGTTACTAATCCATATTAGCTTTCCCCAAACCACCAAACAAGGTTCTCCAAGACCTTGACCACTTAATCGTTCCCGCGGGTTTGGGGGCGAGGCGTCCGACCTTGTGACCTTGAAACCGGGGGGGGGGGGGGGCTTTGTTAATCAGGGGCCTACATTAGTCCTTATCACTACCCGAGGGTGGTTTGGAGTGCAGAGGCTTAGGTGTGTAGGGCTCAAAGACAGAACCCCCCAAACACCAGTGACAACTGATGGAATGCTGGCGAGGCGTCGGTAGAGTGCCGCCCGTACGGACGGCTTCAATCGGTCTAAAGCCTCTCGCCGCTCCTCTTCATCTATGGTTTAGGAGTTTAGGGGTCAAGGGTTTAGGAGTTTAGGGGTTAAGGGTTTAGGAGTTAAAGGTCAAGGGTTCAGGGTTCAGAGTTGAGGTACGGGCGTCCATGCTTAGAGATGAGAATATGGTTTGGGCTGATGTTGAAGTATAGCTGTATAGGTGTAGGAATTATAGGATACGTACTACATCAAGGGCCTGAGGGAGAATTAAAGCGCTTGAAGCTGGGGCCTTTACTTTAGAAACAGGATTTGGAGGGTAATTTACTGTATGAGTACAAGAAAAGGAGGACAGGGTGACATTACTACGAATTGTTAACTACATTGTTAGATTCAGGATGTAAGGATTTGGGGTTTGAGGTTTTAGGGCTGAACGCTTAGGGCTACTTCAAATCTTAGACACCAAGCCACCAAGCCCGCAACTCAATATCCCGACCCTCGACCCTAAACCCTCTCTAGATAGATCAGCCCTGAGCCCTAAATCAACGCTAATCAAGCCCTTGACTCTAAGCCCAAGGCCCTAAACCCCAAACCGACAAAACTCCTCGGCGGGCACCGACCGAAGTGCGGATTCGAGGCGGCTCAGACAAAGCTGAAGCTTCGTCAGCTTCGGCGCCTGACTCCATGGTGCAACTGCTGCTGCTCATGGGTGTAACTCGTGTTATAGTTCTGACGAAGGAGTAGAACCGCCACACAAGTGTGCTAAACATCGCGGCCACTATGTCAATGCGAAGATGAGCAGTTGCAGCAAACCCTAACGGCGAATGTCCACAACCGAATTAAACCATAACTTGAAAATACCCTGCAGCACTCTGAATCTAATCCTGCATTAAGCACAGAAGTTCCTAAACTCACCCTCAACCGCCGCCCCGCAGCAAGCTCTGAGCCTACGGATCCGACGGCAAGATCCTTCAAGCTGTAATCCGTAAAGCTAAAAGACTCTCGAGACCCTGAGCCCTTGTAAAAAAAGGGACCATAATTGTGACAACCACCCATATACTAGACCCAAGAGTGACCCAGGAATAAGAAGGGTGCCCTTTTTGGTTTCAAGGGGGTTATAAGGGAACCTGAACCCTAAAAGTGTAGTAACTCAAGGGACGTATCTAATTCATAACATGGATTGCGCCGTAACTGGTTGTCCTCAATTCACTAGATCTTGAAGTCTCTATGGGCAAACCCAAAAACCTGTGCTTGTGAAGGACTTTAATTTAAAATACCACAGCAGCGATCTATACTGAATACTACGGCTTCCTTATTTCTTATGATAACTTGAGTTGAATTCCTTAACTACTACTTGCTTAAGAACCCCCAAAAAATAAAAAAAATATATTCCTTATAGGGATAATATAGGGATTATCATTTGTTATTCTTTGGGGGGTTCTTAAGCAAATAGTAGTTAACAAGACCCCAAAAGCCCTTGTAACCGGGGCCTTGCCGCTCAGCGCCACGAGGCTCCGCTTTGTCGGGAGCTTTCGTAGCTGCCGGTGGCAGGGGGAGCACTGGCCTTCCACGACTATACTGAACTTAGAACCCTAGCAAAAATTAAAAATTTTAGCTGCTTCTTAGGGATTATCATAACCAAAAATTAAAATCTATTTCTAAGTACCCCTAAGACGAGGCTGAAGCAGGCTTACCCCAACCCCTGTTAAGGGTGTCGGGTTTAGGTTATAAGCGATTCACCCTATAGGCTTACCCTACTAAACCCTGTCAGGTTTAGGGTTTAGGGTTTAGGGTTTAGGGTTCTAAACCCGTTAAGGGTTATAAACCCTAAACTCTCGTGCTTCGGAGCATTGTTTTTGAATCCAGGAGTGCGCCTTGAGGCACAGGCCGCGACGTCAAAACAAGGAACCCAAAGCCTGAACCCTGCAGGCTAATAATAACAATAACAATGGTAATAATAATAGTAACAATAATAATAATAGTAGTAATAATAATAACAATAATAATAATAGTAATAATAGTAATACTAGTAATAATAGTAATAAGAGTAAATCTCAGGCCTTCCACGAGGCTGCACCCCAAACCCGGCTGGCACTGCATCAGCACCGAGTAGGCATTCCTCGAGCCAAAGTGTTCAAGACTACCGCGATCGCCAGAGTAAGAAACGCTCAACCGTGGACCCCGAACCCCTAAAACCTAAACCAGAGTAAGAACCCTGTTTTTTAGCAGCACTGCATGGGCCTGCTGTAGAGACATCTGCCCTGGTGTTGAAGGACTTCCAAAACAAACAAGGCCCTGGTCTAATGTCAAATTGCAGTAGTATAGCCAAATAGAAAACGTAATACAACAGTGTATATTCATTGTAGTTCCTCGCTTTAGCTGAGGATCCTGTATTTTAACACCAAAAAGGAACTGCAATGGAGAGTACAGGCAGAACATGAAATGTCATGGTGTAGCCAAGCCAACAGCAAGACGGCACTCGAAACCGCAGGCTCTCAAACGAAAACCAATCTTAAACCCAGAAGCCAAAAACTCCGAAGCTATCACAACAAAAGGCTCTAAACCGTCAACCCTAAGCACTGAATCTGAACCTTAAAACGAAAAAAATCGACATGCCCTAAACCTCAAGCCTATAACGGACTAGCCAGGAGTCAGAACTACCCTAAACCCTAAACCCCAGACCTGAATCCCTAAAGCCTAAACCCCAGACCATAATCCCTAAACCCTAAACCGATTCGCCAGGAATCATCACTGCCCGGAACTGAAGGAGCGAGCCACCGCAGTCCGGGTGCGCTCGGAGGCCCTCACGCCTGTGACGCGGCATCCCCAGGTCTCCCAAAGGGTCGAACAAAGTCGGAAAAGGCTTGAGTCTTTTTCCTTGGGGCTCCAAATAGCCCAAAGTAGGTATTATTTATAGACTTTAGGCCCCAAAGTAGGTACTATTTGTATACTTGGAGCCCCTGGGTTTTGGTTTAGGGTTTAGGGGTTTAGGGTTTAATGTTTCAGATTGTTTTTGGGGGTTTAGGGTTTCTTTATGAGGAATTACCAGTAAAACAACTTAGGGAAGTGTCCCCCATAACGGACCCTTTGGGTCTGTGATTTACGACGTCAGCTTAGGGCTTGTTAAAAAACCCTAAAAACCCTAAAAAAACCCTAAAAACCCTAAATCCCTAAACCCTTGAGCCAACATCCTACCGTCCATGGGCTTCGGGTCGGAGGCTGAGGGCTGAGGGCCCGAAGCCCTCAAGCCTGTACCCTTACAACTAGACCCAAGAGTAACCTAGGAATAAAAAGGGTGCCCTTTTTGGTTTAAAGGGGCTTATAAGGGGACCTGAACCCTAAAAAAGGGAATAAGGGCCTACTCCAGGTCCTAGACAAAGTTCAAAAAAGGGGAAAAGGAGGGACCCTTAATGGGGACCCCTACCGTATAATGGGCTAAATAATGGGTATGTACCCTTACAGTAGAAGCCAGAAAGTTGGAATATCAATATCGTAACCCCTGTAAGGTAAATTATAGGGGATCCTACCATTAATCCATATTCCAACTTTCTGGAGTACCCTTACCCTGGGGCTCCAAATAGCCCAAAGTAGGTATTATTTCCCTAGACTTTAGGCCCCAAAGTAGGTACTACTTGTTTACTTGGAGCCCCAGGGTTACAAAGCAAAAGCGCCCCCTCCTCGCAAAACGTGAAGACAGAGAAAGAGATTTAGGGTTTAGGGTTTAGGGCTTAGGGGTTCATGGATCCACAGGATAAACCCTGAGATCCAAACCCTAAACCCTTAACCCAAAGCTCTGAGCCCTAAACCCCCAAAGTCCCCCCCTGTTCCGCCTCAAGGCATCACCCAGGTCCTGCACTGAAGCGAGCTCCTCGGCTGCTTTGGCTCTGCATCTTCATTTGGGTTTAGGGCTCAGGGTTTAGGGTTCAGGGCCTAGGGCTCGGGGCTCAGACTTTAGGGTTTAGGGAGTACGGGGTGAGTGTTCAGGGTTTAGGCTTCCGTGTTTGGGGTTTGGGGTTCTGTGTTTAGGGCTTCGGGTTCAGTTTTTAAGCCTGTGATTTAAAGGGTGCAGGGTCTAGCGCTTAGAGTGTAGTGTAAACCGACACGCGCATCTTGTTATTGCGTTGCAATATAAACCACAGGGCCACAAGCATCTATACATGCATATGTAGGTGTGTATGTATATATGTGTGTATGTATGTAGATATGTTCTTATATGCACAACTACCTAGGCCGGCAAGCCTTCCAACCCGAAAACCCCCAGCTGCCGACAGGCTGCAGGCACACACAAAAGAGCTCGAGCCGAATCCAACGAAGTCCTGCGGGGGTCTCGGGGCTCAGGGCTCAAGGCTTTAGGGGTTTTAGGGGTTCCTTTTGGAACCTATAACTCTAAGGGTGCTATAAGGGATCTATATAGGGCTTTAAGGCCGAGGGGTTTCGGGCTTTTGGGGCCCTGGGGGTTTGCAGGGATTAGGGATTAGGTAGGGGTTTAGATTGGGGTTCAGCTAAAGCGCACACTACAAGTAACTCTGAACAGCCCATGGATGAATGGGGTAGCTAGACTTTAGCTGCGACTGCACGGGACTACGAGTGCAAATTTGTCACACCCCTCATACACTCACAATGCACCCCCGAAAGCCTGCACGTAGACTAGATAGATAGATAGATAGATAGATGGATAGATCGATAAACAGATCAGATAGACAGATGCATAGATACATGGATGTGCACTTAATTACATATGGGTGGTTGTCACAATTAGGGTCCCTTTTTGGATATTAGGTGCCGTATTATAATAGGGACCCAAAGAGGGACCCTAATTTTGACAACTACCCATATGTACCGACACACACACACATATATATATATATATATATACCTACATACCTACACACATACATGATGCATCATACCCCTGCGAGGCCCGTCAAGATCGGAAAGTGGGCAGTCCACAAAGCCCGCGAAGACTTGCAAATAATTAGTAGTATAGTATAGGGGCCTTACTAATTAAATTATGGTTTTGGGGCCCGTTATAAAATTAGAATACTTAATAATATAGGGGCCTCAATAAGTACAATACGGTTTTTGGGCCCAACATATTATTATTACGGTGTACAATGTACAATAAGGAACCCGGCAATACTGTTGGTAATTATTGAAGCCCATGTATTACACAGCCTGAAACTTGCAACAACAACGACAAGCTCTTGTAGCACAAGGAACAAACTACCTATGCGAATCGAGGCAAGCCAGAAATGGTATGGAACACCTGCCAAAATTGCTGTCCCCAAACTCTACAACCCCAAAGCTTGAAAGGCTAAACGCTGAAGTGTTGCTAGACACCCGACATCCCAGAGACTCCAATATCCCTTAAAAAGGAATATTCCTGAAATTATGGTAGGATCCCTTATATGATTTAAGGTATAAACCTCAATTAAGGGATATTGGAGTCTCTGAGATAGCCCAAAGACCCCTAGAGCACTGTGGTAGTCAGTCACAACTTCTGGGGCCCGTACATCGTTCCTGTGGCACTGCGAGGTCACCTGAGGGAGGCTACTTGGTGTGAGGTTCTAAAACAGCGCTTCGTAAAGCAAGGGTCTTGAGCATACAAAGGAGCACAAATACCTTTTAATGAAAGGCTTTGACGGGCGGGTGGGGGTCTATAGAGAGAGGTTTTGGATTTAGTGATTCAGGGCTTTAGCAGCTTGAGTTTCAGTGTTTGGGCGTTTGCTGTTTCGGGGCTTAGGATTTAGGGCTTAGGCCTGGGCTGGCATTCTACCAAGCCAGGAGCTGCGGGGCTAAAGTGTTGTTACGGCGCAGATCTGCAAGATGCCGCAAGCCGTCTGATGTTATACCCTGCAGCCCTAAATCCGTAAACCCTAAACCCAGCCTGTGTTCTTTAATGCTTTCCTCTTTGTCTTTGTGCTTCTGCATCGGCTGCAGGCGTTTACCCGCTTCTTGCTGTCCATCTGTTGACTTAGTTGTCAGGTATCATGGGGAACTAAAGGTTAACCTTTTGGGCTACATACGGATTATATAGGGACCATACTACCCAAAAAGGTTAAATTTCCTACTCTACTACTGGGTTGAAGATGGTGCTGATGCTCGTCAGGTTGAGGATGATGAATGCGATCAGAACGGGAATGAGGATGATGACGATGACGAAGAAGACAGTTGTGGTTAAACGAACACCTTGTTGAGATGGGGGTTTAATGTAATGGCTACATATCTAATATCTACTCTGGGCTTTTAAGTACCCAGGGAGAAAAGTATAAACTTCTATTTCATGATGGCTCCTTTAAGAAGAAAGTATTCAAGTATGGTACTCCACTAGCCCAGTACTTACCGACCCCAGCGTTTATCTTATCTAGTTCATGGTTGGGATAGGATTAAAATGTAGATTGTTCTTCCTTATTGGGCTCAGGCACCCATAAAAAAAGGTAAAATGTTACCCAACTATCACAAAGTTTTTGCATCCGAGCTGCCAGGACCTGACTTCGTGGATCTTGAGGATGGCTGGGTTGGCTCTCGTTGATTCCCATGGACCTTCCCAGGCTTCTTTGGGTGGTTGTAAAAAATTATGGTCCCTTTTGGGTACCCTACATATTAGGTGCCGTATTATATAAAGGAGCCAAAAAGAGACCATAATTTTGACAACCACCCTTTTAGGCTTTCGGGGTGTAGGGTTTATGGGGTTTCGTCAGTGCCTTACTCAACCCTAACGACCAGATGCAGCTATTGTACAAAGGCTTGTTGCCCTTCCCCGAAGAGTTCCCATACCCAAATCCTATGAGCGTGGGATTCAAATTAGTTTAGAGGTTAGGGTTAGTTAGGGGTGTGGAATTTTCGCACCCAGCGCGCCTCAAATAATGCCTGAGCTTTGCGAGCACAGCACGGGCACAGCTTCATGCACTGACAGGCAGCTACTGATACTATAACTTTCGTCTTGTCCTGTCATATGTGAGTAACTACAAGGTACCACACATAGGCACGATCCCATGGCGTGTATGCCATGCATATCTTGCTGTTTGCATGTGTTATGTACATATACCTACATTTACATACCAAGCTAATCGTCCATGCGTACATGTACGGACACGCGGAAGTATGTGCATGCATGAATGACTGGTTTCTCAAACCGCATATGTCAGTACACAAACATGGACCGCTGGTGAGTGAGTGCGTGTCTGCGAGCGTGTGTGTGTGTGTGTGCGCGTGCTGCCAACTGATAACGAAATGTGCCTGTGGTGGCACTGTTCAGTTTACAACATGCCGGTGAAGAGCCGTCTATGTGTTGGCTGGCACCTCCAGCAAACTCTACGCGCTGTTTGACCTACTTACAAGGTTGGACATGGTGTACGGCCAGAAGCCAGGACGAGTGCACCTGGCTTCAAACTGTGCAGCCGAGATGCTAATAATCGGAATAATAATAATCCTCAGCTCAAGTCGACAGAGACTGCACCGGATCATGAACCACACGTCTCTGAAATCCAAATATCAAGCCCTATGCCAAAAAATAAGCCCGCATCCAGGACGACAGTCTGAGATAGCGCGAAAACCGTGCAGACAGAGCTCAGCTGAGGCACGCAATCTGAACAACCCTAAGCCTTGAACTCTTGACAAACCTACACAAACTTCGACAGCCCTACACCCTAAACAGCACAGACTCCTAGCCCGACCCTAGACCCGAAACAAGCAACAGCCTTCAGCGGTAAGCACCCTCTAGCCCAACCAAGGCACGGAATAATAATGATAATAATGTTGCCGAGGCCGGTTGCATCGTTGCCGGTGCCTGGGGTTATACCACTCTACCTTCCGCTGACATTGCGATACCCCGGATCTCCACCAATATCGAGCCATGACTGCCGTAACATGCCGTAACCGGAGGTACCAAGACAGAAGCTCATGACTCATGCAGTAACGAGCACATTTAAATGTACACCCTGTGCGAATACATGCATACATATGTACATACATGCATTGTGATTTTTATGAAAGCTTACATACTGATATAGATACACACAGCCGCCACACCGGCTTCGGCACAACGCAATTCTTCACCACACATCAGACACCAGACAACACAAATTCAACTCCAAGTTATACTGCATGACATGGTGACGACCATACCGATAAGGTTCCCAAAGACTTCAGAATGCCACAATTCAGGAACGTTCCTTCAGTTCTAGTAGGATCCAAAATCAAAGGACTTTTGAGTACACTTCTTGACACCAAGAGCCTTTTTTGGAGCACGAAGAGACACCCTCAATCTTGCGCTAAGGACCCAAGAAGGGACCATCGCTTGAATGAACTTGCCATGCCCAAAAGCTCCAAAAGTCTTTGTCCAACTTTCCGTAAAACTAGTTCATGGTTGGGATAGGATTAAACATGTACATTTTTATTCCTTATTGGGTTCAAGCACCCAATAAAATGTAAAATGTTACCTAACTATGACAAAGAAAACTCACAGCACCACGGCAATTCCAGCTCAGCGCTCGGAGCTGTCGACCGAGGCATTAGCCAAATCGGCAAGGCACGTGGGCGCATGAGGGAGAACTTGCCGGAGGATGCGGACATCATCATGGTTCTATGGGATGAGAAAGATCGAGACCTTGGTTTAAGGTGGACTTATTGTGATTACGGTTAATTTTAAGACCATAATAGTAATCACTATTTGCATACTGCTTGCTACGTATTATGACTAATACTGTTCTTATGATTCCAACCTGATTACGATTATGCTTCATGTGCACATGGCAGGTTTAGGGCAGGGAATTTGAGAAAGCCAGGGATCCCGAAAACGACCATTGAAACCAGGGATCCTTGATTTAGGGCTTCGGTATAGATGTTAGGATGTAGAAACATAAAGCACACGCGCACACACACACACACACAGACACACAAACAAACACACACCGGTAGACCCTAAACCCTAAACCCTAAAAAAGCCTGAAGAGCAGTCACTGGCCCCAATGCACGACTAACTTAAATGTCGGAAAGGTTCCGCAGCCTTGGGGTTTCTGATACTATGGCGAGGGATGAGGAAATTGACGACCTTATCTCCCAAACACCTCCATTCGTCACCGTTGCTGGCATCCTAAACCCCGCCTGCAGGAATGCCTCATAAAAACGATATGCTGAATAGTCTCTTGGGTCTTATATGAACAGGAACTTGAAAAACATAAGGATACTATATAGTATAAGAAGGCCTATACTCCAAACCCTAAACCCTGAACCCTAAACCGCTTTTTGGGGGCCACAGGTCATCCCCGGAGACCAGCCGTTTTAGTTAGAGGACCACAGGACCCCGTAAATGCCTAAACCCTAAATCCTAAACCCTGCTTGGAGGATCATGGGACTTAGTAAGTCAGGTGATAAGTACCTTAAGTGGGCTTCTAAG
Organism: Symbiodinium sp. CCMP2592; assembly: GCA_905221615.1. Classification (NCBI taxonomy): domain Eukaryota; class Dinophyceae; order Suessiales; family Symbiodiniaceae; genus Symbiodinium; species Symbiodinium sp. CCMP2592. The sequence continues at coordinate 416,358 of CAJNDT010000746.1, read as the reverse complement.
TGCTTATAAGTATAGCTACCTTATTTATGACCCCAGTTACTAAGTCCCATGACCCTTTAAGTATGTAGAATACACCTTAAATTCTAATCCCCAAACCCTCAAGCCTAAGTTCAGGCTTAAGGGCTTCAAGGTTTAGGGAATGCTCCACTGCGTCCCGCGGAGCGTGTGTGCGCAGCAGGCGCCGGTTGCCGCGAGCCGCAGGGACCGCGAGAGTTGGAGGCTGTGGGCCGAGATGCAGTACAAGGTACAACGTGCAAGTGATTCTCCTCGACGTCGGCATGTTCAGCCGTAGTAGTTCTTTCGAAAATGATAATATCATACCTTAGTGTGCAAGAATGAAACAGCAAAGGAAGAAAAAACGAGTGGCGATGGCAGAGCCGTCGCTGTCGCCATCGCAGCCGTTGCCGTCGCCGCCGTAACAATAGCAGAAGCAGCTGCAGCAGCAGCAGAAGTATGACTGAGCATAGCAGTAGCAGTGGCAGCAGTGGCACTTAGTATATAGCAGTGGCGGCAGCAGCAGCAGCAGCAGCAGCAGTAGCAGCAGTAGCAGCAGTAGCAGCAGTAGTCTCGTGTTCTAGAGGGTTTCCGGGGTCAGGATCTTAGGGCTTAGAGCAAAACGTATGTGCTTCTACGGCTTAGGGCAAAGGGTCCGTGCTTCTAAAGTAAAAGCCAGAAAGTTGGAATATGATTATCCTAAGCCCGTTATGGTAAATTATAGGGTATCCTACCCTGAAACCATATTCCAACTTTCTGGAGTTCCCCTTAGGGCCTAGGTTTTGCCGCTTCAGGCTTGGGTTTGGGTTTGTTTGCAGCCAACGGCCGTGGTGAACTTGTTCAGAAGAAACTGTTGATGGACAAAATCCTGCATGACCCTAAGGACTCTAAACTATGGGAACCATGGTATTCCTTACTGGGTAATGCAGGATTTTGTCCATCAGCAGAAGTAACTTAGCAAAGCACAGATTAGAGATTTAATTGCCCCAAGTTCCACGACGCGCATTGCGACTGCATGACAATCCTTCTACTGTTGCGTCTCTCCCTGCTAAACCCAAGATGCTCGAATCTCTTGTCTCGAATTTGGGCAAGAAGGTGGCGAAGGACACTTTAGCCCTTGCTGTAGCTAGCAACATAGCTTGCAGAAACCCTCCTGCCGTGCCACGGGGATTGCACAAACAAGGGCAGAGGCTTGTAGGCTTTTTCCCATGAGTTTAGGGCGAAGAAGACGTTTCCAAGCGGGGTCAAATTTCAGTAGCAGTCCATCTCCAGACCCTGCCTGAAAACTTAGCCCACAAGCCTCTGCGCTTTCGTGCCTTAGCCATAAATCGATTGTGCTGCACACGTCGCCAGTCACCCCAGCTTGTTGATGGAAGCCTGCACTGCAGCTTTGCCACCGGGAAGCCTCCCTGCTAACCCAATCACACCAAAGACACAAACTCTGATTGAACCTTGACTACTGACTACCCCAAACCCCAAGGTTCAGGGTTTAGGGGTTTAGGTTAGAAGGGGCCCCCACCCTGTAATAGTGGTATAATAGGAATATAATAGGGCCCCAATATAATCCTTATAGTCACTATTACACGGTGGGGGCCCCTTCTAAGGTTTAGGGCTTAGGCACATGAACAAGCAAAACCGGAACCCAAGGCCCCACAGCCAGCCCTGAACGAAGGGCTTCGGGTTAAGGGTTTAGAGTTTGAAGTTCCTGAAAGGGTTCCTACAGAGATTCCTACGCGAATTCGGTAGGAATCAATAAGATGACGGGTTAAAGACTCCCAAATCCCCTACTTGTTTGTAATTGTTCGTATCAGTGAAGTTATACGGATGTCTAAGGCTGTATTCCTTATGAAGCGAATTTGAATTTTGGGCCGCAGACCCTTGCGCTAAGGGCTCTAGTGTTTTAGGATCTTCCGCGACTCCCTTTCTGATGCCAGTCTATTGGGTCATTGTCAACGACCGCAACACCTCTCAGATTTACAGGGCCTTATGAGATTATCATACTATAAAGCTTTGTACTATCTTGTTCTCTGTCTTATCTCACATTACCCTCTACTATGTCACACTAAACCCTAAACCTCAAACCCTAAACCCTAAACCTTCTACCCTAAACACTATAACCCCGAAACCCTCAACCTCCTCTAACCCCTGAACCTCAAACCCGAGACCCTGAACCTTGAAGGCTTAGGATTCTAGTTTTGCGGCCCTTCAAAGTACTTATGAATAGGTAACACTATAGGAAGCATAACGGAAATAACAAGGCTTCCCAAAATGCCACCTAGAAAACTATGTGGCTAATTATCCCTTAAGGGCTTCATTGTATTAAACGAAACACGAAACTGTACCACCCTTTGGACCATAATAAAGTTATGAATATTTTCAAAATGTCGCCTGGGTTTTATATGAACAAAATCAAAAATCGCTCCTAAGGAGACTTATAAAAGTGAGCACATCAGACTTATGCCCTGCCTTGAACTTGGAAGACGCGACGTTGAGCACCGAGGATGTCATGGACATAAACGTGAACGCGCCGCCCTGGGCACACCCCAAAACTCTAATGCCTGAACCCTGAACCCAAGGTAAACCTAGCAAACACTAAACGAGGAACCCTACATTATGACTTAAACCTTTAAACCTCATCACCCTAAACCCTAAACCCTTGCAACCCTAAATCCATCTGAATCCTAAACCCTAAATCCTAAACCCTAAATCCTAAACCCTAAATCCTAAACCCTAAATCCTAAACCCTAAATCCTAAACCCTGAAACCCTAAATCCTAAACCCTAAACCCTAAATCCTAAACCCTAAATCCTAAACCCTAAATCCTAAACCCCGAAGCCGCGATCCGAACCTCTCCAAAACTCCCCGGGTTAGGGTATACCTGGACCCCAAAAGTATGTAGAATAATGGCCTTTTTTTAGGTTTGGGCCACTATTTTACGTACTTTTGGGGGTTCAGGTAGGGGTTTAGGGGTTAGAGTTTAAGGATTAGGGGATTGTGGGTTCCGGGGATATAGTTCTAAGGCTCGACAGAAAGGGCACCAACATCTTAACTTGTCGGTTCCATTCAGGGATCACATCAGGGTTTTGCGTTACATAGGGCTGGGGGCGAACTGTTCGGGTTCTGTACTGTAGATGCCCAGAGGTCCCAATACCCCTTAATTAAGGAGTATACCTCAAATCATAAGATTAAGGCCTCTATCCTTTAAGGTATATTCCTTAATTAAGGGCTATTGGGTTCTCCGGGTGGTGAGCTCAAGACTCAAGACAACTTTCGGGGCTTCGGGGCCTTGGTGTAGGGCTCGGGGTAGCCGCCGAAGTGAATACGAACAGCCGTTGAGGCTTAGACGTTTTCCGGGTTCGTGCTTAGGATCACGGAGGGGCCAGAACACCGTTTAGCAACCGCCTGCACGAGGGAACCATTCCGAAGTCAAAAAGAGCCGAGACAGAAACGACATCTCACAACTTATAGGGTTTATTTTAGGGTTCAAGGATAGAGCCCAACAGCCCGTCACCCCATGTCACCGAGAGCGGCGCAATGATCGCAAACACCGATGTGACGTAGTCATACCACCTATCAGTCAGCAAGACACGAACCCTCAATCATGAATCCTGTAGGTCGTAAACCTAGGTTGGCCCTTTAAAGCCTCTGAAAAACATTCTTAAATAGGCTACTGAGCCCAATAAGGGAAAATATAAAATGTCCCAAAGGCCTACAGAGAAACACCCAGCCCTACGCTCCAAACCCGCAAGCCTAGGAGCCTTCAAGCTTGTAACCTCAACATCGCCAAATGCAAAATCTGACCTATCTGAAGCTTGAAAGTAGCTTTGGGGGGTTCAAGGAAACGAAAGTTCAGGATTGAGGGTTCAAATCTTCGGGATTACATACTTTACTCGTTAGGATCGGGTAGCCCGCAACATGCTGCGATCCAGCATGGGTGCAGGGCGCAGCCCTACGTAAGGGTCCAAAGAACCTGGAGACTTGGGTTTCAATGGATATGTACAGTAGAAGCCTCAAAGTTGGAAACCCAACAGCCTCACTCCTCAAGAGTAATGTATAGGGATTCCCCGCACTATTTGTCCTTAACCGGTTTCAAACTTTATAGGGTTTACTGTATGTAATCCCCGGCTTGACAAACCTCGCCATGTTTCTCTCCGTGGGATGCTGACCTTAAGGGCCCTAACATCCAGTCAATCAGAGCCGCGCCCGATCCAGAAAGCTATATGCTTTTGTAGTGTAGGACAGGAAATGCGCGAAAAGGACCCTTGCCACCCCAAACCCTTGTATCAAGGCTTAAAGAACCGTTTAAACCAAAACTGACTCAAAACTCATCAAAACCCTTCACCCATATGAAAATTTACGAACCCGCAAAAAGACTCAAAAACTAGCTCAAAGGTCCTCGAAATCCCAGCCTCCGCCGCGACAAAGAGATCGTGACTTCCACCGGGGAGAGGTCGTAGGAAAACTTCGCCTGGGGCACCTCGGGGGATTTGAGGATTCCTTTCAAAGGGGGGTTCTTTCAGGGTTCCTTTAAAGGGGTCTATAAGGCTACTATATTTAAGGGCATATATGGGCATTCATAGGGTTTAGGATTCCTTTTAAAGGGGGTCCTTTCAGGGTTCCTTTAAAAGGGTCTTTAAGGCTACTATAAGGGATCTATAGTGTTGGTTTAGGATTCCTTTTAAAGGGGGTTCTTTCAGGGTTCCTTTGAAGGAAGGGATCTACAGTGTTGCTTAGTAGGGAATGGGGCACCTCGGGGGTTTGGGGTCTTGGGGGTTTAGGATTTGGGGCTCGGGGAGTTTAGGGTTTAGGGTTTGGGGTCTTGAGGATTTAAGCGATGTAGGTGGAGGTCAGGGTTTAGGGGTATAGGGTTTAGGGCTTCCTATTAGGGTTCCTTTAAACGGGTCTATAAGGGTTACTATAAGGGATCTATAAGGGTACTATAAGAATATAGGAACCTGAGTAAGGAACCTTGGGCCTTTATTGGGGTTCCTTTTGTGAATCCTAATGTTTGGGGGTTATAGAGCCAGGGTTTCTTCATCAGGTTCCTACATTAGGATTTGGGGTTTGGGGAGTTGCGGGCCCAAGAAGTTTAGGGTTTCTAAGGGTTTTGGGTTCGGGGCGTAGGGAGTTTAGGGTTTAGGCTTTTACCTTAATCACCCCTTTTCGAATGCATCACGACGAAAGAGCCTTAATGTTACAGGGTTTAGGGTTTAAGCGATTAGGGTTTGAGGGTTTAGGAGTTCAGGGTTTTGGATGGGGTTTGGGGGTGGGCTTAGGTAAATGACCCTTACCCGTAAGGGCCCTGTATCCTTATACTGATGGAACAAAATATATATGGTAACTGAACCTTACATCCTTCTAATTACGGTACATGTCGTCCTTCAGGGAAGCCTTCTCCGGCGAGTTTTGGATTGTAGCCGGGAAGGCTTTGGTGCTAGGGCTTGAATCTGGGAGTTCCGGAAATTCTACAGGGTCTCGTGCATTGGGCTGCTAGTGCTTGCAGGAACAAGTGCTATGGTCTTTTGTATTCCTCCTGCTGCCGACGACGACGAGAACGATAACAACAAGGTGCAACCGTCCTCATCGACTAATTGGTTGTCGACCGCCTCGAACCTGGCACAGGGTCCCGGATCTCGGGCTTTAGTCTTATGTACCTTAAGGACGAAATGAACCCTAAAAGGGTTTAAGGTTCATATACCATTATAGGGATTCATAGTATATGGGTATAGGGCCCCTACTTTTAAGGTTCATTTGGTCCTTCAGGTAGGGCTCACTTAAACTGCGCTGAGGGCCGTGCTGCATTTCGAGCCACGTTGCGCGCGCTCCACTGGTGCGTCTGCTGGTACATCTTGCTCTGGCAAGGTTCGGGCTAGCCTAGACCCTCAAATGCGGCAAAAGCCACCAGAAGCAGCTTCTGCACAGGGAATATCCCTGACGGTGGGTCGCAATCAAGACTAGAATACTTGTGCCCACAATAACTGAACGAGCCCTCCTAGAGTTTAACGCATTCAGTTAAATAATTGTTTGAGAGTCACTATGTCGGCGCCAGCAAATCCTGAACCCTAAGCTGTGGCAAAACAAAGTAGCTAAAGCCGCCTTCACCACATACTGCGAAACACACAATGACCATACGAGCAAACGAGCAAAGAGTTGCAACAGGAAGGAGCTCAACAGCGGGAACATGTGCTGACCGATTTTGGTTGGATTCTGCGCATAGGGTGTGATTGGCTAGTGTCGCGGAACTGTCAAACGCTTCAGCAAACTAAACACCAAATGGGAGTTTCCCAAAAATAGGGGACCCTAATATAGTGCCCTACTAAATAGTAGGATCCTTGTATAAGGACATCAAAATAAGGTACCCTACTTTTCGGAAACTCGCAAATCCTACAACTGCCCAACCCCAAACCATCAATCTGGCACCCTGGGCCCTAGAGCAGCAAAACCGTATACGCCCAACACCCCCAGATTCGCCAGTAGCCCAAAGGCTCCATGTACCTTCATAGTAGATACTTAAGCATTGAAGAGGTCCCTATATAGTTACTTTAAGGCCTAAGAATATACTACATGGGCACATGGAGCCTTAGGGTAGTTGCAAAACACCAAGGGCCCGGGTTGGGGCTCAGGGAGACCCGGGTGCTCGTTTTGAAAGGCTCCGAACCCTGGGGCGCCAAATAGCCCAAAGTAGGTATTATTTATAGACTTTAGGCCAAAGTAGGCAGTATTTGTATACTTGGAGCCCCAGGGGAAGGACAAGCCCCGACAGTTGCCAAAACTATATTTGGGGTGTAGGGTTTAGGGTTTAAGGTGTCTATTTCCACAAAACCGAGAAGCCGAAAAGCATTCACTAAAACCCTTGGCTATGGAGGTACCTTGTTTGTACTGATCCCCCAAAGAATAAATTCAACCCTCAACCCTACATATGTCAACCATGTCCCTAAAGGCAGGCTTCGTCTTCAATCAAAGCTGCGACTCGGCTTGCTAAAACTGAGGGCTTGGGGTTCCTTTAAATGGCTCCTCCCCATAAGGAGCGCGACGGGATGTGATTCAGAGGTTCTGGGGATATGTGGCTTCGAAGTTGAAGCTCAAGGGCTTATTCGGAACGCTTGGGGCTGAGAGCCAGATGTCTGAAGCCCCGGTTGGGGTTTACCCAGAGGCCCCATAGCAGTTCCTTTTTGGGATTCATATAAGGTAATCCCAAAAAGGAACTGCTATGGGGCCTCTGGGTAGGCAGTTTAGGGTTGATCCTCAACTTCGCTTGAATGCCCAATGCCCTCTTAAAGTAGGTTTAGGGTTTAGGGTTTAGGGTATCCCATCTGGACATGTGCGAAACAGTGGAACAAACACAAAACCAAGAGGCAACCCCAACCCCGAGCCCAATACTCCTCCCTCAGGAGGTACTCAAGTACTGATTGGTATATGTATATGTACACATATACATATACATATTTATCTACATATACATAGAGAGAGAGAGAGAGAGAGAGAGAGAGAGAGAGAGAGAGAGAGAGGGAGAAACAGAAGGCTGTCAAGTCCTGAATAGACAAAGTCGGGGTTTTGGTGGGTGTCTGTACGAGTCCGTACTGAAACTAAACAAGTGAATTCGTAGGAATGACATTTCTACATTTCTATATACATACTGTAGGGGCCGTAATTATTACCTATACTGTTTTGGGGGTTCCTTGTTGTAATTTATAGTATAGTGGGCCCCCAAACCCTGTTCTAGTTATTAAGGCCCCAATATTAGGCCCCTGGTATGAATCCTGCTCAAACAAAGCATGGGATGGCCGAACCGAACTTCGTGTGAACCACCTGAGGCACTTGCTCACTCGTGCAGTTTCCAAGGGAGCGGTTTCAGGTTTAGGGTTGGAGGTCAGGGCCAAACCTACCTTTGAGATCATGAAGGAGCTTCAGAATAAAAGGAAGCCTAATGTAGACCATGAATTTTAGCTCCCCTGCTGCGGGGGTACCCGTGATCTGAAGAACCCTGTATGGGAGTTTCCGAAATACAACTTAGAGTCCCTGTATTAGGGTCCCACTTTCGGAAGCTCTCATATAACAGACGGGCTATACTAGTAAGTAACGGCAAAAAGCCGAAGGCTACGTGCGTCTCTGTCTGTCGGAGGTGTAGGGCTTAACGGGTATCGGGCTGTCAGGATTCACATGACGAACGGGTTTTAGGTCTAGGGTCTACGGTTTATCTGGGGTTAGAGTAATGCGAGGTTTGTTGGATGCTTTGCCTGTGGATATCCTAAACCCTTAATTAAACCCCCTGAGTCCTAAATCCTAAGCCCTAAACTCTTAGACCCTGAAAACTAATCCTAATGAGCACCTAAACCCAAAACCGGGGCTTGGGGACCAAGCTCCACAAGGGACTCGTTTGGCATCTGCGTTTTCGCTGTCGACTTCCACGAGGTCAGGCTGTCAGCACCAAGCATTACGACGCAGCGTTGCCCCTCCAACCTCCGAGACCCAAGACCCCAAACCTACATCCTGACCCTGTAAACCCCCAGCCCCCCAAAATCCAGAAACCCTACACCCTAAACCCTAAAAACCAGCTGCCTTGAGGTAGTGGTGCGGCGCTTGATGAAACCTGGTCCACATGCTTTCGTTTCAAGAAAAACCTACATCATAAACTCCCGTAGGGCACTGTAAGTAAGGTTCCCTAACGGGGCCCCCTTTCAGGGTACTGAAATATATTACTGTATTAGGTTCTCTGATAGGCTCCCCTTACAGGGTACTGTAGGAGTCGCCAATAGGGTCTCCTTTGTATGGGCTTTGGTAAGCAGAATAGGGTCCTTAAGGGTTCCTTGTAAAGACATCTGTTAGCGTTACTGAAAGGTTCTGTTTCAAGGGAATTTCTTCAAGTCCTTAGTGAGTAGAATGACCAAACCAAGGAGGTACATTACACTGCCGTATGATCAAGAATCTTAAGGAATACTATACTAGTAACAGTTCGGGCCACTGTATTAAAACTTAAAACATCTCTAAGCCCCATACACCGCTAAACCATTATGCCTAGACACCAAATGCGAAGAGCTGCTCAGCAGCCGAACCCTTTCAGAATCCCTCTCCAAGGGCTTGTTGGACTTGATTGCTCCTCTTGCTCGAAAGAAAAAGCAATGAACCCTGAACCCTCAGGCCAAATCCGACCTCCAGCGAGACCATAAACCCTAAACCGAAAACGCTCAGGAAGCCGGAAACCAGGGCTTCTCCACGTCCAACAGGCAAGTAACAAAACGCCCCCGAAATCTCAACCCGAAGCACTGTAATCAAGACCATCCAAGCCTGAACCCCGAAACCCCAACCGAAGTATAGGGGCCTCAATAATCTCTTGGGGCCCAAAATACTATACGTGTATAATAAGAAACCCTTAAAATAGTACAGGTAATTCGTTAGACCCTTCTGGACACCCCTAACACTGAAGCCTGAACCGAAACTGTTCTCCCCCCCCCCCCCCGGGCCTCGGGACTGTGAAGCTGCGCCCTGCCAGAGGGTCTCTGTGCTTCGACAGCCTGGGAGGGGAGGAAACGAAACCTACTGTTGATGATTTATAAATCCTGCAATATCTTAAGGACCCTAAATCCTAAACTGTGGGTATTATGGCATATTCCTTATAATGGGTCATGCAGGATTTATATCATCAACCGTTTTTCATGGTTGGGATAGTAGATAGGATTAAAGATGATTGGGTTTAAGGACCCATAAAAAATGTAAAAGGTTACCCAACTATCTCAAAAACAACAGCTCCCAAAGGTTCCACAAGCACTTAATATGGGTTCCGACTACAGTCCGAATAAGGAAGCTGAGGAATCGATTCCGTAGTGTTTGTCTGGAACCCATATATAGCTGACATTGACCGTAATCCCAGTCCCAACGATAGGTCGAATTAGTCGGGTTGAAAACAATCTACAAAACCTCTTTGATGTAGCTGCTGTTTCGGCTGCCCTTCTTTGTCGCTTGAGATCGTGACCAGCAGCGTAGTCAATCAGAACCCGCAACCCTAAAACCTAGACGCCTGCAGCCCCTAAGCCCTAAACCGCTGTGCCGTAGCAAGGAGCCCGTTTCTCAAGCAGTTCGTGCAGTCTGTGGATTCTCGGACTAATTGCGTTGAGAAACTCCAAGAAGCTTGAAACGCGCATATCAGTAGGGCCCCCAAATAATCACATAACCGAAAATGAACATTTATGAAGCCCAATAAGGTAGGGACATCCCTATAATATAAAATGCTTACGTTCATGTCCTCTTGGGTCTCTAAGTAAGGATGGCTGATACGTATTCCTACTCGGATCCCCCTAACTTTACGTTAAGGGCATGAGGACAAGGATGATGTTAACTACCTGGGACGTAGGACTTTTTGGCTTCTAGCGTGGGGCCCACAGGGGCCCATGGTGTAGATTTTGCGTGCCTTAGGTTCAAGGAGCTTCAGGCTATAACCACATAACCCTAATCTCTATAAGCCTGAGCCCTATAAGCCTTAATATAATAAACCCTATAAGCCCTACACCCTATAAACCCTATAAGCCCTAAACCCCATAAACTCTATAAGCCCTAACAAACCCTATAAACCCTAAACCCTACAACTCTACTAAACCCTAACGAACTCTGTAAACCCTATAAACCCTAAACCCCAATGAAGCCTATACGCCCTAAACACATAACCCGAAACCCTGTAAGCCGAAACCCGAAGCGCAGCCGCAGCTCTGCCCAGGAAGAGCTTCATTCAGCCGGCACCGATCCCGGAATGGCTAGGGGTTTACGTTTTCATTAAGGAGTTTTAGGGTTTAGGGTTTAAAGTTCAAGGGCTCTGTTTTTTGTTTTAAAATCCTTTTTCCCAGAGGCTGCAGTCGGCGACTGCTAGGGTATAGGCCCCAGCGATTGAAAGTGTATCGGTGAATGGAGGGGGACTGGGCTCTCTGAAAACCCAAAATGTGCAAGACCGAGATGCTCAGTTGGCAGGAAGGCGCCGACAATCAGTGAAGAAACCTCAGGAGAGGGCTCTTGGGTCAGGGGCGACTACCTCAAGCTATGATAACCTATTCTTGTTGAAGGGTCTTCTATGCAAACAATATGGGATGAATGGGCGCCCGCCACAACAAAGCAGATTACGGAAAAATTGTATGGGTTTGCGCGAACTTCACGAGGTCTTCTAGGATGGGATGTGCATGGAACCTGCCGTCGGCTGTGTTGTTTTTGGGGCTTCAGGGTTCCGCCCACTTGAAGCATTTGGGGTCCGTGGTTATAATACCCGCGGCAAGTTGCGGGTGTGAGTGCTGCAACTTCAACAGGCTTTGCGGGGTCCTACAATATGAATAGTATCTAGTGTTAGAATAGTCATCATAATCATCATCATCCTCATCATGATTGTTATTCTTCTTGTTGAGAGTATTAGTGTAATAGCCATTCTCATTGCTGCGGTATTTCAATTATTCTGCAGTCGCTTATTCGCCGTGCCGTTATGATTCTAACTGCTAAACAAAGGATCCACAACGATAACCCTAAACCCTAAACCCTAGACCATTCAACTAGCCTTCAAGTGAAGCGAACCAACGAAGCTTCGCGAAACCCCGACTCACGAACTTAAACCTAGGGTACTGGCCCCATACAGTAACAGTCTATTATAGGGTTAGAAATATATGTTATAACTACTATACCACTATTACTTACTGAGTGTGGGAGTGCGCAACTTATACCCCCAAAAGGGTACTGGCCCCATACAGTAACAGTCAATTACTAGGATGCCCAGTAACCTAGGAATAAAAAAGGCTCCCTTTTTGGTATTGGGTAACTTTATAAGGACTACACAAAGGGAATTAGGGTACTACTGGGCATCCTAGTATACAAACCTATGGTATTGGCCCACAGTAACAGTTTATTAGAGGGCTACTATTTTGGGCTTTAAAGAGCTATGTTATAAATATTATACAACTGCTACTGAGTGTGGGAGTACCCAACTTATACCCCCAAACAAGTTTTCATACCCTAAGCCCTAAACCCTAAATACAAGAGGGAGCACATTAAAAATACCCTGACCCCGAATCTAAACTCCGAACAAACTCACGGGTGCGTTTAAACAAAAAACCGTAACCCTAAACCCTACACCCAAAGCCCTCCACCCCTAAACTTGGTTTAGGGTTTTAGGGATTAGGGTTTAACCCTGAACCCCAAACCCAAAACCCGAAAGGAAAGGCCGAGCTCAGCACGACGTTTCCGAAGACCAGGGAGTGCACAGTGTGAGACACCTTCAGTGTTTGTTTTAGGCTCCTTTTGTAGGGTTTAGGGTTTAGGGTGTGAGACACCTTTAGTGTTTGTTTTAGGCTCGTTTTGTAGGGCATCAGGGTTTAAGGTTTTGGGGTTTAGGGCTTACCCATAGGCCCCATAGTAGTTCTTGTTTGGGGGTTCATATATAGAATCCTATAAAGTAATCCCCAAAAGGAAAGTTTAGGAGTTAGGGGTTTAGTGTATAGCGGTGTATGATTTCGCCGTCGGCAAGGCCGAGCGCACGAGATCGGCGTAGGATTATAAGGGCTCCAGTTCTATCTAGGACGTGACGGGGTTTAGGGTTTGGGGTTTAGGGGTTCAGGGTTTAGGGGGGGTTTAGGGTAAAACCTCCCACGCCCAACATCCTCAAGACTCAAGATCGTACTTCAATTCTGAACAATACCGAAAACCCTAAAGGCACTAAGCACAACCTAAACCTAAAATCCTAAAACCGAAATCCTAAACCCTAAACCCTAAATCCTAAACCCTAAATCCTAAACCCAAAACCCTAAGCCCAAAACCCTAAATCCTAAACCCTACATCCTAAACCATAAATCCTAAACCCAAAACCCTAAACCCTGAGACAGGCGGCATTCGTGTACGCCAGATTCAAGGTCCGCTCCCTGTTGTGAGTCGCCTGCGAGCTCCCGAGTCCCCTAATTTCTGGATTAGGGTTTAGGGATTATTAGGGTTTAAGGATTAGGGTTTAAGGATTAGGGCTTAGGGCTCGGGGGTTAGGGTTTAGGGATCAGGGTTCCGGGTTTAGGGTTTAAGGTTTAGGGTTTGCTGCAAAATTGCGTAGCGGTAGTGTAACATGGATTTGAAGATTCATTAGCGGTTTTGTTGCTTGCGAATCGCAGCCATGGCCCGACTGTGGCGGGCCATCACATAACTCACCCGCCCCACGCCGTCCCAGGCGGCAAACCACCCAAACCTATTCCTGTTAGGGTTTGGGACCTAAACTCTGTTAGGTCCATGTTGGTTAACAACAACCACACAGGGCAGGGCAGGGCAGGGGAGGGCAGGCAGGGCCAGCACAGACAGCAAGGCAGAGGATTTGGTTTAGGGTATCCGGGAGAACGTGTCCCGGTACCGGGCCGAACGTGGGTGCTACCGTCCCCATGGCTGTGGAAAGGCGGGCGAGCGTGCTGGATTGACCTGCGCCACCGATGTCGAGGGGCTTAAGCGCCGCCCACCATCGAAGGTGGGCGGGGATTAGGGGATTGGGGTTTAGGTTTATATAAGGATTAGGGTTTAGGGATCAGGGTTTCGGGTTTAGGGTTTCGGGATTAGGGATCGGCTCTGTTGTGAGTAGACTGCGAGCTCCCGAGTCAGACGCTTCAAACCCGAATTTAGGGGCCTTATAATAATTAGAATAGGGTTCCTTCAAAGGGGTCTTTTTGGATTACTATACGGGTTCTATAAGGGCACTATTACATAGGGGCCTTAACAATCAGATCCGTCAAACCCCAAAGCAAAATCCGACTGAACCCTACTCAACCCCGGCTATAAGACCTCATCAAAGCCGCTAAGCCAACCCTATAAAACCCGACTCAACCCTACACGCAGCCCCATGAAACCCTACCACACACGAACATGAACTATGAAACTATGAAACCCAATGCCCTATGACCCAGACCCGCGGGAGGATCTAGAAAGTAGATCCCCGAATTTGGGGCCCTATACTACTATAGGGGTACATTATCGGAACCTCCATTAAGGGATCTACTTTTTGGATCCTCCCAGGGGTTTGGGGAGCCCCATGAAACCATATTGAGCCCCATAGGCCCAACTCTGTGCTGGACCATGCCTGAACCCTAAAGAACCTACGTGTTTAGGGCTCCTCCCTGTGATGTCTATGAGTTCTTAACAAAAGAGGTTACAGTAAACCCCATAAATTTGGAAACGGGATTGAAATCAAGTAGTGCTGGGATTCCTTAGACATTTCTCTGGTCTTAAGGATTGAGGCTATTGGGTTTCTAACTTTTGGGCTTCTACTATAGTTGGGGTCAGGGTAGACCCACATCGTATAACCTTACGCACTCCAAAGCCTTGAACCCGAAACCCCAAACCCTACTGTTCCGTGCTCGTCCCGGCGTTGAGTTTCGTCGAGTCCGGAGTGAGTGGGTTTGAGATTCTCTGGACTAGGGCTGCGTGTAGACAGGTTGACGCCACAACGAAATTATCGGAGCTGTCGTGGAGGGCGTCTTGCAAATAGAGATAGCTAGATAGATAGTTAGATAGTTAAGTTAGATGTACAAACACAAATAAATACATAAATACAAACATATATATATATATGTACATACACCTATGTACGCATATAGGTATATAACGGCATATACATACACACACACACACACACACGATAGACGGGTTTAGGGGTCAGGGTTGGGGCTTGCTTGTCTCCAAGTTTTGGCAACAATCAATGTTGAGGTGCAGACTTGCCGGGATAACAGCTCAGGGCATCAGCCGAAACTGTCGAAAACTTAAGACATGCGGTGCCACCCAGCTAGCCTCTCACGGGTTGAAGTTCTGCTTCTGAGATCGCCAAAACAACTCAACAAGTCTTTCATATAGGGGCCGTAAAAGTTGTTAGGATGGGGTTTTGGGCGCATTATGCTGTGGATACAATGGGGGGGGCCCATAGTTCGAACAGGGTTCCGAGCACATTACACCATAAATACAACAAGGAACCCCAAAATAGTATAGGTAGTTATTGAAGCCCCTATAGTATGTCAGGCCAACGTATGGCTTCTTCGGAAGCGTCGGCAATGGGTGCTTCCCTTGATGCCAGTGTCTGTGCTGGTCCGCGCTGGTCCATGTGACAAGATTACGACCGAAATGCCCTTGTATTGACCATGCTCACTGTGCTCGATTGTTTTACTTCCCCGCCGTCTCAAGAGCAAGCGGACAAATCGTGCCGAAGCTGGACGCCGTTGTCTACACCATTGGCATTCCTGCTGCAGTCTCAGTCAACAAAGAGATGATCTCGACACGACATTTGCCAGCAGCCCTCATCAAAGCTGTGTCCCCGTTCTTGTCTGCCACATCCTTATTGGCGCCAGCCTCCAGCAGCAACCGGACGATCTTCGCATGATTGCAAGTACCTATAGAAGATGCCTTCCACAAAGCTGTGCGACTGTCGTGGTCTGCTACATCCTTGTTGGCACCGGCCGCAAGCAGTAAGCGAACGGTCTCCACATGACCTGCAGAAGATGCCGTCCACAAAGCTGTACGACAGCCGTTGTCCACCACATCCTTGTTGGCACCGGCCTCCAGAAGCAAGCAGACGATCTCCACAAAACCTTCGTTGGAAGCACTTGCCAAAGCTGTGACACCATAGTTGTCTGCCACATCCGTGTTCGCACGGGCCTCCAGCAACAAGTGGACGATGACGGTATGACCTGCAGAGGATGCCTTCCACAAAGCCGTGCAACGATACTTATCTGGCATATTCTTGTCGGCACCTCCTTCCAGAAGCAAGCCGACGATCTCAACATGACCTGCATCAGATGCCCTTGCCAAGGCCGTGACACCCTGCATGTCGGCCACATCCCTGTTGGCACCAGTCTCCAACATCAAGCGGACAATCTGGACGTGACCTGCAGAACATGCCCTCCACAACGTTGTGCGACCGTTGCAGTCTGTCACATCCTTGCTGGGACCGGCCTCCATGAGCACGCGAGCGGTCTCGACATGACCGTGGTCAATAGCCCCCATCAAAGCACTGGCTGCCGCATCCCAGCTGGCGCCAGCCTCCAGCAGTGTCCGGACGGCCTCCGTATGACCGCCAGAAGATGCCAACCACAACGCTGTGTGGCCCTCGTTGTCTGGCACTTCCTTGTGGGCGTCGGCGTCCAGCATTAAGCGGACGACCTCGACATGACCTTTGACAGCTGCCGCGCACAAAGCACTGCGACCGTCTTTGTCTGCTACATCTTGTTTGGCATCGGCTTTGAGAAGCGACCGGACGATCTCCACATGACCTGCATCAGATGCCGTCCACAAAGCTGTGCGACAGCAGTTGTCTACGACTTCCTTGTTGGCACCGGCAGCCAACAGTAAGCGGACGATGTTCACATGACTTGCACAAGATGCTGTTAGCAAGGCGGTGCGATCGTCGTCGTCTGCAGCTTCCGTGTTGGCACCGGCCTCAAGCAGCAAGCGGACGATCTCGACGTAGCCGGCAGAAGATGCCAGCAACAAAGCTGCGCGGCCTCGTGAATCAAGCAAGTTCGGATCGCGGCGCTTGTACATCATCCACTCAACTTCGACAATGGAGCCACTCAAGGCTGCATACACCAGCTTGTTTGCTTGGTCTTGCGCGTTGTCAGCGTATGGCAGCAGGAGGAGATGAAGGTCCATGCACACACGCAGCTCCGCAGTATCCTTCAAGGTTTCGTCCTTGAGGAGAAGCCTCTGTCTGAACCGTGGCGGCATTCCGTGCCACTGGTTCAAATGCCGTTTCAAGCCCCGAACATCCTTCAGCTCCTTTAGCTCATGAGCAGATATGCATGCCACCATGTCTCCGGTGAGCATCATCCGGACTTGCAGCATCCCTAAACCCTAAACCCTAAACCTTAAACGGTGCTGCAAGCCTGAGGCGAGCCAACACCTGCCATCCTGTCTTGAGCCCACGTGTCACGCGTGGGACTGTAGGACTGGCTTCTTCCCTTTCATGATGTAGCAAGAGCCGGAGCGATATCCAGACAAACATTCATTTCCCCAAAGGCTCCATGTACCTTTATAGTAGATACTTAAGCCTTAAAGGGGTCCCTATATAGGTACTTTAAGCCCTAAGTACATACTCTATGGGCACATGGAGCCTTAGGGTTCCTTACATCTCAGGCCCCTCCCCTCATGGTCCATGAACGCTTCCGGCTTTGTTGTGGTTACGGTTGAGGGAGTCAGGGCTTCATAGGGTCAATTTTGCACTTCGGGCTTGGGGATACGGGGCTTGGCGATTCAGAGGCCGCAGCGGCTGTGGGCTTTTCGGCTCTTTCGATGGAAATGCGACGTTTCGTTTAGGGCTTGAGGGGTTTAGGGTCTAGGGAGACATACTGATTAGCTTCAAGATGCGTTAGCACATGCTTGACAGAAACGTTTGGGGTCTACCTGGACCCCCACAACTAGGAAAAAATTATGGCCCAACACCTAAAAAGGCTATTTTTCTGCATACTTTAGGTGTCCAGGTAGAGTTCTACCCCACGCACGCACCTGGAAGTGAAGTGTACCCGGAACTCGGGCCACCTCTACCACGCCCTGGCACTCTTGGGCTTGGGAACTTCGCATCTCGGGCTTAATGGGTTTGTTTGGGGATATGGAGTTTAGGGTTTGCCTTAACCCCGAGGAACCTACATTTTTAAGAACTTGTATAAAGAAATCATAATAAGGAATCCTAAAAATGTAGGTTATTCAGGGTTAAGGTGGAGTTTGGGGTTTAGGGGTTTAGGGTTTAGGGTTTGGGGTTTGGGATTTAGGGTAAGGGGAGTCGGTTATAGTCAACCCCAAAAGTTGGAAACCTGAGTATGCTGGGATTCCCTATGTACTACTCTGAAGGATTGAAGCTCTTGGGGTTCCAACTGTTGGGCTTCTACTGTAGCCGTGTAGCCGGGTCTGTTTGGGGTATGGGGCCCAAAGGGGGTCCCGGGTTTTCTTGAGTTTAGGTACCCCGGCTTCCGGGCTCCATGGCTCTTGAGTTACTATAGGGGCCTTACCCATAGGCTCCATAGTAGTTCCTTTTTGGGAGTACCTTATAGGATTCTAAAGATCAACCTCGAAAAGGAACTACTACTTATGGGGCCTGTGGGTAATAATTAGAGGAGGGTTTGGGGGTTACCCCAACGGCATCATGCTCGTGAAGTCACCGCCGAAAACGTTCTCCACCAAAACTCTCTTGGTTTTCCGCAGCCTGAGCTCCTGACAAAAGCTGATCATGTACCAGGCAGTGGGGACCCTGCGTTCCAAAATTTCTTGCCACGTTTGGGTTGTAATGCGGTCCGCTGACACTGCGAATTTCTGGAGTGCAGCATTGCTCTTGATTAATACGGGAGTTTCCGAAACTAGGAGACCCTAATATAGTACCCTAAATAGTAGCATCCGTATTATAACGACCCCAAAATAAGGACCCCCAATTTTCGGAAACTCCCAAATGAACCTCGAATACGCAGCCAGGCTTTCTCTCGCTCTGTGCCTCTTGTCGCCGGAGCGGGAGATCTCCGCTTGGAGGTTCATGGGTAATTAGTTATAAATAGGGTTAGAAGTCCCCAAAATTGGGTTATAAGTATAGTTACCCTACTTATAACCCTACTTATAACTACCCATGAACCTCCAACAAGCCGCTGCCACAGGGTGGTCCGACACCGCCAAAGCCGCCAGCTCCCATGCTGCTGAAGGACAAAATCCTGCATGATCCTAAGGACTCTAAACTCTGGGAACTATGGTATCTTCCTTGTAATGGGTAATGCAGGATTTTGCCCATCAGCAGGATTGGTGTGGAACACATCGTGCCACATGTCCTTGGTGGTGACATTCTCGGCGGTGTAGGAGGGTTCAGGCTTACGGTTTGGCATCCCAGGGCTTCAGGCTTCGCTCTAGCACGCGACACGAAGCCAGGACCTCAAGAGCTGATCGCGGAGCATTAAATCCCTAAAACTCCTAACTTTGAGCAGTAGATCCGAAATCTTCCAAACCCTAAGCCCTAAAGCCCCAAACCTTAAATGCCAAAACAAGCCCAAACACCCGATCCCAAGACAGAGCTGGCCCCAAATCTAACAACTGTAACCCTAAACCCTCAAATCCTGAACCCCAAAGCCGCACCGGGAACCCGAAAGTATGTGGATGAATAGCGTTGTTTATGGGGCGCTCAATTTACCCACTTTTGGTTCGGGTACACCCTGAACCCAAACGACATATGAAGGATTTCTGGAAGACCAGCTGAGGGCGCGGAGATGGGGGACATAGTGCCTGGAGGGGCTTGGGGTTCTATCAGGTAACTACACTGAAGTTAGAACCCTAGCAAAAACTATAATTTTAGCTGTTTCTTAGGGATTATAATAACCAAAAATTAAAAAAAAAATCCAAGTACCCCTAAGGTAAGAGGTAACAAGTACTTAAGGGTTTTTGGGGGGCTGGAGGGCTTCGAGTTTACGGTTTGGGGGGCTTAGGACGTAAGACTGCAAACGCCCAAACCCTAAACCCAGCTTGTAGGGCCTTAAAAAAGCACACAGCAAAAATAAGGATAGGGACATCCCATATACCCCCCCCGCTAAAACAAAGCCCAATAAGGCAGGGACATCCCTGTAAAATGCTTATGCTTATGTGTTTTTTGCGCCCGAAAGCTTAGCAGATACTTGCCAATCGCCTTGTAGAGCCATCTTCAGCAACGGTGTGAAGCCTATCTACCTGAACCCCACAACATCCACCTTTTCTACAGCTCCCTTCTTATTATGATCTCCCACATCTTTAGCCCTGAAGGGGAGGTGATTTCAGGTTAAGGTACGGTTGAGGAACCAAGGTTCTGCTTTGAAGTAGGGTTTAAGGTTCATGGATGGATCTGCACTTGGAAGGGCAGGGGACTTAGTAAGTCGTTTGTAAGTAGGGTTATAATTGGGGTAACTCCATTTAGGGTACTTATACTCTACTTATAACCTACTTACTAAGTCCCCTGCCCCTCCAAGCAGTAGTGGGAAAGAACACGCCTTGATCCGGCAGCTTTCCGCGAACATGTCGTGGTAGTGAGCACCTGGCGCCAGATTCAGCTTTGAAGGGGCTGTAGGGCTTTGGGCTGCAGTAAAATGTCGGAATTAAAAGACTAGGGTTTTAGCGCAAATAAGTATGCACATGTACGCATGCCGCTATATATATATATACATATATATATATATATATGTGTATATATATGTGTAAACGTCCGTGCATGTGTATAGTGTTATGTATATGTATACGTATATGTATATGTATACCTGTATGGTTTTGTGTGTGTACATACATACATACATACATGCATGCATGCATGCATGCATGCATGCATGCATGCATGCATGCATGCATACATACATACATGCATACATACGTACCTACCTACATACATACATACATACATATTATATATATGTATATATATATATACATACATACATACATACAGATATAGATAGACAAAAAATATATAGATAAATAGATAGTACCATTTATATATGTATGTTGATTTCCTTACTTATTCACTTCTGTAGTTAGTTGTTTGTTCGTACATATATGCATGTAATCTATATGTAGGTATATATACATGTTTCGGTACTTTACTATGCAGAACTTTGAGGCTATTCATACTAGAACTGTTGGTATTATCGTTCTTTGTAGTTATCATTTTTATCACTATGAGTATTGACACTATCTTCTTTCTTCTTCTTCAAAGTATTGCTATTAGTATTCCCAAAGGGCTTGGTCTGTAGGTTTTCAGCTTTGAGGGCTTCGAGTCTTTAGGGTTCCAGGGGACCAAATACGTTCTAGACTCTGTCTCTACAAGGGTAAAAGGATGGACCCTTAGTAAGGACCCTAGGTATATACCCTTCATATTAGCCATTATAGTGCCCATTACAGGGTAGGGGTCTCCATTAAGGGTCCCTCCTTTTCCCTTTTGAGCCTCGCAGAGCCCAGCCCAAAACCCCATAACAAAACGCTAATAAGGAGGGTTTAGGGTTGGGGTTTCCCCATAACCCTAAGCGCTCGTAAGTGGGCTTCAGGGTTTAGGCTTCCCCATAACCCTAGAGGCTAATAAGCAAGGCCCGGCGCTCTTGTAGATCAATGCACAAACACTACTTATTAGGATCATGGGACTTGGTCACTGGGGCTATAAATAAGGTAACTATACTTATAAGCACTTATAAGCCCACTCAAGGTGCTTATAACCTGACTTACTAAGCCCCATGGTCCTCCCCAAGTACTTGTGCTCGAGGCACATACAGTTCACAAGAGAGACACCTACTTGCGGCTACTTGGAGCCTTGCGGCTCGCAAAAAAGACACTGAGCAGAAGCTTGGGCTGAAAGGGCTTCTAAGACTCTTACTCATATTATGGCATGCAGGGGCCTACTATAGTGGCCTTAATAATTAGAATAGGGTTTTGGGGTCCATTATATTCCAATTATAATCAGGAACCCCCAAAATAGTAAAGGAAATTATTTAGGCTCCTACATTAAACCATAGGATTAGGGTTCTGGGGGTATACTGTGGACAGTTAACTAATAGATTGCCACTCCGACCGGTATCTGCTTTTGGGCTACTCCTACTTGTCGGGTATCGTGGGGAACTGAAGGTTAACCTTTTTGGTTATACAAAAATAAAGACTGTACTACCCAAAAAAGTTAAAGGTTACCTACTCTACTACTTTCCTATTTGTCCTGAAATCTGAACTGTATTGTGAAATTCTTGTTTGACACCACAACCCCAAAGCTCTGAAAACTATGCTTGTTGGTTGGTGGCTTAGGCTCTCAGGGTGTTCGGGTGCAGGTTTACAGACATAGCTGGGAGCTTCTGTGCACTGTTCAAACTCTGCACCCGAAACCCTACCACCCCGAGAATCCTAAACCTACATTGCACCCAAACCCCGAGTTTACTGAATCACCTTAAACCCACAAACCTCGACAGCCTAGAACCCCGGTAGCTTTCAAACGCTCCTGTTTTGGTCCTGGGTAGTTGTAGAAGGAGCCTGAGACATCAACAAAGCTGAAAACGGCCCATTGGGAGACCTGCCTGTGTGAATGTGACGCTTCCTCACTTCCTCCTTGGCAAAGCTGACCAGGGCCTCGGCATTTCGATTGGGCCAGGACTCCAAGCCGCAGATATAGGGGCCTTAATCATTTGATTAGGGTGTTGGTGTATATGATGGGTAGAGTTTGGGTACGGCCCCCACTCGGTAATAGTTGAATAATATTCATAGTATAGATATATGAGGACCTTAATAGTAGCCCTACTATAGACTCTTACCTTAAGGGGGCAGTACCTAAGGTATAGTTATTATAAAAGAGAACCCTAAGGCCCTCAGGAATAGTGTTGTTAAATTCTCAGGCTGCGGTAATCCCTGAGCCGAGAATAATGGTAGAAGGGCCTTAAGAATCCATGTAAACAAGGATTTTGGGATGTGTGGTAACTATACTATAGTAATCATTGGGGGTTGTGTGGAGGGGATGCTCGTCTGAACGATTCAGGTCCCTTTCGTCAGCCCCTAAACCGTTACCCCCAGAATAACTTAAACACTAAACAATTATAAACCTTAAACCCTTATCCCCAAGCTCAAGCCGCGACAATGCGAAAAAACCATAAACCATAATTCCAAACGCCCGAACCCTAAAGACTATGAACCTCAAACCCTTACCCCTAAGCTGAAGCCACCCTAAAGCCTAAACTGTTGTGCCCAGAGACTCCAATATCCCTTAATTAAGGAATAGACCTCAAATCATATAAGGGATCCTACCATAATTGAAGGAGTATTCCTCTTACTTAAGGTATATTGGAGTCTCTGGGGTGGGCCGGGACCCCGTGCGTCCATCTGCCGCTGTCCGCGGAAGTCGGCCTGGCATCGGCTGTTTTGGGGTTTTCAAATGGGAGTTTTCGAAAATTTCCGAGGGTTCCTTTAAAGGGATCCTTTAAGGGTTCCTTTCAAGGGGCCTATAAGGGGGTTGAGGGTTTCGGAGTTTCCGAAACTTTCCTAGGGTTCCTTTAAAGGGGGTCTATGAGGGTTCTATAGAGGGTTTAGGGTTTAGGAGTTTCCGAAAATTGGGGGTACCTAATCTTGGGGCCCTTATACTAGGATCCTACTATTTCGGGTACTATACTAGGGTCCCCTATTTTTTGGAAACTCCAAAATGTTTTCAAGACCGTTGGTACGAGCCTTAGGCTTGAGGGTTTCACGGGATCCCTGAACCCTGAATCCTGAACGGTTGTAGTTCTGCGGCCTTTAAACAAGGGATTATGAATACAGTAAACCCCATAAAGTTGGAAACCGGATTAAGGCCAAGTAGTGCTGGGATTCCCTATGCATTACTCTTAAGGATTGAGGCTATGGGGTTTCCAACCTTTGGGCTTCTACTGTAGGTACTTCGAAAGGAACCATAAGGGAACTTGAAAGATTCCCCAAATGCCACCCAGTCGAGGGCTTCGTCTTTACCTTAACCCTGAAAAACCTAGCTTTTTCGGATTCCTTGTTATGATTTCCATAAAAACAACCTTATATAAGTCTGTTATTCCGGGTTAAGGTAGGGCTTAGTTAGGATTCGTTTTTGCAATTTCGGGTTGTAGCCTACCTGTGGGCAGCAATCTCTTGCCGTTTCAGTTCTTTTGTGCCCGGTTTAGGGTTTAGGGTTGAGGGCCCAGAGGTAAAGTTCATGACCTACCACTTTGTCGGGTGTGGCAGCTGCGCATGAACATCCACCGACACATGTTCTGGCCGTGGTCCAAAAGCAGCCGATTAGGGCCTGTACCGGTCCCTTGCCTCGAACCAAAGAACCCCCATGGATCCCTTCTCACCTTACCGAACTAAACCCCAAACCCAAAACCTTCAACCCTTGCCCTTACCCCTAAACCCCGAAACCCCTATCTGAGTTGTCCATTAAGCCCTTTGAAAACTATTTACTATTATGGTTCTCTATACAATAGTAGGGGACATGAAAAAAGATCCCAAAGGACAACCCGGCTGTGGTCTTCGCAGAATTTAGGGTTTCGCTGGGCTGGGACCCGCGGTCGGAACGGCGTTCACGGGACGTGCGACAAGCCAGCAGCACCCAGTTCTTGCCAGCGCCTCCTCGACGATAGAGCCTTCGGGCTCAGGGTTCATTGGATTTAGGAAGCAGAACACAGGAGTGATAAGTGAATACCTCACTGGAAGTGGCAATTTTTCGGGGCCTTAATGATTAGAACGGGGTCAACCCTATTCTATTTATTGAGCCTTAATAATTAGAGACGGACACATCAGAATGACCGTCTCCACCGCAGGTGTCTGCTCTGCACTCGTGGTTACAGAACCCGGGAACACCAGGGCATTCTTCACGCGCTGCTCTTGTCTCTATTACTATACCTGGGGGGACATACCCCCTAGGTTTTATGGCTAGGACCTGCTGTACAAAACGTAGGTACCCTGAAGGGTGTAGTTCTGCCATGATCACAACGACGCCGGCTCCACTTCCTATGCTCCTGCTACTGCAACGCTGTACAGTGAAGATGCGACTACTGCTGATATGCTAGCAGCGATCTTACCGGTTAGTTGCTAGCATCTCGTGTGACGACGTTGACCACATCGGGAAACCCTGAACCCCAAACCCTGCCGCTAAACGGTATTTACCCGGGGAAGCCATGATTCCTTGAGGCTTGCTAGCATCTCGTGTGACGACGTTGACCACATCGGGCACTAAATCCCAAACCCCTAAACCCTAAATCCGAAACCCCAAACCCTGAACCCCAAACCCTGCCGCTAAACGGTATTTAACCGGGGAAGCCATGATTCCTTGAGGCTTCTCGGCCTGACCGTGGGAAACGCTTGAACCTTCTGCTGCTGACATGTCTCCTGAACCAAGGGTTGTGGGTTTGGGAGTGTTTAGTGATTTTGCTTCGGGCAAGGGTCAGAGTGCAGAGAGTTTAGGTGTTCGCGAGATTTGGGAGGGGGGGGGGGGGGGTTGAACCTGAACGTGGAGGATCTAGGGAGCATATAAGTTTCGGAAAGGCAGTCAAGGTTCACAACAGATGATCGGGGGGCTTTTTGTCAGTTTGCAGCGCAGATCAGGAACCCCGGAACGGTGCCACGGGCTTTGCACTGAACGCTTTTCAATAGCGACACTCAGAGCTCCCCAAGACTCAATACCGTGCCTATAATAACATGGCAGACTTACCCTTAAGAACATAGGTCGCTTGGGCCACAAGCAAATTCCAGCGTTTCAAGACCTCATCTTCATACTCATAATCATCGACTGCATCTCGTCATTGTTGTTGTCATCGCCATCACAACTATCTTCATCACCATCGGCGCCATCGCCACCATCATCGTCGTGGTCATCAGCACCACCACCATCGTCACCATCAGCATCACCATCATCATCGTCACCATTATGACCATCTCCACCATCATCATCATCATCATCATCATCATCATCATCATCATCCTCATCGTCATCATCATCAATCACCATCATCATTATCATCATCATCACATCCACCTTGCGCTCGTTAACTTGACGACTATGGTTCATACCTCGGAAGCATCAGCAGGGGCTGGAACTGCAGCCGCAGTATATTCTAGCGTACAGGGTCCCGCACAAGACTCCCAGCAAACGATGTTTATCAAATGTCATAAGAATGGCCTGAAACAGGAAAATAATTCAGCACAGCCCCGGCTCTAAGCCGGAACCTCAGGTCCCGAAATAAAGAACGAAAGCAAAACCTCATCTTAGGTCGTAAAAAACGTTTCAAAACAAACATCCACTCCAAGCCCTGTACCTCTAAACCCCAAACCGAGCATCCATTAAACCTAAACCCATCGTCCCGCGGCAACGCTCAACAACCCCCCCCAAAAATCGGAGCATCGAAGCCGCAATACCAAAACTTTAAACCCCAAAACGCCAAAGCCCAGGAGCCTTCCCAGATTTCGAACCCCCGGGCTCCAAATAGCCCAAAGTAGGTATTGCTTGTAGACTTTAGGCCCCAAAGTAGGTACTATTTGCTAGACCTAAGAGTAACCTAGGAATAAAAAGGGTGCCCTTTTTGGTTTAAAGGGGCTTATAAGGGAACCTGAACCCTTAAAAAGGGAATAAGGGCCTACTCTAGGTCCTAGGTAGGTACTATTTGTATACTTGGAGCCCCAGATCCCGAAGTCTCAGACCCAAACATCAAGGCGAGGAGGCTAAAACCCAAATGAAACTGTATTCTCTCGCGTACTTGTCCACTATCTTTTGGGGCTCGAGGTTAAACCTTTCGGATTGTAGATTTTGTATCACAACCTTCCAAAACCACTGAATTGAGGAATATACCTTAAATTTATACTAGGATCCGTAATATGATTTGCGGGATATTCCTTAATTGAGGGATTTTGGAAGATCTAGGTATAGTGCCTCCACATAGGTTAAAGGGTTACCTCTTCTACTACTAATCATGCTCTCCTCAAAGTCAACGCAGTTGATCTTCAACGCACGGACATTTGCTCGGACGCCGTCTGCATCCACCACCGGGTCCTTCAACAGAGGCTGCCAGAGACTGAAAAAAGAATTGAAACATACGCACAACCTTAAAGCTGTAGCTTTGATCAACAGCAAAGGGCTGTATACCTTCAATCATGTTAGGGGATCTTACTACAAGTTAAGGTATGTTCCTTAACTAAGGGACTAGACTAGACGCAAGAGTAACCTAGCAAGAAAAAGGAATGCCCTTTGTGGGTTAAAGGATGTTATAAGAGAACCCAAACCCTAGAGAAGGGGGTCCTAGATTCCTAGATAAACACAACCTTAAAGCTTTAGCTTTAGTCAACAGAAAATGGCTGCTGGGGTTTGTTGCAGTATGATTCCACTAGACCGACGGAATAGCATTGTGAAACACATTGTTCATTATTCAGGCTTCTGTATGGTAGAAAGTCTTCGGGGCTGAGAAAGTTTAATCTTTTCACGTATGATCGTATTAAACATTAAATAGGGTTTAGGGTTTAGGGTTTATTTAGGATTTAGGGTTTAGGGTTTTAAGGGTTATATAGCTACCCAGCTAGGAATCTAGGTTTGGGAGTCTCTGGGATGCTGCGCCCTCTGCTTTGTAAGGCTTTAGGGTTTCAGAAGGGGAATCAGACGTGTTTCGAAAGGGCGTTACGAGGGTTCTCGAGGATGAGGGTTCTATTGCTGTTGAAAATTTCCACCTCGCAAGTTTCGCGTGACACGAGGCATGCTGTAGCGGCTGAGTGGTTTGGCAGGCTTTGGTGCAGCAGCGTTCTTGGAGGCCTGGCATTTCCAAGGCACAACCAGGTATGAGTCCGACACGAAACAGCCCATCAGGGACGCGCGCAGAACATCTGATGAACCCTCAACCTGTGCCGGAAGACCAAAGCCTCAGACGCAGAGACTCCAATCTCCCTTAATTATGGAATATGCCTCAACTTATAGCAGATTCCGTAATGTGGCTTAAGGTATATATAGTTCTTAACTCTGGGAAATTATTGGAGTCTCTGGGGACCCTGAACCCTAAACCCTATAGATCGCTGATAGACCCCTTAAAGGAACCTTTAAGGATTCCGCAGAGGAGTCCGAGGCAGACCCTGAACCCTGTAGATCCCGTTTAGAAACCCTAAGCCCTAAACCCTGAACCCCTAAATAAACCCCTAAACCCTAAGCCCTAAACCCTAAACCCCTAAACCCTATAAACCCCAAAACCAAGGCCAGCACTTGCTCGGAGTTCAGCTGCTTCTCGAACCTCGGTGGCTGCAGGAAAGAAGACGTAGACCCCAAGATCCCTAGGCGTCCTTAAAAGGCATACCGAGGTTTCCTTTAAGGGATCTTATGAGGGATCTATAGGGTTCAGGGGACTCCAATATATCCCTTAACTTAGGAAGATACCTTCAATCATAACAGGGGGATCCTACTATACTTTACGGTGTCTTCCTGAAATAAGGGATATTGGAGTCTCTGAAACACCCTTGTCCTTTTAGAAGTAATAGACAGAGCCCTATACCTATACCTATATCCCTTATTAGTAGGAATTATTTAAGAAGGTCTACTAGCCGGTCTGTTTATTCTTTTGGGGGAACCATGAAAAAGGACAAGGCCGCTCTGAAAAGGCGGAGCTCCTAAACCCTACCTAGGGATGTTAAAAGGGTTTACGGCTTGGCGGTTTAGGGTTTAGGGTTTTGGAGTTTAGGTGTTCGGGCCACGGGGTTGGGGATCTAGGGTTGCGGTGTTTCGGTTGAGGATTTGGGGATTTAGGGCTACAGCTCTTCGGGTGTGGACTTAGTTGGGGGGTTCTAGGGCTTTTCTAACTAAGCCTCTGCAGCTTCACAGGTGTTAGCTTGTGCTTGAGGTGTTGGGTTGACGGTTTGCGGTTTAATTCTTTAAGTTGTTCAAAAGCTAAGGCTTTCTAGGACTGGGTGTCTTTATGATACGGATTCAACTACTTTTGGTTTGCAAGTCCTCTCCTCTTGGTAAACTCCTACGGATGCTTCTTCCAAGACGGGCATTCCAGACGTTTGGGCAAAGAACTTGAAATCGATATCCCCCTCCCCTGCGCGGCTGAGAGAACTCCTCCAAGTCAACATTCATGACTACTCCAAGAAACCCCCTACTTGTGGGGTATTATGGGGAACTAAACGTTAACCTTTTTGGTTACATGGGGATTATATAGGGACAATACTACCCAAAAATGGTTAAAGGTTACCTACGCTACTTCAAGGAACCCGGAACGACCCCGAGTCTCTATGCCCTTGAGCTAGACGCGGCACACGACTCAAACTTATCATTGAAGTTGCAGCATGTACTATAGAAGCCTGAATAGTTACAAATATCGTTCCTTGGGGGCACTGCATTACATTCATACGCTGGTTACCCCGAAACCTTCTGAAACATTGGGGCTCCTACATTACCAGCAACCCCTACACCAAGACCCGAAGACCCGGTCGCCGTTGGAGTTGCGTGTATCGTGGAAATTTCGAGGGCATCGGCTAGGGTTTAGGGATGGTTTAGAGGATTCATGTGAAGCTTGACATGATGTCCCGGGAGATGTGAAACAGACTTAAAGCGTTCAAGTAGAAGAGGGCTGAAAGGTAACATCGGAGACCCTCCGGACATGCTGGGCAGCGAAAGCTCAGGTTCTACACCCCGAGACCCCTATCCTATTTTTGTAGGGAATATGGGAGTCTGGGCAAACTGTCATGAAACCTAAACCTCCCGAACACCCAAAAAAGCTCGCATGAACCCCGAGCCCCAAGCACGAAAGAACCCCCCAACCCCAAAACCCTACACACCCTAAAGTGCCAAAGCAGCACGCCCCAAACCCTAAAACCAGAAGACCCTCCAACCAAATGCTGAAATTGAATATATCCATGTTTCCGAGAACCACCAATCCAGCAAAGGGGGCTCTGACAAATACTTGTAGGCTTCGCCAGGGCCTAGATTTCAGACAGTTTCGGGGTGGATCTGCGGAACCCTAGGGTCACATCATAAACACGATCCTGCACCGACAAAGGCTGAGCTCGCCACTGATCCCACGTTGGGCCAAACATCCTACGCGGTTGGATGTGGCATTTGTTCAACTTTGGGGCACTCGACTCGGATGTTCGAGTCTTTAAGGGGCTCCAAGCTATGTTGGCTTCTGGCCGTGGAGCTTGATTCGCGCGGCTCGGCAGGGATAAGGGATCGGTTCAAATCTTCTAGAGATTGTGTTCTTACACTTTCCCAGTGTTCAGGAGGTCCTACATGAAACCAGGAGGCGCATCAGTAGAGATCCCCTGTGTCATCACTGCCAAACCGTAAGTGGTAGAAGTACCAACTAGCCGAATGCTTCACTTTAGTGCAGCAGTAGCTGCGGCATAAGCTGGAGGGGAGTGAATTTTTTTAGGAACCCAGAAAAGGACCTAAAGACAAACCCTAAGGTTGGGATATCCCAGAATCCCCTCCTTGATTAAGCCAATAAGATAGGGACATCTATGTTTGGGTGCTTCTTTGTCTCCTGATGTATGATTCCCCAAGCGGGAAGTCCCAGGTTTGTACCGCGGGGGTAGACGATGATTAGGACGGGTAGTTTCCAAGGGTAAAAGGAGGGACCCTCAAGAAGGACCCCTAGGTATATACCCTTAATATAGCTATTATTATATACCCATGATATAGCCCATTATAGGGTAGGGGTTCCCATGAAGGGTCCCTCCTTTTCCCCTTTGATATAGTTTGTACCCTTGCACAACATTATAGCCGGAGCCCGCAGCGAAGCTCGAATGCAAGTGGTTCCGAGACAAGGTTTCGTTTTTGGGGGGGGGTCTGGGGTTCTACAAAGCTTCGAGATGGATGTAGGATTCAGCGTTCAGGACTTCGGACTTGTGAGGAGTGTTGGATTTCGGGTTTAGGGTGTCGGATTGGGAATTAGGGTGCTTCAAGCATCCACTCTGGCACACGCAAGTATGGAATTCAGTACAACATCAATACAACTAACAGTACTGATTGGAAGCATATCGGAAATTCTGACGAGAACGGCGACAACGAGGTCTTTGGTTGGTGAAAAAGTATCGTTAAGGCTAACGCTCAACATCGCTCAGCAAACAAATCCGTGCACGAACAGCTCTACATCCTTGGGTGGACCATCCTTGGACCTCCATGCAAAGATTCGGGGCCTGCAATGAGGACACCAGTCCGCGTAGAAGTTGACCTGATGGCATCATTCCCTATAGACCCTATAAACTCTAAACCCAAACCCCACCGTCCAAAAACATGCGGGTGCTTTTTCCGGACATTGGGCGGCACATCTCTCTTTTACAATGCCCAAAAAAAATCAAAGCTTGAACGCTGGTCATCTAAACTGCTTAAAGCACACCCAGGCCCCAACACAGAACATCCGCAAACTCCAACACCTGTGATCTCAACTGCCAAATCCCGAGTTCGGCCATGCGTCGAACGTGTAGTCGTGGGCGTCCACGACCTTGATGATACTTGGGTTTACGGTTTAGGGCTTAGGGTCTTGACGGCCTCGAACTTGTGGTGGTTGGATGGGTAGGTTCCAAGACTTCAGTTTTGGCTTTGCGCAAGTGAGGCTGGAGATCAATGTACTACAAAAGCTCCACCGACTGAGATGATTTCAAGGAGAACACTAGCAAGTACCAACGACGCCCAACGCGAAGGTGGAAATAGCATCAATGCCAGCGCCCTAAGGTCCAATCTTTTTCCACGTGCAAGACCGCGCACAAGCTTCCCTGAGCCGGACAAACCCTGGCAGCTACAGCGGAGCAGCACGATAGATCCCCGAGCGTAAGCAATGCGGCTAAAGTGCAGACCTTCAAGGATATGCCGCCACATATTCGAATCCGAATTAAATTCGGCACTTAATCATACAGATAGCATTAGATACATAGTGGAAAACTTCCTGATGATCGGCGTACTCCCACCAGTTTTGGTAGTATTATATCACTATATCCCACATAAAAATCTTTACATCCGGATCTTTCGAAAACCGAAGGACCGGACTCTAGGGCTCGTGGACCTGAGGCACTGACAATCAATAACTAGTTTGAGGTTTACAAGCCTTCTACCTGGGACACATGGGGGGTTTCCGAAAATCAGGGGTACCTTTTTGGGAAATAGGGATCCTGCTACTTAGGGTACTATACTTGGGTCCCCTATTTTCGGGAACTCTAAACCCTAAACCCTTTATAGAACCCTTATAGATCCCTTTAAGGAACTCTTAAAGGATCCTGCTACTTAGGGTACTATATTTGGGTCCCCTATTTGGGAAACCCCCCAGTCTTGTAACTGCGACACATGAGCTCCCAACCTTGACCCCCCCTCTCTCAAGAAAAGACTTGGCCCCCCCCCACTCTACCTATGGTCTCCGCTGGTTGGTTGAACCAGTTCTTTATGCAGGATCCTAGAAGGTAACTCCAAAAAACGAAACTATAATGGAGACTATAGGTAAAGCTATGAACCACTAAATTCCAAGGGTAAATGGAGGGACCCTTAATAAGGGCCATAGCTATTATATACCCATCATATGGCTAGGGGTCCCCATTAAGGGTCCCTCCTTTTCCCCCTTGATAAATCGTCGAACGTTCTGAAAGAAGCTATGCTCGGCGAAAGAGCCGACTCGAAGTTGTCGTGCTTGAACTGATCGCTGGAGGAACTCCTGTGGACAGCAGTTTGAGCGCACGTGGAGGATCTTTAGGGTTTAGAGTTTAGGGTTTTGGGTTTTGGGGTTTAGGGTTTAGGGTCTACTTGGAGGATCATGAGACTTAGTAAGTCAGGTTATAAGTACCTTAAGTGGGCATATAAGTGCTTATGACTTAATTATAAAGTATAGTTACCTTATTGATAGTGCTTATGACTTATAAGTATAGTTACCTCATTTATAACCGGGGTTACTAAGTCCCAGGGTCCTTTAAGCACACGGCTGGCGATTTCAGGTTCTGGAGTTCGGGTTGGCTAGACCCAAGAGTAGCCTAGGATCCATAAGGGCTCCTTAAAGGGATCCATAAGGGCTCCTTCAAGGGATCTACAAGGGTTCTAGGGCATCTAGACCCAAGAGTAACCTAGGAATAAAAAGGGTGCCCTTTTTGGTGTTAAAGGGTGCTATAGGAGAACCTATGCCCTAAAAAAGGGAATAAGGGCCTACTCTGGGTCCTAGTTGAATATCTACGGCTCAAGGTGGCCTTATTTGGGTTTAGGTTAGAAGCTGCCCCCACCCTGTAGTAGTCACTATAAGGATTATATTAGGGCCCTCTTATATTCCGATTATACCACTATTCCAGGGTGGGGGCCCCTTCTAAGGTTTAGGGCTCCAAGCATGAAAGACTGAAGCCCGATCCTTAAGCCTCAAATCACAAGACTTGGCTCCCAGGCCGCAGCCGTAGCCGTAGTGGCAGTGGCAGCTACCAGAATCAGCAGTAGCAGCTGTAGCTGTTTAGGGTTTAGGGTTTAGGGTTCAGGATTTAGGCTTTAGGGTAGGGTTTAGGGTTTAGGGTTTAGGGTTTAGGGTTTAGGGTAGGGTTTAGGGTTTAGGGTTTAGGAGCAGGAGTAGTGGCAATCGCAGCAGCAGCAGTGGCGGTAGCAGGAGCAGAAGTAGGAGTAGGAGTGATGACCCTCCCACAATTCTCAGCGCGCAGCCCCCAAAGGGGCTCGGGCATAGATCGAACTGCACTCTAAACCCCAAACTCACGGCACATAGAAGAACGGGTGGACACGCCGAAAGTCGACGAAAGACCCACCCCGAGAAAAACGAAGCCCCTAATTATCTGCCATAAACCACAACATAAACTCAAACTTGAAACCGCCAAGCCTGAAACTTCTAAACTCTGTACTTCATACACAGACAAATAGACAGACAGACAGACAGACAGACAGACAGACAGACAGACGGCCAGTCATACACAGAGACGTACACAGCCGGGCAGGCAGACAGAAAGCCAGACAAGACAGACAAGCAGACAGCCAGACAGCCAAACAGACAGACAGACAGACAGACAGACAGACAGACAGACAGGCAGGCAGGCAGGCAGGCAAGCAGACAGACAGCCGAAACAACACCAAAAGGAAAATGGCTGAGGGCCGAGCCAGTCCGAGTCCAACTCAGCTTTGTCCTCTGCAGACAGCGTCCTTCGCTTAAAGAGGACGGGAACTGTGGGGCTTTACGACTCTACGGGTTCTACGGAGTGTCAGAGGGTTCAGAGGGTTTTCTAAGGTTTTGTGCTGACATATGGCTGTAGGAGCTCAACTGAAGCTTTAGAGGCTTTGCACCGCCGCATAGAGTATACAGAGCTCATAAGCGGTTTTAACAGTTTAGCGGTTTAGGGAATTAGGACCCTAGCTGATCCTACAGGATCACTCAAAACCCGCTAGCTTTCTTCGGTTGTGCACCCTTTCCGAAAGGCTAGGGGCGTAAATAAATGACAGGCCTGTGTCAACAATACCTGAACCGCAAACCTGCGCTCGCTTCCCACTTCCCAACCTCCAAGCCCCACCTCTCGCCTCGCAGAACCGCAAGTCTGTCTGTATGCATGTACAGGGAACTCCAGAAAGTTGGAATATGGTTTCAGGGTAGGATACCCTATAATTTACCATAAAAGGGTTAGGATAATTATATTCCAACTTTCTGGCTTTTACCTTAATGTGATGCAAGGAAACGTCTTAGGGTCTTGCAAACATATCAGGTGCTTGCTTACAACTGCAACAGTTGTAGTACGGTTCCCGTGTATAACCTCGACAAGTTTCAACCGCGATAGCCAGCAATAGTATGCCCTGACGTCCAACACTTTTTAGGCTGTAGGCTCCAGTTACCTAGATAGTAGGTTACTAACCATGAGTTATGTACCCCAGTAACCCACTATTTGGGCAACTGGAGCCCTAGGGAACACCATCATACCATAATCCTACTTGTCGGGTACCGTGGGGAACTAAAGGTTAACTTTCTGGTCATATATATATATATATACATATATATATATACATATAAATATATCTATATATATATATAGGGATTATATGGGGACTATACTACCCAAAAAAGGCTGAAGGTTCCCTGCTCGACTACTAGGTAATTGCCCTCGTCTAAACATTCCGACCCTGGCTCTGAAACCTACAAAATCAGGACAATCCCACTTGGAGTATCATGGGACTTAGTAAGTCAGGTTTAGGGCTCCTTTTAATAAGGGTACTATAGGGTTCTAGTACAGGGTTCCTTAAAGGGATCTACAGGGGTTCTATAACTTAGTAAGTCAGGTTATAAGTACCTTAAGTGGGCTAATAAGTGCTTATAAGTATAGTCACCAAGTTTATAAACCAAGTAACTAAGTCCCATGATCCTTTAAGCACAGACCCCGAAGGGCCCACAAACCTCAGACGACCCTGCAAATCCCCTTTAGAGCCTTTATGGGAGTTTCCAAAAATGTGGTGTACCTTCTTTTGGGGCCCTTATAATACAAGGATCCTACTATGTAGGGTGCTATGTTAGGGTCCCCTATTTCGGCAACCCCCTCATAAGTACTGAGCTCCAGACTTGTCAGAGAAGTCGAGCTCTAGAAGCTCATCGTCGCTGTACGCGTGCCCTTTGTCGTTCCTGGGGCTGTCACATAGGGGCCTTGATCAAGGTAAAATCCAGAGAGTTGGAATATGATTTCAGGGTAGGATACCTTATAATTTACCATACAAGGTTTAGGATCATCATATTCCAACTTTCTGGCTTTTACTTTAAGGGTATATAGTAGAAGCCAGAAAGTTGGAACATCATTGCCCTCAGGCCCCCTAAGGTAAAGCACAGAAAGTCCTAGCACTAATCATCCTTAATCTATGTTCCAACTTTCCGGGGTTCACTATAGTGAACCCCAGAAAGTTGGAACATGGATTTAGGAGGATCGGTGCTAGGATTCCCTATACTTTGCTTTAAGGGCATGAGGCTAATTATGTTCCAACTTTCTGGCTTCCACTGTATAGTCCCTAAACCCTACATCCTTCCAGCCCGGAACATCTCACGACTCCTTGAACCCCCAGCCCCCCTTTGACATCCTTAAACCCTGAACCCTTTATCAAAACCTGTGAACCCAAAACCACATAAGATAATTACCGGGGCCATCTGAAAATTCTCGGTAAAAAGGCTGCTCAAAGCCTCCTGTTGTGTTTCAGGTTCCGTGTTTTGTGAGGTCATGAGAATTTGGAACTCCGGGATTCTGCTTCAGGTTCCTGTGACCTGACCCGAACCTTACGCTTCTAAATCCGACACCCAAGAGACCGAATCCTGAACCATGAGTCCTAGAGACTCCAATATCCCTTAATTAAGGAGTATTCCTTAAACTATGGTAGGATCTCTAGTATGATTTAAGGAATATTCCCTAATTTTAAAGGTTTTGGAGTGTCTGGAGTCCTAAATCCTGAGCGACCCACAACCTCCCTAGACCCTATTTTAAGGGCCTTAGTTTTGAGATCCTGTATATTGCAATCATAATTTAATAAGGAACCCCCGAAATAGTAGAGCTACTTATTTAGGCCCTTATATTAAACCCCTAAACTTAGGCCCTAAACCCCTAGACCCTGAAGCCAAACGCGCGCCCGGGCGGCCCCTTGTGGTCGATGCGCTGCTTCTGGATGTTCTTGGTGATATTCATCCGGTCACTTCCAAACCTTCTCTAGTGATCGTGGCGATGATGATCATGACGATAGTGATGATGATGGCGATGATGGCGATGATTCCGTGATGACAGCGATGACGACGATTATGACGGAGTCCAGGGAAACATGATTATGATCACTAGGACATGCCCTGTCAGTATGCGTTTGCTGATGTATGGCATATCCATACTGGTTCTGAACATGCCAGTGAACATGCTGGTGCTCAACATGCAAACAAAATATGCTGGTTCTCAACATACCAATCAACATGCTGGTTCTCGACATGCCAAGAAACATGCTGGTTCTCGACATGCCAATGAACATGCTGGTTCTCAACATGCCTATAACACACACTGGCTCTCACCATGCCAAGCAACATGCTCGTTCTCAACATGCCAAAAAACATGCCAATAAACATGCTGGTGCTCAACATGCCAGTAAGTAAACATGCTGGTTCCCAACATGCCTATATGGTTCTCAACATGCCAAGCAACATGCTGGCCCTCAGCATGCCAATAAGCATGCAGGTTCTCAACATCCCAGCAAACATGCTGGTTCTCAACATGCCAATCAACATGCTGGTACTCAACATGCCAATGAACATGCTGGTTCTCAACATGCCAATCAACCTGCTGATGCTCAACATGAACATGCAGGTTCTCAACATGCCCAAAACCATGCTGGTTCTCAACATGTCAAGTTCTCATCATGCCAATACACATGCAAAAAGCCCTGGTGCGCAACCAAACGCACAGGTCTCAAACAGTCTCTCGGTATCGGTCTATTGAAATGTACTTGTAATCAAAACGGATCGAAGTAAGTATTCTGCTTCGAAGTCGTACGGTAACCCTCGCCCTAAACTTTCAACTGCTGCAACCTCGTCCCCAAGCCCTTCCTTGCCTCCCGCGCCAGGTCTTCTCCGGGGGATGGTAGGGTTTGGGGATCCGGATTATGTTAGAAGGGGCCCCCCCCCTGTAACAGTGGTATAATCGGAATATAATAGGGCCCGGCTTATGTAAGAACTAAGCTCTGGGTTGAACATAGGGGCCTTAGTAATCAGAAAATGGTGTATATTCTACTATAGCTATTAAAAAAGCTCCGAAAATAGCATGAGTAATTATTTAAGCCCCTATACTAAATCCTTATACTAGCCTTTGTAGACCCCTTTAAAGGAACCCCAAACACAAGTATTAGTAATCAGCAAGGCCACCAAAAAAACCAAACCCATAAAGTTCAGGGATGAGCCCCGCGCGCATCCCACACTCCCACGGTCACGTGGTCACAGGCCATGTCAAGCCTCTGTTTCGGGTTTAGGGTTTAGGGTGGGCATAGAGCTTAGGGCTTCGAGTTGTCTTGCTGTTCGGTTTAAGGCTTAGGGTTTGGGGTTTGGAGTGGGCATAGAGAGCATAGAGCTTAGGGCTTCGAGTTGTTCTGTTGCTCGGTTTAGGATTTAGGGTTTGGGGCTTGGGGTGGGCATAGAGGGCATAGAGCTTAGGGCTTCGAGTTGTTTCGTTGTTCGGTTTATGGTTTAGGGTTTGGGGTGGGCATGGAGCTTGAGCTTAGGGAATAGAGTTGTTTTGTTGTTTAAGCCTGCCCCGAGTGTCCGAGACTAGCGAAAAGCCTTTGTGGCTAGACAAAAGCCAGAGATTTGAGTTTCTGGCTTAGGGTTTAGGGTGTGCAGTAAACCCCAAAAAGTTGGAAACCCGGTTAATAGGCCAAATAGTGCTGGGGTTCCTTATACATGACTCTTAAGGATTGAGGCTATTGGGGTTTCCAACTTTTGGGCTTCTACTGTGGAAGGGTTTAAGGTTTTAATCTTTTCCTGGGTTGGCCTTTAAACACCCTGAAAAATATTTATATATGGTCACGCGCTCCGCAGCCCCCCCCCCCTCCCCCCTCCTCCCCCCCCAAATGTCAATGGTCCGGATATAGGGTGGGGCCCCCCCCTCCCCTGTGGTGTGGGGTGTGGGGTTCCTCTTCCCCCTCTGGGGTGGTTGTGGGGTTTTGGGGTTTAGGGTTTAGCTTAAGCTTTTGAGTTTTGGGTTTACGGCTACAAGGTATAAGGCTTCGAGTCGACAAGGGCTTAGGGAGGATTTGCGGTGTATTTTCTGCTTTAGGCTTAGAGCCTGCAGTTAGGTGGGGTTTAGGGTTGGGTGTAGCGTTTTAAGTACAAGTTAAGGTTGCTCAAAACAGGGGCACGCGCTGCGTCATAGGGTTTACGGCTTGCTTGCGAAGGGCTTGCGCGTGAGCCCTGGCCGCCAGCACCACCCCACCATCCAGTGGCAGCTCCAACGGCCCCCAACCCCTTTCCGCACACGCCAGGCCCCCCCCCCCCCCACCCCTGTCAGACCATACCATTGGGGGGGGGGGGGGGGCTGGGAACGCCAGACGCCTGACCATATATCGGGTCCCTTATAAACCAAAATAAAGAAAATAACAAATGTCCCAAATCCAACCTAGTTTAGGCTGGTGGGTTGCAGACGGCGTTGCAAACAGAGGCTTCCGAGTCCCGAATACCAAAGGGGAAAAGGAGGGACCCTTGATGGGGACCCCTAGCCTATAATGGGCTAAATAATGGGTATATAATGGCTATATTATGGGTATATACCTAGCAGTCCATGTTAGGGGTCCCTCCTTTTACCCTTTGAGTATACCAGGCTTGCAGGGCTTTGCGACGTAGGGTCGAAGGCCTCTTAGTGGCTGAGTTCCTAAGCCCCAAAAGTTTACACTTTCAGTTTTATAGTGGGTAATTAATACTATTATTACTATCCCAAAATGTGTAAAGTGTATCCACTCAGCTACTAAGCTTAATCCCTCAACTCTTTAGGGCAGATTGCGGCCTTGGTGCAGTGGATTCTGGGAGCTAGGCGCCACTGCTACACTGTAACGCTTCGGACCTTATTTTCGTATCTTTGAGGCCCTAGAAATCCAAGCCGACACCCTGTGACCCAAAAGCTCCCAAACCAACAGCGGAGGGGAGGATCAATATGGTCTTAGGGTTTAGGGTTTAGGGTCTACTGAAGCCTGCCCCTCCAGGCTACTGGGTTCTTGTTACGGAGCCTATTTTAAGTTCCCATAAATAAGGGTCTATAAAAGGTTTCCCTGTCATGGCCTAACAAGAGCCCACCATAAGGGTTTTGGCCCTCAACCCTAAATGCACTAAACCCTAAACCCCAAACCCTAAACCCCTAAACCCTAAACCCTATAAACCCTAAACCCCAAACCCTAAACCCCTAAACCCTAAACCCCTATAAACCCTAAACCCCAAACCCTAAAACCCTAAACCCTAAACCCCTATAAACCCTAAACCCCAAAACCTAAACCCCTAGGCCCTAAACCCTATAAACCCTAAACCCCAAACCCTAAACCCCTAAACCCTAAACCCTATAAACCCTAAACCCCAAACCCTAAACCCCTAAACCCTAAACCCTATAAACCCTAAACCCCAAACCCTAAACCCCAAACCCTAAACCCCTAAACCCCAAACCCCTAAACCCCTGAGCCCTAAACCCTTAAACCCCTCAACCCCTAAGCCCTAAACCCCTAAGCCCTGAAGGAGGCTTTAGGGGCCCCTCAAACCCTAGGTTCGAAGTAAACTTGAACACCAGCTTTCCTAAACCGGGGATCTCACAAACATTGAGGCATCAGGATCTACCCCCTAAACCTGCTAATATAGGGTTGTAATAATCAGAATGGGGTTTGGGCTCATTATACTATGACTCAAATAAGCAACCCCCAAAATAGCGGTAGGTACGTCTCTAGGCCCCTATTGTAAACCCCAAACCCTAAGCGCTGAAGCCTAAACCCTCTAGCATTGTCGTAGCAAGAGGCATGGTCACATCGAAGTTGATAGTGAGCATTGAGTCCTCACGTAGTTGCTGAGTTCATCAGCCCCCAAAAGTATACACTTTCAGTTTTATAGTGGGTAATATTATCCCCAAAAAGTTTAAAGTGTATCCACGCAGCTACTAAGCTCATGAGCTGGGTGGCTCGGATCGAATCAAGGTGCCTTTCGGGCTTGAGGGACTCAGCGCTTCGTGGAAACTGCCCAGAGACTCCAATATCCCTTAATTAAGGAATATTCCTTAATTCATGGTAGGATCCCTTATATGATTTAATGTATATTCCTTAATTAAGGGATATTGGAGTCTCTGGATGGGGGTCAGTTTAGGATCCCTTTGTAAATAAGAAACTGACTCTTCTAGGTTTTATGTTGGGGTCCCTGATATTCTGAAGAAACTGACTCTTCTAGATTCTATGTTTGGGGTCCCTGACATTCTGAAACTTCCACCTAGGAGCTGTCATTGTGGGGTTATGGGGCTGAGACTTCTGGGTTAACTCATCCGACGAGTCAATGACTTACACATCCACGGTCACCAGGGGGTGAAGGAATTGGCTTAAGGGTTGTTCTGGTTGGCGTCTGAGACACCCGAGGTATTGCTCTCAAATATAGGATAATATTAGAATATGGTGGTCTGTACAAGTAAACCCTCCCATACTACATACATATGTGTGAGTGTGTGCTATCTGTGTGTATATATATATATATACAGCTAGGTACATACATGCATATATATATATGCATATGTAATTCATACATCCTAAAAAGCAACAGCCGCGACTCGAATGCGGAAGCGGATGACAAGTAGG
Organism: Symbiodinium sp. CCMP2592; assembly: GCA_905221615.1. Classification (NCBI taxonomy): domain Eukaryota; class Dinophyceae; order Suessiales; family Symbiodiniaceae; genus Symbiodinium; species Symbiodinium sp. CCMP2592. The sequence goes on along the minus strand of CAJNDT010000746.1, from coordinate 375,644 downwards.
GTTTGGGTTTAAGGGTTTAGGCCTCACGGCTGAAGTTGTACGGGTTAAGGGTTCAGGGCTAAAGGGCTTTGGGGTGTTCGTTGCTAGTAGGGTCGGGCTACCCTAGACCGCAAACCCTACTTGGAGGTTCATGGGTAGTTATAAGTAGGGTTCTAAGTCCCCTAATATGGGTTTTAAGTATTTTTACCCTACTCATAACCCTACGTAAGACTACCCATGAACCTCCAAGTATACCCTAGACCCCCCATCTACCCTCTATTAGACCCTAAATGCCCATTATTTGGGGCCATATACCCCTACTTGAGGGTACAAGGAGGGTCCTGGACCTTAAACCCTAAACCCTATGCCCTTATAGTATCCCTATAGATCCCTTTAAAGGGACCCTTATTAGTACCTTAAACTTAAACCCTATACCCTTATAGTATCCCTATAGATCCCTTTAAAGGAACCCTTACTAGTATACCTTAGAAGCTGCCCCCCACCCTGTAATAGTGACCATAAGGGTTATATTAATATTTAGATTAGGGCCCTATTATATGCCTATTATGCCACTATTACAGGGTGGGGGCAGCTTCTAAAGTATACCTTAGATCCCTTTAAAGGGACCCTTAAAGGACCTTAAAGGAGCCCCACAAGGTCCTGGTTGCTGTCCAGCGATACGTCCGTCCGGCGCTCGGCCCGAAGGAACGCGTTGGTCTCGCAAATGAATAAAACCGCCTTGGTCATGCGAGTTTAGGGTTTAGGGTTTAGGGATTTAGGGTTTAGGGTTTAAGGGTTTAGGGGTTAAGGGTTTAGGGTTTTAGGGTTTTAGGGTTTAGGGTTTAGGGTTTAGGGTGACTGTTTTCTTGCGGAGGGGCGGTGGTTAGGGTTTTCAGGTTTATTTGGGCTATGCTAAAGTATCGGGGGCTTCGCAATCAGAATACATAGGGTTTGAGCCAAAGGACTGTTGAATTATATCTGCATGCCAGCAAGTAGATGGGAGTTTCCGAAAATAGGGGACCCTAATAGTACCCTAAATAGTAGGATCCTTATTATAAGGACCCCAACATAAGGTGCCCCTAATTTTCGGAAACCCCCAGATTCTTCACGGGAGCTTTATTGCAAAGGAGCTCCAGCTGCTCATCACACATCCCAAAACCCAAAGCACCACAGAAGGCGAAGACGAAGAGAGTTTAGGGGCCTACCCAGAGGCTCCATAGTAGTTCCTGTTTGGGATTACCTTTTGGGGTTCTATATATGAAGCCCGAAAAGGAACCTGGGTACGGGCTAAGGGGATCAAGCACCTGGCCGGCATCAACCTTCCATCCCAAAGCCCGTTCCCTAAACCCTGAAAGGTAGGAAAAGTAATGGCCCAATACCTGAGAAAGGCCATTATTCTACATACTTTTGGGGTCCAGGTATAGACTACTCCCCCGAACCGCCAATGCATTAGGTCCAAAGGCCCTTTGCCTGAACGTTTGATGCGCAGCCTTGAACCCCAAACCCTGCCCTGAAAGCCCTAAAACCTAAGCCGTGAGCCCGAACCCCGGGGCTCCAAGATGCTCCAAGTATACAAATAGTACCTACTTTTTTTTTTTGAACTCCTTTTTGCGTCTGTACTATTTGGGGTCTAAAGTCTATAAATAATACCTACTTTGGGATATTTGGAAAGATCAGACCCAGACGACCGCCGGGGTCCGAGCGCAGGTAACGACGGCCACCAGCGTCATCACCGCCCCGGTGGCGCTCGCCTACATGGGCGCCATAATGACTAAATAAGGGTTTAGGGCAGTTTAGGGCAGTTTAGGGTCTAGAGATAAGGGTATCCTTTTTCCTACCGTTCGGCTTTAATGAGGGGACCCTAAAACACAACATACAAAAGGGTACTACTCAGGAACCTACATAAGGGTTACTATGCCAGTGAGTATGAGGGGAGGGCTCTGGGATGGAGGGTTCAGTTTTGGGTTTAGGGTTTAGGGTTTAGGGAGGATTTAGGGAGCAAGGTTGGGCTGCAGGGTTTTCTGGGGATTTATACTAGCGAGTGGGGTTGGATTTTTTTTTTTTTTTGGGGGGGGGGCTGTTTGACCTTGAAGGTTTAGGTGTAGGAGTTAACAGTTAAAGGCTTATAGGCACTTGTAGCGCTAAGATGTACAATCTTTTGGTGCAGAGACTGAATCATCACGACGTTCTCATGGACGGCCATCAAGCATGGCCATCTGCTTGGCTTGTTGAGTTCCTTCGCTTAGACAGGCGGACGCTCAAACCCTGAAGCCACAGCAAACAAACCCTCAAAAACCTCACAAGGCAAAGTAACGCCCGAAAACATCTCGGCCTAAACCTAGACCCCTGATCAAGGAACACGAATTCCCGTAATCGGGGTTACAAAGGAGGACGTCAACACGTTGCCACTGATGGAAGAAGGTCTATGAACCCTGGGGCCGATAATGAATACGAACGCCCCGAACTCCCTAGATGACTGCACAGCGACACGTGCAACATTTCCCGCAAGCGGGGATTGTGGCACACCCCAAACGATGGCCGATACTTAGACACTAAGACAGATCCAATCTAGGAGTCTGAATAACTAACAGCTAACAGTTCATGGCAATAACATTCAGCATTGGCATAAGAATACTAAAACTACAAATTCCACCAACAGTAATAATAATGCGATTTGCACTAATAATGTTAATAACCCTAACAAACAAAAAGGGCCAAAAAAGGTAACACTACAAACCGTCGTAGTAAGAATAATGATGACAATGGTATGCATGATCGAATCTAGCCCAAGTCAGTGTTCGACTTTCCAAACCCGAATGACCCCTGCAGTAGCCCTTGAAAACCCTATTATTCCACCCTATTATACCCCACCAAAAGCGCTATTGAATTGGGGATCCTGGATTTACTGAACTACCTATCCTAATTTGGGGGTTCCTTCTTATGATTATAGTATAGTGGGCCCCAAAACCCTACAGGGAACTCCAGGAAGTTGGAATATGAATTGATGGTAGGATCCCCTATAATTAATTTACCTTATAGGGGTTACGATAATGATATTCCAACTTTCTGGCTTCTACTGTACTCTGATTATCTAGAAATCCCAGGGATCCGATAGCCTCCGCAAGGTCCTTGGGCACTGTGCGGAAGGCATCGATGCCAGCAGCCCACCTGCTTCGTGGCAATTCAGTTGGGTGGTCCGAAAGATGATGAAGATGACGATGATGATGACGATGATGACGACGAGGATGATGATTGTGATGGAGATGTACATGAAGAAAAGGAAGACAACGATGGTCAATGAGGTGAAGATGAAGACGAATATGGTGTTTGCGATCATGCTGCTGCTGTTGATGAAGATGAGCTTGGCACTGAAGATACAAATGGCCACGATGATGGCGGTCATGATCGTGGCGGTGGTGCTGTCAGGGCTGGAAACTCCGAGGGTACTCGCAATTAGGTTGTGATGATGACGGTGATGATGATAACGATAGCGACGAAAAAAACAAAAACAAACAAATTGATCAATAAGCCCTTCCAAGACAAAGAGCAGGCAACCCGTGAGGCTTGCAGAGGCTCGTTGATGCTACTCCTCCTAGCGCGTCCCCGCCATGCAACCTACGATAAGCAGTGCGACTTCAGTTCCGTCCTCAAACCAGAAGCTTTAGAAATTGATATCTTGCATCGTAAAACCGGCAGCCCAAAATCCTATAACCCTAAATCCTAAACTAGAACTGCCAGACTCCAAAGCGATACATCCTCAATGCGGAAGCCCAGCAACTTACATCTCATGGTTTCGAGTCGAGGGATTAGGGCTAGTAAGGCCGACTTGCTGAAGTAAACTCCCCTACCCCTCCCCCCTTCCCCCTTAAGGAGCCCTTAACGGAATCCTTGAAGGAACGCCATAAAGGGAGCCCTTAAAAGGAACCCTTAAGGATCCCTACTTAAAGGATCATGGGACTTAGTAACTAGACTAGGGTTATAAGGAAGGTAATCATACTTATAACCACTTATAAGCCCACTTAAGGTACTTATAACCTGACTTACTAAGTCCCATGATTCTCCAAGTAGACCCTATAAACCCTAAACCCCTAAACCCCTAAACCCCTAAAACCCTAAAACCCTAAACCGCTAAACCCCTAAGCCCCTAAACCCCAAAAAGGATCCAAGTTGGATTCATCCTAAACCCCAGAGATCCTAAAGACCCGACGACCGCCGCCTGGGCGGCCCCATCGCCAACCTCGGAAGGACGGAGACTTCGGAATATCGGGTTCAGGGCTTTAGGGCTCCTTTAAAGGATTCTTGAAGGGGTCCTTTAAAGGGTAGGGATGCATGGTTTAGGGGTTTAGGGTTCGAGGGTTTAGGGCTCCTTTCAAGGATTCTTGAAGGGCTCCTTGAAAGGGTACTATAAGGGTCCCTTTGAAAAAGGGCCCTACAGTGGTTCAGGGGTTTGGAGGTTTAGAGGTTTAGGCATTTAGGGGTTTGAGGGTTTAGGGTTGAATCTGTGATTACCATCATTGTCAGTACTAGTGTTATCATTATCGTAGGTGTTCTTACTACTATAGCATTACTATCGCTATGTCCATCATTGCTGCTACTATTGCTGTGCTTAAGTAAGATCTAGTACTAGTGGCACTATAAGTAAAAAAACATTATTGTTATTATTATTGTTGTTGTTACTATGAGTATTCTTGCATGTTACTATTATGGCAATTCTTGCTATTGTTGTAAGCCTGTCTCAGATCGAGAAGGCTCTTTGTGTTGCGGTGCACCCAAGACGCTCCTCGAAGAAGAGAGAAATGGGACGACATGGAAGGATTAGGTTTTGAATAGGGTCTAGGGCTTATAGGGTTATAGGGTCTAGGGTTCGGGCTTAGGGTTTGGGGTTCAGCGTTGCAGCAGCGGCAGCAGCAGCAACAACAACAACAGCACCAGCAGCACCAGCAGCACCAGCAGCAGCAACAGCAGCAACAGCAGTAACAGCAACAGCAAGAGCAACAACAGCAGCAGCAAGACTAAAACTTGCAGTCAGCAGTATAGTGACGGGATATGACAGGATTGAGCAGTAGGAGGAAACGGCCACTACAAGCAAGATGTATCTATAGCTGCTATCCCTAAACCAAAACCATGAACCATAGAATGTAGGGAGATGACGCTTGAGGCCACGGCTGCGCGTGGCCCTGCTTTTGGGCTTTGAGCAGGAGCTACGGCGCAGCTTCGTTCAAAACTGCCGGCGCGCCCGGCGGAAGGAGACTCAGGATCTAAGCGCTACTTCAGTTCGGGCTCTGATGTGTGAGCAATACTGTTATTACGCCTGACTTTCTGAGCTTTTTGAAGCAACAAGGGCTCCAAAACACGTGTTTGCCGCGCAGCCTCACCTCTTGTTGCTGCTTCGCCTAGATAGTTCTCCCGTTCTTCCCATGTCCAAGCACTAAAGCCCTAGTGCTGCAGACCTAAAGCAGCATTCAATGAGCCTTAAGCTTTGCACTTGAATTCCTAATCCCTACACAGCCTCCACCATGCTCCCCAACTCTTACGTGGCGTTTCTCATGGTCTCATGCTTGATAGCTGAACGCTGCAGGTCAGACACAGAAGTTCGACTTAGTAACAGGGCGTAGTGCCTGCGTGTAGAGGGTTTACAAACGATTTTAGTGATTGGGGACGGAGTTTACCTGCAGCCGAATAATACCTGCCCTCGTCGGGTTGCTCATTGTGCGGTTGATGCTAGAAATCCTGCATTACCCATAATGAGGAAGAAACCATAGTTCCCATCGTTTAGGGTCCTTAAGGTAATGCAGGATTTATATTATCAACAGTTGTTCCAATGTGTAGTAAGCTTTTGGCCCACAGGTCGGGCCGATGGAGTGGCGGTGGAGGCTTTGAGGCTTTAGGGATAGGGGTGTAGAGCTCAAAGAGCTTGTGATGAAGGCTTGGGGCCCAAGCACGAAGGACTTCAGGGTCCTGCTACTCCTTCATCATATACCGGCCTGCTGTTGCAAGGAGGACTACCCCTCGAAATGTTTAGGTCGGGCGGTTTAGGGAAGTTGCTGGTGGAAGTTGAAACGCTTCAGATGCGGATGCGGATGGCTGCTCAGAGCAAGGTTCCGTAGCAGTGTAATTAGGCTTTACCCAAAGGCCCCAAAGTAGTTCCCTTTTTGGGGGTCATATATAGAATCCTATAAGGTAACCCCCAAAAGGAACTACTTTGGGGCCTATGGGTATTACCTTAACCTACCAGAACCTACTTATTTGTAGGGTCCCTATGAATCCCACATTATTGGGGTTGATAATCAGAACCTATGCAAAGGTAGCGTTTGGTAGGTATGGATAGCTGTAAGGGTGTAGGGTGACTCCTTCCAGTCAGGCCCAGGTGTAGCACTCGAGGTCCAGATGGGATTGCTCGAAAGATTGCCTCCGTGCCCGAGTCTCTAATAATCTGTATTGTAATAAAGCATCCATCTTACACGCAAGCCTGATGGAGAACGAATCCAACAATGCCTCGACAGCAACTGCCGCTAAACCCGTAGCCTTCAACTATCCAATCTAAGGCTTCAAATCTAACGGATGAAGGGTTTGGGGCTCAAGGCTTTAGGCATGTCTTCCTTTGACCTTGGACTGAAAGGACAAGACGCTTACAGAATCCAATCTCTAAGCTCGTGCACAATGCAATATTTGTGATTCAGTACTTACTTGAGTGGTTGTCAGAGTCAGGACCCCTTTTTGGGTCCTGATTATACTACGGCAGCTAATATTTAGGGTGCCCAAAAAGGGAGGACACAGTTTTGACAACCACCCACTTGGGAGACCATGAGACCCTTGTACAAACCCATATGGCCTGGGACAGCTTCTCGGCCAGGAGACGCTCTTGGCGGATGGCGTCCTGGCAGCCCGCACTTCCCCTGGGGCTCCAAATAGCCCAAAGTAGGTATTATTTATAGACTTTAGGCCTAAAGTAGGTACTATTTGTATACTTGGAGCCCCAAGGGTTCTGGGGATTAGGGCTTAGGGTTTTTGCAGGTTTTAGGTGCTTTGAAAAACTTGCGCGCGAATTCCCAGGTCTGAGTTTAACTCCAGCTGCGGCTCAAGCGATGATTCGGACGATCATGTGTTATTTGCGTTGCTGCTCTTGAAAATGTGGCATGCCCACAAGCCTAAGGCTCAAAGCGCTAAGCAGTAGGTCCTTGATATGCCCCGCCGGACAACAAATTGGCCGCCCGCGCCCAAAGTGGTTTTGCCATGGTTATTTCACCGCTCATTGCACCTCAAGCATCTAAACACCGACACTTTCGCCAGGTGGTACTTTCAAGGACTAAACCCCCCCCAGCTGCCGTAAGACCTGAAACCATCAAGCCCGAATGCCTTCAACTCCGAACGCGAGCGCTCCAACTCTAAAGCCCTCAAGCCTCAAGCCCTCATAGAACCCTCATCGAACAAGAAACCCTGTAGATAGATAACCTCAAAAAGAACCCCTCAAGACCTCACCACTGAAGCCCGTGAGCCCCTTAGAGAACCCTTTTTGGGACCTTTCCTTCAAGGAAAACCCTGCAGACCGCGAGCAGCCTCCAGGGTTTGCACTCGCCGCTCGAGGTCCAAGCCAATCTGCTCCTGACACATTCCCAGAGACTGCGAAATCCCTGAATTGAGGAATACCTGAACCTCCTTTAAGGGATCTTACAAGGCATCTATAGGGTTTAGGGTAAGGTTGAAAGCATGGGCCCTTAGTATGGCCCCTAACCCTTGGATCCATAAAAACCTACTATATTCCTACTATATACCCAAATTACCTAATATATGTACCTTATGAGAAATTCCCCAAGGTCCCTTAGGGTTTCTTCGACAGCTGCTTGGAGTTCAGGATCAAGGTTTTGGGGTTTCTCACTCGCTTCGTCAGAGGAGGAAGAGCTCTCAGTGAAGTCTTCCCCGCCCCGCCCGCGGCCGGAGCCTACGAGGAAGGACAGAACTCTGCCGACAATTCCTCTCCATCCTTCTCATGAAGGGGCGGTAATGCTTAGAATAGGGTTGTGGGCCCATTTATAATCAAAACAGAGGAACCATGAGAAATAATCTTGGCAATTATTTAAGCCCCCATAGTACCTTTCCCCTTGGATGCACTGCATGCCGAAAGTGCGTCCGAACTTGGGGGCTCATGGGTAGTTATAAGTAGGGTTATTCGTCCCCTAATATGGGTTATATGTATATACTTATAACCTACGTATAACTACCCATGATCCTGCAAGAAGAGCTTGCCGTCGCTTCGCGTGCTCCGCGGCCCTCATGCGGACGACACGGCGGCGTAGCTCGGATGCGTCTTGGATGGTGGACATCCACAAAGGTCACCTCGAGCACAGCATAGCTCCTGTCCGATGAACACAGAAGATACTTTGCTGCACCCTGGTTGAGGCAGAAACACTGAACCGCGCACGGACTCGCTGACTGACTCCCCACCAATACCAATTCACCACATCCCACTGCAATCCCCTCCCACGCCTCTCCCTCCTTAAAGGGATTAGGCTGAAATGGCGAGCGAGCTTTTGATTTTGATTTTCTGGTCTGCGTGGATAGATTTCGAAGGCTTGGGATCCTCCCCAGACCCCAGGCATATCAGGATTCGAGCCAATAATTGTGGTTCGGGTTTGAGGAATGCTTACGTTACGCGGGTAGATGAGGGCTCGGGACGGCTTCCACATCGATTGGAAAGTGGCGTTCGTGCGCATGCCTGGATTCTAGGGGTTTTGGGGATGCCTTATCACGTAGCTGCTTACTTACGCGCCCGGATTTCGAGTTTGGGGGCAGGGTCTGAATCCCAACGGGTTGGTCTACTGTCTGGTTGCATTGTTGAATTCCGGGCTGTCGTGATGCTTCGAGAAGATTTTATCAGCTGTGGATTTGCTACTACCACTTCCACCAAGCATGCCGCAGCACTAACACTAGCCCCCACCCCCACCACATCCCCCGACGCCGACCACTCCACCCGCAATCGACCTGTTCATTGGAGTTTAGATGCGATGACTCGGGTCCAGCACGGCAGTGCGAATCGCATGTCTCGCAAAGCTCAGTGGCAACCGGAACTAGTCAAATTCTGATGATATCACGAAAAGAACCCCCAAGAGAATCCGACGGAATCCTAGGCAACCCATCTGCAGTTCAAGGGAACTCCGAGGGATGCGAATGAAACACGAAGAAAAGCCAACGAATCCAAGACGACTCCCAGAGAACCCTAAACCTACTGGTACCTTAGGGAGTTTGGAGGAAGAAATACAGAGACGACCACGCGGGGGAGATTTCTTGGGGGACGATTACAAAGATCCACTCTCCCATTCCCCCTTAAGCACCAGCAAGGCAAGGAGACCAAGAGGAGCCCCAACCAACAGGCTCGACATTCACCGATCTGGGTAAGGCATCGGAAGGGGAAGCCCCCCAGGAACCCGAAAACACAAGGAATCCAGGGTATAGTGTTTAACGATTAGGAATTACAAACTAGGCAACTCAGGGTTTAGGACTTAGGGTCTTTTTTTTATGGTCCTTTGTGAAGTCACCCCAACGGGTTTGGGGATTAAGGTTTAGGAACTATAGGCTTACCTGGTTTAAGGTTTATGGGTTAAGGGTTGTGGGTTTTAGTCATTAGGATGTAGAGTTTAGGGTTTGGGGATTAAGGTCCGACGTCCTCGGCCAGGAGTTGTTGCTCCAAGCGGATGAGCCTGGCTGGGGTGGGCAACGCCAAGCTCTGCGGTCTGTGGTTTTTTATGTTTTAATAGGGGTTCTTGCAAGGATTCCCTGTAAAGGGTCACGACAAGCGGGCTAAGATATATGGCCTACTTAAGCTATTGGACTAAGGTTTCGGTAAACTACACTACTCTTGATAAGTGTGCTGAGGGTTCCTGTGAAGATTATTTCTAAACGGATTCTATAGAATAGGGTCCCCTTAAGGTCTGTTCAATATTGTTTGAAGGCTGAGGATCTCGGTTAAGGGTTTGGGGTTACTTCGGCTTTCTTGTCTTTTAAGCCCCCTTTTGATTAGTGAGTGAGGGTTTAGGGCCCGGGGTTTAGGTTTTGAGTGTTGATGTTTCAATCTTTAAAGCTACCAGTGCGTTGTAGGGCTTCTGTGGTAGGGGTTCAGGCTTCTGGATTTACAGCAGGGTTATCTGCCTCAAACTTTGTCAACCCTACTACCCCTAAGCCCGAAAGCCCAAGCCCCCGGAGCTCCAAACCCCGAAACCCCCAAGACCCCAAAATCCCAAATCCCCCTCAACCCTAAACCCTAAACCCTAAGCCCCGAGCCCTAAACCCTAAACTCAACTAAAAACCGCAAAGATCGGGCCTTCCTTGCTGGTCTGCTTGCTCCAGTCCCACTTCGACTTGCTCTTGCGAAGCAGAGGCTTGGTACCTCCCAAAGAGTTTGGATTTAGGGCTTCGGGTCTGGGGATCCTAGACAAAGCTCAATTAAGGGCTCCTCTTATGGTTTCCTTCACAGATTCAGGATGGCTTTAGGTTTTGTTTGTTTAGTTGAAAGGGGGTTTCTAGGATCAGGCTCCAAGGCTCTGAAAGAGCTTTGTCCTTCTTTTGCAAGGTTTTGTCATAGGGTTTTGCAGGGCTTGTTAAGGTCTACTTGAAGGACTGCGGGATTTAGTACCAATGGCTATACTTCGGGCAACTACATGTACACTTACAATAGGTCAATAGGTGTAACTTATAGCCGAGTGATAGGGTGCTTCTCACCATACTTACTGAATCCCCTGAACCTGATCAAGCCTCCGAAAAAAAACCCGCATGGAGTTACTCGAAGAGGGTTCTGGGCTGATGTTGGGGCCTTGCCTACACTACGGGTTTGCCCTAAATTAGCATGCGATTTACGGCTCCGCGTCTAGTATTGGAGGTAGGGTCAAAAAAGAATAGCCTCATCTTCTAGAAACACACACCCCGCGCAAAGGTCCGGTCGAGGAATTATAAAGCCAACAAAAAAAGAAATCGGCTTACGGCTTTAGGGTTGCCTTGCAGCACCCTAAACCCTAATCCCTAAGCCCTCAACCTAAGTAGAAATTGCTTGTCATTGCTTGCGTTGAACCCCCAAAACCGTCAATTTCAAGCCCACGAGTCACAAAACTACCCCCACATTCAAATCAGGTTCCACGTAAAACAAATTCAAAATCTGGTTTCAAACACAAAGCCCAGCGCAGGCCCAGCCCAGCACCAGCCCCAGCCCAGCCCCAGCCTCGGCCCCAGCCCAGCCCCAGCCCCAGCCCCAGCGGTTAGGGGCACTGCCGGAGCCAAAATAGCCGTCTTCATCCAATGCTGTGTTTCACCAGGAATTGACTGTGTGCATGCACGAAGAAGCTCGCTGAAGAGGCTGTTCGCAGGAAGCGCCCATGGAGGCCGTGGATTCTTCCCAGCGAGAGCAGTCCATCCTACTCATCACGGTCTGCCGTCCTAGTGTGGGTGATCGCTATACTCGGAAGTTCAGCAGCAGCTGCAGGAGTAGTAGTAGCAGCAGCAGCAGCAGGAGGAGTAGTAGTAGTACTGTTACGCAGGAGGAGGAGTTGTAGGAGTGTTTTCTGTTGCTGCCTCAGTGGCTTATTTCTTGCATGCTCTGACGGCTTCTGCATGGTTCACGATGCACTCTTGCTTTCTTCGCCGCCGTCACGCTGCATGTTCATGGACACTGGCAAGGCGAATTCACAGTCAAAGCGGCTTCTCGAGTGGATGGCTTTGCCCTCCCGTCCTGTCGCGAAACACCAGGAGCAAGGGCTTTCGGGAATTAATTGCACAGGCCCAGGCGCTGAGTCGCGAGCGCATGTTCGCTCACCCCCAGGCTGGGGTGCTAGATATACAAATCCAAGAGGCACTGTCTCCCTGCTCGAGAAGCCCCTTGCAATGCCGCCGCACCTTCAGACGCGCCCCCTCGGAGATGACGAGCGGCAGCACCGCCGCGACAGTCACCAGAAAATCAATGGAACCACATTTTCGAACGGGCCTTCCTGTACGTAATACGTCTATGGGGCCGCAAGGTGGGGGTTGAAGGCTGTCAGGTCGATGGTTTGATACAATTCGAATGTGCCGTTCCTGATTACGGGGACTCGCAGGTTTATGGGCTGCGTTGGTGTAGTTTGTTGTTTTTTGGTTCAGTAATGTGTTTAACTTTGGCTCGCGTTGTCTTGATCCAGGGTCTAAACCCCGTACCCCAGCCCACATGCCGAATCACTCCTACCATGGACAGAGCCCGATGCCCTTGAGCTCACAGTCTTGAAGCCCTAAACTCCGAAACCCGAAGCCCATATACAGGCTTACAAATCTCAAAAACCCCGTCCAGAAATCTTATGGAGTGTCACAGTCACGCTCAATAACTTGGTTAAGGAGCCCATGTGTAAAGAACTCATGGAAGCCGTGCATATCGTCTATGACCCTCATTATGCTACCTCATAACCGCCCTTCTCTGAGCCTCTGCGCAAGCCTACGGGCTTGGCCTTCTTTCTGCCACGTTTGCCGCGCCGTTGCAGGCTCGGGGCTGCCTTGTTCTGGGTCCCGAACGGCACCTTCCCACCAAAGGCCCGCCAATGTGCGAAGCCGGGATGGAACGTCGCGAAGGCGGCGCTCCATCTCGGGAGACGCGAGAAGGTCGACGAGGTGGTCGACGCCAGGCTGCCGTCTGTAGACCCAGATCATCAGGTCTAAGTTCACGGCCATGTTGTCCTCGCGGCTCCAGAAGCGGGGGTAGCCGACACGGCACCCAGCACCCGGGCACATGTTGCCGGAAACAGAACCCACAACGCATGGACCCACTGCGCATGGCGATGCCTTACTTCTGCTGCGGGCTCTTTTTCCATGGTGCCACCTTCCAAACACGCGACAAACCCCAAACCAAACCCGAAGCCTCGCACACACGGACATACCTGCGCTCCAACAGTCCTACGGCTGCACTCCGAGGTCCCGGCCGCGCCCCGCCCACCCCAACAGCCCGCGCCGCCCCGCCGACCCCCGCCCCACGGCTTGAAGAAAGAAAGAGCCGCTCGGGCACAAAGTCAGGAAGGCTGCAAAGCAACAGCGATGTTCAGAACGAGTGTGAGGCAAGATAGGGACCCACCACACAGCACCTGAAATTCGGAAGCCTGCAATCAAGCAATAACAACACCCGCGCGCTGAATCTCGCACTCCCCGACATGCTGGGTCACTCAGCGGGCACTCCTACGTCGGAGCCGGGGTGTCAAGGACCTAACCAAGCCACCCCCAAACGCCACAGCTCACTTCGTGATCTCTTTTGTATTAATTCAACGGGAGGAACAACGCGTACCGAAGCTTCCAATTTCCGATAACAGGTGAGCACGAAACGAGCAAATTCGCTGCCACACGACGAACACAGCCCAAGAAACGTATATATATATATATATATATATATATATATATATATCTTGGTGTGTGCGTCGACCCTCCCGAAAAATTTTAAGGGATCTGGGCCTGGGAGCCTCGCATATGATGATGACTGATGATGATGATGGTGATGATGATGTTGCGGCCCATGAACCTTGAACAAGCCTCGGAACCTGATGACATTGATGACAGATGATGACGATGAGGACTCCACGGGGCATGCTTAATTTTCCAAGCCTCGATGATGACTGGTTACCCTCAGTCAGGGAGTCTGTGTTCGACTGAATCTGCGACGGAACAAGACTCGCCGCAAGCAACCCAGCTCCCTGGGCTGAGACCTGTGCTGAGCCTGACAACCCAACGAACTATTCTACCTGGGAGCCTGGGAACCTAGGAACCGAACCTTTGCCGAGCCTCGTGATGATTGTCAGATTGTCATGTCACGGCACATGTCTCAGCCCAGCCAGGGAGGGAGTCTTGCGGCAGATCTTCAACCGCAGATGCATTCGGCAACAGTCGCAAAGCCGGACTGGTGAGGAGCAGCATCATCATATTATGATGATGTTTCTCCTAACCAGTCCGGCTTCCCGAGTAGCGGTTGAGAGCATGCCGAGCTTGCACACGCTCTCCTGCAGCCCGTGTCTGGGAACAGGCAAACAGGCAAAGAGTGTTAGTCTCCAGCAACCTTTTAGAAACTCTCAGACCAATCCGGCTGGACTACAGACAACTTGCAAGTCAACTCTACAAGCCCGTGGCACGCATATCCTCTGGGCCCCCTGGGCCTGGAAGCCTCGCATATGACTGATGACTGATGATGATGATGGTGATGATGATGTTGCGGCCCATGAACCTTGAACGGGCCTGGGAACCTGATGACATTGATGCCTGATGATGGTGATGATGATGTTGTGGCCCATGAACCTTGAACGGGCCTGGGAACCTGATGACATTGATGACAGATGATGACGATGAGGACTCCACGGGGCATGCTTATTAAATTTATTTAAATTTATTATTGTAGCCTCGATGATGACTGTCATGCCACGGCACAGGTCTCAGCCCAGCTATTCTACCTGGGAGCCTGGGAACCTAGGAACCGAACCTTTCCCGAGCCTCGTGATGATTGTCATGTCACGGCACATGTCTCAGCCCAGCCAGGGAGGGAGTCTTGCGGCAGATCTTCAGCCGCAGATGAATTCGGCAACAGTCGCGAAGCCGGACTGGTTAGGAGAAACTTAATTAATTTCATTTGCGATTGCCGAGCTGAACCTGGAAGCCGATACGACACGGGCTGAAGGAGAACATGCCGAGCTTCGACACGCTCTCCTGCAGCCCGTGTCTGGGAACAGGCAAACAGGCAAAGAGTGTTAGAACCCAGCAACCTTGTGAAACCTAAAACTCTCAGACCAATCCGGCTGGACTACAACTTGCAAGTCAACTCTACAAGCCCGTGGCACGCATATCCTCTGGGCCCTCTGGGCCTGGAAACCTCGACTGATGACTGATGATGATGATGGTGATGATGATGTTGCGGCCCATGAACCTTGAACGGGCCTGGGAACCTGATGACATTGATGACTGATGATGGTGATGATGATGTTGCGGCCCATGAACCTTGAACGGGCCTGGGAACCTGATGACATTGATGACAGATGATGACGATGAGGACTCCACGGGGCATGTGTTAAAATTATATCTTTATTTAAAATTTAATTAGCCTCGATGATGACTGTCATGCCACGGCACACGTCTCAGCTGGGTTCAGACTCCCTGACTGAGGGTAACAGACTGAGCCTGGCAACCCAACGAACTATTCTACCTGGGAGCCTGGGAACCTAGGAACCGAACCTTTCCCGAGCCTTGTGATGATTGTCATGTCACGGCACATGTCTCAGCCCAGCCAGGGAGTCTTGCGGCAGATCTTCAGCCGCAGATGAATTCGGCAACAGTCGCGAAGCCGGACTGGTTAGGAGAAACTTAATAATTTCATTTGCGGTTGCCGAGCTGAACCTGGAAGCCGATACCACACAGGCATGCAGGAGAGCATGTCGATTCGACACGCTCTCCTAGCCCGTGTGGGAACAGGCAAACAGGCAAAGAGTGTTAGAACCCAGCAACCTTGTGAAACCTAAAACTCTCAGACCAATCCGGCTGGACTACAACTTGCAAGTCAACTCTACAAGCCCGTGGCACGCATATCCTCTGGGCCCTCTGGGCCTGGAAACCTCGACTGATGACTGAAGATGATGATGGTGCTGGTGATGATGATGTTGCGGCCCATGAACCTTGAACGGGCCTGGGAACCTGATGACATTGATGACTGATGATGGTGATGATGATGTTGCGGCCCATGAACCTTGAACGGGCCTGGGAACCTGATGACATTGATGACAGATGATGACGATGAGGACTCCACGGAACTATTATTATATTTTATCAGCCCAGGGAGCTGGGTTGCCAGCGGAGCAATTCAAAGTTCTGCCGAACACAGACTCCCTGACTGAGGGTAACAGACTGAGCTTGGCAACCCAACGAACTATTCTACCTGGGAGCCTGGGAACCTAGGAACCGAACCTTTCCCGAGCCTCGTGATGATTGTCATGTAACGGCACATGTCTCGGCCCAGCCAGGGAGGGAGTCTTGCGGCAGATCTTCAGCCGCAGATGAATTCGGCAACAGTCGCGAAGCCGGACTGGTTAGGAAAACTTATTTTAGCCGAGCTGAACCTGGAAGCCGATACCACACGGGCACGGCATGCAGGAGAACACCTCGAGCTTCGACACGCTCTCCTGCATGCCCGTGAACCTGGGACGGCGCGGAAGCGGCAGAATCTCTGCCGCTTCCACACTGTTTTTCTCCAGAAATTGTGACACCTAAAACTCTCAGACCAATCCGGCTGGACTACAACTTGCAAGTCAACTCTACAAGCCCGTGGCACGCATATCCTCTGGGCCCTCTGGGCCTGGAAGCCTCGCATATGACTCAGATGACTGATGATGATGATGATGATGGTGATGATGATGTTGCGGCCCATGAACCTGGAACGGGCCTGGGAACCTGATGACATTGATGATCGATGATGACGATGAGGACTCCACGGCGCATGCTTAATTTTCCAAGCCGTTGAGCCTGGACCTGCAATTGATGTTCCGCGTGCACGCCGTGCATTCCCCGCAGCATCAATTCGAACCAGGTGTTTCCAGTGGAAACACCTGGTTCGATTGATGCTGCGTGTGGCGCCTGGGGCCTGAAGTCTGTTGCTGCTCTGTTGCATGCACCGGCAGTGAACATCCACGGAACGGCCACCGGCAAGGTTTCCATGTCCCCAGACTCCCTGAGCGACTCTGCCACGGTCATCTGTCCGCCCTTAAAGGGTGGACAGATGACGGTGGCAGAGGCGAACCCAGGCGAACAACCATGGAGCCTGGCAGCAACCTTAAAATCTTAAATATTGGGAGCCTGGGAGCCTGGGAACCTATGACTAGGAACCAGTCTCAGCAACTCAGGCCACAAAGTCGGAGCGTCGGCTGGCGCCGGTGTGGGCACCAAAGCAGCCTGGCAACACGGGGAGCGACTGGGTTGCCTATCAGCAGTGACAGTGAAATTACATCATCCAGGGTCCTTTTAGGTGGGATGTTGGGCACCCACGAAGCAACCCTTCAATGCATAGAAAAGACCCTTCAATGCAACTTTTTTGAGAATCAGCGCGTTCAAGGGTCACAAGGTTGCATCCAAGGGTCCCTCAAAGACTAAGATGCTGCTGGATGTTGGCTGGGCACCCACGATAAAACCCTTCAATGCATCCAAAAGACCCTTCAATGCACCTCTCTTAAGAATCAGCGTGTTCAAGGGTCAAAAGGTTGCATCCAAGGGTCCCTCAAAGATGCTGCTGGATGTTGGGCACCCACGATAAAATTCCTTCAATGCAACTTTTTTGAGAATCAGCGCGTTCAAGGGTCACAAGGTAGCATCCAAGGGTCCCTCAAAGATGCTGGATGTTGGGCACCCACGATACAACCCTTCAATGCATCGAAAAGACCCTTCAATGCACCTCTCTTAAGAATCAGCGCGTTCAAGGGTCAAAAGGTTGCATCCAAGGGTCCCTCAAAGATGGCTGGATGTTGGGCATCCACGAAGCAACCCTTCAATGCTTCCGGGTTTAGGGTTTAAGGTTTAGGGTTTAGGGGTTTAGGGTTTAGGCTGGTTTAGGGTTTAGGGTAAAAGACCATTTCAATGTACCTTTTTGGAGATTCAGCGCATTCAAGGGTCACAAGGTTGCATCCAAGGGTCCCTCAAAGATGCTGGATGTTGGACACCCACGAAGCAACCCTTCAATGCATCGAAAAGACCCTTCAATGCACCTTCTCGGAGATTCAGCGCATTCAAGGGTCACAAGGTTGCATCCAAGGGTCCCTCAAAGATGCTGGATGTTAGTAGGCATCCACGAAGCAACCCTTCAAGGCATCCAAAAGACCCTTTAATGCACATGTTTTAAGAATCAACGCAGTCAAGGGTCACAAGGTTGCATCCAAGGGTCGCTGACTGTCAAGCCATTATGACCGCCATGTACCAGACCCTGCACTCAATCAAGTCAGGCTGGCCAGACGGATGTCGAGATTTCGGGCGCCAACTGCAGCAACACCACTTCCTTGCCATTGTCAGTACAAAGACCCTTTAACTTCAGCAGAAGTTTCAATAGACCAATTGCATCCAAGGGTCTTTTTAAGCGGAATGTTGGGTACCCACGAAGCAACCCTTCAATGCATCAACAAGACCCTTCAATGCACCTTTTTTGAGAATCAGCGCGTTCAAGGGTGACAAGGTTGCATCCAAGGGTCTTTGTAGTAGGGATGCGGGATGTTGGGCGCCAACGATACAACCCTTCAATGCATCCCAAAGACCCTTCAATGCACCTTTATTGAGAATCAGCGCGTTCAAGGGTCACAAGGTTGCATCCAAGGGTCTTTGTAGGCATGCGGGATGTTGGGCACCCACGAAGCAACCCTTCAATGCATCGAACAGACCCTTCAATGCACCTCGGAGAATCAGCGCATTCAAGGGTCATCAGGTTGCAATTCAAGGGTCGATGCATCACCCGTCAAGCCATTATGACCGCAGTTGGCCAGCCTGTACGCAGGCGCCCGTCCCACTGCAGGAGGACCTGGCGAGAATAATGGTCTAAGTACGACTCAAATGCATGAGACTCACCGGCTCGCCTCGGCGCGGGTTTGGAGGAGCCTGCTAGCCGAGAATCGTCCGCTGTCCTGGTCAGAGAAAACATCAACAAGTCTTGACAAAGACGCGCTAGCAAATCGAGCTGCATCGGCTACCTCCCGAAATTTGATTCCCGTGCAGCCAGTCGGTATTGTCATCGTCGGCTACTGTACAAGCTAAGGTTTCAATGGCCCACACAGCGACAGTCGTGCCAGGGAGCGGACAAAGTAAACTAAAAAATCACCAGCTCACAGCTCCAATCCTGGGAGCCTGGGAGCCTTGGGAGCCTTTGACTCCGGGCGAGAAGTGCCACGATCGCCTGAGACCTCACTGCCGGCTGCCCTTACCACCTCCGGCTTCTGCTTGGCCTTGGTCACAGGGTTGTGCTTCCTCTCGGGCACCTTAGGCTGGCATACGAAAAGTTAGTCAAAATGATTATTTTTTTAACTTAAATGTTACTGTTGAATATGCCAAGAAACTCCATCAGAATATGAAAACAAACCGTCAGGCACACGGCCACGGGCTTCAATCGCCAACCTGCTCCTCGAAGGGTAGTCCGGGAGAATTGCACGAGGCCCGAATACCCTCACTGCTTGGCCGACCCCGAATCGCCTCACTGCTTCATCTTTCCCAAGCCCCAACTCGAACGTCTGATCGAGGACCACGGCCAGGCAGTTCCACTCTCCTGCAGTCATCTTCAGCAGCGGTGCGTCAGAGTCAGAGTCGTATGGAGTGGAGCGACAAGTCGAAGCCTGAGCCTCGTCGAGGTGCTTCTGCTGGCTGGCCCTTCCATAT